>OZ025297.1:214898161-216098161 GCA_964019185.1 Maratus speculifer | reverse complement strand
ACACAAATTTATCTTACTGCACAAAAATTTTAAATGCATTCAAGATTCTAATTGAAACGTTTGAGATTATAATAAGCTCCAGGTATAAAACTAATAATTATAATAATCGCACATACAAGATCAACATTTAGTTTAACTTCATGAAACGGAACAATTTTTGTCATCATTTCACAAGCCATAATATTGTTTTGGTTTGTTCTAGTACATTTTGGCTTATGGAATTTATTATAATACAGCAGACTCCTCTAAATTCGCACATCTTGGGAACAGAGGTTATATGGAGTTTAGAATTTTGTTGATTTCTGGTAATTTTTTTGTAAATTCATTATAAGAAATGGTTTCAATATAGTAAAATAATAAACTAAAATGATCAAAACTGAGATAATTTTAAAACTGATTAAATTATTTATAATATAAAGGTCAAATAAATAATAATGTAAAATAAAATAAGCATAATAAAAAATATACACATTCCTTGAATTATTTAATGAAATACATGTAGAATAATATAAAGCAAAAAAAAAAAAAAAAAAAAAAAAAAAAAAAAAAAAAAAAAAATCTGATTTTGGCCCTACATATGAACTGAAAGTTTCATTGTTTAGATCTGCAAAGATATGCGGATTTTTTTTTAAAGATCGCGAAAAAATGCAAATTTTATCAATAAGGCGCAAAAAAAGAGCTTATTGGATTTTCCCCCCTTTTGGACAATGTATGATTGTGTTAAAAATTCTAAGTATGAAAGTAATTTATTTTAAGGGTTATAAAAAAGCCTGGTAAAATTTAAAAAAGCAATGCTTAAAAATGCAATCGCTTTTGTTAGTCTTATCGGCTTTTATTTTTTATTTATTTATTTTTTCTTTAACCAAAATTAACCTTTATTGGCCGAAGTTGATTTTCTACAAAGACTTTAAATTGTTACACTGCACCTTTTTATGTGTTTTTCTTTAAATTAATTTTAAAGATATTTAGTTGAGGTAGACTTCAATATGACCTGGTTTCTTAATAATGAAGACGTTAATATTGGAATAATTATGGATTGAAAATTTTTCAGCTAAACTTAACAAATCCATACAAATATATTTCTCTGGTTTATACTGATCTTAAGCCCCTCCTTTTTTTTGTCTTTTACTGTTTCATGTAATAAAAAAAAAAAAAAACAGTAGTTGAAATCCAAAGTTTTATATTACTATTCAATCAAAAACGTTACATTTTTACAGGAAAACAAACAATATTAAATAAGTAATGTCAGCTCTTAGCTTTTTCATATACGTTTTCAATGAAAAACAGTGAAACGTTACAGTGGCTTGCGAATGGGGGAAGGAAGGGGACGTTTGCTCTGTGCATGAAAATTTAGGGGATGCCAAATTTATACTACCATCATAACTTTTGGCCTGTCATAAGAAAAAGTTGGGAGAGGGGGCACCAAATTCGGTCATTGACCCGGGTGCAATTTTCTCTTCGCATGTCCCTGAAATTTTATTCTGCTTCCTAATTCCTTTGACGAAAAATGTAAAAAAAAAAATATATATAATCCAGATTATAAAGCATGCAAGGTAGGGTGGTTCACAAACCTAAGGAAAAAAATAAACTTTCTCGTACAGACCAGGACACCCCCTCATTTTTTTACAGCTGCCCATATTATTATTATGGCAAAGTTTTAATCTCCTACTGCAAATAAAAGATGGTGCTCAATGAACTGTCAACTTTTGACTTTTGGCGATATATAAACATTTGTAATTGAATTTATTAAAAGTTGAAATAAAAGCCAATTTTTTTAAAATGTGTTTTATTTATATATTTACATGATTAGTAAAGCCTAGCAAAATAATTAACATTGCTTGTTTTTTATATTTACATTTTTGAAACAATATTAACAATTAATTTGTTTTGTTGTTGTCTTGGTAGTAAAAGTCCTATTTTCTTCAACAACTTGCAAAAGACACTGCTTATCCTCATCATTTGTTAAAAATTTGTTGAAGTCTTAAATCAGCTGTACACCTCCCTCAGCAGTATCAATCACCATCCTTAGTTATTTTACATAGTTTCTGCAGTTTTTGTAATTGATAATATCCTTCCTTTTTTCAGGTGAAAGTTGTAGAAAATTTTAATTACTGTTTAAATGAGAAAAGAGTTCACCAACATTATTTTTTGTTGCTAAATCTTCAAGGCTTGAATCTTATTTCAATAACTTTGATTGTCATCTTTCATTTCATGAACATTTATGGTTGTTTATTCCTTTTGTTGGTACTGTGTCTGAAAATAAGACAAGACCAACCAATTCTGAAACGTACCACATTTGACTTTATAAGACTTTCCTTTTCTTTGCTCCTATTCCAATCTGAGAATCATCAATCGCATATATTCTAAGATCTTTTTATAATTTAAGACAACTGCAAGAGCTTCATATGCAAGTGGAGCTTTTATCCAATCTTTGCAAAAGAGAGAAGCATTGAATTGCACAAATTGTTGGAGCTGCATCCCCCTCTCTTAGTTAAACGGAAAACTTCTGGTTGATTTCAGAAGAGAAAGATATTGAAAGTGAAAGGAGTTTAGCTATCCATCGAGCATCATGAATAGCACCTGGGGCACTCCAGTGGATTTTCTCAGGTGGATTTCCCAAAGTATCAACTCAGTCATCTCTTTATAATTATCACTGTTGACCACAGAATAAATTTATCGACAGGTAAAAGAAAGGCAATAGTTGAATCTTTAAATTGTTTAGTGGATTCTTTCAATTCTATCCCCGAAAATTTGTTTGTTCAATTCCTTGCCAAACATTCTTAATTCTGTTGAAGAGTGGGATTTCTGGAGAACTGGACAATCCAAGATACAAGCTAAAAACCTTTGCCAAGATGAAGTTTATGATATGGTGCCTGTAAGCTAGCCACAGTAATTCACGACCAATTTGTTTTATTCAAACGAATGCATGTTCTTTTTACATAACCAATATTTACACTCATAGTATCAAAACATTCATTTTGAATGTTTATTCCCTCTTGTGTAATAGGTTAAAAATAGAATTCACTATATTTTCTGCTGTTCAACCACACTACTCAACTTGGGCACATCAAGGAGTTTTTCAATAAAAGCTTCTAAAATTGAACAACATTTCTTAATCCAAAGTATTCTGATAAAATTTTACCATTTGAATGAAGGATAATCTAGTTTGAAATCATGAATTGCTGCCTCAACATATTCTTTTATAGTTTTTTTTTTCTTGGCAAGGTTTTATCTTGATCGTTGTATTGTGCTTTTTGAAAGAAGAAGTGTACAAGGATCATACCCCAGAGCTTACAATTGGAACAATCAAAAGTAGAGCTTCACAGTAAGATGTCTTGCTACAATCTAAAGCACTAGTAAATGAGATGTGTACAGTTATGTTTTAGACAAATCTTGTTTTGTTTTAGGATTGTGAAAAAGTTTTTTCTTTATATGAGGAAAAAATATCATTAATTTCTAATTGAGAAGTGGATTCTGAGTTTTCCGAATCAGTCACAGAATAAACAGCTGTGGATGAAGTGTCCACACCTGTGGCTTTTTCTTTTTTATCATTCTTTCTTTTTTTCCCTTTTTAAGAATTCTCTTGTTTTTTTAGTAATTTCTCTATTTTAATTAGCCAAACACATTTTGTGTCTATCTCTTTGATCTATAAAAATATCACATTCTTTTTTATTTTTATTAGAAACAGCTTGTAGCTTATAGAACTTTGTAATATCCCTTGCTTAGAAATTGGCGGCGTCTATGTCAGAAGTGTTGCAATGTTACCAGATGCATTAAATAGAAAAACTGTTGCCAAATATTAAAATTAATCTTTATATCATCTACTAGGAATTATCAAAACTTAAAAAAGTCAGTTTTTCTTTAAAAATTATGCATTTTAAACATATATTCCCATAGTATTCTAAAACTATAAAATTGCATAAAATTACCAAAAAGTGTCAAAATGAAGGGTCATTGAGCACCATCTTCCTATAAGTGTAAATAGCTATAATTTTAGGAGTGAGATACTATGAGTAAATGTAAAAAAAGAAGGGGATGTCTTGGTATTTATCTTGAAAAAGTTTTTTTGAACCACCCTAATGCAAGGGGAGGTTAAGAAAAAAATAATAAAAGTCTAACTATTATTATTTTTAAACAGCAACCAAACATTGTGAAGCAGTTGATTACTGGAAGGCAGTCCATTACTGGCACATCTACCCTATATACAGTAGACCCCCTCAAATCCGCAAATTAGAAATCACAACTCTCTAAAATCCGCACATATTTTATGGATGTAAACAATGAAATTTTCAGTTACGATATTGGGACAAAATTTGATTTTTTTAGTTTTGTATCAATTCCACATATTTTTAAATTTGCAATTTTTTTAATTATACTCTATTCATGTTTTTTCATAAAGGAAGAATTTTTTTTTTTTTTTGGAAAAAATTTCAGATATTGCTGATATTGCTGGTAATCAAAATCTTACCAAATATAAATATGCATTAATCCAGGGGTGCCCAGAGAAGGGTTTGGTTTTTTTTTTTTTTGGGGGGGGGGGGATTTGAGAAAAAGTACATTTTTTTGGGGGTGGAGATTTTTAATTTTTTAATATTTCGAAATTTAATTCCAGAAATGTTCTTATTTTTTCTTTCTTTAAATTCTAGATAAGGGCAATAATAGCTCATTCTGCTATTCTCATTTCGCTATCTCTTGAAGATGCAGTAGATTTAAAGTAGAATATAATTTACAATTTGTATTATGTTTGGGGGGGGGGGAATGTTAAAGTATGAAGGTTTTTTTGGGGGGGGGGAATTTGCGTCATTAGGTTTGGGGGAGGATGTCACCACTGCATTAATCAAGATTTTTTGATTATTGAGCCTGACTAAACTTAAAAAAAAAAAAAATCCTTATTTTATGATTTTAATGTGAATTCGTAATGTACTTTTATGAGGCAAGTTTTGTAGAATAATTTTGAAAAATACTTTTATCTTTATAATGAATATTTAATCATACATTATTGATTATTAATTTGACCTTTGCTATTAACATTTTAATCATTTAAAAAAATATCTAAATTTTTATTACTTCAGATTATCCGCACTGGCAGATAATTCGCACTTGAAATTTTAGAGGTTTTTTAACAGATAATCCGCAGATTATACGCAGAAAAATAAGGTACTTCTTATGCTTTTGCATAAGTATGGTTTGCATCAGTATAGCTTAATTCCTTCTGAATGCAATTTACCAAAATGGTATACTGTTGGGAATATGTATATGCAATATGTGTTTTTAAAAGTCTTACCTTTTTTATTTTTTTTATTTCCAGGTGCTTGTTGAACATAAATCCAAACAGGGGAAATAAACAGCGAAAGAACAGCCTAAAAGATGGCATAATGCCACGAGTATCATCATTATTAAATAAATTATCGGATTACGAATGGTTGTAGATCATAACTTGTGGCTTGTATTTGTTGTTAAAATTAAACTTTTTTTAATTGCAATTTTCATGTTTTGTTTTTTCCTCTTTTAAATTTAAATTATCTTTCAGACTTATTTCTAATGAAACTTGTTCAATTGCAAGAAAAGACTTTTATATATAATTGTGCTTCCATGATCCCTGTTTAGGTACAATTACACTTTAATGTAGATATGGTAAATTTGCTTAAAAAACAGAAATTTCTGACCTTTTTCAATCAGCAAACAAATGTTGATGGTCAAGGTAGAATTTAGTATCAATGCTTCGAAATTTTTTTTAGATTACTTGAAAGTTCATTTATCACAATTTATATTTCTGGTTTGAATTAACAATTAGTATATGTATGGGGAAACTTATATCTAACCATACAAAAGCAATTTTAAAAATGCATTCTGATTGTAAATAATGCTAAGTTGAAACCACAATAAGATTTCATGATTTCATGAACTGGAATATTGTTCTGATATCCTCCATTACATTTTGAGTCCTGTAAACAACCAATATTACATATCTTGAAGTACTAATGGAACTCAAATAGGAAAGAATTTTTGGAAAGAATTAATAAATTTTCATTTTTTATCAGCAAAGACAATTTAAAAATGCGTTAAGAAAGGAAAAATGCTACTTTTCTTAAAATTTGATCAAGAAAATCAAGCTTTTCTAGAAAAAAAATTCAATGATGGGGTTTTAATGAGAACAGAGCTTATAATTAAATCCATAACTGTTTTACTATCAAGGTCTCACATTGTATAAAGGTATGTTTGTAGAAACAGACGTACAATTTCTTTATCCTCCCTCCATCACACACATACACTGCTAAAAATTTCAGATAAGGTGGAGTTTAATTTTAAATTTTGATCTATCCATAAATGATGCCACGCATTTCTTCAATATTTTTTATCTCCCCCCTCCTCTTTTGCCACAAAATGTCAAATTTACCTTACTCTCCCTCCTGCTCCCCCTTGTTTCATGTCATGCTATGTTACATAAACATATACTTGCCGTTCAGAATCAAAGCACTACCTTATAGAATGTATTTCATACTATATTTTTAATCTTTAACTATCTGTTTTAATGACATTTGTGAGCATAACAGTAAAAATTTGTATACTTATTTTATATGCAATAAGGTTAAAGTTTATAACCAAAAACAGCAATGAAATATTAATATGAAAGAGTAACAGGAAAGATTAGTAATTTGCAGTTCAAAATGTAATTTAATATATTTGGCTTTAAATCTTATCTTTACTTTATAAACGTAAAATACTTTTAAAATAACTTGAAAATTTAATCTATTGGTCTTATATGCTTTTATTTTAACCAAAATGCATGATGTTGCATTTCTTTTTACTATCTACCACCCCTTTGTCACAGTTTCTCAAACCCCCTTCCAGGCATGACATAATTTATTGACAGCCTCTGATACAATTTCGTTATTAAAACTCACAGGCAAAAGCTTCATAAATCCCTGGATTGCTTGTATCTTTTGGATAAATTATGAATGATGGAATATATTTCCTCGATTTCAATGTGACATATATATTTTTTAATTTAACACTCTATTCTGTAAAAGATCTTTGTTATTCTTTCAAATTAATTTTATTTACATAAGACCGAAAATTATGTAACTATTTAATTTCAAAACATGCATATGAAAACAGATCTACTTTATACTTTTGCATTTCAGAAATTTATTAATCTTCATATAGAAACTTAACAATGAACTTAAGTCTATATTTAAGTATTGCAGTTAAAGAAAAAAATTTACATGTTAGCAAAACTTGTAAAAATGTAATGTTGACAGAAATACTGCTTCAGAGAGAGGTGTATTTGTACCACTTTTGTAGTAAACTATTTTTATCATTATCAAAATGTTCTATTTTTGAGTGTTTTACTCTATTGGTAAACTTGGTATTAAAAGCTTGTTAATGGATTTGAAAAGAATTCACCAGTTTTTTAGAAAATACACCTGGTTTAAAGAATTTTTTTAAATCTAAAAATAAATTTTAATAAGTATAATGGCCCATCAGTCCAAAAAGACACAAGGCATTGTATAGTATTTCTTACAACTTCCTTTTACTTAGTGTTGTGAAAATGATTGTAGTGAAAAAAAATAAAAACCTGAGAGCACTTTAAAGTGTATATACTATTTTTAAAAAAAGAGTTTGTTAAAATAACCTAATGTCACATCCTAGTTAACTCATGCTTTAATAGGGGTATAATTATAAGTAATTAAAATTTTGTATAGCATATTATTGTCACATGTTTGATATCACTATTGTATGGAGGTATTTTTCTTTATTTCTGAAATTCTGATGTCAAATAATACAAAATTATAATTAAAAGTAATTACGTTTAAATATTTCATACACTTTTCAACCTATGTCAATAATTTACTAGATGAAAATTAAGGTATAATTTACAGCTACTGAAAAAATTACAAATGATCTATTTAAAAGCATGTACATTATGATGGAATTAAATTAACCAAAAAAAAAAAAGGAATCTACAAAAGTTCTCAACTGATTATAAATTTAAAAAGCAAAAAATACTGAGAAAATGCAAAATTGTGTAACTAAAAAAACTAATTTTATGTTGAATAAGCTGCAAAAAGTTCCAAAGATTGGTGAGTAAAATTTTAAAAACAAAATTTCTTAAATAAACAGCAAAAAGTACTGAAAAAAGGTACCATAAGTCAAAACAAAATTTGCTTAATTGACCTCAACAATTGCTGAAAATCAACGAAAAAACAGTAAAAACAAATTTAAGTACATTAACTGCAAAAAATACTGAATAACTACAAACGTGCAGTTAAATCTGAAAAACAAATTTCAGTAAAATAATAACTAAAAATGCTGAAAATCTACAAAAGTACAGTAAAATCTGAAAAACAAATTTTAGTAAATTAACAGCAAAAAATGCTGAAAATCTACAAAAGTACAGTAAAATCTGAAAAACAAATTTTAGTAAATTAACAGCAAAAAATGCTGAAAATCTACGAAAATACAGTAAAATCTGAAAAACAAATTTTAGTAAATTAACAGCAAAAAATGCTGAAAATCTAAAGAGTGCTGTAAAATCTGAAAAACAAATTTTAGTAAAAAACAGCAAAAAATGCTGAAAATCTACAATAGTGCTGTAAAATCTGGAAAACGAGTTTTAGTAAATTAACAGCAAAATATGCTGAAATTATACAAGACTGCTGTAAAATCTAAAAAACGCAACTGCTGTAATTATACTGCAAAATTTACTGGCACCCATATTGCCAGCATTTTTTGCTGTTTAATTACTGTGATTTTTTTTACAGTGTAAATACAAATAAACAAAAGAATATGTGTTTAAGTATTTAACCCTTTATCTACCGAATTATGAATTCGTGAAAATTTTACATTCTATATTATTTTACGTAAACTGTTTAAACTAAATAAAAAGATTTACATAATCATTTAATAAATTTTTGAAGGATTGAAGGATTTAGAAGGATAAATTAAATTTGAATTTACTATGATTTTTTGCAATATTTATAACCCCACTCAAATCTTTTATTTTAAATAGTTTTCATAGTATTTTGTAGAATTATAAAATGCATAAATATGATTTTCTCACAATATAAATATAGAAATATTTCGAATTGAAAAATCCCCCTCCCTCGGCGACAAGAAAGTTGAAAATTTACAAAGGCAAAAGGAATCACCCTTTTAAAAATATTTTTGTTTTGTATAACCAATAATGCTTTTGGAATAAAATAAAGTTATATATCTGTAACTCATTCTAAACAGCATTACAACTAATTGACTTATTAAAATAATTTTATAATAAGTAATTTTAATGGTACTTATAAGTACCGTCATTAGATAAAGATTTAATGTTTATTTTGAAAAACACACCTAATTGCAAGACTGATTTTCCGGAAAACTGATATTAAAACACATGCATTCGGTGTAGGCATCGAACTCCGAATATACCTTTTTTTAAATATTAAAAAGAGAGTTTAAAAAAGTCACTTCTTTATAAGTAGTCAATGATTATTTTTAAAAACATAAATAATTGCATGACTGAAATTTCTTCTTTTTCAGTTAACTTCTTTTAGAATACATAAATTAGGTTTCAATATTAAACTTCAAATTAATTTTTTTTAAATGGTAGAAAATGGAAACCAGTACATATGTTTAAAATATATAACTTTTACTGTGCTTCCTCTTAATAACCGACATTAAAAAGAAAAATATATTAAACCTTATTAAAATTGTCTTAATGATTTTTAGGATTTTGAAATCGGTTACTCAAGGTATAGTCATAAAATATAATTAATTTACTAATTATGAAAGTATTTGCACTTTATCATTTTTATCATAATTATATTGAACTTTTTATCAATTATTTATAATTTTTTAAAACATTTCCTAGCCATTTGCCAAATTTTTCATGTGTATTCGGTGTATAATTAAATCTTATGTTGTATAATTAAACCTTATATTCATGTAAAATTGAACAAGGAATATTTGGCATATTCCTCATCCGAAGAGCAAATGAGAAAATCCTTTCAAATTAGTGTATTAATTCACAATTAAGCTACAAAAATATACAAATTGTATATTGCCATCTAAACACTACGAACTTTAAATTTAGACAATAACAAAGTAAGTAAAAAATGTATAAAAAAATTATAACAAAAATCTATAAAAAAAAATTACATGTGTACATTCAAAACTAGATATGTTAAACAGAAAGAATGTAAAAATAAATAAATCTTTAATTTTAGGTAGATTTCGTAAGAAATAATAGCTAGTGTATAGATATATATATATACGCTCATGTGTGTGTATGTACTTAATTTTGTCCACACGATAAAAATCGTAATTATGCACAGATCACCTTCAAGCTCGCTAAAAACATTGATAAAACGTTGATATCTCGGCGGGATTGAAATTGGACGGAAATGAGGAGGTTTAACAATTTTGAAAACCGCTTTAATATGGTTATGATAATACCAGCTCTTACAAAAAATGGCAAGTAATAATAAGCATTTTCCATTTTGGCAACTGCCAACAATTAAAAAAAAAAACAATCTATAAAATTCTTACCAAAACAATTTATTTATTACTGCAAGATTTTCACGTGAAAAATATAAATAAAATAAAATTTAGATGAATTTAAAGAAAAAAAATGAATATTTCGTGATGACTTTTCTATGGCAAGATTTCCGTGTGAAAATGAAAATGCAATAAATAGTTAAACAAATTTTACAAAATGTGAATGTTACATCATATTGAAAATTTAACATATGTCACTAGTGAATATATAGCGTTTTGTTAATTTGAAAAAACGTTAATGAAACATGATAAATATATACTATAATAATGCTGGCATGTTATAACATTTTGAGATTCTCTGAATTTGTTTACACTATTTTTAAAATTATTCCATATATATGCGTGTATATTAGAATTTTCATGAAAAGCTTTGGTCTCTAGTGCTTATTCTGATTGAAGAAATGGGTTTATCCTTAATTTAGACTTTTTTTTATACATATAAAATTGGAACTTAACTTCGAAATCTACCTTCGCCTGTAGACCGAACCGGCAGGGATTTTGTTTTTGTTTTTGTATTGCATGTTTAATTTTATACCTTGCTTTTAACAGATAAAAATATTTTACAATAATTTTCATGTTTGAATGCAAGTTTAATAGACTGTTGTATTTTGCTTGTATAATACATTTTAAATGAGTCCTAGAATAACAACAACAACAACAAAAGATCATTTTATGTAATCGTCGTTTTAAATTTTATTGAATAACAGAAATATATTTTTCTTGAAAACATCAGTTTATTTCATAAATAATCTTTTATGTGGTAATATAATGGACGCTATTTATTTACGAAAAGTCACACAATCTTACGAGATAAAGCAAAATTTATAAACGGTTTATTTCCCTCAAAATATCATTTGTGAGGGATTTTCATTCTTTCAATATTACATTAAAGAAGCATAAAAAGAGTTGTATTGCAGTTATTGAAAAATAGTTTTCAAGTTCTGAATCCATTTTTGTTTTAAATTTGGAATTGTTTATGTTTTTTAGTCGTATATTTTTTAACGTACGTTGTAAAATTGATTTAAGAATGTAGTGCAAATGAAAAACGATTAATGTGTCTTTTACTACTATATTTTATTCAATTTTATTTTATTGTATAAGAATTTTAAATAAATGAGTTTCATGCAAAATTTATGATAATTAAAAAGAAATATTTAACAACTTGCTGTAAAAATATTAATTATAATAGAACACTGGTTATCAAAATTCAATTAATAAGAAGACTCAGATTATTAGAAAGAGTAAAAAATAAAAAATCTAAAATAATTATATTAATAATCGCATAACTTATACACAAAAAATAACGATTTTTGTATGTGCTGTGTATTTGGTTTTGTTAAACTGTTAATGGAAATTATAATGTTGTGAGAAAATCCAGTAGGTAGAGAAATCAAGATTGCCAATGATAGTAGAAAAAAGGCTTACACCTCTCCTCAAAACACCTTCTACACAAGTGGATAAGTGTGATCGCAAATCACTCAGAAATTGTCATTTGATATCACTTTCAAAGCAACTTAGCCTTTATTTAATAAATACAGATTAATAATTTTTAATTTTTAAATTCTTTCATAGACTGTAGCACCAAAAAATTTAATTTTAAATTATTTATAAAAGGACGTTATTTATTTTGTTAAAATTAAAAATGATCAAATCAAATTATTTTTAAAAAAATCTAAAATTATAATTTTTTTTTTTGAAAATTTGAAGTGGTATATATATATATATATATATCGGAGATATAAATAAATTTTAAAATTCAAAAAACAAAAAATAAAAAATTATATTGTTTAAACGAAATTTAAAATGCTAAATAATTAATAAATCACAATAGTTTTTAAAATAAAAAGAAAATTGAATTCTAAAAAATATTATGAATGTCAGATGAACGAAACCCTAACAATATAAATCCTTAAAGTTACAAAAAATTCAAAATTTCTTTTAATTAAATCTTATTTAATGTGAAAATTTGATCTTTCAGCTCCAGGGCTCAAACTAAGGAATCTCTTATTACTAGCGAGACGCTTTACCTCTAAGCTATGATGGCTACTGACAAAACGTTCAAATTAAGGTTCTCTTTTAAAATTTAAATTTCAAAAATAAACGGATGACATTGAAAAAATTAGTTTAATTAAGGTAATACTTTTTAAAAATTTTATGAAATGGGGCAGCAAGTAGCCAGGGGCGGGGTTATGAAATAAAACCAGATCAGCCGCCCAAAGGGATGGGGCCCGTACCTGCACACTTTCAACCCTCTATCTAATAGTCTCCTCCACGATCCTCCCGGCATCTCAGCTCCTAATCTCTAAAGGTCAATATTAGTCAGCAAACTTTCCTTTTCAATCTTACTTGATTTAATTTAATTCCTTTATTATTTATCTTGAATTAATTTATCTAATTTATTAATTTACTCTGTTTATTTAATTTAAATTAATTTATTTTAATCTAGTTTAATTTAGTCATAATCGCAACTTAAGCAACTTTACCCCACTAGTTAGCCATAAACCAATGCAGCAATAATTAATAACAAACTTAATATATTAATAGCACCACTAAACTTAAAACCCCAATCCATTAATAGCAAGTAATAAAAGCTCTAATATATATATATATATATATATATATATATATATGACGAAAAAAAGGGCGGTATTCCATCTAAAGGATCAATTTTCGTTTAACAATGCGAATATTCCTTTAAACCATATATAATTCCAAGATGAGCAGCCGTAATGTTATGTTAGCAAGTAATGGATTGGTGTCTTTGGGTATTTCCCCATAAGAAATTTAAGTCACTCAGTCTTGAATTCATATTTATTAGAACTCATAAAATAAGTGAAGTTATTCCAGCAGTCAGCGTTGCACACATTGAGTACTCCAACCTTCGTGAACTAAGCTACATCATTCTATATTCCAATTTATCGGAAAAAATGAAATGAACATCTTACTAGTTCAAAAGTCAGCTGCATTCTGCATGCTTTTCAAATCTAGAATGAATTTCCGAGATTCCACGAAAAAAATTGCCCCTTCTCAGTCCGCGTTAGCAAATTAAAGATCCAATTAGGATTAACTTCAAGGCTACGAAGTCACACAACTCCATCTCTTATTGGCAGACGGGGCGGGGCCTTCCCGTAAGATCTTAATACTGTCGCAGAATAGAATAAACTATTCACATCCGCGCAAGAACACACCGGCAGACGATCTTAATAAAAAATAAAATTAAAATCTCGATAATTATTCTAAAAAGGAAAAATAGACTCTACATTGAAAGAAGATTTTGAAATCGTTTTCTAGCTCTTTTTGAAACAAGCAATACATTATTACTAAATTAAATAAAATAAGAAAAAGAATTTTAGCTGTTAAAATATTAATACATTACGAAACTAAGATTTGAAAGTATGTTCCACAAAGTTAGAATTAAAAGCTCAGAGAGGGCAAAATGGCGCAATATTTTTTTTAAATTACAAATCCCTCCTCCCCAAAAGACGGGTGAAAATGTAGGTCTGAGACCTGCAAGTTCACTGAAAGGGAGATGATGCAGACTTAGATCACGAAGTTGTTGATAGAAGTAATAACGGAACCTACATTTTATTAGGGAAGGAAAAAGAAAAAAATTGTGGTATTTATTTAGTAGTTTCGGCCCTTGAACAACATCGATGAAATAAATTCTTTATCTAAATGATGTGTAATATTTCACTGCAGGTGTCCTTTATCTTAAATAATCAGTAGACACTTTTGTAGATGTTAATTATATAAAAAAATACTGGAGGCATATTTCACAAACAAGGGATTTCCCTCCTGTAGATGCCAAACATAATCAAAAACAAAACTTCATGTGACGATCCTTTTCACAGAACTCCTACTTAACACCAAACTCTTTTGAAGATCGCTTTAAAGATTCTGAATTATCTGACAAAACAATCACGGCAGAAGTTTCAGCGACCAATCTCCAACTCGTCGAACTTGGCGAGCACACAATCATCGTTGCGACGAAAAGGTTTCTCTAACAGGGTCAGTTTGTAGTTGCTAAGTTACGAAACCTCAGCATTTTTCTCAAAAATACTACGCCGGTTCATTTTAGAGACCCTATCGGCGTCTAATTGTGACAAAAAAGAGAAGGTATTCCAGCTAAAGGATCAATTTTCGTTGAACAATGCGAATATTCCTTTAAACTACTAACAAGATGAGCAGCCGTAATGGTTAGAATTAAAAACTCAAAGAGGGCAAAATGGCGCAATTTTTTTATTTTATTATATATATATATATATATATATATATATATATGTGTGTGTGTGTTTGTGTGTGTGTGTAAAATCCAGGTAAGCGTTTCAGTACAAATAAAACCATGTCACTATCCTATTTACTTTTCAAGTCTCCCCCCCTTGGGCTTATGCAACTGAAACGTACAATTCGACCTTATCGACGCAGGGACCCAAGGGATCCTGTGCGGTCCGAATCGTTTTGGGAGCACCCAATAAGTCCCTTGCACCGGAACCCCGCATCTCGACTTCATCGTCGCAGAGACCTAAGGGACTGTGTGGTCCGACGTGTTCTGGGAGCTTCTGCCCCCATGTGGAGCATGCATCTCAAGCTTACAATTTGACCTCATCAACGCTGGGACCCAAGGTTCCCTCTACGGTCCGAAGAGTTTTGGGAGCGTTCAATAAGTCCATAGTATCCGAACCGCACATCTTGACTTTATTGACGCAGAAATTAAAAAAACTTTGTGCGGTCCAAAACGTGTTTTTTTTTCACTGCCCGCTTTTTTAGTAGTTGCACATGGACTCTGTCCGCATAAGCTACCGGACCCTGTCCAATGGGACAACCCACGGTACCAGTTTTTTTTAAACCAGTGGGCTGCGATAGAAAGGAGGGATCTCGTTACCACCACCAGCAGCGATTCGTCTGCCTTGCATTTGGCCCGAAATTCTTTCCTTCTGCATCACTACTTTGCATTTGGTCAACTTAGCTTTGTAATTTCCCTCAAAATTGCCCCCTATTTACTGCTAAGTCACTGCCACCGTTCTGGCACAAAAACGATCCAGCCCCATTCAGTCAAGCATGGCAAGTGAGTGTGGTGTGTTTGACGCTAAAACACATAATTTAACTCAGGCAATAAACTACTTAGACCAGCAGCCGTAAGAGATCAGGCGAATTCCGTCCCGCTATCCAGGCAACTCAAACCCGTTCAACTGGGTCAAATCCCTGTAAGTAGTGGCCTGGTCAGTGGTCTCCGAGTCACCGAGGTATTCAGCTGTAAGTATAGAAACTTTGAAATTATTTGACTTATAAAGTTTTTGTGTAAGAACAGACAGCGGACAGAGGTGAATAGGATTTTATCAGATAAACGAAACTCTAAAAAAGATTTTTATCTAACAAATGACTTTTTTTGTCTATCTACACTAACAAAATAACAAATCGCTCTGTCTGTTCGTGTGTCTGCGATGTCCAGCAAATTCTATCGCACGTAGAAGTCTGAATATTTAGGTGAATATAGTCCACGGCAGGTTCTGATGCACTTGAGGCAGAAAATTTTAATATTAAGGGTCAAGGATCCTCGGTCTCTTAATTTTTTTTTTTTGCATTAAATTATTAATAGCTTGTCCGCTTTTTATTTTAATCTTCTTCCTTTTTGGGGACTTTCTCCACTTAGTTATTCTCGCCTTTTTACTTTTCAGTTTTGACTCTGGATCTTTGAGGCTCATTTCTGGGCCGCTAGAATATTTTTTGATAATAAATTGTTAATAAGTTCCTTCCATTTAATCCGATCTTCATTTTTGGGATTCTTGTTCCATTTAGATATTTTCAAGTTTTTACATTCCATATGAGACACTGGAGTCCCCTAGGGAATCATAGGGCCCAAACCATGGCCCCTTGAACTTTTTGTGCGCCAAATATTTTACACACCCAAAATTTCTCAACTTCTCAGTGCAAAATTTTATTGTTGAGTCTTGTACTCATCTTTAAGAGATATATATTCTGATATTTTATTTATATATACCCTTTTGTAACATTTCCCTAATAAATTAGTGCATTAAAAATATCTTTAAGAGATATATATTCTGATATTTTATTTATATATACCCTTTTGTAACATTTCCCTAATAAATTAGTGCATTAAAAATAATTTTACAACAAATAATTTATACCCTATGCCTTATTTTAACTAATTAAAGATCTAAAGTACTATGTACTAAGACATTTTACATGTTTTTATGTTAGGGCCCTGGTTTAAACTGTTAGATGGCCCCTATGGGACCACCTATTATGGCTCCCTTAAAAATGGTCCGATTCGCTAGTTTTTTTCTAACAACTTCTTAGATCCTCCCGCTACTGCATGAGTGACAAAAAATTTCTCAGACCTCAGTTACCACCAATTTTGATTATTAATCACTTTTTACGGGCACTTGATGTAGCTTCTTTAAAAATGGTACAAATTGCATGCAATTTTATTTAACATAGTCTTAGCATTCTCCCATTATTATAATAACGTAATATTTTCATACTAAATTTTACGCGAGATAAATTTCTGGCCTTTGAGGCTCGGTATAGGGACCTTGAAAGATTTCTAAGAATAAATTGTTAATAAATTACTTTCTTTTAATCCAATCTTCATTTTTAAGATTCTTTATCCATTAAAATATTTTCAAATTTTGACATTCCATTAAGACACTGTCCCCTCACCCCCTAGAAAATCATAGGTCCAAGCCCATGGTCCCCTGAACATTTTATGAGATAAACTTATTTCACCCCCTAAATCGCTCACCTAGTCAGGGCAAAATTTCAAAGTTGAGTCTTGAACTCTTCTTCCAGGACCAGTAGCATCATATTTTTATTGGAGCCCTAGGATTAGGGATGTAGCCATAAAAATAACAGAGGATATACGCTCTAAGCAGAGGGTATACGTTCAACGTAGAGGATATACCTTAGAGTGTGTATATTATAGCTTTTTTAAGAAACATAGGGTATACGGTGTTCCTTTAAATAATACAAAATGTATACGACATATACCCTCGTATACCATACACTACATTCCTGCCTATTGCTCTTTTTTTTATACAGGTTCCCAATCGATTTGTGTGTTTCTTTCAAATATTTTTCTAACAAATAATTAATACCCAATGCTTAATTTTGAATAATTGTAATTCTAAAGCACTAAATACTAAGATATTTTGACTTGCTTTCTTGATAGTTCCCTCTTTTTAACTGTCAGCCTCTGTGGTGCCCTTATTATAGATCCCTTAAAATGATCTGATTCACTAGGTTTTTTTTCCTTGCAATTTATTAGGTCCTTCAGCTACTACATAAACAACAACAACAACAACAACAACAAAAACCTCTCAGACTTTAGCTACCACTAATTTTGAATATTATCACGTTCTTGAGGCCCTTACTATAACATTTTAAAAAATGATCCGAATTGCTTGCAATTTTCTTTAACTTAGTTTTAGTGTCCTCCCATTACATTATTAACTACAAAAAAATATTTTATATGAAACTACACGGTAAATACGTTTCTGGCCTCTTGAGACCCGATACAAAATCCCTTTGAGTTTTTGTATTATAAATTGTTATTAAATTGTTCCCTCCTAATCCAATCTTTATTTTTGGTAACTTTTTTACATTTAGTTATGCCCACGTTCTTACATTCCATTAAAGACACTGGTGCCTCCTATGGCCCCCAGGGCTCGGATCAGAGCCCTTTTACTTTTGTTTGCCATGCATATTGGCCTCTTTATCTCCCCACCTTCTAAGTTCATAATTTTAAAGTTGAGCTTTGAACTGTTCTTCCAGGACCTACACTTTAATATTTTTATTGGGATCCTAGTGTCTTTTTCAAAGCATTTACTCAATTTGTTATGCATTTCTTTAAAATATAATTATAACAAATAATTCATATTGATGCGTAATTTTGGCTAATTGTAGATCTAAAGTGTGAAGTATTAAGAAATTTTAACATTTTCCATTCCAGTGCTATTTTTAACTATTAGCCGTTTCGTTTTGGGTCCCTTATTGTATCTTTAAAAATGGTTCAATTAATTTACTTTTTTCCAACAAATTCTGAGGTCCTCCAGCTGCTACATACACGACAATACAGACATATATACCGGGTGTCCCAAAATGACTGATGGATTTTAAAATTCAATAACTTGCAAACGGTGACAGCTATTTAAAAAATTTTTGCAGGAGGGTTATGTATAATGTCAAGAGTTTTTGTTACCGTAATTTTTTATTTTAGTTCGAATTTCAAACAATAGGTAGCGCTCACGGCGATTGAAGGCCAGGTGATCAGTGCTAAGTGAGGCGTCGACCTGGCCTTCAATCGCCTCAGCGCCACCTATTGATTGAAATTCGAACGAAAATAAAAAATTACGGTAAAAAAAAACTTCTGACATTATACATAACCCTCCTGCAAAAAAATTTAAATAGGTGTCACCGTTTGCAAGTTATTGAATTTTAAAATCCATTAGTCATTTTTGGGACATCCATTATATATATATATTAGCTATCACCTATTTTTAATAATAACCACTTTCTTGGGGTCCTTGATGCAGCTTAAAAGATGATTAGAATTGTATCATTCTAGCATCAGCCTATTATTTTCGAAACTATTAAAAATGTTTTTATACTCAACTATGTACTAGTTAAGTCCCTAGCACCTAGGGAATAACTGGTACCTTGAAGTATTTGCACCTTAAATAGTTAACAATTTTTCCTCTTAATTCGATCTTCATTTTAGGAACCTTTTTTTCCATTTAGTTTTTTTAAAGTTTCTATATTCGAGTTAAAAGTCTGTTGCATCCTAAAATCATGTAGGGACTGAACCGGGTTTCCTTGAACTTTTTGAGTGGCATCAATTTTTCATCTTCTAATTTTCTAGTATTCTGAATGAAAAGTTTTAAAGCTTTGTTTTGGATCATTTTCTGTAAATCAACACCTTTACATTATTGCTGTACCACTAGGGCTCTGTTTTAAGTATTTTCTTCCATTTTTTGTACATTTCTTTAAAATGTCATTCTGACATCTAATTCATATCTATGCTTAATTTTGACTAATTGGAGATCTAAAGTGCTAAGAACTAAAACTATTTCGCATGTTTTTATGTTGGGGTTCTACTCTTAATTATCAGCTGCTCTCCTTTGGATCTTTTGTCACAACTGTCTTAAAAATAATCTGTTTCACAAGCTTTTTTTCTAAAAGCTTTTTAAGTCCTCCAGCTATTTCATCAGTGACGAATTTCTCAGACTTCAGCTACCACCAATTTTGAACATTAATATTATTCCTTGGGTCTTTCTTGCAGCTTTTTGTATAACGATCCGATTATATTATAATTTTCTGTAATACAGTTTTTGCTTCCTCTAGCTACTTTAAAATTACCAACTATATTTCATTTATGATCCTGTCCACAAAGACCTGATCCCTTCTTTTAACCACAACTGCCACCATTTTCAAACATTAATCTTTTTTTTAGTCAAAAACTTACGTTCACTCACTACAATCGTAAATTAAAAACCGCGTTACTATAAAAGTAACTTTAGTTAAAAGTTTTTATTCATTTATTAAATATCGTGTTAAGGTCAAAGGTACTTTGTGAAAATTACAGGCGTGAGCACATCCAACCGCTTGTGGAAGCATTTTTTAACTGGGTTCTAAAATCAACATTTCAAAGGGATTTGGTTCCATTAATTTAGATGAAAATTCAACTACTTTTTGTATTATAAATTTTGTTCTTAGATTTCAGCAACTAACATTTTCGAACGTTATCGGTACATACTTTTTTCGGATATTATAAGCTTGATTTTTACTCCCTGAGCATGTTACTTTAGTTATGGGGTCCAGATCCCGGGCGCTGAGGAAATCAATAAGGTTTCCGGAAACAAGGTTTATTTAAAAGATTTTCTAAAAGTATAAAATAATACAAAGTTAAATGTTGTTTAGGGTTATTGTAACGGGTCCCGGGCAAATCCGGGCGGGTTAGCTAGCACATGCATTAAAACCTGCACAAACGTTACTCATTTCTTTCTTCTTATGATGGGGCTGATAAATAAAAAGGTCCACTTTCAGAGGGAGAAGACATTCAAAGTGACCCTTATTATAATCTGTTCATGGTTATTGAAAGTTGATAAACGGATTCATGGATATTACACTGTTAAAAATTTCTGTAAAAACACAGAAAAAAGCGGGACTCTGTAAATATACACTAGTTCTCGATTAAACACAATCAATCAAGTTTCTCGGTCATCATTTTACAAACATTTCTTTTATATTATATCTAATTCTGTGTAAGGATTTTCATGTTCTTTTTTAAAGATATTTTTATTTCAAAAAATACTTGTAGTTCAAAATACACACTTTTAAAATTATTTACAATTTAATTAGAAGTATTAAAAAAGATTAGTTTATTTATTGATTTAATCAGAAAAGTTTTTAAAGGGAGAAATCATGTACTTGGAGTTAAGGGAGATTTTTATTGACAATCAGTTTGATAATTTTCCTACACCAAAAGACAGAAACTTGATAATACTAAATATAAATTCAAAATACTAAATATATTCAAAAGTGCTATTATTATTATTGTTATTATTTCATTAGAAAATGCATTAAAAACCATAATAATCTTTAAAAATCAAATTGCACAAAATGAATGAAATAACAAAAACATAAAAAAATCACTTCTAAATAAAAAAATAAAAAAATTTCTGTTTATTTTGTTTTTATTTCTTACCAAAATAATAAAAAAAAAACCAAAAAAAAAAAAAAAAACATAGCGCATTAAAAAATAAATAGTGGGCTGCAATTTCAAAAGATTCTCTTTTACAAACAGCAACAACTCTTATTATAGCTCAGTCAGTAAAACATTCTTTCACTGTCCAATTTTCTTGTCTTCAAACCGTAAGCTAAAAGCAAATTGTGTAAAAATGAAATGATGCAGCATTTAAATTTGGTCGAAAAATCCAAATTCTTTGACGCCCACCGAAGATTGATTGATTCACTAATTCTGAGAACTAAATCAAATTATTATCATGAAAAATAAATTTACTGTCTTATGTATTTTTAAGAAAGCTAATTCACAGAGTCTAGTGTAAATTTACCAAAAAATGTCCTTTTTTTACAGAATCTTTGTTCTTTTAATCTCTTATTTTATGTAAGACTAATTTCACATAAAAAAATTTTAACAGTATAGGTGAATGTATGATGTATGGTGTAGTAGATGAAGGTGAATATCAGAAGGAAGAAGTCACTAATACCGATTTAAAAACAATTAAAATCAAAATAAAAAGGGCAATGTTCTTAATATCTACTTATATTTTGAGGCATTTATAATCAAGTTGTTATTTATAGTGTGACTATCTGAAATTCATGTTGCAGCTAGAATGTTTTTCTACAGCAGTACACTCATTACTTTTTATTTAAATTATATTGGAATGAAGTTATTAGTATTTTCATTTGCTATGTTTTAGTTGCGAAAATAAAAATCTAAACTCGCTAGCATTTGCATTTTCCATATCTATGCATGGACAAAATTCGAAGGGATGTCGTTTTACTACATGGTAAGATATAAAACTAGTAGTATGTTATATCATCTGTCTAATAATCCGAACTTTTACTTATCCGAATTTCTACCAGCACTATTAAAAGAATTCTGAAATTCGCGAGCATTTTTTCGCTGAATTTCACAAAAAATATCCCTTTTCACAACAAAAGGGCATTTTCTGTTACAAATCACAAAATTCCACCATATTTCCTGAAAATAACGAAATGGATGGAAATAGAAACAAAAAACGGAGACACTCCGTTGTGTGGAGTGCTCCATGGCCGAGTGGTCAAAGCACCACACCGCTAATCGCTTGCGAGCGCAGATTGTGAGTTTGGGTCCCACTGGCGCCATGGAGTAATGAAAACATAAAAAACCCCTTTTAAATTAAATTTTTTTTTTTTGTAAAAAAATTGTTAATAAAAACTTTTTTTCATTCATTTATTCAAAAAAAGAAAATAGTGGTTTTAAACAGTGATTTTTTTTATTTAAACTATTTAAAAAATTAAAATTGATTTTATAAATAATAAGTATTATGCAACAGTCTAAAATAAAATAAAATAACCGTTTACAAATATTCTAAGGAATATATTTGAAAGGAAATCTTTAAAAAGCACAACAGATTTTCCCACTAACTCATATAAGACATACTTTGTACAATCCGGCATCAGTCGCTTTGGCTCAGTTCATAAGGACTTGTTCCGCCATCAAAAGGTCCCCGTTCGATCCTCAGGACGGCGTGAACTAAATTATACAAAAAAGAATAATAATGATAATTAAGTAAAATAACATAGCAGCTTAAAATCACTGGGTAACTTCGAATTCTTTGACGATTAATCGATTTATTAATTTTAAAAATTATATTAAATTATTATTATTATTAAAAATCAAACTTTGTAACGAAAAGTTACTGCTTCTTCAAAAGGGGTTTTACTTTCTTGTGTTTCCCACAACGGAAAATCTACTAACGGAACGGTAAAAGTTCGGCTACTTTGCTGCCAGTAGTTTCACCGTGAAGTCACAGATTTATTTTTAACAATGTGGTCCATCAGATTTAGGTAGTTATTCTTCTACTTTAAAATAATATTCATTATTAATTAGTCATTTACAAAATTTACAGAGTGCTTCTATTTTTTAAAAGTAAAGATTGATATTTGAGATTACTCCAATAGTAGCTCATTTCAATTGTAATTTAAAATTAAATTTATCTAACAACAACAACAAGAAAATAAAAATTTAATCACTAAACAGTTAAATTAATTAGACTATTAATAATATAATTGTAAAATGTCATTTTACGTTCACAAAAATAACCATTCAATTAAATAAGTCATTATAAATTAATAATTTTTTTAAAATATATAAATGTTTTAATTAAATCAATCTGTATACTAAAAGTCTTAGTCATGTGACTATCAACAATTCTCGGATGGACGCTTCACTTTTTAGGCCAAACACAATTCTTTGGACCATGTTATGTTTTGTACTATTAATATTAGCGAAGCGTAGGTGATAAATCCCCAAATCAATCTGTATAACCAAAGCCTAAGTCATGTGACTGTCATCAATAATTTCAGAATGACCACTTCACTTTTTATATGCCAAACAACCATTTTTATACCACCAATATTAGCGAGGCGTAGGTGATAAGTCGTCAAATATTGTTATATCCCCATCATTTGATTTTTATTATAATAGTCTAAGTCACATGACTGTCATAAACAACTACTAGGTAATTCCATCGCTTTTACATGCAAGATTGCCATTTTGATTAAAACAACCCAAATAAATTTTTAAAATAAAACTACATAAAAATTGCCATGATCGCATAGAATTCTCGATACTTTTATATTAGCCGGGTACAAATCTCGCCAATAGCATTTTTTTACTCGTCAGTTGCCATTTTTAAAATTTTCACGTGGCAAATTAAAACAATAGTTTGAAACATAAATTAAATTTCTCGGTTTGTGACATTATTTAATATTTTTCTTTGAATTTTGCAAAAATAAATAAGTAAATAAATAAATAACAATAAAAAACGGAAACTAACTAGGGAAGAAAAATGTGAAAATCGTGAATTTAAAATGTTTCAGTTTTAAATGACAGTTTTGTACTCTTCAGAGAAATGAGTCAAAGGACTATGTTTTTAATGAAATAGAGAAAGTGTGATAGGAACAGTATTTGGTAAATTATCACCAGCTCCCCGCTAACAGAAAATTCAAGAGGCTTTGATAGCTTGATCAGAATCTTCCGATTAGGTGAAATATTGACAAAGTAAACTAAATTATGAATAAAAATAACATGATATATTACTTTGAATACATTTGAGGGAGACCAAACTGGTCATAATATACAAAAAATATAATATACAATAATATATTTATATTTGTTAAATAATGTGCAAATTATAAAAATGATGAATATAACTTCAGTTTTACTTTATGCGATAAAAGTGTATAATTAGTATATTTTCTTTTATTTTAATTTTGTCATGAAAAGTCATCTACGTATTATATCTTAATCTAACTTTAAAATATTAGAAAAAATCACTATAAATGTATGGAATATAAAATGCGAGGCAATATTTATCTATTATGCAATCAATTCATTCCACATTCAACATTTTACATAAAATATTCACAAATCTTTAGAAATGTTTCTTATCGAAAAAGTCAAAGTAAAATTTTCGAAAATACTGCTCAAAGCAGTAAAATATTCAAAATCTGTAAGTAAAAATAAAAGGAAAGAAAAACTTCGCTAAAATGTACTGGAGAAACTTAAAAAAAAAGTGACATTTTTATTCTTCATATTTTCTGAGAAACTAAAAAAGATAGCATGGCATTTTTTTTTCACAACCGAAAAAAGTAATTCTGACAATTTTTCCCCCATACATTATTGAGATTTTTTTTAACCATCTATAACTTTTGAAAGTTAATCTCTGAAAAACCGACACTTGACAAATTCTTCGTCTGTGAAGTGAATAATATTATATTTTTTTTTATTACTTTCTGTCTAAAATGTAATTTCAAGTAATTTTTTATCTGCTAAATTTCTTATATTCTTTCCTAATACATTCGTACTTCGCTATTTCTAAAATGTCTACCGCGTTGTAATTCGGAATTTAAGTTGTCATATTTCAAGCTGCAAACATGCCGGTTTTGATGTAACGTTCACAGCAAGTCACAAGGATCACGTCACATCTGTGGCAAAAATGTCATCCTTAAGTAAGGTCACATTTAAGATATCTCTTTTCTAAGTGTTATAATAGTGGCTACACGTTTGCTATTTTCCCACCCCCCCCCTCCCCCAATAATAATAATAATATGTTTTCCATTTATGCTATTAATTATTTTAGTAAAACGAAAGTTAAAAAAAGCAGGAATACTAATTTGCAGCAAGCCCTATTTTGTGTAAAATCTCTTAGTCTCAGCACTTTCAAGAAAATATTTCGATTTGTTGGTGTTCGGGAAAATTTTAAGCAAATTGTGCCCCCCCCCCCCCAAAAAAAAAATGAAATATGTGACTTGGTTTTTTTTGTGTAACTTTTCAAAATCATAATTTAAAAAATAAAATGCTTTGTGAAAATTTGCATGCACGTATTTTCTACGATGAATGAATGAGGAAAGTTCAGTGTTAAAAGGCTGCATGCTATATATGATTATTTAAAGCTTCATGATATGAAAATATTATCATTCTCTAATCAATAAAAAAAATCACGGCTTAATTGCTTAAAATATTCTTAATATTATATCGTTTGGTTACTAATTTGTATGTCTGGTATGCATTTTTTTGAAAATCAACATTTTTGCAATGCCATGATCTTTAATTTGTTTTATTTGAAGTACTTCATTAGCAAGTTGATACTACGCATTTTAGTTTTTCTATATATATACAGGGTGGTCTTAACAAAACTTTGCCGATATATCGAACTCTAGCTGCCGGTCCATTCTACCGATCGAGATGAGATTTTAGATATAGTTATTCACAGGTATGAGTTCAATATTCTGTGAACGGCAACAAATTAGCGCTCGCGGTTACGGTTATAGCTACAGAAACTCGAAATTTTTAAATGGCAGCGCCCATTTTTTTCCCTCGCAAAATGTTCAGCGCATGCTAAAACCTTAGAGCCTTGGAACGATGCGCGTGTCGTAATAAACGGACGCGTTATGCTCGCTCAAAAACAAACCTGCAAACGACCAGAAAAAAAAAAAAAAAGAACCACGATCACGGCGCACAAAGAAAATTTGCATAAGATAGAGACAAAACATCAATTATGGAACGCCGTTTGTCAGATAGTCAGCGCAGAAAACGGTTAAAAAGTGGGATGGGATTGTCAGTTCTTCAGTTGGGAGCTTGCACATGCCGATGAAATGACTCTTCCAGCGAAAGTTTATGATGAATTAGTAAAACTATTATCAGGATGGGATGAATGCTGCGAAAACCTTGCGTGTTTGCCTTTTAAACCATTGCCAAATGCTTTTCCCATGTAGCCCGGAAGCTCTTAGTGATTTTGTAAATAACTTCAAAGAAACTGGCTGCACCTGTGGTAGACTGCGATCGAGATGACCAACTCTTCCTGAGGATACTGTTATAGAAGTGCATCACATAATCACTGCAGGACACAAGAAACTGTAAGAGGTGCATCTCGTGTATTGGATATACCGAAATCAACGGTGCTAAAGCTTGCGCGCTCTTTAATTCGCATGTTTCCTTACCTGTACCAGCGCGTCCAGATGATGAAAGTAGGGGACCATCAACAACGTAATGACTTTACTAATCAATTTCTTATAAAATATGAGGCAGATAAGGACTGCCCTCTTCACTTATTATGGACAGACGGGGCACATTTTACCTTAACTGGCAATGTCAACACGAACAAGTTGGAAATTGCACGTGAAGCGTAGCAAATGAGGTGCGTTTGTACGTTAACGAAGTTTTAAAAATATTACTCTCGTATATCAATCTCATAAAATTGTAAATAGTGAATTACAATTTAAACGCTCATCAAACAATGTTCTCCCTATACCATTATGTAATGGAATACTTTTGTGAGGTCTTGTAAATCAATAACAAATGTTCTTTGCACCACAAATTATGTAAAATGTATATTATGATATGTACTTTATAGTTGCACATAAATTTTATTAAGTTCGAATGAGTGTAACACCATAAAAATGCATTTGAAACATTTTCCCCTATTGACCGTAATGTAACGGAATACTTTTGATTGTCCCTGTAATTCATCTATGCATCCAATTTTCATAAAATTTGAAATAACTTGACAAAATTATGTAATAATTATGTATTTTAAATTTCAAACGTCTAAAATAGGTTTGAAACTTTTCCCTTATTGACCATAATGTTATTGAATACTTTTGATTGCCCCTGTAATTGATCTGTGCACCCGATTATCAAGAAATTTGAAATAACTCGACAAAATTTTGTAATAATTATTTATTTTAAATTTCAAACGATTCGGTTTGGTAGTTTTTGCGTTGTTATATGCGGACAGACGGACGGACAGACAGACGGACAGACGGACGGACTGAACGACCATTATAGGTGCTACGTATTTACATAATTAAGAACGCACCTAAAAATTGTGTGCAGTGGGCAGACATGAATTCCCACCCTGTGGCTCCCGTACTTTTACACAACATGAAGTTTGCGTGGTGCGGCATTGCATGCACAATTATTATGAAGCCGTATTTCTGTTTAGGAAGTGATACCAACGGGATTTGTAACTTGTTCTGTAACAGTCTCCCGCTATACGGCAATGCTGCAAAATTACGTCATACCAGAATTACTGCAACGAACTGGGTTAGAGTGTTGTAATCAGAGATTGGTGTAATGAATCTGTATCATATGCAAATTTCTTCTGCGTGCTCCGAAAGTGTTTTTTTTTTTGGTGGGGGGGGGATTGTTTGAAGAGCTGTTTTTTGTGCGTGCATAACGAGTCCGTTTCTTGTGATACACGTACGGTTTCAACGCTCTTTAGGATTGCGCAAATCATTTTTCGACGGCAAAAAATGGGCGTTGCCATTGGAAAATTTCGAGTTTCTGAACATATAACTGTAACCGTAAGCACCACTTTGTTGCCGTTCACAGAATCCCGAGCTCATACCTCATAATAACTATATTTGAAATCTCACCTCGATCGGTTGAACGGACCAGCCGCTAGAAATCCATTTATCGGCAAAGTTTTTTTATGACCACCCTGTATTTTACCTCTAAATTGAAGAATTTCATGATTTGTTAAAATGTTTTTTTTTTTTTTTTTTTTTTTAACCAAGAAAATTTCTATATTGCTGTTTTTAAGATACCAATTTCAAATACCAAGATTTTTTCATTCATCTACTGTGTTTTTTAAACAAAAACATAAGGAAAAAGGATATTTTCGCTTATCACAAGAACTTAATTAAAAGACTAAATACGATTCAATATCCTTTAACTAGTTTTTATTTTAAACAGTTAAAAAAGGCCTCTTTTCGTTTTGTATTCCTCTTTTTAACAAGGTTTAAAGAAAAATAATCCTTTTTACTTTTTTTTTCGTCAAGGTTAGAAAAAAATATTCAATTTGATTATTTATCCATTGATTTAATTGTTTAATATAAAGTTATCTGTAATACAACAAATATTTCCCCCCCTCTTTTCTAAAGGTGCATTTAGGAACTTTTAGTTACACTATCATTTAAACACAATCAAACTGATTGTTATAGTAATCATTAATTTTCGCTCAATTAGAAATATTCAGTTAGTAACACAAAAGTACATTTATTTTTATATATAATTATACAGGGTGTCCCCTCTCAATGGTGGCCAATGGCTAATTTCTAAACCGTTGGTCATAGACATATAGTTCCAATTGCAAAAATGCTTTAAAAAAGGCAAAGAATTGTTTTTTAAGCGATTTTGGTCAAAAAAATTTTTTACTAGAAAATTACGAAAATTAAATTTTTATACGGTCCCCCGGTCCTATAAGTTATATTTAGTAAAATTTTTTCAACACTCTAGCAAGTAATACAGAAGAGGTCCCATTCATGTAACATTAAAATTGACCGAGTTATGAAACTTTAAATTTCATGACTTAAACCACTTTTCTATAGCTGAAAACGGATGAGTTCGACGGAGCTTTAAGGGAACGTACACTAAGTGCTTAAAGTATTATAAAGGGAGTTGATTTCCAACGCTGTTCAAAAGCTACTTCCTAAACTATTTGTCACAGACATATAGTTCCAATTACAAAATGTTTTAAATGAGCGATTTAACTGAAGGCGCTGTCACCGTATAAGTTTTACGGTAGTGTTAATTATAATTAATTAACTTCTAGATTGGTTATTAAAATAACTGAAGACATGAATTTCAAAATTCTCTTTATCGAAAAAATCAAATTTTGGGAAATAGCGAAAAAACTTTAAATGCATCTATTGGTTTTCATTATAAATTTTTAGATTGCATTGTCACAATAGTGGAGGTTTGTATAGACTGATAGAGAAATCAAAAAGCGAGAAGTCGAGTTTTGAAATTCATATCCTCAATTGTAATTTTACGTATTTTTTATTTTGTAAGCAAATAAAGTTGATTCTTTTCGTGATTTTATTTTAAAAAGGTATGTTATTTTGATAAGCTTTTATTTTATTCATAGTTTTCGTATGTAAATTTTCCTAGTTCAAAACTTATATTCAAATTTTAACTCACTTCCAAATATCTGATTGAGGTTCAATTCCCATACTTATTTAAACCCGATGACAATATAATATTAATACGATTTTAGGTGCGTTCCATTTATTTATTTTATAGGACTACATCAAATTCTATTAGGTTGAGTAATCTAATAGAGCTTCAAATATGTATCATTTTGTAACGATTTGTGACTGTTGCTTTTCATAGTTTAATTTAACAAAATTTCTGTTATTTTTTTACTTATATTTTTAGCACAAATTGCATATTTTACTTTAACATGTAAATGTCAACAAAAATTCCGAAACAACATTGTAATAAAAATTTTACTTTCAATGTTTAAAGTTAAATTTTCTATCTGATGTTTATTTTTATTTCCAGTAAATTTGTGACTGACCCCTATTTTGCAGCAAAAAATATGCTTCAACTTTGAACAGCTATAACTCGGTCAATTTTGATCGCAGAGGAATGGGACTTTTTTTGTCTTACTTGTTAGAGTAGTGGTAAAAATTTTCTAAGTATCACTTATAGGACCGGGGGACCGTATAAAAATTTAATTTTCGTATTTTTTTAGTAAAACATATTTTTGACCTAAATCGCTTAAAAAATAATTCTTTACCTTTTTTAAAGCATTTTTGCAATTGGAACTATATGTCTATGACCAACGGTTTAGAAATTAGCCATTGGCCACCGTTGAGAGGGGACACCCTGTATACATCATATATTTCAATTTGAATATTTTTAGGCTTTGATTATTTGTATATTTGTTACTATTCTCATGTCTCGTTTGCAGAATTTTTGGATTTACTTTTTGAGTTCATCATATTTTATTCATCATAGTTTTAGCCATAACTTCAAAACTACTCTTATTAATTTCCTAAATTTTGATATCGATCATGAAACTTTAAGTTTTTTCTTCGATCAAATCAGAGCTTTTTCAGAAATTAAAAAATATAATGGCTAAACTACAATCACTGTGCTTAAAATACATTAATTAGTAAATTTTAAAATTTTTTGACACATAATCCAGATTTTCTCAAAAGCAAAGATATAGATCTCATCCAAAAGGAATTTTAAGTTTTTTTTTCAATTTCTAGCAAGTCGGCTACTAGTATTGATTTACCTAACTTTACATTTTCACTAATTAAAACCATTATAAACTGACCAAAGTTTAAGTGTTTGGTTTCTACTGTTTATGGAGAAATTATTGATAACAAAACCACAGAAATTATTGACTTTATAAAAATCATTGCAGCAGTTTATTTTAACCTTGTGGTTTAAACACAAGGAAAGGGAAGAATCGCCTATGGTACTGTAGTTTAAAGTAGAAATTCTAGAAAAACGATAACATTTTACATATCTATACACCTACAACTTAATTCAAAGAAATAATATTCGTATTTTTCGAAACGTTATTGATGATTCAGAAAGTAAAATGAACTTAGATATGGTATAGTATTTTTAGTTATTCTGTATTTCGTTAGTCCAGTGAAGATTTTGAAAGTTTTTTGCGGAAATAGCGGAAACCACTAGAATGGCTTATAACATAACTAAAAACATATTTTTTGAGCAGGTAATTTCGATATCTTTTCCACGGGATTACGGCGCTTTAAACGTAAAATTGCAAACTTTAATTTTATGTTATAGATTTTTCGCATAGACATTTAATGAAATGTCTATGCGACCATGCCAGTTTTGCTATTATAGAAATTGATTGCTTGAATAAATCTTGAAGAAAGTAAATATGGTATTGTTTCCCGTTTCTTCATATTTTGAATGTCACTGAAGATGCGCGTTGAGAAAACCAGGAAAAAAGAGCGTTTATGTATTCTGCAATTATTTCCTTCCACTCTTTGGAACGTTGTATTGTTGACAGTTATGACGTTATTTCGGCTGCTTCCATTTTATTTAGGTTTTTAAATAATTTAGAATAATCTTCAAAAAATTAATAATATGTTTCACAGGTGCAACACAACTTGCCTTGGAGTATACTAATCTAAAGTTTCAGACTCTAGGCATGGTAGATTTTCCCAGCCATCGGACGTAGACAGACGTGCACACGCACACACACAAACCGATAAGATGTGAGATGATAGTATTTCGGTTCTTACAACAAAGTTATTCTTACATAATATACACCACTTCATACAAATAGAAGCCACATGTTCATTAATAAGTAATTTACTTTGACTTTCCTTTCGTTTCAATTACCATTTTCTAGATACAAAGTTTTTCGCTGAGCGGCACGACAAGCAATCTTATCTTTTTGCCCACATCCTTTGTATGTGCTACACAAGATAAAAAAGAGATCTGATAGGACTTTAGTGGGACTATATGTGCAAGAGATCTGATAGGACTATATGTGCAAGTGTAGGACAAAAATTTATATTTAGAAATTATTATCTTGTTGGTATTATTTTTCTTAATGATTAGTGTTTAATTAGTAGTGATAATAATAGTGATAGTAGTGTTTTGTCATTTAATAATCGTATTTCAATGGGAATTTAATATAAAAGGCTCCTATATACATTTATTTTAGTATTTGATTAACGATAATGTAACGACAGGGTAGATGATGAGGTCAGAGTGTTTATGTACAAAGACCGTCGGATTATAGTGCACACAATGACTCCAGGTAGTTGTACAGTATCAATACTCTCTTAAAACTTGAGCCACAAAATCAAACTGAGGTAAAATCCACTGATCTCACGATTTGAAAGTCACCTTCTCGTAAACAGTTTAAAGAACCCGAGTGAGCGAGTTGTTACAACAATGAGTTCATCGATTATGGATGACGAAAATATTGGTGTGCAAATAAAGAACATTGAAACTGTGAAATGAAAATTGGTTAATTTTAAATTAAGCGTGTTATCAAGTAACATGAAGTTATTTTATTACCTTGTTTGGGCTTACTTTTTCTGTTGCTTTAATTTCTTTTCGTTAATTAAAATTTTTTAATTATTCTTTAAAAACCTTTCCTTTTTCTAATAATCATCAGTCATAAAAGTTCATGCAATTAGTAAGCAGACATATAAACAATAAATACAATAAACCCAAATGGAGTGAAAAAATAGCCAGAACTACCGGCCGATACTTTAGTCTGCAATTTCCTACTAATAAATAAAGTTGGGGGAAATCATCAGCCATCATTATGATATTGGATATTGTATGGGACACCAACAAACAGATTTACTATTCCATCCTACAATCTATACTAATAAAATCCGTGCGCCTCTGTCTGTCTGTCTGTCTGCTTGAAGCCGATTACAGTTCGCAACGCGGGCGAGTTGGAAGTCGCGAGAGGTGTCTTTCGATTGGAAATATTCCGGGGAAGTCATTTCGGGCATTTTCGAGACCGTGGGACCAAAATTAAAAAAGTTATGAATTAAAAATCCTTGGGAATCGGAACGAAAAATGTCTCAAATACCAAACGGCGCTCAAACGGAGCTCCGAGGCAGAACACTGCGCTACCTTGCGGTGAAGAACCTCAACTTTTCCCCTTTGGCTAAAAGAAGAAACAGCCGAAAACCGCTTTTTCTACCGGCGTTAATTGCTTTTTTTGCGCGTTTTTCCTTAAACCATCATGCAGACAGTTTTTAAAGTAGAAAAAAACTGATTACATATTCAGAATCTGCGTAAAAATCTGCTTCTGATGAACTAAAAAATACGGAAAAATGTCTTAAGGGCGCGTAGTGCCCACCGTGCAAAACCAAATATTTTTAACGGGACTATGGGCGCGAAGCGACCATAGTTCCGATCCACAATCTTTTTTTTTTCAAGTGCACGTGGCCCACAGTGCGAAATCACATATTTTTAACGGGACCATGGCTCTTTAATTTACTTTTTTTTGTGCTTGAGGATTCGAACACCAAGACTTGCTTATTTAATGAATTTTTTTGCTTATTATATACTGCTTAATACCGAGGTTCGTTTGGAAAAAGTGGCCCAGCTAGCGGGTGTAGCTCGCTAGTCTATACTAATAAAATCCGTGCGCCTCTGTCTGTCTGTCTGTCTGCTTGAAGCCGATTACAGTTCGCAACGCGGGCGAGTTGGAAGTCGCGAGAGGTGTCTTTCGATTCGAAAAATTCCGGGAAAGTCATTTCGGGCATTTTCGAGACCGTGGAACCAAAATTAAAAAAGTTATGAATTAAAAAGCGGTCGGGAATCGGAACGGAAAACGTCTTATTTCCCAAACAGGTCTCAAACGGAGCTCTGAGGCAGAACACTGCGCTACCTTGCGGTGAAGAACAGGAACTTTTCCCCTTTGGCTAAAAGAAGAAGCAGCCGAAAACCTATTTTTCTCCCGTCAATTTGTCAAAGAATGTTTAAGAGAAAAAGAAGTAATCTGTAAAAAAATATTAAACACTGTTTAATTAATATAATAAGTACAACTATTTAAGCACAGCAAGATATGTTCACTAAGAGGTAATAGTGTTGCTAATTAATATTTTGAGGATCTCAGATGTAACTGGCTATTCGTATATTTATTCTGTATGTGAGTATTAATCGTTGTAGCTCATTTTCATACTTTTTCTTTTTGGTAGCATACACGAATATTGTGTAACCTAAGATTTACGCGATTAATACTAATTTCTGTTAGTACAAACGGAAAACGAGCTGCCAAAATTATTTGTTAGTTATGTTCTTTTTGATATTAATGAAATTACTTATTTTTTTTAATAGCAGTCTTTTGCAGTTTTTAATAAACAAACTTTTTTTGCGCGTTTTTTCTTAAACCATCATGCAGACAGTTTTTAAAGTAAAAAAAAAACTGATTACATATTCAGAATCTGCGTAAAAGTCTGCTTCTGATGATCCAAAAAATACGAGAAAATGTATTATGGACGCGCAGCGCCAACCGTGCAAAACCAAATATTTTTAACGGGACAATGGCGACCATGGCGCGTAGCGCCGGTGGGCCGGCTTCGCACGATGGGCCCGTACCGCCCACAGTGCGAAATGACATATTTTAACGGGATAATGGGCGCATAACAACCATAGCTCTTTAATTTACTTTTTTTGTGCTGAGGATTCGAACACCAAGACTTGCTTATTAAATGAATTTTTTTGTTTATTATATATTGCTTAATATCAAGGTTTGTTTGGAAAAAGTGGCCCAGCTAGCGGGCGTAGCTCGCTAGTCTATACTAATAAAATCCGTGCGCCTCTGTCTGTCTGTCTGCTTGAAGCCGATTACAGTTCGCAACGCGGGCGAGTTGGAAGTCGCGAGAGGTGTCTTTCGATTCGAAAAATTCCGGGAAAGTCATTTCGGGCATTTTCGAGACCGTGGGACCAAAATAAAAAAGTTATGAATTAAAAACCGGTCGGGAATCGGAACGGAAAACGTCTAATTTTTCAAACAGAGCTCAAACGGAGCTCTGAGGCAGAACACTGCGCCACCTTGCGGTGACGACCTGAATTTTTCCCCTTTGGCTAAAAGAAGAAGCAGCCGAAAACCTCTTTTTTCTCCCGGGAAAACGACTTTTTCTTTCGTTTCGGTTCTTTGAAAAAGAACTAGTTGGTAAAAAATGTTAAACACGGTTTATTTTCATACTTTTTCTTTTTGGTAGCATACACGAATATTGTGTAACATAAGATTTACGCGATTAATACTAATTTTTGTTAGTACAAACGGAAAACGAGCTGCCAAAATTATTTGTTAGTTATGTTGTTTGTGATATTAATGAAATTACTTATTTTTTTTAATAGCAGTCTTTTGCAATTTTTAATACCGAAACTTTTTTTGCGCGTTTTTTCTTAAACCATCATACAGACAGTTTTTAAAGTAGATAAAACTGATTACATATTCAGAATCTGCGTAAAAGTCTGCTTCTGATGAACCAAAAAATACGAGAAAATGTCTTATGGGCACGTAGCGCCAACCGTGCAAAACCAAATATTTTTAACGGAACGATGGCGACCATGGCGCGTAGCGCCGGTGGGTGGTAGGCCGGTGGGCACGTAGCGCCCACTGTGCGAAATCACATATTTTTAACGGGATAGTTAGCGCATAACAACCATAGCTCTTTAATTATTTTTTTTTGTGCTTGAGGATTCGAACTTCAAGACTTGCTTATTAAATGAATTTTTTTTCTTATTATATACTACTTAATATCGAGGTTCGTTTGGAAAAAGTGGCCCAGCTAGCGGGCGTAGCTCGCTAGTCTATACTAATAAAATCCGTGCGCCTCTGTCTGTCTGCTTGAAGCCTATTACAGTTCGCAACACGGGCGAGTTGGAAGTCGCGAGAGGTGTCTTTCGATTGGAAAAATTCAGGGGAAGTCATTTCGGGCATTTTCGAGACCGTGGGACAAAAATTAAAAAAGTTATGAATTAAAAACCCCTTGGGAATCGGAACGAAAAATGTGTCAATTCCCAAACGGAGCTCCGAAGCAGAACATTGCGCCACCTTGCAGTGAAGGACATGAATTTTTCCCCTTTGGCTAAAAGAAGAAACAGCCGAAAACTTCTTTTTCTACCGGCGCTAATTGCGTTTTTTTCCGCATCAATTTTTTTGACTTGGCGTAGAATATTTATCATAGTTTTCGCTAAAATACTGAACTTAGAAATAAAACAGGACTATCGAAACTTTTTTTTTGCGGGTTTTTTCTTAAACCATCATGCAGACAGTTTTTAAAGTAGAAAAAACTGATTACACATTCAGAATCTGCGTAAAAATCTGCTTCTGATGAACTAAAAAATACGAAAAAATGTCTTATGGGCGCTTAGTGCCCACCATGGGCGTAGGAAGGGGGGGTCCAGGGGGGTCCTGGACCCCCCTAGAATTCTGGCTGAGCCCCCTAGAAATATTATATAGTAAAAATACGATTATTTTTCGAAAAAAAAAACATTTAAAAGAGCAATAGTGCTATAGATGGCAAATAATATTAAAAAACCGAATAAAACGCAACTATTAGTTTTCTATGCCATTATTTAAGAGGGGGGGGGGCAGACTCAGTGTCTCGTAAATGATAAACAACAACAGATATGCCACATATGAGACTGATTCTTTGTGCTCTGGAACACAGAACACAGAACGTCTCGATACATTCATGCCTGAAGCTAGAAGGGGAAGCACCATAATAAGGCAACTCTGGCTTTTCTTTTGTATGGATTGTCCTTGATCTTGTTGGTAGAACCAAAGAAAGTCCAACTTCCCTCTCTTCGAACTAAATTCTAGGAAGTTACGTGTAGAAATCAGGTCCTGGTCCTCCCTAGTCTCAAAGATAGTAATCACCGTTTTGCGTTGGCTTAAAACATTCACTGTGAATTACTTGTACATAGAACGAGTGGGCTACTTGCTACCATCATCCATTTAAAGAGCATATAATTTTAAAGGGTATGGTGTTTTTTCATTAATTCTGTTGAAAGATTTTATTTTATATCAACAAAACTTTTATTGTTATTGTATATTTTTACCTAATCTTCATAAATATTTACCTAATTTTTCATTCCTAAGTATGTTTACAAGAGCGAGGGGTAATTGATACTGAGATATTTTAATAGGTTTCAATGCTAGAGCCCTGCTTTTAACTATCAGGTGGCTCCTTTTGGGACCCTTATTGTAACTCCCTTAAAAATGGTCCGATTGACTATCCTTTTTTTTTTTCCTAACAATTTCTTAGGTCCCACAGCTACTACATGAAAGTCAAAAAAAAAATTTTAATTTCAGCTTCATCAATTTTGAATTACAATCACTTTCTTGGATCCCTTGGTGCAGCTTTTTTGGAAAATGATCCGAGTTGCATGCATTTTTCTATAACAATATTCTAGCGTCCGCCGATTATTTTAAAAAGTACTAAAAAGTATCTTTATACGCAACTAAATGCTAGTTAAATCCCTGGCACCTTGGGGATACCTGGGCTTCTGAAGTTTTTGTATTATAAATTGTTTATAAGTCCCCCCCTCCTTATAATTAGATTCTCATTTTTGGTGCCTTTTTCAATGTAGTTATTTTAACGTTTCTATATTCCACTTAACAGTCTGGAGCACCCTACAATAACATAAATCCTATCCGGACCCCTTGATTCTTTTTTTTTTTTTTTTTTTTTTTTTTTTTTTGTGGCATAAGTTTGTCGTCTTAATTTTCTCACATTTTCAATGCAAACATTTAAAATTGAGTTTTAGATCCCTCTCCTCGGACCAAAACCCTTACATTTTTACTGGTACACTTGGACTCTGTTCTAAGTTTTGCCCTTCTTTTTTCTGCATGTTTTTAAAATTTGATTCTAATGATTAATTCATAATATGCTTAATTTTAATTAACTGAAGAACTAAAGTGCTGAAAACTATAACCATTTAACAAGTTTTCATCTTAGGACTCTACTCTTAACTATCAGTTGGCCCCCTTTGTTATAACTCCTTTTAAAATTGTCTAATTCACAGGCCTTTTTTTTTTTTTTTTTTTTTTTTTTTTTTTTTTTTTTTTTTTCTAACAACTTTTAAGGTCATCCAGCTACTACATGGATGACCAAAAATATTTCTCAGACTTCAGCTACCATTAGTTTCGAATATTAATCTCCTTCTTTGAGATTTTTTTGCAGCTTTTTGAAAAGCAATCCGATTTAATGGCAATTTTCTGTAACATAGTTTTAGCGTCTTCTAGTTTCTTCATCATCATTAACAATATCCTTGACTCTAGGACCGGTCCTTCTTTTTACTTCAGCTACTACTTTTTTTTTTTTTAACATTAATTAATCACCTTTTGGGGCAAATATGTTTGCTCACTACAGCTGTAAATTAAAATTTGCTTTACTTTGAAGGTAATTTTAGCTAAAAGATTTCAGTCGTTTATTAAATATCGTGTTAATGTTAAAAGAAATTTATGAAAAATAACAAGGAGAGCCTTCAACCGTTTTGGGAGGCATTCATTAATTTAGTTCTAAAGGCCTAATTTCAATGAGATTTGGCTCATTCAACTTAGATAACAATTTGGCAGGTGACAATTATGAAATTTTATGTTAGCTTCAGCTAATAGCTTTTTCGAACATTAATGGTGCATTATTTTTTCGTATTTTACCGACTTGATTTTTACGAAACACAAGCCGAGCACTTCCAGTGCAGTCCGCTTTCGGTTGTGGGGTTCCAAATCCTATAGTTTCGTTCCGAAAGAGGGCCTTTTCGGAACACACTAGTCGCTGCGGAAATCAATAAGACCCCTGAATTTAGGTTCACTTAAAAGATTTTCAAAAGATAAAAAAACATTAAAAATTGATTTTTGTTTAAGGTCATTATAACGGGCCCCACTGAACGCTGGGCAGGTCAGTTAGTCTATTATAAAGCGCAAATGTGTCTGTACGTAAGTGGCAACAGCAGGCAATTAAATTTCGATTCTACTGTAATTTTTTAAACTTTTAAACCATGCATATTTTCAATTTTTATGCCGTTTAATGGGAGAAAAAATGTACAGTAACTGTCTAAGGCTGAATCCATCGGAATCAAGAAACTTTTCCCCAGTAGACAGTATTTCGCCTTAGACAAATTTTAGTCTATGTCTATAGATTCACAGGGAGTTAAAAAACTTTCAGAGTTAGACAGATTTCTTTCCTACACAGAGTCGGAATTACAGAGTGTTTACTGCATTTGCAAATGTAATTTATTTCAAAACTGTATCGTAATTTATTCAAAAATTGCATTGCAATTAACTTTTTTCTGATCCATTTGGAAAATGGTTGTTATAATCAGTCGAGTATACTCGATATATATATATCTGAAACCTTGTGATGTCCGCATTTATGGACCTCCCCCCCCCCAAAAAAAAGCATTAAAAACTACAAAAAAATAATAATAACTCAAAAACAAATATAGAAACAGCTTTCGAACAAATTGCATTTAAAAAAATTTTTTCCCTATACGAAAATTGAAAATGTGCGATATTTCTAAGTTTACAAATTAGCAGTACAGAAAATTGTAAAACTGAAATTTTATTTAAAATTTGTAAGTGTTGCCATTTGCAGAAGGACATAAAGCAAAAATTTTTAACAAAATTTACTATTCAGATGTACACTGGTGTCCAAAAGTTAAGCATAATTGGTAATTAATTAATTATTTTTAAGTAATGAAAGAAATATGAATCGGAATGTGCTGAAACTCCAGGTGTGTAAACAAAATAGTACGCGTCACATATTTTCGCGAAGAGTTTTCCCCGAAATCGAACAGGGGACCGTCAACAAATTGAAAAAGAACGAAGATCTTTTGCATAACCCTGTCAAAACTAATGTAGCAAAAGCGTTCAAACTGCACATTATGATTAATTGGCTTATTGTAATATACTGTGTTAATTTTTACAAGGATAGCATGTATACTCGTAGAGAAATTAAGGCTTTTATAAAAACAGTCCTAAATTTTTCCAAGTTTTTTGCTTATAATTTGCAGAGTTCTTATTATAAAATAATGTTCTTTTCTGAAAATATGACAAACATCATTGTACATAATACCCTGTCATCAGAATTTAAAAATAATAAAAATTGTATGAAAAATGAGTATGTTTAGTAAATAATTTTTCATTGCGCATGCGTCAAGGATATCAAAATGTCATTTGCATATTGTGTTAGCTAAATGTATAGAGCAACTTCTGTAAAAGTTTCAAAAACATAGCTTGAAAATTCTGAAAATGGGAGCCTATAGAATCAACTCAAAATCCGTTATTCCTAAAGGAAGCAAAAAAATCAGGGGTTTTACCTAAATATAGTTGTACGTGCAATATTGTGTAGGCAATAAACAATGGAATATGGATACAGCCCCTCATCTTTTTGCTTCATTTAGGGAATAAAGGATTTTGAGTTGATTCTATAGGCTCCCATTTTCAGAATTTTCAAGCTATGTTTTTGAAACTTTTACAGAAGTTGCTCTATACATTTAGCTAACACAATATTCAAATGACATTTTGATATCCTTGACGCATGCGCAATGAAAAATTATTTACTAAACATACTCATTTTTCATACAATTTTTATTATTTTTAAATTCTGATGACAGGGTATTATGTACAATGATGTTTGTCATATTTTCAGAAAAGAACATTATTTTATAATAAGAACTCTGCAAATTATAAGCAAAAAACTTGGAAAAATTTAGGACTGTTTTTATAAAAACCTTAATTTCTCTACGAGTATACATGCTATCCTTGTAAAAATTAACACAGTACATTACAATAAGCCAATTAATCATAATGTGCAGTTTGAACGCTTTTGCTACATTAGTTTTGACAGGGTTATGCAAAAGATCTTCGTTCTTTTTCAATTTGTTGACGGTCCCCTGTTCGATTTCGGGGAAAACTCTTCGCGAAAATATGTGACGCGTACTATTTTGTTTACACACCTGGAGTTTCAGCACATTCCGATTCATATTTCTTTCATTACTTAAAAATAATTAATTAATTACCAATTATGCTTAACTTTTGGACACCAGTGTATGTAACATTTATTTTATTTAAAAAATTTATACAATAAGTATCGGAGGAAATTTTGGAGAAAAATCGGTTTGCAGGTGGCGTTGTGATTACGAATTTTATACAATTTCCAAGACGAGGAAGGAGCATGATAGCAGTTGAAGAAAAAAGCATATTAAATCATCTAATTATTCTATTTCGGTTTAATTTTCATATTTGTAATAAGTCAAATATTTTCACGATTTTAGGCATATTAAAAACTGGTTAGACTTCAGTATGATTTTTTTTCTTTCTCCCCCATTTGAAACATTTATTGAAAAAAAAAATTGTGTAACAATAAAAAAAAGTGTAAAATAGAAGAAAGTTCTGTCTGACTAGTTTCTTTGATCGACAATATGTCTGAAAGAACCAGTACCCAGGAATGTATCAAAAGGTGAGTTTTCTGTTGAGTATTATTAGTTTTAATTAGGGATGCACCGAATAGTTATTTTGACAGAATACCGAATGCCGAATATTCGGCCTATAGGTGAACCGAATATCGAATATTCTGCTAGCCGAATAGTAATTGTTGGACGGAATACCGAATATTCGGCTTCAAATACTTTTTATATTTCAAAGTTTAAAGGTATTAAAATGTTGCTTTTTAAAACATATTTAATAAAAGAAACTTACATTTTGATAAATAAGAGCTTTTTATAAGAGCACTTAGTATTGAAAGAAAAAATCTGCTTGAGTTATTTAAGAAGCATATTTATGAGACTTTTTTAATTAATAAGATTTTTAATTTCATGATTTCTTCTATGAATTAAACAAACATTTTAAAATCAAAGAGAAATAATGAAAAAATGGTCGAAGAAAAACTTTACAGTCTCATAATTGTCCTTTTTAAATAACTCAAGGCAGATTTTTTTTTTTTTTTTTTTTTTTTTTTTTTTTCAGTATAAAGTACAAATATTTTCAACTTAATTAAAAAAAAAGGAATGTCTAACTCATAGTTCTTTTGTTGTGAATGGTGGCATTTTCCACCTTTCTCATCATATCATATTTTACAGAAATCAAAGCATGTGAGTTGAAAATATAGTTATAGTATCTTATTCCTTGTTAAAGCAACAAACGAAAACACAAGTTTGACCTAGAGTGAGATGAAATACAATGTATTTATATATGACTCAATAAGTTGATTATGATTATGTTTCATGAACAGAAATTGTCTGCCTTGTTGACCATTACTAATCTCACAAGTTTTTCTTTCTTGGTTAAGGACTTTTATTTGGGAAAAGCAAGAAAAAGATTATTTACTAAGCAAAATTTAGGAACTTCCATCTGCACATCATTTATTCCTAAGTAGAATCCTCATAAATCACCATTTTAATTCTTCTCAGGGTTAATTTTCTTAAGTTATAATTTACAAATAGCAAACAAATAATGTAAAAACATTCTACTTTATTCAAATATGATTTTCTTTCTAATTATTTTAAACATATTTATAAATTGACAGTTAAAAGTAGAAATTGTGATAAGTTTTTAAAAAAATGTTTTAAAAAGTTTTATCAAGTTTTGGATTCAGCCGAATACTTTGATATTCGGCCAAACCGAATTTAGGCCTTACCGAATATTCGGTAACATGGCCGAATACCGAATAGATACCGAATATTCGGTGCATCCCTAGTTTTAATAAAAATGTTTACTTTTATTGTTTGGAAATTATCAAAGAGTTGAGACCATGGCCCCCCCTAGAAAAATTATGTAGTTACGCCCATGGTGCCCACCGTGCAAAACCGAATACTTTTAACGGGACTATGGGCGCGAAGCGACCATAGCTCCGATCCACAATCTTTTTTTTTCAAGTGCACGTGGCCCACCGTGCGAAATCACATATTTTTAACGGGACCATGGCTCTTTAATTTACTTTTTTTTTGTGCTTGAGGATTCGAACACCAAGACTTGCTTATTTAATGAATTTTTTTGCTTATTATATACTGCTTAATACCGAGGTTCGTTTGGAAAAAGTGGCCCAGCTAGCGGGCGTAGCTCGCCAGTCTATACTAATAAAATCCGTGCGCCTCTGTCTGTCTGTCTGTCTGCTTGAAGCCGATTACAGTTCGCAACGCGGGCGAGTTGGAAGTCGCGAGAGGTGTCTTTCGATTCGAAAAATTCCGGGAAAGTCATTTCGGGCATTTTCGAGACCGTAGGACCAAAATTAAAAACGTTATGATATAAAAATCGGTCGGGAATCGGAACGGAAAACGTCTAATTTCCCAAACGGAGCTCAAACGGAGCTCTGAGGCAGATTACTGCGCCACCTTGCGGTGAAGAACAGGAACTTTTCCCCTTTGGCTAAAAGAAGAAGCAGCCGAAAACCTATTTTTCTCCCGTCAATTTGTTAAAGAATGTATAAGAGAAAAATAAGTAATTGGTAAAAAATATTAAACACTGTTTAATTAATATAATAAGTACAACTATTTAAGCACAGCAAGATATGTTCAATAAGAGGTAATAGTGTTGCTAATTAATATTTTGAGGATCTGAGATGTAACTGGCTATTCCTATATTTATTCTGTATGTGAGTATTAATCGTTGTAGCTCATTTTCATACTTTTTCTTTTTGGTAGCATACACGAATATTGTGTAACCTAAGATTTAGGCGATTAATACTAATTTCTGTTAGTACAAACGGAAAACGAGCTGCCAAAATTATTTGTTAGTTATGTTCTTTGTGATATTAATGAAATTACTTTTTTTTTTTAATAGCAGTCTTTTGCAATACACTGCGCTACCTTGCGGTGAAGAATCCGAACTTATCCCTTTTGGCTAAAAGAAGAAACATCCGAAAACCGCTTTTTCTACCGGCGTTAATTGCGTTTTTTTTTGCGCATTTTTTCTTAAACCATCATGCAGACAGTTTTTAAAGTAGAATAAAACTGATTACATATTCAGAATCTGCGTAAAAGTCTGCTTCTTATGATCCAAAAAATACGAGTAAATGTATTATGGACGCGCAGCGCCAACCGTGCAAAACCAAATATTTTTAACGGGACAATGGCGACCATGGCGCGTAGCGCCGGTGGGCCGGCTTCGCACGATGGGCCCGTACCGCCCACTGTGCGAAATCACATATTTTAACGGGATAATGGGCGCATAACAACCATAGCTCTTTAATTTACTTTTTTGTGCTGAGGATTCGAACACCAAGACTTGCTTATTAAAGGAATTTTTTTGTTTATTATATATTGCTTAATATCGAGGTTCGTTTGGAAAAAGTGGCCCAGCTAGCGGGCGTAGCTCGCTAGTCTATACTAATAAAATCCGTGCGCCTCTGTCTGTCTGTCTGCTTGAAGCCGATTACAGTTCGCAACGCGGGCGAGTTGGAAGTCGCGAGAGGTGTCTTTCGATTCGAAAAATTCCGGGAAAGTCATTTCGGGCATTTTCGAGACCGTGGGACCAAAATTAAAAAAGTTATGATTTAAAAACCGGTCGGGAATCGGAACGGAAAACGTCTTATTTCCCAAACAGGTCTCAAACGGAGCTCTGAGGCAGAACACTGCGCTACCTTGCGGTGAAGAACAGGAACTTTTCCCCTTTGGCTAAAAGAAGAAGCAGCCGAAAACCTATTTTTCTCCCGTCAATTTGTTAAAGAATGTATAAGAGAAAAATAAGTAATTGGTAAAAAATATTAAACACTGTTTAATTAATATAATAAGTACAACTATTTAAGCACAGCAAGATATGTTCAATAAGAGGTAATAGTGTTGCTAATTAATATTTTGAGGATCTGAGATGTAACTGGCTTTTCCTATATTTATTCTGTATGTGAGTATTAATTGCTTAATATCGAGGTTCGTTTGGAAAAAGTGGCCCAGCTAGCGGGCGTAGCTCGCTAGTATATATTAAAATGCATATGCACACACAAATAAAAATCAAATCATAAAGGTAAACATAAAGAAATGCTGTGGTCCCGGATTCTGTAGCTTATTCTGACTAATTTTTTACTCCAGTTGGGTTTATCGTATTTTTTGTTTGCATGTCTGTATATTATTTGCATGTACCTTTATGATTCGAATGCAGGCGTTATTTGTGTGTGTATGTGTGTTTTAATATTTAATATTTAGGTTGAAATATTACTCTTAATATGATAATATTTGTTCACAAAAAACTTTACAATAATATCGTTTGATTATAATTATTATTATTAAAAATTTATTTACAGTTTTTATTAATAAACGTTCCTACCCATGTGCACAATCCCAGTAATCCTGTAAGGACAGATTATGCAAACTGGGGTTCATGTTTCTTCACAGCTGTGTCGTTAAATCACCGCAGAACAACAAAATAGCGTTGGAAATGCATAAAAAAGGTGTCAAAATCATTCATAGATAGTTTAGCAAAAAAATCAATATGTAGAATTTTTTTAATACTTTGTTGAAATGTGTACAGTCTCTTTTAGTCTTATCTTATGTATTTTGAAAAACATAAAAAGATATATAAGCATAGAAAATTCAAGTAGTGTAATTTTATCGAAAAATTTTATAAAAGATATATGAAATTTACGGTTAAAAAATAAATATAAATATCTATTTTACCACTTATCTATCTTTTTTTGTAAAAAATATAATAAAAATATCCAAATCCGAGATTTTCAAAGGGATTTTTGAAATGTAGTAAACGTTATATATCCCAACGTATTAAAAGAAATTAAAAAATTATGTTTTTTATGACAGTAAAATTTTTAAAGCACGGAATAAAACAAACGTGGAAAAAATACCTGACTTAAGCTCTCTAGAAATGGAAAAGGATGTATATGATGTTCCATCTTATGTATTCAGAAAATAAAAATAATTCACGGAAGTTGTTATTGACTTCATTTTTTCACAAACGCTGTTCTGAAATAAAACCTGGAAGTTTTACTTTCGATAGTATCTTCATGCATAAAAATAGAAAAATATAATTCCAAACCTTTCTTTTCGTTTAAAGTACATTATTGAGTAACTCTTTTGTATGTTGAATTTCATATATTCTTTCGCAACAAATTTTAATGCTGTTTAAGTCCATATTTCACAGCATAAGCTGTCTTGCGTAAAAAGTAACAGATATATGCCCAAAAAATTCATTTCTTAGAACTTCTTGATGTTTCAAAATGTAAAATGTTTGAATAAGCAAAAGTCCTCTTCAATACTTGAAACTCTTATGTTTGTAGAAAGTACTCTTATTAAAATAGAAATAATTTATTGATTGCTTTTCAGTACTAGAATATTTCATCATTTTTTTCTATACTTTAATATATAGCAAATACAATAATAAATATAAGACTTAAATAATAAAAATAAATATTCATTATTATGTATATTAAATTATAAGGTAAAAAGTTCTTGTATTTACGAAAACTTTTATTATATTGCTTTCAAAATGAAAAAATAAAAATAATTTAACAATTCATTTCGTTTGTTTGGAATTTTGATTTCAGAAGTATATGAAATGAAATTTAAATTAGAAATTGTTCATCACAATTAAAATAATGTACTCTACAGACACCTTAAATATTAAAAATACTAATACATCGAAATAAGGGTTGCTGCCTCACACAGTAAAGATGAAAACCTTTTGTTTTTATTTAAAATTGAAAACTCTAATAATTTTTTCATATGTAATATGCTTTTTAAGTTGCCATCTAACTCCAAATAGCAATTTTATATGAAACATATTAATTATGTTATCACATAAAGCTTCGAAAATTATCAAATGCCGTATTTTCGGATTAGACGCAAGACAGGAGTTATGGGCCGAAGATTTTGCAACTTACAGCAGCGCTTTTGTTTTTGATCATTTCAGTGCATTAAATATGTAGTTCAATTCCATATCTGTTAATTTTCTATTCATTTTTATTATTTTATTTTGTTTATTATAAGGGAAGTTTTAATTTTGCTGTGATATACTAGTGAACAAAAAAATTCTGAACTCTTCACATGATTTTAATGGCAAACGGATTAATTTTTCGTTATGGAGGTTCATCCAATAGCGATACAATTAAAAAATAATTCACCAATGAAATAATTTTTAAGGCACAGCAAATTGATAAGATTTTCAGTAAATTCATATGCCGTTTTCGAAATAATGTATTTCAAAGCATTTTTTTTCTATTTGGCAGTGTAAAAATTTTAAATGTCTTATTGCATGCTAAATATATATTTTTAAATATCAATCCTTTATTTACATATAAATGAAGCTTTAATTTCAATATGAAAATTTATTCGAACAATGTTTATAGATTTATGTGTAAATTGTTTATTACTATTTTCTATTGGAGATACGTGATAGAGATTTTAAAAAGTTTGAAAATTATACAGCTTAGTAAGGGCTTCAAAGGAGATGCAGTTTTCAATCAAATTGCATTTGAAAGTAGATTGAATTTTTCGTACGACGATATAAAATTAGAACATGTGCGATGTTTAGAAGGTAAAAAAATGCAGTAAAGAAAATTGCAAAATTGAAATTTCATCTTAAATTGTTGTCATTCGCAAGATGAAGTTAGTACAATCCAGGGATATGTTTGTCTATTATAATATAGATAAAATATTGGGATAGTATTAGGAACCCTACGAGCTATGCTGACAAACCGCAATTCAGACTTTAAAAAGTCCGTTAATTTGATCTTAATAAAAAAGCTAAGAAAACACTCAATTATATATATATGTATATATATAGCCAGGTTAGCTAATTTTAATATTGTTTTCGAGTTTCATAAAATAAGAATACACTGTAAAAATATGCCCTGAATTTTAGAGGTGTTACTCTGTGAATTTTTCTTGATTTAGCTGAACATTTCCGTTTTAGAAAAAACCTGGAACTTTTCCTTTAAATACTGGAAATTTTAATTCCTGTACAGTCGTATAATTTAAAATTTCCGTTTAAAAAAATTTGCAACTATTCCTGGAATTACCGGGATTGTTTATTCTAGGGCAGTCGACTAACTGAACGTTTCCATTTAGGGGAGTAGAACGAAAAACCCTCAGCTCGGTTTTTTCTTCGATGCCTTAGGTCGAAGATAAAATCAGTCCGAGTTCCCGAGTACATTAACAAATTTGCTTCAAAAGTGTAAACACAAACGCAACACGTGCCTTACTTATATTTATTTTGAAGACCGAATTTGTTATACAGAAAAGAGGTGAGTTATTCAATTATAACTTTTTATAAGTATTTTAAATAAACGTTGGTTTGAATAAAAATTCTTAAATGCGGTTATTACGTGTTAGGTTTATTGAAATTTTGAAATACATATACATATATAATAACAATACATATATAATCAAAACGATTATTGTAAAATAGGATTAAGATGACTAATTCTAAGATTCAGAAGTTAAAACTGATTTTCTGTCGATTTGTAGACAGAAATGCCCAAATGCAAAATATAAAACTAATTTAAGGTTTTAGTCACTTGTAAAGGTATTTTAACAAAAATTTTGAAAATATTTTTAGTAGACATTCATGAAAGAATATCAAAATTTATATTTAGGTGTCCCATTCCGAGTGATTTAAGATATATTGATGTTGAATTCAGGGGGTGTCCGGGAGGGGGCATTCCCTCGAGAAACAATAAGATGTGTCTCTTGGAAGGTTTGAGATTTTCTGATTTTAATGTCAAATGTGCTATAATATCCCTCCTTCCGAAGCCGCTAAAATCCCTCCCGGAGAAAAGTGTCTGAATTCCCCACTGGAGTATATTTATTTTTCCTTTATATGTATTAACTGCAAATTCTCTGTTTAACCGAAAGAACTGGAGAGTGGAGTGGACTTCGACAGAGAGAGGCAGATACTTTGACAGTAGCACCGTTGAAGTCAGACACTTTTCTCCGGGAGGGACTGTTGTGTCTTCGGGGGGAGGGGACCACTTGGGACCACTGAAAACCCAAAATCTCAATTTTTCCGGGGTGAAGAATTTCACTGCTCTGGGGAGGGGGGTGTTCCCCGGGGCTATTCCCTTGAATTTAACACTGAACAGTAGGATTTTCTTTTTATTTTGTCATTCTAAGCATTTAATCAATCGCACACAAGATGAAACAATGGTACCCGGATCTTCAGATGAAAAAACATTGGTATGTATAAGCTTGCAATTGTCTAAAAGAAAAGAATATTTCAAGAAACAAGAATAAATTTGCTTCATATACTTTTTATACATTTTGTATATAATGACTTATTTATGCATAGGTGTATTCGTTTTCCTATTTATAAAATATCATACTGTTAATTATCCATTTTTTAAAATAAGTCTAAAATCAATATTTTTGTTTATACAAAAAGTGTAACATAAAACATGGAAGTGGTGAGGAATAGGACATGTCAAATTCTTTTTTTTTCTTTTTTAATAAGATGAATTTTCATTCCAGTCATGAAGATACTGGAATTTTACATTATGGTACATACTACATAATTAACCTGCAATCTTTGTTTGATTGTGTATGTAGCCGACACTATACTATTTGTGCCTTATAGCATTGTTTTATTCCTATACCATACCTTCCTGTATGTGGGGAGGAATGGGACACATTTTCAAACGTGCACTTTCTTTAATTATAAAATAGCTTATGCTTGCTATGTTTCTGTATTATTCAGGGATTTTAAAAAGTGTTTTACCTTGCACTCTATAAATAGAAATTTTTGTTTTTGTATCAAACAAAGTTTATTATCTTACTTTATAAAAAGTGTCCCATACCACCCCACTCTCCCCTATATTATTAACTAAACATGCTAAAATATATTTATTTCTGACAATTGCTCAAGTCTTTCTAATAAATATTTAACCCTTAACTAATGTTAGCGGTCTGACCGCAGAGTTTTTAAAGTTTCACTGTTTAACTTGTAATTTTTAGTTTAATTATCGATACTACTCGAATTTTGTTTTGTTTGGAGCCTTATTACTATTTCTAGCGACTTTTAAATAGCTGAATCTTTTTTATAACAGTCACATACATAAAGTTTAATACCTAAATAGTATTCTGAGAACTAATGTAACATTTCATTCATCTTTAAATTAAGCGGTCTGACAGACCGCTCACAGCAGTTATGTGACAAATCTTGTCACAGCAGTTAAAAGTTAATATTTTTGAAGTAAAATTTCTTAAGTTGTAATTTTTCAAATGTTTGTATGAATATTTCGAATCAAAATTAAATTTTCGAATTGCTATTTCTTGAAAGTAAATTTTATAAATTATTGTTATCGTTATTTTAAATGAATTGGAACTGAAAATTGAATTTTCTATTTAGTTTTCAGAAAACGGTTAGATTTATTTATTCATTTTCCCTAGTGACTTTTTAATTATTGTTGAATAAATTTAAAGATAAATATTTTTATATAGTTTCTAAATATATTTATATATATATATATATATTTATTTATAACACTGATTATATTTTTGTTTAGCGAATTGTTTTTTGTAGTTTTAATGTTCTGAGATCTATAAAATTTTTTATTGCAGAAGTATTAAAACCTGCTACTCTATAAAATCACTGTTTTAGAGGATCCATAACTTTCCATGACTTCCAATGATGTTTGGGACACAGGAAGAGTAACACATAGTTGATGGTGCTCTTCCTTGGCCAACAATAAATGTCATGGAGAATCAGACTGGTTTACGTTGATGCTGGGTAACATGTTGAGAATTAGGGTTTTTCAGAGCTTATACTTCAAGACGACTTGCTGCACTGCATGTAAATTTTTTAGTGCTTATCTAGTTACATATTATTTTATAACAAACTGTCTTTATTTTCATTTTTCAGAAACTTTGCTGACATAAATCGAGATACAGGAGGCAAAATATCCAGGGTAATAGAAAAATAATGGTACAGTTGCAAACTGCCAATAAATCTAGTTAATATACATAGTTTATGAAATGTATTTTAATTTGTGATGTTTTAGCAATAAAGTAATTTTGATATTACATTTAGTTTTGTTTTTTTATTCATGCTTTTTTTATATTTTCAACAAAAATTCTACTGTCTTTAAAATATGTAATTTGGATTTAAGTAATCATGATTGCTAATTGATATCAATAATTTGATCACAATTGCGATTGTTAATCAGTAAAGGAGGGAGGGAGGGATTTATGACGACATTGACATGAATTACTGTCAGGATTTTTTTCTAGCTGAATGTATTGAAATACATGCATTTTTAATTAAATCCTATTTTATTTTGGGGGGGGAATTCACAAGAATTCACAATATGTTCACTCCACCTCCCCCCCTAAAAGCATAGGAGGGGGGTGTAGTGAGCATATTGTGAATTCTTTTTCAGAATTTTGAAGATCTGGGAAAAATTTTTATTGAATGGTTGATATCCTCTTGATTGTCAGCAAAATGTTTCTCATTCACTGGGATATTTCGAAAACAGGTCAATTAATTAAAAATCTGAGAACAGTCTTTAGTAACAGATTAATTGTTGCCATGTTTCAATTCGATTGATATTTCACTGCGTAAATGGTGGGTGTAAAACTGCAATTTTCGATGAACACAGATTTTTTTTGAGCGATATTTTTTATTTTGAAATATACATGTAAATAAAATGCTTTATTTTATATATTTACTTAGATTGGTAACAAGAGTTACTATTGAAGTTTTACAGTGTGCAAAGGTAGAATTATTAATCGTAAATAATTAGGAAAAAATGTTAAACTTCTGAATTTCCTGTAAAGAAAAATACTCCTAATTTTAGAGGTTTTGTCAAAAAAGAGTAGTAAGTGTTAAATGTTGTATAGTACTAAATGTTATTTTCAAGGTACTATGTAGTTGCTAATATTTTTGTCCTTTTTCAAGTTACCTAGCTATAATGAAAGTGGAAGTGAGTTAAATGAAATGTTTCTAATTTGTATATTTTTATTCACATTTTTTTAAATAAAAATTACCTTCATCTAATTTTTTTTAAATAAAAAGATTAGCAGATAGACATTTTTATGTGAAGTTTTAAATTACATTGACACAAAGGGCATGTCTAAAATATCATTATGGCACACACTAAAAAAATTATTTAAACGGATTATGACATCGCAACGATAAATATTCTTCCCTCCAAGATTAAATAAAAGGAACCAAAACAATAGATTACATATAAATATATACAAAAAGTCTTTATTATCATCAAGTTTGTAAAAGTTAAATAACTCGGATGTTTTAAGCTTATATACACAAATTCTATAGACATTTAAGAAGTACAACTTTTACACCATATAGAGTGATTCATTATCAAATTAAAGACTTGAAAATTTAAAGATTTGTGCATAAAAAGGTAAATTTATAGTCAGAAGTGATGATATATTGATTTTCAGAGCTATTAGGGGGTATTAAATATCTTACTTTCTCCCTGGCAGTGCAACTTAGCAATAATGCAACATTTATTTTTTTCTCGATCCTTATAAAAAATAAATGCATACAATTTTTAATATAGACAACCTAATTTCTTTTCTATGTAAAATCTTTTTTTAACATTCCATACTGAAATTTTATTTTTTATGTTTAAGTTTGATTAAAGTAAATGTAAAATTGTTGTTTCAGTTTCATTCTCGGCGCGTAAGACGGTAGCATAACTATTTGTTCAAGAGCGACCAAAAAAATTGATAATGATGTAAAAGTAATGTAGTTTGAATATACATTTTATTTGTAAGCTATTTCTTTATCTATTGAAAGTTTACATTTAAACTATAAAAAAAATTAAAATTTATTTTTTTTATTGAAAAATGACTAATTTTAAATAAAGATATTATAAATTGCTTACAAATGAAGTATATATTCAAGATACATTAGTTAAACATTATTATCCGTATTTTTTTCGGGAGGGGGGGATTGAACCAATAGTTTTGCTACAGTCTTGCTCGCAGTGGAGGCAAGTCAAAAACCAATTTTCAAATTTTTACTTTAAGGGGTTAAGAAAAGCACGGCACTTTTGAAAAAAAAAAAAAAAAAAAAAAAAAAAAAAACTGATATCAATGTATCTTTTTTTTCTTGAAAATTATTGAAGCAATTTAATATATATCATTTTATTATATTGGCAGCAATTATAAACAAAAATATTTTTTTATTTAATTAGCATTATTAAAATTTCAGTAAATAAGAAAGATCTAAATATAGCGAATTATAATAACGCAAAAAGTATTACCAGTAACAAGTGATAAACCAGTATCAAGTGGAATGCAAATCACATCTCTAATTCACTCATCAATGTTAAACATATCTGTGTTGCGTACTTATCTCCATAGGTAATGCATATTTTACAGTGTGCAAAGTTGGTTCTTCAAGCATCATTTTTTTGTGTGAAAATATTTGTTAAATATATATTTAATTTTATTTCTTACTTTGTTTTGCAAAGTACCAACACTTAAATTATATTAAGCATATATTTTAGAATTATTTTGATATTTTGACAACTATAAAACAAATCACATAACAGTACACAAAAAAATGAATAAAAAATAATAGATTGTTATTTTTAAAAATATATGTAAGCATTAATCCTCTGCCCTCCTCATACGTATAACATTAGAGTTTGAGATCTCACTATGTCAGTGTGAGACAAATTTTGAACGGATAATTAAATATGGCTGAAAATAACCGGGATAAAACTGAAGATACCAGTTTGCAAACTGAAAAAAACCTAGGTTTAAACCTGAAAGCAACAGTTTCTAAAATGGAACATTTCAGTTTCTAAAACGAAACATTTCAATTTTCAAAACAGAACAATTTAGTTTTCAAAACGGTATATTTCAGTTTCCAAAACGGAACATTTCAGATTCCATAACGGAACATTTCAGTTTCTATAACGTAGCATTTCAATTTCCAAAATAGAACATTTCAGTTTTCAAAACGGAACACTTCATTTTCCAAAAACGGAGCATTTCAGTTTCGAAAACGGAAAGACATAAAAGTAAATTTTACGTGAAAAAATGGAGCAGATACGGCAACTTTGCTGCCAGTACGTTTTCCGTTTTTTCAAGGAAATTTTTTTTACAGTGTAGTTAAACATTTTGATTAAACAAGTTATGCAGAATTTTCCTTTTTGGCATTTTTTAACAACGCTATATGATAAGGATTTTAACTACGAGTTTTTAAATGAACCTTTTTATATCTGACCCAATTTTCACCAAACTTTTCTTTCCCTTTGCAATATATATATCTAAAATATTTTTACTGCTAAAAAGGTAATATTTTTATCTGCGTCGTTTTAGAATTGATAGCAAAATTTAAAATATCATCTTGAAATGTGTAATAAACATTTCGATAACAAGTAGGAAAAAAGTTCCGAAATTAAATTCTTCTTTATTTGGCAGGAATAAAACACGTGATTATTAAAATTACATTAAAGAATTTAAGAAGTAAGATTTTATAAATGCAACTTGATACTCGGTATAACTTGAAAATCTTCTCAAAATTTTATGTTTTAACTTGCTCTGTGCTTTTAAGTACAAAATCCTGTTAATTGCATGAAAACAAGATACTCATACACTGTAAAAAAAAAAATTCTGTAAAGTTACTAAAAATTCCTAGGAAACTAAGATTCCTAGAGCTTTTTATACCACGGTAACAACAAAAATTCATTTAATAGATACAGTTTTACACAAAAAATCAAAAAGTTTCTAATGTTTTTTAAAAGGAAACTGATGTTCCTAGAATTTTTTATGTTACTTCAACCCAGGTTACAGATAAAATTTTAGTAAGGTAAATGTAATTTTAGCAGATTCGTTATTAAGCTAAATATTTCTCTAGCTTTACAAAAGTTAATTTTGTAGATTTACAACTTCTATAGTGTATAGATAAAGTGTTACTAAGCATGCAGATTTTTACAGCATCTGGAGGATTACAAATATTTTTTTACTGTTTAACACGACAACAATAAAATAAATATACTATGAAGCGTAAAGATCATATTTGACAAAGAATCAACAACATCAATATAATTTTTAAAGAAAAGAACATAAAATTAAAAAAAAAAACTCATAACGGAATCATGAAGTTCTAGAGAAAAAAAAAAGAAGTATTGTCATCCCTTTTTTTAAACTCTTCTTAGTAAAAAAAAAATCAACAAAAGGTATTTTGGCAATTTTCCACAGCCTCCTTTTTAAAAATTTTTGATAATTCTTTTTTGTCCACTGGAAACAAACTTTATAAATCCTGCTTTAGAAGAAACTTTCTTGAGTAACAAGCATAAAATTTTTTACTTCAAATCCTATTTTTATAGTTATTTTAAGCAGCTTATACTCCACGTGCTTTTTAGAAAAATATAATGTTTCTTTTTCTATATTTAATATGCAATTTAAGGATATTTCTACATGTAATGAAATTCTTGTTTCAATCCTAATACGTGTCGTAATTTGTAATTTAATATAATTCATAATAATTCTTAACCTCATATTTCATATTGAAATCTAATTCTTAATATATTAACTATGTTTTTTTTAGAGATGTGGTTATGAAATAGCCAAAACTGTTTCTAATCACAATCACTTAGTTGATATATGACTTTCTGCTCAGCATAATTTGCCATTTCACCATGAATAGATTTACGCAAAAACAATGCTTGCAAATTTTCCAAAACACCATAAGTTTATTGTGGGAGACATTCGGTGAGCGCACTATTTTGTGTATTAAACCGGTGAATTGATTTTTATAATGATGTGATCTCACACCAATAGATTATTTATGTAGGGATATGTAAAGTCACTGGTGTATGTCGATAAGCTACAGATTTTGGACCTGTTGGAAACCAACATTTGCCGCATTTATGCTGATATAAAGTCCCAGCTGTTGGATGAAATGCACGAAAATTGAATTTCCTGATTGCACTTCATTCGAGCCTGCATTGGCGCCCATATGCCTGAAGCCATTCTGAAACAGAAATGGACAATATTATTTATTTAAAAACTAATATCATGTTCATTAACATTTATTTTATGTGTTTTATATCGCGTTAATTTCTATTTTACACACATAAAAAAACACCTTAAATTATTCATTAGAACTTAAAATACATAAAGATTTCCTTTTGACATGATATTCATTTTTAATAACATTAGACTATTTAATCTGTTTTTGAAACTTTAATACATAATATTAAAAATTTTATATTTTAAATAAAATGTTTCATTTTTTAAATTTATAGTAAAAAAAGCAATTAAATTTTGTGAATAATTTCATCGCATACACGGTAAAAAAATATGTAAAGTTATTAAATTTTTATTAGGAAACTTGAATTTCTAGAACTTTTTATTTAACGGTAACAGCAGAAATGCCGATAAAATTGCCGATTCTGTTACATGAATTTTTACTATAACCGTTACATGAAAAGTTCTAATAATTCAAGTTTCCTAGAAAAGTTTAGCAACTTTACAGATTTGTTTTACAGTGTGCATAGTAAATATACAATAAATTAAAATTACATAAACCTTAAACATTCGTTCAATTGTTATAGGAAGAAATACATTGAAGAATGCAGAAAATAGAATTTAGCAACCTTCTTATATGAATATCAATTCAAATGAATTCAACTCGCTGTACATGACTTAAAATGAACCTATTTAGGCCTGAATTTTCATTTTTATAAATTGTCTGTAAAATCACTTTCAAATGTTGCAAAATGAACTGCAAAAACATTTTTAAAATGTCTGCCTTTTTTTTTGGTATTTATTTGATAAAATGTAAACGTAATTATAAGCATACTAATAGCAATAGCATGTCGTAGATAATTTTCATAACATAACATATAATATGCATGAATACAAAATATATAATATATGCAATATGCATATTTATATGACAAAATATATAATATGTATAATTATGTATTCTTTCTAAATTTATATAAGTTTTAATGTATGTTATATACAGTAATTAGTATTTTTATGAGCTACGAAAGCAGTATATATCTTTTTTTCTTTTTTCTTTTCTCAGAGATTTAATAATATTTCAAGCATTCGTAAGAATAAGCTTAAAAAATAGTATTTTAAGCTTAAAAGTAATTTATTTCATAATCATCTTAAGAAGGACTTTACATCAATTTCTTTCTGCCTCCCAAATGGCTAATTAAAATATATATCTATTCGTACCCAACGCTCTATATTTTGTACGTTACAAAAATACGAAAAAGAAAAAAAATGAAAAAATAGTCTTGGATATATTTCAAATTTTGAAAAAATATGTGTTTCAAAGAAGTCAGTAAGCTATGATTTTGATTTATACATTTCGATCCTCTACATTGCAAAAAAAAAAATTCTGTTAAGGTACTAAAAGTTTTCGAGGAAACTGGGATTCCTAGATCATTTTATGTAAGGACAACAGTAAATTTTCATGTAAAATATAGAGATTTGCACTGAAAACCAAAACATTTGTAAGGTTATTAAGAACTTTTTAAAAAGCTTGGGATGCCTTATGTAATGGAGGCCTTATGTAGTTGAAATCCAGGTTACAGATAAAATTTTAGTATGATAATTATAATTTTAATAGACTCGTTTGTGAAGTTACAGACTACAAAAAATAGTTTCGTACATTTACATTTAGTCGTGTACAGTGTAAAGATATAATGTTAGTAAATTTGTAGATTTCGGCAACTTTACATCTGTAGGATTACAGATTTTTTTGCAGTGCATATAAGAAACACACTTAAACTTCCTTTTTGAATTTCGTAAATTTTACAAATGAAAAATAAATCTCCGAAAAAAAAGCCTACATTCTGCAAATAAATATCCATTTTATGATGTCATCATTCAGTAACAAATAAAAACATTTACAAATAATTATTTCATGCAACTTTCATGTTATAAATAAATAAAAAATAAATAGATAAAAAAAAAAAAAAAAAAAAAAAAAAAAAAAAAAAAAAAAAAAAAAAAAAGCGTTTCGAAAATTAGCGCACTAGGCGTGAATGAGATAACATTTTGGAGCCATAAGTTGTATTATTTAATTATTTCAGAAAAATCTATAACTACATAGTCTTTTTAGCTGCGTTCGTAATTATGTGAATACATAGATCTATAGTCGTCGTTAAGTCCGTCCGACCATCTGTCCGTCTGTCCGCATTAACCAATTCAAAAACAAGCCAGCAAAATAGTTTGAAATTAAAAATATACCATTACTCCATAAATTTGACTAGTCATTTCAAATTTTATGAAAATCGGATGAATAGTTCAATTGCAGCAAAAATCAAAAAGTATTAGATTACATTACGGCCAATAGATAAAAGCAGCTTCAGGTGCATTTTATAGATGTTACACTCTTTTGAACTTAATAAAATTGATATGCGTCTAAGAAGGATACACTAAAATATACAATCTGTACAATCTATTATACTAAAATAAGTTTTTTTAATTTACAGGACCACACAAATGTTTTTCATTACATAATGGTATAGGAGGAAACATTGTTTATGGTACGTTTTAACTATTTTAAATTATTTCATTTTTTATGAAATCTATACACGTTGCCTAGATTTATTAAAGATTACTTCCTAATAGAAGAAAGTAATAAAGGTAAGGGCCTAATAGAAGAAAGTTCTTAATAGAAAGAAGGTACTTACAGGAACATACAGAAGATTTCGGATGCTTTTGAAATATCAGAAGTATTGTATAATATTACACCAATATCTGAATATTTCTTAAATTTTGTTATAGTACGAACACACCATATTTGCTATGTTTACGCACAATTTCCGACTTTTTAAATACGTGACAGTCATTTTAATTTTACCGAAATTCGGAGAGGTGATTGAATTTGTCTGGTTTTATATCAGATATCCACCGGTACTTTCTTAGAGAAGGACTCATGTTTTGTAATCACGCGATTACATTTGTTCCTGACATAAAAATACAGCTATTTCAGAAGAAAATGAAGGAACCCTGCCTACGGTCATATAAGAAATGGATCATAAGGTCTTTTATAAACCATACCACGAAAAATAGGAAAGAAATAATTATGCATCAAGCAAGATTATGTAACACTTTCCAATACATTCAGAATAGTGTAACACTGTTTAAAAAGTAAATTATTATGCCTAATTCAATGATATGGAAACACATAACACAATGGAAAACACAATTTCATCTGTTCTCATTTACAATTGGAAAATTATCCGAATTTTTACAGCTGCTGGTATTTTAGCAAAAAACTTACACTGTATGTGATCTGAATGTACACTGTTAAAAATCTTGTTCTAGTTTGAACCAAAAAAGTTTTTTTTTGGTGCTCAATATCTGCTACCGTAAGATGGTGAAATCTTGAACCAAAATTTGGAGCTCACATTGAAGCATATTTCCAATACTTGGAACGAGGTTGAACTAGGAAGCTCCAAATATTGGTACGAGATTTCACCATCTTATGGTGGCAGCTATTGGACACCAAAAAACAAACTTTTTTGGTTCAAACTAGAACAAGATTTTTAACAGTGTATTGTATACTTGTATTTATTGTATTGAATATGACTTGTATCTATTAACTGCAAATTACTAAAATTTAGTTCAGTAGACGTATACATCTGTTGAAAATTCCTTTTCAGCAATTTGCTCTAATTAGAAGAATAATGCGTAAATATTTTTGTGCAGCCCTGTATATAACAAAAAATTACCAATTGACTCATTTTTTCTTACCGTACGAAATGTAGAATTTATATGTAACGAGTAACATGCAAAAAAATTATTTACATTTAAAAGCGCACACTCTAGCAATTTTTACTGAACGACAGTATTGTAACAAGTTTCTTTTGTGTGTCCCTGTAAATGATTAAAAAATGATATGAATAAGCTTTTATAACGTAATCTTACTCAAATCCAAGGATTTTTATCAGTTTCAATACATTTGAAATAGCATAATCGCATTAAAATATTCGGCATACGACTTTTCCCTCTAGAGTATGTTGCAATGAAATTCTTTTCAATGCTCCTGCAAATGAGCAATTATTCCTGCATAGTTCCTATACAATACCAAACATGCTCTGGTGGTTCTAAATAACCTTCATCAGTTGCACGGAAATCCGAATATATTCACGGGAGTTGGAATGTGGACAGACTGTCAGACAAATTGAATGCATAAGCACTTTTTAACATTGTTGGAAAGTATTAAAAAACAAACAAGCAAATAGTGTTTTTCTTTGTACATTTGTGACATGTATTTTAGCCTTTTTTTATATACGTGAATACAAATAAGAAAAAATGAGTCACTTGGTAATTTTTTGTTATATTTTAAATATTAATAAAACTGAACATAAAAACTGCAATAATATTTTAACTAGCAATATTAAAACATAAATATTCACATTGTAACGAAAATGTTTAGAAGTAACTTATTTAAATAAAAAACTGTAAAAGTTTCGTAAAACTTTATTTTTTTATATCCAATATGTTTTTTGATACATTAATACCCAAAATACATAAAAACAAGATACTTGTAATTCTACAACTATAAGAGGAATCTGCTGCTTAAATGATAAAAATAAAAGTTTTGTAATTTTTTTTTGTAACAACAATGAAATATTTAAAGAAGTGAAAATAGAACTAGAAAAGAAACACTTAACTGAAACGTAACGTACAAAAGATATACTGTCATCTATCATTTTGAAATTTTCTTAGAACAAGAATAGTCAACAAAAGGGATTTTGAGAATTCCTCTTTTTTTATTCTCTGTAGTTTTTTTTGTAAACTGCTGCTGTGAAAGAAACTTTATAAATCCTACTTTGGACAAAGTCTTCGTGTGTGACAAGCATAATTTTCTTTAAAAATATTCTTATTCTCATTTTAAGCGGAACATACTCCTTTTTCAAAAATGCATTTTTTCCGTTTCTTTATTTATGTCAAAATTTAATTTCCAGTGATTTCCATGAATACTGAAATTTGTGTATTCTTCCGTAATATGTCTCACGAATTCAAAAATACATGTGCTATATCTCAGTGTGAGATTTTATATGTAAGAGTAATTTAGAATGTGAATATGTGCTTAGTTATTATGTCGTTATCGTTTTACTTTCAATTCTACAAACCTTTCTTTTTATTAAAATAAAAATCGTTTTTCCTTTTAATGATATAGCTTGTAACTATAGTCCCGCCGCTAATGGCACCGGGTGTCACCAGCCTGGTGTATGTAAAATCCTTCGTGGGTTCAAAGTCTTCCAAGTCACCTGTGAATTATAAATCTGGAGGTGTTTAGTCAAGTGAAGGTCTCGTCACCTGATCATGGCTTTAAAATATGAGACCTATTCGCGTAGGACAGTATGGATGCAGCGAGAATTTAAATAAGTAAAACCTTCTGTACGTAACCGGTCAACATGTGACAGAAACAAAGTTAAACAGTGCTGGTATTAAGACGGCGTAACTGTATCTCAAGCGACGGTCAGGCGATTTTGTTCTGTTTCTTTGCACGCAAAACCATAAAATTAGATTATTGCTCGGTAAGTAGGGGCCTGGTTAACCGTTAGAAAGAAAGAATGCTTGTAACTATTTCTAACACTTTCAAATACAGTGAGAAATATTTATGACTTTGTTATCTGTCTGTCTGTTCAAATTTTCTTGAAAACTGTCGATTGCCATATAACTTATATTCTTTATTAAGATGTACTATGGCATTTTGGTGATGAAAATGAAGTGTGTAGTGTTTATATTTCATTTCCAGAGACTTTTAAAATAATTTCGTTAGAACAATATTTATAAGCAATAATTTTAAGTGAGGTTTCACTTGTAATATGCTGTTTCAAATTATTTTTTTCCTATATTACTTGATGTGAATAAATCATATAGATCATATACAGGACTGCACAAAAGAATGAGTTCGTTTTCATTTATTGATGAAAATTATTGAAGAGGAATCTTTAACATTGATATTTGTTTCCTAACTGAACTAAGTTTTAGCATATTATGTAGTATGTATTCAGGTCAGTTGACCATATACAGAGCTTCCCAAAAAATAAAATTCTTTGGTAATCGTTTAAATTGTGTTTTGTTATATGTAATTCTTATTCCCAAATTGTTTACTTAGACGAATTGAAAGAAAAATAATCACTCGTGTACATGTATGGATCACGCCTTTAAGCATACGAACTTATATCCAAGAGAGGATATGATTAGTGGAAATTATTATTTAAAATTACAGTTGTCCAATAAGCATAACAAAAGCAAGGAAAATTATTAAAAATTAGCTTTTAAATTTAAAGTTAAGTATCAAGCATTTCTTAGATAAAAAAGGGACATGGAACAGGTATTTTTGTACTCTTGAAAGTCTTTGAAATAATTTACTTGAAAATAAAACTATACGACTAGTTAAACTATTCATATTATTAAACAGTGAAACTTGTTTTCATTATTAGAAATGTGTTGAAAGACATTTCATAATATATGCTTGGTTGAGGATTTTATAACACTAAAAAATGGGCTTTACTCCTAGATTAAAGAACGATGTCTTTAGATAAACCGGCTTTCCAAGTAAAAAATAAAAATTTCATATATATATATATATATATATAAATATATATTCTTTTTTTCTTTCTTCCTTTTACAGTATACCTTCAAATCTATAATTTAAATGCTGAAATCGCTTCAGCACGTTATTAAAAATAAACCTGTGAATTCACAGTAAAACTTCTGCAGCAAAGTTGCCAGACTTTTTCTATTTTATTAGTAGATTTTCCGAAAAAACTGCGTTTGAAGAAGCTCAACTGATCTGCGCATAAAAGGTGATAAAAAGATACTAATGGCGCCATCTTTGGAGAGCTTCAGAAAATACTTACATTTGCTACTGCACGAGATTTATATCAAATTTTATATTTACACCCGACGGGGACAGAACTCACTGCCTACAATGTGGGAATCTAGCAATTTTCTTATCTAGCTAACGGGCCGCGGTTGAAAATCATTTTAATCTTCGGTAATGCGTGATGAAACTGATTTCGGGTTGTTGATGTTTTTATAAGATAGAGGGTAAATTTATCGATGCTATTAAAATTCCTCAAAGTTGCAATAATAAGTTTTATTTATTATTAGAGTTCTTTTATCGTTAAAATATAATTAGAAAATTAATTGATTAATGTAATTGATTACTGGAATTTTTTTTTTTTTTTTTTTTTTGGTAATGAACTGTTTGAATATGACGTGAATTATTTGTGGCAGAGAAATAAACAATTTTGATGTCTACTTTGGATAGAATCTTTCAATTTCAGCTGCAGATTAAAATTTTACACTTACGATTTTGAAATATTTGCATTTACTTGAGGGAGAAATCAGTTATACATATTTTCAATTCGATTGTTCTAAACGAATGTCTTGAATGAAAAAGTGCTCCGTGAATTTTTTAATTGAATCTACTGTTGCTGACGTGTGCTCGAAGGGCAAGACGGGTGCTAGAGTTTCCACTGGACTGCACGTCTAGAAGTCAGACTTCTGCAGCAAAGGATGTTCAGCAAAGCCCCAATAGATGGCAGTACCAAAGATCGCCACCTTCTCAATTTCGATACGTCTCTGAAGGGGAATGAAGGTTTCTCCAAAGATCAATACCCATGGCAACTACTACGATCGACCACAGGACTTTCAGAACCCTTTTATTTAACGAGCGCACACACTTCATGCACTCAGTGGGTCTTTGGAGATATTGAGCAACGAATCCGGGACCTTTCAGTCTGGAGTTCGGTGCTACGACCACTAGGCTACCACGGCTATTAAAAATGCAGTGACTAACTTTTCTATTTGACCAATTTTTAAAAACATAATATTTTTTTCAATAACTTAAAATAATGAAATACTAAGAATTTTACGACGGGCACGAGATGCTTTTCTCTAACACCCTCCACGTTAATTAATTTTAGGATTTTTTTAAAGATTTGTATTTTAAAATTTTAATTAATTCAGGTGGTCGAAGCAGCGTTGAATTTACCATGCAATGTCCCGTACCGTCTCTGGATTTTAAACTTTAACGTACTGTATTTTTCTCTAATTTTGATTAACACATTAAACTAAATCTTTTCGAGTAACTTAAAAAAATAAATATTAGAGACAAAGCGCAACTATAAATTTTCTTCCTTTTCATGGGGGGAAGGGAAATAAAAGAAGGAAAGGTTCTGTTTGAAGAAGCGATGATATACGAACTGGCTCGTGATGCCATCTATCAAGTAGTTTAGAAGCTCCATATCTATTGACCAAGGAAAAAAGTAACGTCGTCGGGGGTGATTCGAACTGGCTACCTTTTGCGTGGGAATCCATTGCTCTTGCTGTGCCACCGTAGGGTTTTTGAATGCATCTGATTCTAAAGGCGCATTCTGAATTATACAGTGTGTTAATATCTTTAGAAGATAGATTGTAATTTTATCGATGCTGTTATAATTCTTGCAAGTTTTAATTAATAAGTCTAATTTATTACTGTTGATTTTCTTATGTTTAATGAATAATTGCAATATGGCTTGATTAAATAATTTATTAGGGAAATTATTCTTTGCTCAATGAATGATTAGAATATGGCCTGGTTAGTTTGTTGTTCAGAAAATTGTTGGCTTCAGTACAGATACAATTCAGCAGTACTATAGAAATCACAAAAGAACCAAAATTCTTTTATCGAATTTCTTCATTTCTGTGCAACAACATGTCAGTTTTATAAATATTCAAAATAAATTTGCGATAGATAACGGAACATCGCTGTTTATTCGTTCCATCTTCGTCCGTTTAGTTATTTTCAGGAAATATCATGAAAATTCTGACTTTTACCTTTATACGGGCTCAAGGACAGCATCTGTCCAGGTTTGTATGTATTCTCGGACAGATCCTACCCGAGCCCCCGCGTGAAGGTTAACGAAAAATGCACTTTTGTCGTGAAAATGGAGTTTTTCTGTGAAAGTCAGGACAAATATATCCGTGTGGTTCAGATTTTTTTTAAACAGTGTATTGTACAAGAACACGGTACTTTAATGTTGTTTTCATTTTCTAAGCATTTTTTAATGTTGTAAATGTAACTTTTAAGCCTAGTTTTATTTTTAATTTAAAAGATCTAATGAAATAATCTGAAAAAGATTATGTTAAAAAGCGAGAAATCAAGAGCAACAAAATTTGTAAAATGTCAGTAACAATAACAACCCCACAAACGCTAAGGCCGACTTAAGGCCGTAAGCTGGTTTCGTCGTGGCCAAAAGGAGTTAAGGCCATTTGTACAAAAACAATGCTGTACCGCAAGTGAGTCGCCGCTAATTGCGGCAGCTATCGCCGAGCCGTTAACGGCTCGGCAATGACAGAACTGTTGCATCTACTTTGCCGGTAAACTCTTAGAGGTCGGTTTCGGGCAAAAAGGTAATGGCCCTCCAACATCTAGAAAGCAGAGGGCTAATATAAACTGACCAGCATTTTTATTTTAAGGGAGAAAATGTATAACAATTTTAAAATAAAAATAAGAGAGAAAATGTATAATTTTATTTCTTTCAAAAATTACTTTATATCTGGGTTTTAATAAGCATATGCATATTTTACGAGATTTATATTTAAAATAATAAAATAGATGACATATTTTATTCAGTTTGAAAATATTTTTACATATAAAATGAATTGTCCTCAAAATATATACAGAATTCCAAGTTTTTTCTTCACCGGCACACTTTTACATTCATTATTCATAAAAAATAGTTGAAAAAAATGAATAAATATTTAAAATATAGTAAAATAATTTAAAATAAATATTAAAACAGAAAAACACCTTAGATTGTGCCTAAAACAGTCCACGTTCAGTCCCCCCCCCTCCCATTAATCAGTAATACAAAACTTTTTTTTTTTTTTTTTTTTTTTTTTTTTTTTTTTTTTATAGGAAAGATCATTCTAAAAAATAAAAAATCATGTTATCAAAAATAAATAAATAAATAAGAAAGAAAGAAAGAATGTATTTTCATTCATTCGCATCTGCAAGCGCGGAGACAAGGGAGAGATTATAGTGCTAATAATTCTCCCTATATAGGAGGAATAATTTAATTTACAGAAGATAATTTTAAAATTATCTTCTCTGTAAATTAAGTATTAAAATGTATATATCTATGTTTTTTTATAAACACTCTGGAATGAAATACACTTGTAAATGTTTTCCTTAATATACAAAGCACAATATGTCACACGATACACTAACAAAAAAAATTATTTTAAAGAAAAAACCCTTTAAACGTTGAACGAATTCCAATTTGAAGAAACATCTAATAACAGCATCTATTTAAATTCATATTTCTTCATAAACGAATGAAATTGCAAGAGCTGATAGTAAGAAACTATGTAATCGAAAGATGATTTATATTTTTTGGTAAAAAAAAAAACAGCAAATATTGTTTAACTGGACATTTTCAATCTATGTTCTGAAGATGATACTGTGAGGCAGAAGGAAAAACGGTTGTCACGTGACCACAACCGCTTGCTATCAAATAATTTATTAATTTATAAGAAAATAGAAAACCTAAATCGCTCTAGTTATCAGACTAGCCAGTTTAATGCCTTTTCCCTATCAAAATTACTCAAAAATTGCATAAATGTTTAGCGTTGTTGAACTGGGAATTTGGCAGTCGTCTAAAAGCTGAACGAAATCTTTTGTAAAAACAAAACACTATATGAAGTTATTTATATAAATATAGATTATATCTTTAAATATTTTATAAGATATAATTCATATTCACAGTAAAATCTGTCTAAGACATGTCTTAGACATATTTATAGTTAATAGACAATTATATAGTTATAGGTACCTTTAACTATATAACTATAAAAAAATATTATATCAATATATGTAATTGAGTGTGTGTGTGAATGTATTTTATTTAAACCAGTGTGACATGGCTCTTAGTTGTTTATAAAGGGTTACATGTTATGATAACATAAATTCTACGATTTCAGAAATTCACTAAATATAATTATATAATTATCTTTAAAAACTTATTCTCTTCATTTTTTTTCCATATTGAACCGACATAGGTAAAGGATAAAGTGAAAAAATAACTGAAAATTAGTTTTATTTATTTTTGACTGATAAGTGTTATCGTTAAGTTCGGAAAATTGTTGGGAATCATAAGGCTGCGGGAAAACAGCACTACTTTCATTTGCACTAAAAGAGCAATAAATCTATCTTTGTTTCCGGCAAAGGAAGGGAAAGTTTATCTCCCCCAATCTTGAGTCATAAAGCTGTCAACTAATTTCGAATTCGATTCCTTTCTTGAAGTTCAGATTCAGTGCAAAGAAAGAGCAATTTATACATCAAAGCGCCGACCCGAAAGATAAAAAATAGCGAAGCCTGACCACAAGAAGTTAATGCTATGTGCCCGGTCCTTTACACGTGAGCGAGGGAACGAATGAAAAAGGGTTTGTTTCGAAGGGGTCTTTCAAGGACACGACCAGTCACATTCAGGGGTCAAAATTTTTGCTGTATCATTCATAACATGAAATCACTTCGTGAATATTGACTGGATTGTAAGGACTCTGTATCAAAGTTTTACACGATTATTAAAAACTTCGCAGTGGGATTACATTAAAATATTGTAAGTCTGAATATTTTCTTTGCCTATTCATTAAGTTTAATTTGAAATATTTCTGTACTATTTTGATGCATTTTTATAATAGAATTATAAAAAAATAAGTATATAAAGTTAAAAAGTCGTCATTTTATAATTTATACGACGTAAAATGTAAGAATTCGCAAATTCACTCGAATTTTTTAAAGGTATATTTGTTTGGTAGGATAATTGTTTTTTTATTATTGCTCTTTGAAAATTTTCATTCAGTTGTATCATTATATGGATTTTATTATTTTTTTCCTCAACTGTTGAAGTTTTAATTAGTAATTTTAAAGAAAGTAACTAGTTTTAAACATTGCGACTTATTTATATCACTATCGTAATTCTTCTAGATTATTTTAAATAAATTCATTTAATGTTATAATTATTTTTTTAAATGCGACTTTGAAAGAAAAAGATTTTTTTTATATCCACTCTGATATAGGATTGTAATTTTTCCTTATGGAAAATGTCATTAAATTAAACAACTGAGTAATTTTAATACAATATAAGAAAAATTAGAGTGAAGAAAAACTCATTAAAATAACCAAGATATTTTGAAAAAAAAATTCTAAAATTATTTTTCAGAAGAAATGTTAGAATGCATAGCTTAAACTCTTCTTTAAATTATTATCATTATTTGGAAATTTGATTAATCAACTTTAATTGAGAAATCTAATGGTTTTCGATGGTAAACAAAATAAAAAAAACGGAAAGGGATTTTTAAAAAAATGTCATTAAGGACATATGTAAACATAAAATAGCATTTTTATATTATTTATTATTGATATTATTTTATTAATAATACTTGTGTGAAAATTTGTATTTACAAAATGAAGATGGTTCAGAAATATTTCACTTATTTCTTTATGATTTAATTAGACTTTAATGAATGGGCAAAAGTAATAAAATAATGACAAAGAAATTCTCAATAAGTGTTGAAAAAAAAAAAAGAAAGAAAGAAAGAAAAGCACATCTTTTAATAAAACATACATAACTAAGTTTAATATTACACATATTATTTAGGCATAAATTCAAAATCTATTCTATAAAAAATATTTATTGATAGACTGTTTAAATGATAAATGCTTTTGCTTGAAAAATACTATATATTAATAATCATTTAGGTTATCTTAAAAATTACTAATTCACTTATCTTGAACTTTTTAAAAAAATTTTAAAAGGATGCTTGGCATAGCGAATTAATTAATTAGTTTATTTTTTTTTAATTAATAATTTTAATTGTATATGACATGAAACGATTTGAAAACCATATTATTATTTTTTTAAATGTATAATAGAATAAATAAACAAATTTATTATGCCAAGTATTGTGATTTGAAAATTTTTGCAAAAGTTCAAGGTAAGTAAATTTATATGCTTTTTTAAGTGTATCGAATGTAAATTTTTAAAACATATAATTAAATAATAAACAAATAAATTCATTTTCAACTTATATGTTTTGGAAACTTTTGAAAAATTTGAAGATAAAAATTTGAAAATTTATAACTTTTTTGAAAAGTGTACATAAAGATTATTAGTACATTTGTTTTACATGCAAAGACAGTTTATCATTTAAATAATTTTCCAGCAAATATTTTTTATAGAACAAATTTTGAATTTATGCTTAAATATTAATTCTTACAAACACAAATGTCTGGGTGAGGGTGATCTCCTGGCCAGCCTTTATTTTTAATGGCATTTAAAAGAATAATTGTGGCCAGCTTGTGGCTGTCTGATATTTTTGATAAAAACGTTATTGGCACATTTGTGGGCATTAACTTGTGTCCGCATTCTGGCCGGCGTGACAGTTTTTTGACGGAGCCGTTACGGCCAAAGATGGCGGGCCGTTATCAAACACTTTGGGCCACCGCTAACGACGCCTCTAAAGGCCCATCAGTTATGTGTTTGTTGGGAAAATATTCAAAGAACGAAAAAAAGCAACTATGGAAAAATACACTTGACTGACATTTAAGGAGCTAAAAAAACAGAAAATAATGATTATGAGCTTCCTTTCTGGAAAAAAGCGTGGGTGCTTTTATATATTCTAAGCTTTTTTAGTTACGAAAGACATTTTTGTTCAGTAACATTTTAGAATAAACTCTCTAAACTATTCTTTAGACAAATTTATCGTGTGTACAGACTTTAGATAATTTTGTTCTACTATATTTTATCCTTATCGTGTGCATTACAGACTTGACATCTTTTATTAGAAAAATCTCCCTCTTTTTTTCTGGTATTTATGCATACTATCTTAAATATGTGTTACTAGTAACAAAATCTCTATTCCATTACAATATTCAACGAAAAATGCCATGAGAAATAAGTAATGGAGGAAAATTTGATTAAATTTGTAAAAAGTCAGTTTTCAGATATCTTTAACCATTCTTAATTTCACAATCGTAGTATTTTGAAATAAAAATGTTATTTTGAATTTATAGCCTTAATTTCTCTTCGCAAAATTGTTAAAGAGTTATCTGGGCAACCAGTATTTAATAAATTTCCTCTATTTTAAAGCTTGAGTTTATGTTTATTTATAACATACCATTTAATTATATAAAAATAGAAAATATAGAATAAAAATTTAGCAGTTCATTTCCTTTTGTTGATTTTTTTTGTTGATTTTTTTTCTTACGAAAACACATGAATTATAAGTTGACTTTTGTTTTATTAGAAATGGCTAAATTCAAGGACTTAAAAAAGTTAAATAAATCACCTAAAAATAATCGCTTAGATATTTTTTATACATTGTGATGACCGTCTGGATATTTTATATAACAATATAAGAATTAATATCATTATAAGTATATCAATTTTTTCTGTGTTTCATAGACTATTTAAATCCATGTACTTCATAAAATGATCTTATACTTTGCAACTTTCCTTTTCATGTCCTAAAACTTTCAGAATTTTTATGAAAATATAAACTACTAAATTTCATTTACGGCACATTTTGACACATCATCTGAAATCTCTTGTTAGTTATAATTCTGAAATTCATATATGTGAAATTATCTCAAAATTAAAATCCGAAAAGTATTAAAATTAAATTAAGAGCTATAAATTAGCATATACTTAAAATTTAGACAGGTTAATTTAATTAAATGATTTTGAATTGTAAGATTATGAATTCTGTCATTTTATTATTTTTTATGAAATACATTTAAATGAAATCACCAGAAAAAATAGAAACATTCTCTAGACTGTTAAAACTAAAGGTAACACACTGCACCTTTTAGGGGTGAAAGGTTTCTCTCACTGGTGACACCCCTACGGGAATCAGAATGGCACCTTTAATTAGGGTAAAAAGATGGCACCCTTAATGCAGAGTGCCAAATAATAAAAAGAAAGGATGAAAACGACTTTGGCTAGCGAAGGATTGGAATACATAATGTCTGATTGCAAGCTCAGCGCTCTAACCACTCGGCCATCGAGCTCACCTTCAAAGTCTCCTTCAAATGTTCAAATGTGCTGAAATTCAAAGGTATTATATAAAAAGCTCGCCAAAAATTAGCCATCCGAATTTCTAAACGAAATTGGGATAACAAACCATCGGTGATAATGGAGAAATTGCTGTTTTGATCACGGTTTCTTCAGGAAGAAGGCCGAGTTGAAGGAGGCTGTGTTTTGATCCACCAGTGACGGCGAGGTGAAGGGAAGTCGTAAATGACTAAGGGGTGAAAATCTTCCAACGTTATGCATTGCGCTACATCCTAATTAGCATGAATCACCCATTGCGGGATCAAACGGCACCCCAAACACATTTTCAAGCTAACGGGTATCAAATGGTAACTCCTTTTCACACTGCGCGCCAAATGCAACCTGTTTGTCATCTTTATTTTTAACAGTGTACAAATGTATTCTTACGAATTTTGTAAATAGTTAGTGTTTGTACTTTAAAATAATGTAAATAATCTTATTAAGCTGCATTCCTTTACTAATATTAGTTTTTGTTACTTTTTTCTGTTATCAATCAAACCTGTCTATTATTTTCCAGTGAATGTCTACGGCAGATTGGCGAAATATTACAGATATCGCCAAATTGGCGTCACTTTTGATGACTAATTTTGGTCGTGAAATTTGGTGATATATCGCCAAGTTGGCGACAAACTTGCCGATTGTTGGCGATGGTAACCCTTTCCTTTCTATGGTAACCCCCTCTTATAGGTATACTGATACATTGAATGTTATTCCGTGGTTTTCTGGATTTTTCGAGAAGCTTGTAGAAATTTCCAGTGCAGGCTCGAGCCTATATATATAAGAGAGCGATACGAGCTTGTTGTTATTATTTATCAGTCAGTCATTGAGTGAGCTACGATTAGTTCAAGCAAGTTTGCTTGAGTTTTATCTACGTTGTTGTGAATGTGATTAAGTGTTGAGACGTTGTATAAAGAGTCTTTGGGATCTACATCTGTACTAGGGATGGGCATTATTTATCGTATTAGGATAAAAAACAGTGTTACTACGCTAGAACCTAATATTGCATTAATATGTTACTGAAAAGTCCCTGTTAAATAAATAACACATGGTTATAATGACAGCATCTTCCTTCACTTGTTTTAATCAAGATTTAAAACGGTAACGGAATTTAAAACTGTTTTATAGACTTCCGTTTTAGAAGGTTTTACTATATAAAATAAGATATTGTTTGTATCCAGCAAGTACAGCCCGGACAGCCCCCCCCCCCCTGCTTGCGCAGACCCATTCACAATTATTTAAAAAATTTGCGTCCCCCCACTTTATTAAAACACCCTTAAAACCCTTATTAAAAAAAATCTCATAATTATACACTCTAAGATAAAAACATGGCTAAAACGGAATTTAAAACTGTTTTATAGGCTTCCGTTTTAGAAGGTTTTACTATATAAAATAAGATATTGTTTGTATCCAGCAAGTACCGTCCGGACAGCCCCCCCCCCCTGCTTGCGCAGACCCATTCACAATTATTTAAAAAATTTGCGTCCCCCCCTTATTAAAACACCCTTAAAAACCCTTATTAAAAAAATCTCACAATTATACACTCTAAGATAAAAACCTGTCTAAAACGGAATTTAAAACTGTTTTATATGCTTCCGTTTTAGAAGGTTTTACTATATAAAATAAGATATTGTTTGTATCCAGCAAGTTCAGGTTAAAAATTCTGGGCACCCACCCGTTCAAAAGGCTGGTTACGCCTATGCAACCACAGAAAAAATAATTCCTCAATATTCGCTAATTCAATAACTGTTAGATTTTTCACCAGTTTTTCAATTCAGTTCAGTTATGTAGTTCTTTTCTGTTAGATTTGCCACCCGTTTTTCAATAAATGTAGTTTTTTACATTACAAAAGAACATTTTATTGCTTCGTAACTGTTGTTTATTTTCAAACGTTTTGTTACAAATTATTTGACAACCTTGAAAAGTGCTGAGTAATACACATTATCTGAGGATAATTTTGTTATCGTTAACGTCTTTTGATTTAAAGTTTCGTTTCCTGTTTGGTTTTTATTCGCGGTTGTTGAAGAAAGAGGATAAATAAAAAATGATTTCGTCTCTTTTTTATTAAATATCAGAAAGACTGAATTTGAGATTTGTGGATTTGATTTCTAAACGGCTCTTCTGGGGGGGGGGGGGGGTTCACCCCCCAAACATACACCTTAAAATTTCACTTATTTAATTCTCTACCATTTTTAACATGACACCCCCCCCCCCTTTCGGTGACTCACCTAATTTTGCTCATTTTTTCACTTCATTTCAATCTTTAAAAGGCTATAACTTTGCTTCTATGGGAGCTAAAACGGAGAAAAAAATTCTAACATAGCTAACGTTTACTCGCCATTCTTTTTGGTATTTCAATTTTCCGGTTTTTCCCTATAGGACCGTTTTTTGGGAGAGGGGGGGGGGGGGGCGTTTCTCATTTTTTGATGTAATATGCCTATCGAAAGCTTATGCTTCATACATTACAAATCTAGCATAAAAAAATTTTCTCCAGTTATTCTGGGTCACGTTACTGACCCATAATGGGTTGAAATTTAAATTTCTCAAACTTCTTCGAGGTTTTTTGCCAAATCGGTATCAGAAAAAAATTGTGCCAACGTGATGTGTGTATGACATCTGCGCCATATAAATATTATTCAGTCTTTTTTTATTGCATTTTTTTATGTAAAACAATATGCATTAATTTTCAAGCAAAATTGCGCATTAAATGAAAATTGTAATGTAATTTTTGTAGTAGTACTTTATAATAATGAATAAAAAAAACACATTATTTAAAAGTATTTCCTGCACAATAAAATGTTTCCTGACGATTACAAAAAAATATGTCCTGACATTTCAAAAGATAAAAACGTAATTGTCCAAGTTTTCACTTCTGTCGGCAATCCAAAAATGTCACTTTTTTTTAGGACGGGGGCGGGGGTGAAAATTTTGTGGAAATAAGTCTTATTTTTTATTTATGTATGGATCCATATAAAAAAGTATGAGCTAGTGAACTTTGGAACCATTTTAATACAACTCATATTCCAAATATAAAAAATAATTGAGAAAAATTATTGAAAAAATATTTTCAATTTAATCATTTTTATATTAAGTAAATGTAAATAAATTTCTTATAAACTGAATCTGGAATGTTTAGATAAGATTTTAATATTTACAAAATATAAAATACAGTACAATATATTAGGTTCACAACTTTCTGAAAGACATAAAAATAGTAGGACAAAATTTAGATGAGTTCAAAGTATTAGGATATTTTATTTTGCACAACAATATTAACTTATTAATATGAAGTAAATGGTAGTTAATTTTTTGTAGCACCCTCTTTTGCTTTCATAATAGCGTACAATCGATCTTGCATACTATACATATCTGCTATTAAGAAACTAGTAAAAAAAACTGAGTCTGGAAAAAATTTCATTCTCTACCATCTGTCCTATCTCATAAGATTCTTTGTACTATCAGTTAATATTTGTTTTATGTTTTGTAGCCTCTCTAGTAGTGGCAGCACGCGTTGACTTGCTGGACGAAAATTCAGTAATGCATTTCTTCTCAGATTTTAAAACATCAACAGTGCTGATTGAGAAAACGCGGTATACGGAAAATGGATTTTTGAAAAATTCGTTTTTCTCTGTATGTTAAAGAAAGTTTTCTTAATATGTTTTCTTGTAGTTTTTAATTTTCCTGTTTTTCGTATTTCCTATAGGATACATTATTTTATATTCAAAAATATATGTGCCTATAGATATTTTCTTAAATGTTGTTGCCCCACCAGTGGCTGAGAGATTCTGCCCTCAAAACTGGTAGATGGCAGGCGCTGGATTAGAACAAAACCCAATCGCGGCCGTCAGCCCAATCATTCGGAGTTTTCAGTGGTTTTCTTCGAACTTTGGTTTTCCTTGCATAAATACGGTTGGGTTTCCTTAGAAAGATTCCTCCCCTCCCCCCACGGAGGGCACCCCCTTAGGGCCCATATCCCATGTGTTGTCCGTTTGGGAGCATATTTAGCAATTGTTTATAAATTGTTTATTGTATCCTGTTACAAAAATAACAGGATGTTGGAACCTGTTACCAGCGCTACTGTGGAATGATGTAACCTGTTAACCAAAAATAACCATATTTCCCATCTCTAATCTGTACTTGTACGATAGATTTGAACAGTTATTTTTGAATGTCTAGTAATATTCGTGAGTTTCGAGGACTGTAGCTGTGAAGTTTTGTAAATAAATTATTTTCTACTTTTCTAAGAGACAAGACTTTGAACTTGACTTAGCATAAGATCAAAAGAACCCTATATACGCAACAACATTTGGTGTCAGATGTGGGATTCGAACCCACGACCCCATTCGTGGACCAGAAATATATACGCTATATATGCTACAGCAGTATTTAATATTTTGTCTATTTCAATGTTCACAAATCCTTCGCTTTTTATATGCCAATATTTTTTAAGAAAAGTTTTTCTGATAGGTTTCTACCCCATTTGGAATAAAAATAACCTTTAAGAAATTCTTTTAAAAAATCTTCAAGAAAATTTTAAAAGGAAATTTGTCGTAGAATACTCTTATAAAATAAGCAAACAATTTTAGTAAATGGTGTTTGTACAAAATATAATAATTAGATGTAAATGTATCTGAAAAAATATGTATGTTTTTGCATTATAGTACAATAGACATATGAAAAATTACCTATAAAATTTGAAGATGTAGAACAAAAATTGAAATTATTAAAAGCTTATTAACATCTTTCGGAAACATTATTTAAAACTGCATACTTCAAAAACTTCATAAAAATATTAATTTTAATATGTCATATTTTTGTAAATGAAATATTGTAATAAATTACTCTTCAAACAAACATTACTAAATGTAGAAAATGTTTTATTGCGTCTAGCGTTAAAAGAAAAAAATTACAATATATTGCTAAGATCTGTAAAACATTCGAAGAGAAATATGCTTCTGTAAATGTTTTCAGAGTTGATTGCAAAAAACTAAGTCCATGGATTAAATAATGTGTAGAAAACATGTTTTAGTGCATTTTATTACTATAAGAGAATATAATAATAATTAAAATAGTGTAACAAAATTAAAATAACGCCGAATATGGTTTTTCCTATGAATCTTAATTTAATGGAAATATTTTGTGTGTCACAGTAAAAATACTATAAGTAATAGAAACTCTAGACTTTAAACATACTACCCCCAACCTATATGATGTACATCAATTTTATATATCTTGACTTGTTTCAAGATCATCAAAATTTGTCGAAAATAATATTTTTAATAACTCATAATGTGAAATTATTTTTGAGTGAGCTTATAGTCAAAACACAAAGACTACACACTCAATTTTGAATAGAAATCTTTCTATTACACATATCTATATGAATTGAATTTCATTTCGAATGTATTTACGTAAGTCTGAGTTTGGGCAGACAAACTGCAGATCGCTGCGAATTTCGTTGATTGAGCCATCCCACTCACCCGTACGTGGTCCTCTTCCTTCCTTTGAAGCACTGACAATCACACCGGATAAATTAAAGTCAACAATATTAAATTAGAGCCCTAAAAAAAGATAATTGGTACAGCTCAGGGCTCTGAAGTCATCGAAAAACTGCTAAAAGATAAAAAAAAATGAACTTATTAACATTTTTCAACAAATTTGGAAAGTATTAAAAAATCCGAAAAGTATGACCGGCATGTTTCTTTTAATATTTAACACAAATAAAGAAAATAAGCTGAAACTACTTTGAAAATTATTTTTTCTACTAAGATTTTTTTTTTTTTTTTTTTTTTTTTTTTTTGCAAAATTATCTTGTGAAATAGACATTGCAAATCCCATCTTGTATTTCGTACATGAAAATCATGCAATATTTTCTCTTTAATTATATTTATCTATATTTTGCTTAGAATGTACATTTGTATCTTTATAATAAAGTCATTTTAAAAGACAAATGTGCAGTTTTAAGTAAGTTTTTTGCATGCTGAATTTTATATATTTTTCCAAAAAATACACATTTTTTTTAAGTCCTTGCACCAAAATAAATCCAAACATAAGATGGAGCACATAAGATGTAATGATTATAGTGTGCATAAAATTATAAGATGTGATGATCATAAGTCACATAAGATGTGATGATTAATAAAATTTAAATTCTTGATCTATTCTCAACATTTTTCATTTTGTTGAGTCTTCCAATAATGCTAAAAAAATAAATGTCCAAATATCGTGAACACAATAGAGCTACAAAAATAAATAGGTATATTTTTATATTTAAAAAAATCATTTTGTATGTTTAAAAAATAATTATATGATATTTTTTTAATTAAATGTATGCATGGCGATGAAATTTATTTCCTTCTAATTACTAAATTAACTAATGTGTTTAGATGAAGGTGCTGGACATATTTTAAATGAAATTTATTTTTTGCCATCCATAAAATAATAAAAATTTTGTACATATTTGCGTTAAAATGTAATTTTTCCTGAAATTTGGATATGAAAAGTAAAATATTCCAACAATGACACAAATGAAAATTCCTTAACAAACACTTGACTGAAATTTTAAATTCTAAGTAAACCGAAATAAGGTCCATCATCTTTCTTTTAGAATTTTTATGAGTAAATGAACAAACAACAAAAATCAAACAGAATTTCTGTTTATTTTCTCTTTGAAGTTTTGTCAACTGCTTATGAAAAGGAAAATCTGCAAATCTCACTTTGGACAAAGTCTTCATAGTGAAGATCAAAGAAATGTTTCTTACCGAATTTTTATTTTTATTTTATGCAGCATGACGTCATTTTCTTAAAAATATTTTTTCTTTGCCCTTTCTTCTTGACTAAAGTGCAATTTCAAGTTATTTCTGTGCTTCTTTGCATTTTGAATTTTATGCATTCCATTGCAATATATATAACTACTTTTGAAATCTGTACTGCGTTATTATTCTAAACTTAAAAAGTAATATCTAATAGTAACTCAAAATTGCGACAGGAAATTGGAGAACTCATTTGTGAAAACTTTTTCGTCATTTATATCTGTTTCAAAGTATATAAATTAAATGTTTGATTTAATGCATCTTGTTTTACCTGAATGATTTTAAATTTTTAGATTGAAAATTATTTTAATTAAATTTCACAAACTCTTCAGAATAAAACGAAACATAATATTGAATGTAAAATGTCCGAATATTGAGTGCACATTAATGAACAAAAATAATCGGTATATTTTCAAATTTCAAAACATTATTTTGTGTAATTTTTAATTTATTTTATATGATACTTTTTTAAGTTAAATTTACGGATGGTAATGAAACTTATTTCATTCTAATTACTAAATTATTTAATGTGTTTAGATGAAGGGGCTGAACATGTTAGAAATATAATTTATTTTTTGCCGTTCATAAACTAATACATGTTTTTTACAGCTTTACTCTAAAATGTATTTTTTCCCAAAATTTGAATAAGAAAAGTTAAACATTCCAACAACGACAACAAATAAAAAATGCGTAACAAGCACTTGACTAAAATTTGAATTTCTAGATAAACAGAAAGAATGAACATCATCTTTCTTTTCGAATTTTTATGAGTAAAATTAAAGTATGAGGGAATAAACAACAAAAATCAAATAGATTTTTTGTTCTCTTTGAATTTTTGTCCTGCAGTGAGAAGTCTCCGTAAATCTCACTTCAGACAAAGTCTTCATTGTAAGGAGTAATGTGTAAAAGCAACTCAAAATTGTGACAAAAAATCAGAGAACTCGTTTGTTAGAACTTTTCCTTTATATATATATATATATATATATATATACATATACATACAAGTTGAGTCATAAATATCGAAACAATCGTCTATCTCCTTAAATATTGCCCCTAGACTCATACTTCCAGTTGCAAAAAATTATAAAAAAGTTTAAATTTCTGATAAGATAAGTTGCCAATCCATGGGGGGGGGGGTCTATTTGAAAAAATACGAAAATTAAATTTTTATACGGCCCCGTAGCGCAAAATTCCCAGTCAGGAAATTATTACTTATCCATTACTAAATTGGACAAAAAAAATTTCATCTAAATATCTAAAAACCTGACAAAGTTATTAAAATCCGAAATTCTCCTAAATTCGTGATTACACCAATTTATCATGCCTGTAAACGAAGAGTTTTTCGCTGATTTTCAAAGCAAGTGAGGGATCGTCCACAAATTATCTATCCTCCTGACTGCCGCAACCGGATTTTTTCGCCCACTAAGCTGCAGGTTTTACTGCAACATAAGCAATATTTAAATTAATATAAATCTACAAATAAAACCCAGTTTTGAAAAATTAACTTAGGTTTAATGCTCTCAAAGGTTATATACCTATATGTAATAACATATTTTGTATCAGGTTGGAAAAACATTTTTTTTTAATATTTTTAATAAATTACAGAGAAAACACCATTACAATTTTACCCTTTTGCTGGGCAGTCAGGGGGTTATTATTAAATATCGATTTAATACAATGCCTCTCATCTGGACATAACAAAGCAGCGTATTGAATTAAATCTTAACTTGCTTTCAAAATATGTTGGTAGTCTGCACTGGAGGTCTGCATGTATCGAAATTTCTAGGTCAGGTCCCAAACCGACCCATAGGGGCGACTCAAGGGGGCGCAGGCTGAAAAAATGGCAACATCATAACCCGGACCGGTCTGTAAAATAGTTTAAATCATAGCCCGATTAAGCTGCAAATTTCTACTAGTGCTCTCGATTATACGTTTATACGAGTATACGTATAATACGTATTATACGAAATACGCATCTGCTATATGTATAATACGGCATCGGCGGTTATACGTATAGCGCAAAACAGCATATACGGTACATCGTATATACGGATTTTATCGAAGCGGTTAAACGCATAAACGTTTAAACGGTTTTCGTTCAAGTCATGAAATTTAATGTTTCAATGTTTTTCTGCGGATTAGGGACATTGAGAAATATCCGGTACAGTATCCCGAATGCGATTCTTTGTTCAAAGAACTAAGATGTTTTTACTTAACTACTACTTGTTATGCAGGCACTTAAAAAAATCTGAATACTTCTTCAGTTTAGATTTTGGTATTTTTCCCCAAAAAACTAAGTTATTTATTATAAAATGTCTTACATTAGTTGTGGGTAGAATCAAACTAATCTTTGCAAGATCTGTGGTGCAGTATTTAGTTTTTTATATTTTCTTGTATCTTTACAAGAAAAATGTATTGGATTCGAGAAAACTTTCGACGGATTTACACGTTTTAACGGTAAGAGAGTCCGATAAACTTGTTTTTACAAAATAACTGCCTGTGAGTTTGTGAGTCTGTGACTTTGTCTGTCTGTATGTGATATGCATTTTGTAGGCGCTCATCTTAAGACCTAATGCACAGAATTAAGAAACATATAGGGGGGAGACTGGGGCGCATGTGAAAATGGAGCATATCAGAACATAGCCATTTTCACTACTTATTATATGTTTCTATATTTCAAGAAATTACCAAAGATGGTAGCACCTACGGGCACATGGAAAAAAATTTTGAAGCTCTTCGAGATTTTGTTTGTCCCCAGGAGCCAAAATATTGCTTACTGAACTCAAAAGTAAAAACTCCAACTTGCTAAGAGAATAATTTTATTTATTTATTCATTTTTTTTTAAATTTTAATGTTTTAACATACACTATAGATAATAATAAATATTTATGATAATTTATTTTCTAAAATTGAGAAATGTTAATGATTTGTCATTTTAACTCTTGTGGGAATATGGGGCACTTATGAAGAGTTTAGTTGGGGCAAATCTGAACACGCCATTAAATTCTCCAATAATCATTCAGTGATTCTGTTCGTTTTAGTTAACTTCAAGAAAATAATGCCAGCTCCATTACCTATAATTTTATTGAAATAGAAGACATTTCTGTCATATAAAGTTGATTTTGCATAGAAACTTCTACAAATACATAGAAACAACAAGCTCGTTTACGTTCAATTGTAATTTAAATAAATTTAACGTTTTCTAAAATGCAATAAATGTTATATATCATTTTATTTAAAGCTTTTCAATGCTATTTTTTATGCATCGTTGATGCAAAAAACATTACGTTTAACAACTTTGCAAATCTTCCTATTTCATTTGTTGCAAACTTGTATTATTAATTTACTGCCATTCCTAAAACAGCTATGTTATTTGGTGATTATAAAATAGATATATATTTTGAGAAAATAAAATTTTTAAACTTATAACTGCCATGAAATGTCCATTATAGACTTCCATCCCCTTTTTTCTTTTAAAAGCAAAATGAATTAAATTTGAAGGAAGCTTATAAACGGAAAATAATTTTTTATTTTTAATTTACAGGCAAATAAGGCAAATAGAGGAACGATAATCTTTCGCCCTTCGGTAGATTTTCGATAAATATCCAAATGCTCTCTCCCTAAAATCTCTCTCAAACAAAAAGCCCTAAGCAAAATTTAAATTCTTTAATTATTTTCTCAAGTTTACTTCTTTATTTTTCTATTTTATTGCAACAATATTTTATCAATTATCTAAGCCGCCTCCGAAATCTACTTATTTTTATTTTATAATATTTTGATACGTATCACTCAGAAACTAAATAAGTATACATATATTTTTCTTTATGGGGAATTTAACAGATAGTACAACTAATGGTTATGGTAACATATGAGAAAGATACTAAAAAACATGACAAGAAATATTTTTTTCTTGTCTTAACATGTTTCCTTTGTGTGTTTAGAACTACTCCTTCGTTAAGGCACATATGAATATTTTTTCGAATTCATAAAACTATTAAGAAAAGTAAGAAGAACTATAAAAAATAATTAAAAAAATACCATGCGTAACGAAGTTCTGTTTACTATATTGAGTAGTTTTGCTTATAGAAATTAACCCAGTTATGAGAAGAAGCTATGTTTATGTGAACTGTTCACACGTGCCCCAGTCTCCCCTATATATTCAGGTAGTCCCTTATAGAAATTGGTGCTGATTAGTTTTGAGTGTAAATCGTTCAACAGGTGGCGCTACAATGCTGTCTTTTTATGATTTCTGCAATAGCTCTATCTCAAAAATTAATGCACGGATTTTCATCAAACTACATATTCAGTTAATGCTTTATATGAAGAGATTCTACGTATGTTTTGGCGAGAATCACCGAATAGGGGCGATGCTATGCTGAATTTTTCCTGATTCGCGCAATAATTCTATTGCAAAAACTAATGCACGATTTTTTTTTTTTTTTTTTTTTTTTTTTTTTTTTTATCAAACTTAAGATTTAGCTTCAGAATAGTAAGTATTATTACTGATTATGTTTTTGTATAAATCGCACAATAGGTGACACTGTTATTCTGCATTTTTACCAATATTTGCAATAGTTTAATTTCTAGAATTAATGCACGGAATTTCATACCATTAGAATCCGCATGAAGGGCATAGATTGCCATTTAACTTTATCACTGTGATAGCGAATTTTGAAGTACTAACATACAGGAGATAGAAAAAAGTTTTGAGGTTGCCACATCTGACTAGTTTGATTTATGGCATGGGCATTTCGAGCGAAACAATATTTTTATAAGGTGCCACAAAACAGACTTAAATTTACTTTATATTTTATAGTGACATTGATCAGTTCGACTTCTAAGTTTTGTAATCATACTTTTATTGTATTTAAGAATATCGTTTTCTAAATTTAAAATATATTGAAATATATTTAAAGAAAAAAGATTTTTATTAAATTAAAAAAAATTCCCTTTTTTTTTTCTCCGCGTACCACCACGTCAAGCTTTTTTTTAGTCACTTCTAATTTAAATCTAAGCAGAACTGCGTTTATAAGTGCCCTTTCATCTACACAACGAGATACTTATACTATATCAGTCTTTGAGTCACGTGACAGCATGATTTTATTTTGAACATATGTAAATCGTCTTACCGCAAAGGAATTTTAAAGTAATTTACATATTTGGTAACTTTTATTAGTTTCTTTTTTTTTAAATAATTTAATTATTTTGTCCTCCAAGGTCATTTTATGAGCTACTTAATGAAAATTAGAAGAAACATAATTAAACATTGAATATGTTCAGCGCAACTTACCGGACACTTACCGAAGGGAACAATGTTACCAACCCATTGTATGGCAGTATGAAATGAAAATCAAGGCGAATTGTGACGTCAGCAACAATTCAACAGGATAGTTTTCATTGGTGCCACATTTCGGTTTCATACTGCCTTACAGTCGGTCTGTAATATGGGTCACTTCGGTAAATTGCGCTGAACATGCCGTTGATTAAAATAATAATAATAAAAAAAATATCAAGATCTTGGTCGAAATCCATGTAGGTATTTCACTGTTAGTGAAACGAGATTGGCCAATCAGGAGTCTGGTCTTTTGTGAACTTTTTTGCAGCCTGTTTTAAAAAATATACGCTTTTCATTGCTCAATCTCGTATGTATAAGACATACTATGCGGATTCCTGTCGTAACGCCGCCGATTTCCAAATTATTCTCCATTTAGTGACATACGACTGATGAAATCCAATATTTAAATTAGATACGTTACGTGGAATACACGTATACATTAAATATACGTATTCTTAAATATACGTTTAACCGATACACCCTTATACGTATCCGGATACGTTTAAAAGTATATTTTAAGGTATCCGTATAGCAGAAAAACGTATTATACGGATATACGTATATCGTTTAAACGTATAGCTGCTATATGTATCCCGCACTAATTTCTACATAGTTTTTTACTTCGGCGTGGGAAAAATAGTGGAAAAACGTGGGTTTCATATGGAGGAATTCTGACCAAAAAATTATTTTATAGATTTTCGTTTTTTATATTTATACTTTTTATTATTAAAGAAGTGCCAAATGCTGTAATATATTTATTTTATCAATGAATATCTATTTATATGTAAATGTTTCACTTATATTTTAAAATCGTTAATTATTATCCCATGCGTTGGAGACTTTGAAAAATGTTATACAGTAAAACTTTTTAAGACGGAATAACATAGGAAAGAAAAAATACGTTATAGACAGATGCTCTTCCTAGAAGATGTAATTGGAGTTTATTTTTTTCTCAGGCACTATTGTATTTATTTTGCATGGATCAACATATTTTCCGTTTAAGACAGAATTCGGGCTTAGTCAGATTTTTTCGCCGGTTTTATTGTATTTAATTTTTTAGCCTTTGAATAATCTATTTAAAAAAATTAATTTTAAGGGTTTTTTTTTTGTAAAATAAAGATTTCAAAATCTATATGTTTTTCGTAAAAATTTCGATTGAGCCGAATTTTATATACTTTATGCGCGTATTAAGTCAGTCAGAGACAGTGATTTTAATACGGGTTTTGTCGTGACCGGGTTTGAAAATTTCATCCAGTGCGCACCTATGTAGAAGAAAGCAGTCCCCTCCTTTATGAAAAGTATGCTAGGCCCGGCCTGGCAAATCTTCAGAAAAAAGTAACATCTCGGTCCTGGCCCTATCTGAGCCAAGAATACAGATTTTTCAACATCCTCTGCAGGACGATAAAAAGCCTGAAGTTGTCAGAGCTAAATTAAAAAAAAAAGACTTAATATGCATCTTAGAAAAAGCATTTTTTTTATAACTGACGGACATTTAAACAATACACTTCGTTTTCTTGCATATTGAATTTTTTTCTCCACTATTTCGTGCCTTTAAATTATTAAATGTTAAGAATTTTTAAACGAAAAAAGAATTTGAAACACGTCATTTTTGATTTTTTGCATTAGTTTTGTTTCGGCAAATTTGAAAAAAAAAGTTTTTTTTTTGAAAATATGATTTTGTTTTAAGTTATATTATTTATTCAGTAAATATTTTTAATAATTTTAAAATTATTAAAAAAACCTCTGGAACAAAGATAAAAGATTTTCATCTTTAATTAAATGGAATGAAATTGAAATCCGATAAATAATGATACGAATTATAACGATTTTTGATTGTACCATTTAAACCAGTACTAACTACATGAAACTTTTATAAATTGTATGAAAAATTTTAGGATGTGATTTTCTTAGCAAATTTTAAGGCTAAGCATCACAAAAAAAAAAAGAAAAAAAATCAAAATTCTAACTCAAAAAATAGATATTTTACGCGTTTCTTGGAACTGTTAAAGTAACATTTTTTTTAATTGCGCTCATTTCAATTTGTGTCTAATCCCTTAAAACCTGATGAATTTTTTAACCGGCTATAACTTTGCGAGTTTTGGAGATATGAAGATGCAACTTTTTGTGTCTTATTCAGAACGGACAAAGGAAAGTTTTCCTAACTCGAATTTTTGTCCTACGGGTTAAGTATAAAAATTTAATGTTCGTAATTTTTCAACTAGACCCCCCCCCCCATGGAGTCGCAATTTATCTTATCAAAAATTTCAACTTTTTTATGCATTTTTACAATTCGAAGTATGGGTCTAAGGGCAATATTTAAGGAGATAGCTTATTGTTTCGATATTTATGACTCACCCTGTATATATATGTTACAATTTATAAAAATTAAATGTTTGATTTCATGCATCTTATTTTATTTGAATGATTTTATATTTTAAGAATAAAAAAGGGTTTAACTAAATTTCGCAAATTCTCCAGAATTAAAATTAAACACAGACATTAACATAAACATCAAAAGAAGACTTGTATAGTAATAAATGAGAGAATTTTGTCTGCTTCTCTGTCTGTATGTATTTTAGAAGAAGGTTCTAAACACGTTATAAATGTAATTTATGTTTTGCAATGCATAAAAAACTAAAGGTTTTGTAAAACTTTACAATATATATTTTTTCTAAAATTTGAATAAGAAAGGTAAAATATTTCAACTACGATCACAAATGAAAATTCCGTAACAAATATTTGACTGGAAATTTAAACTTCTAGATAAATAGAAAAAATGACCATCATCTTTCTTTGTGAATTTTTATGAGTAAAAAAAAAAAAAAACGAACAAAGGAGCAACTAAAAATCATTTTCTCTTTGAATTTTTGCAACTGCTGCTGCCGAGAAAACTCTATAAATCCCCTTTGGGCAAAGTTTTCATAGTGAAAATCACAGAAATATTTTCTACTGAATATATAGAAATTATGAACTTTCAACTACGTTATTATCCTGAACTTAAATATAATATGTAAAAGCAACTCAAAATTCCGAAAAGAAATCAGGGAATTCATTTGTTAGAAAGTTTACATTATTTTTATATTACCAGTTATAAAAAAATAAATATTCGATTTTTTGCATCTTATTTTATCTAAATGATTCTAAATTTTCTGAATGAAAATTGTTCTAATTGAATTTCACAAACTCTTCAGAATTAAAATGAAACGTAATATCAAAATGTAAAATGTCCGAATATTGAGTACACATTAATGCGTACATATTTGAATACACAAAAATTAAACAGCATATTTTTATACTTAAAAAAAACATCATTTTGTGTATGTGTATGTGTTATACATTATTTATTAAATTTACGGATGGCGGTAAATAGTATATCATTCTAATTACCAAATTAGCTAATGTTTTTAGAAAAAGGTGATGGGCACATTATAATTGTAATGTTATTTTTGCTATGTAAAACCAATAAAAGTTTTCTAGAAGTTTACGTTAAAATGTAATTAAAAAAATGAATAAGGAACGTAAAAATCGAACAACGACAACAAATGAAAATTCCGTAACATAAACATGACTGAAATTTAATTAATTTATTAAATTTAATTAATTAATTTTATTTATTTTTTAAATTTACGGAGACCATGTAATTTATTTTATTCTAATTACTAAATTAGATAATGTATTTAGAAAAAGATATTGGTTATGTTTAGACGAAGGTCCTGGACACATACTAAATGTAATTTAATTTTTGCCATGCATGAAACAATAAAAGTTTTGTAAAGCTTTACGTTAAAATGTAAATTTTTGTGAAATTTGAATAAGAGAAATAAAGTATTCCATTACAGACAACAAATGAAAATTCCATAATAAAGACTTAACTGAAATGCAAATTTCTAGATAAACAGATAAAATGAAGATCATCTTTGTTTCTGAATTTTTATGAGTAAAAGAACAAACAGAAAAACATGAAAGAGACTATTTTTTTCTCTTTGAATTTTTGTTAAGTGCTGCTGATGAGGAGACTCTGCAAATCTCACTTTGGACAAAGTCTTCATAGTGAAAATCGCAGAAATATTTCCTACTAGATGTATTTTTAATTTTATTTTATGCACCATGACGTTCTTTTCTTAGAAATATCTTTAATTTCGCCTTTTTCTTGACTAAAGTGCAATTTCAAGTTATTTCGGTGCTTCTTTGTATTTTGAATTTTATGCCTTCCATTGCGATATATGTCACTAATTTTGAAATCTCTTCTACGTTGTTGTTCTGAACCTATGAAGTAATATGTGAAAGCAATTCAAAATTGTAACAGGAAATCAGAGACCTCATGTGTTTTCCTTCATTAATGTGTTACAAATTAGCAAAATTGAATATTTGACTTTATGCATCCTATTTTATCTAGATGATTCAAAATTTTAAGAACAAAAATTTTTTTAACTAAATTTTACAAATTCTTCAGAATTAAAATTAAATATAGACATTAATAGAAACATTTAAAGAATTTTATAGCAATAAAAAAGAGAGTTTTGTCTGTTTTTCTGTCTGTCTGTATGTTTTTAAAAAAGGTTCTGTACACGTTATAAATTTAATTTATTTTTTTGTCATGGATAAACCAACAAATGTTTTGTACAGCTTTACGGTAAAATGTAATTTTTTTAAAATTTAATTAAGAAAAGTAAAATATTCCAACAATGACAACAAATAAAAATTCTATAACAAACACTTAACTGAAATTTAAATTTCTAGATAAACAGAAAAAAATGAACATCATCTTTCTTTCTCAATTTTTATGAGTAAAGGAACAAACAACAAAATTCAAATTGAATTCCTTTTTTTTCCCTCTTTCAATTATTGTCACCTGCTGCTGCTGAGAAAACTCGGAAAATTTTACTTTGGACAAAGTCTTCATAGTTATGATCACAGCAATATCTCCTACCGAATAGATTCTTATTTTTATTTTATGCAGCATGGCGTCATTTTCTTAGAAATATCTTTCCTTTGTCCTTTTTGTTTTGACTAAAGTTCAATTTTATTTTATTTCTGTGCTTCTTTGAATTTTGAATTTTATGCATCCCATTGCAACATATGTCACTATTTTTGAATTGTTTGCTACGTTATTATTCTGAACTTAATTTATATGTAAAAGCAACTCAAACATGTGACAAGAAATCAAAGAACTCATTTATAAGAGCTTTTCCGTTATTAATATATATTACAATTTATAAAAAATTAATGTTTAATTTAATGCAACTTATTTTATCTGACTGATTCTAAATTTGATGCATGAAAATTATTATAGCTAAATTTCACAAAAATTTCAGAATTAAAATAAAACATAATATTACAATAAAATGTCTGAATATTGAGTACACATTAATGCTATAAAAATTAATCAGCATATTTTTATACTTAAAAACATAATTTTGTTTATTTTTTCATTTTATGTGATACTTTATTAAATTTATTGAGGGTGGTGAAATTTATTTCATTCTAATTACTAAATTAGCTAATGTATTTAGAAAAAAGTGTTGGATATGTTTATAATTTAATTTATTTTTTGCCATGTATAAAATAATAAAAGTTTCGTAAAACTTTACTTTAAAACGTAATTTTTTCTTAAATTTGCGCAAAAAAGAGTAAAATATTCAAATTACGACAGCAAATGAAAATTCCATAACAAGCACTTGACTGAAATTTCAATTTCTAGATAAACAGACAAAATGACCACCTACTTTCTTTCTGAATTTTATAAGTAAAAGAAGAAACAAGCAAACAAACAAAAGAAAAAAAATCATAGATCCTTTTCTTTTCTTTTTGAATTTTTGTCAAATGCTTCTGCTCATGAGACTCTGCATATCTCACTTTGGACAAAGTCTTCATAGAGAAGATCGCAGAAATATTTCCTGCTGAATATATATATATTTTTTGTTTTATGCAGTATGATGTCCTTTTCTTAGAAATATCTTCCCTTTCCTCTTTTTTCTTGACTACAGGACAATTTTAAGTTATTTGTGTGCTTCTTTGTATTTTGAATTTCATGCATTCCAATGCAATGCATGTCACTTGTTTTGAATTTCCTGGTATGTTATTAATCTGAACTTTAAATGTAATATATTAGAAAAAAAAACCCTCAAAATTACGACAAGAAATTCAGAGAACTCATTATTTGGAAGAACTTTTCCGTTATTTATGTATGCTACACATTATAAAATTAAAAAATTTGATTTAATGCATCTTATTTTATCTGAATGATTAACTTAAATTTAATAGAAAATAGTGAATGTTTCTTACCTATCTTAATTCTATTTGAAATAACTCTTAATTCTGAATATAGTGACCCTGGATGAAGGTATTAATAATTTTTTTCTTAAGTACTGCTGAAATTACACATCTAAACAGAAAATCTGCATTTTGCGACAGATAATTAAGGTCTCACGACTAAAGTGAGTCAAGATTATTTCGAAAACAAGTTGAAATTGCACGTGAAGCGTAGACAATGAAGTGCGTTCGTACTATGTCGAAGTTTTAAAAATATCCAGGTCTTGCTGCTATAGTATGCAATAATTCGGATACAGTACTTCTGTACAGATATCGAAATCTTTTGTGTGTTCCCGTAAATACACAGGAAATAACTCAGATTGTACAGAAAGTATATTTTAGTATGTATTTGAAACTATTTTTTCTCATTGACGGAAATGTAATGGAATAATTTTGATTGTCCCTGTAATTAAACTTTATATCCAATTTTCATACAATTTAAAATGAATCTACTAAATTGTGCAACAATTATATGTTTTAAATATCAAACGATTTGGTTGGGTAGTTTTTGCTCTGTTATATGCAGGCAGACAGGCGGATGGACAGAAGAACGGACAGACTGAACGATGACTATAGATGCTACGTATTTATATAATTACGGATCCACCCAGAAATATTCAGATCTTGATGTAATAGTATGCAGCATTTCGGATGCAGCACATTAGCTTAAATTTTTTGTGTGTCCCTGTGTCTGATTTCAATTATACAGGAGATAACTTTTAGTATTTCTCAGCAACGTGTATAAATTTCACAAAATGTTAAATAGTTTAATAGAATTAAAACGCGCACCAAATAATGTTTTCACTATACCATTATGTAATTGAAAACATTTGTGTGGCCCTGTAAATCAATAACAAATGTTCTTTACACCAAAGATTGTAGATAATATATATTATAGTATATACTTCATACATTCATGTCATTCTATTTTATTCGAAAAGTGTAAAACCATTAAAATGCATTTGAAACGTTTTTCTCCATTGACTTTTATGTACTGAAATACTTTTTATTGTCCCTGTAATTGAACTATGCATCCGATTTTAATGGATTTTGAAATGACTCGACAAAATTATGTTATAATTATATATTTTAAATTTCAAATGATTCATTTGGGTAGTTTTTGCGCTGTTATATGAGGACGGAGAGACTAACAGATTGAACGCCAACTATAAATTCTACGTATTTACATAATTAAGAACGCACTTAAAAAAGTAAAATAGTTTATTTTGAAAGAATATAAAAAATCCCTTTTATAATCTTCCACAGTAAACCAAGTTTATAAACGAATAACATATACAGTCGAATCTCGTTAGCATAAACCTCAAGGGGATTCAAAGTTTTGTTCATACTAACAGTAATTCATGTTATCAGTATCGAATTTTTGTATTCGTTTTTATAGACGACTGTGAAAACTATTCATGTTAAAAGAAATTCACGTTAAGCGTGTTCATGTTAACAAGGTTTGACTGTATGAGCTTGGTTCACTATAGTAGTGGATAAAAACAGATTTTATGCAGATTCTATATAAAATGTAGCATTTTTTTTCAAAATAGATTTACAATTAGTTTGTACGTCCCTCAAATAGTACCTTGAATTGTGTAGTGTATATGGGACATGTAGTGAATTTTTCCAGTATTCACAATTTCTAGCATGTGCAAAAAATATTTCGTCGATGTCTCAACCAAGGCTGTCTCATCGTTGTTTTATTCACGGAGGGGGGGGGGAGGTGTAGTAGGATGAAACATATCCTAACTCTAATAGCAAAGATTTTTTAGAGTAGCGAATGATGTTACAGTCGATTTGCTTTAGAGAAATAAGACTGAAACGCATGTACAACATAAATAAATTTTTGAACTTCAGAAAAATTAAAAAGACCATGGCTTCAAATCTTGCAAACCTCGACTGAATGCTATTTGTATAAGTTAGAGAAAGGGGGAAATCATTTACTCAATATCGCAGAACGAAATGGTTGGTTTTGGGGTAAACTCCATACCATTTTGCATATTTTATATCTCTGTTTTAGCATTAAGCCTCATAAGGATGGAATTACGACCAACGACTCTCTAAGTAAATCTGTTTTTTCCGAATGTAGACACCCCGGTTTTATCCCACCGTCAAACTCAAATTTGTATTTTGCGTCCAAGGAAAAGTATCGGTTAATGTTTCAATAACTGCAGAATAATAAAAAAATTACCGTCAATGTCCTGCTTGGTTGCACCTACCGCAAGCAGTAGGAGTTTGAAAATTCCGATCTTCTAAATATTTGGAAAGTTACATGTTTTTTGTCTCAAATTCGTCATAAAAAAGTTTTAAAGTCTCTCATAATCTTCTAATCTTCAAAATCTTCTAAGTTCATATCATCCATAAATATTTATTAACATTTAATTTTTTTACCAGCTTTAGCAATATTGCAGCCATCTATGGGCACATGCAACATAAAAAGGTTCAAATTTTTTAGATTCTTATTTTCGACCTAAAAAACAGAATTAATAGATTATGCTATTAAATCATTATGGAGCTAAAACATTATGGTCCCTGGAGGTTTTTAAGTAATATATTTTAAGCAATGTAGGTGTCTATATAGTTTTATGCGTTTTTATCGAAATGTGTTTTTTATACATTGGTACATATTTATAAAATTCGATTTTAGTTGAAACTTGTAAAAATTTTGCAATCTACTTACTTCTTTTAAAATATCTAATATTATAGCATTTAATGAAAATTTTTTAAAAAATAATGAAAAATATGTTCTTAAAATTTTTAAGATTTTCAGATTTTTAGTGAATTATTTTTAATTTATTTTATTTTAAGTCAAAAAAAATTGCTACTTATTATTTTTATACAGTATGTTTTCTGATTCTACATGAAACACGTGATGTTGAACGCAAAACAGCTTCATTGTAATTGTCGAGATTCCCCTTAGCAAGAATAATATTCGCTAGTAACTTTTACATGCAACAAAAAAGAATCAAAATATTAGTTACTCGTAGATCCTAAAAACTGTACGTGAGTATCTAAAAGAAAAGAAAAACGGACAATAAAGTAAAGCATTTTTGTAGTAAATGCTTCTTGAAGTATCGGGAATCCAATAGTTTGAGAGAAAAAAAGATCTATTCAGAATCGTAGCTAACTCAGCAAAGGATATTCTGTTATTTCGTTAAGTATTTATAAACAAATTATGTACACATCCTCTTTTCTTTTTACACTAAGAGGCGGTATTAGGACTTACTAATATTTTTGCTTGAAATAAATTGAACCAAATGATGAATAAATGATGAAATAAATATAATTCATTTTAATTTACTTGCTCCTGATATGTGGAAAAAAATCTCATTTTGATTTTGTTAAAATGCTATTTTATATTGTGTTTAAAAAGAAGATTTTTTCCACATTTGAGATCTTGATATATAATAGTTGCCATTTAAAAAGTAAGTTAAATTAATTGAAAATTAATTTAAATTATTTACATTAAGTTATAATTTTTGTTTTATAACATTTAAATTAGATATCTTATATGATGTTTAGCCATTGAGAATATATAATAATTGTCATTAATAATAAAAGTTAAATTAATTTAAAATTAATCTAAATTAATTAAGTTAATTTTTTTGTTTTTATAACATTTAAATGTGATGTTTAGATATTGAAAATGTATTATTGTTTATGAAAAGTGGTGCTCTCTTGTTAAAGAGTAGTCGGTATTGGAATACTGGGATTTTCTTTTGCAGTATTACTGTATTAATTTTAAAGTATAACTCAATATCTTAGGAAATATAGGGTGCCCATTAAAGAACTCCGGACTTAAAAAAATAATCATGTCGAAGGAACTGTATGAATTAAGTCAGGCTAGATAAATTTGAAGAAATCTGTAGCTCATCAAATTTTCTCCACACCAATTTCAATTTAATTTTTCAATACTAGGTAGCATTACGTGTCATAGGACTTGAAGTAACGAATCAAGTACTTATTCCATCCTTCCATTAAGTTAATGCAGTGTTATATCGATGCTACAACCAATGGCTCAGTTTGTCATTTCGCTTATAGAAACCATAACTTTTATCATTGTACAGCAGAACTTTCAGCGCGATTTTGGAGGTAATATGCCCATGGACAAAACCTTTCGTCAGTGGCTACATGCGTTTAAAAGAAACGGGAAAAGTGTTAAAACAAAAGTCGCCTGGAAGGCCACGAATGTCCGAAAAGAACGTCAGTAGAAACCGTATTTTATGTCAATTAAGTATAAAACATCGTTGAGGAAATGCAGTATTGTGATGAGCATACCAAAATCAACTATCCTTAAGATGTTTCATAAAAGGCTGCGTCTAACTTCGTTCAAGGTACAACTTGTACATGAAGTCCAATTAATAGACAAAGACAAGAGATTTGAATTTGTTATTACTATTCTGGATATGATAGATTCAAGCACCAATTTTTAAAAAATGTGATTCGTTGCTAATGAGGCACTCTTTAATGTAGGTTGTACTGTGAACCGACATGATAGTAGAATTTGAGGATCACAGCCGCCTCATGAATTTGTTCAACTTCAACGTGAGTCACCGAAGGTAAATGTTTGGAGCGGCTATTTGAATAATTAAGTTATAGCTCCCTTCATTTTTGTAGAAAATTCAACAAATAGTGAATTCACTGTGAGACTGTTTTTCCTCTATTGATTGGTATTGAAGCGGAAAAGAGTTCTATATTCAGCATTTGCAGTTCATGAATTTCACTAAGATGGAGGACCACCCCATTTCAGTTTGCGTGTACAGGAGACATTTGATACCTGATTCGGAAACAGGTGTATTGGAAAGGCGGGGCCTAATCGTGGCTTCCAAGAAGCCTGGATCTGACTCCGTCAGACTTTTTTTTTCAAACGACACGTCAAGAATCTTGTTTACGCTGAAAAAGGGAAAGATGTAAACAATCTCAGGAATAGGACAATCTATTGTGTGGCAATCATCACTCCAAACATATTGTCCACGGCCGGGGAAAATATTGAATATTGTTTGGATGTGTGCCATGACACAAACGGGACACACATTGAAATATACTAAATGACAAACATATTTATAAATTTACCTTTAAGTGCATATATATAACATTAACCTAATTTTATGATTGAATTAAAAAAAAATTCAAAACACCGGATATTTTTATGAACACCCTGTATTTTTCATAAGATAACAAGCTAAACATATTCTGTATTCATCGCCTTTAGAAAAGACAATTTTGTAAAAGGAAAACTAATTTGAAAATAAGAAAATGAAATAATTTAAAAATACATGGATTTTGCAATCTTAATTTAATTTTGACTTTCTTTATAAAATCCTTTAAAAACAAAAAGGAACTACCGCAAAAGTTTATTATACAGTAAGTAAGGGAAGGTTTTACCTAGAATCATTTTCTGTATTGCTTATTTGAGTTTTTCTAATTTAGATAAAACGTGCTTCTTTTGCAAATGAAAATTTACTTTTCCCTTTAGTTATTTCAGTTATTTCTCCTTTTTCATTTTATATTCAAAATTGTGAGTTTCTTATAACACAAAGTAAATAATTTGAGTTCAAAAGTTTAGTTTCATTGTTTTTAGAATTAATAGTTAAACAATTTTTTAAAATAGGAAATTATTTTCCTAAAATAATTTTAGATTTATATGCGCTATGTTCATTGTAAATGTTTCTAACACATCTACAATGAATTCGACTGTTATTAGAACATGTTTGACTTTCGCTGTCAAGTTTAATGATTAAAATACTTTAGATACTCGTTAGCGTAAAATCCATATAATATCAGTATTAAACACACATTAAAATTATAACAAACCTTTCAGACTTATTCTAACGATCCTTCATGAAGGGCTACTTGACCTCTATGGAGCTCACGTTAAGCACATTACAGTAACTGTTACAAATATTAAACTGAAAACACTTCTGTGAGAGATCATAGAACTTCAAAACCGATACTGTATCAAAGATAGCGCCATCTACTGTCTGGCTCTTATAAGAAAGACTCAAGAACCGGTCTCAGGTCCATTCTGTTGCCAAGGTAACTGGTTAGTCGACTTTATTTTAGGGAAATCCGGCTTTTCCTTTTCTTTCATTCAACCGATCATTCCGCGAATAAGCAGTCTTTTTTGTCCTATGGATGAAGTTCCCTCTCTTTGAGTTTTGGAACCTTCGAAAGCGGGAAACCTACTCAGGGTTTTTCTTATCTCGGTCAAACAGTATTGTTTGACTATAAGCAGGCTTCTCTCTGTTTTTGCCGAACATTAACGCTTTGGTGCATAAGAAATAAAATAAAACAGAACAAAAAAAATAGAAAAAATAAACAAAATAAAACAAAACAAAACAGACAAACAAATAACAACAACAACAACAACAAAAAAAAAACAGTAGCCAAATGAAAGAAAAATGTTAACAAAAATATATTCGTCATGAAACACTGAAAAATCTACCTTTATCTCCTTATTGTATTGTCTTTGGTGAATTATGAAAACGTGGGATCATTTAACGCTAACTATTAGTAATTTTTCAAATTTTCAATTTTGTCAATTTTTTTTACAATACAGTATATAAGTCTATAAACTTATATACAAACATTAAAAGACAGCAATTATTCTGGAAAATTAATTATTAAAGCATTTAATTAGTCAATCTACACGTGAAAGTTGAGCGTGCTTCTAAGTAAAATTATATTATTACGGGTACTAAATGAGCTTTATTTACGCAAGACACATAATTATTTATGATAAAGCATTATAATAAATATCTTATTATAAGTTTCAAGATTCATCAGATCATCTTTAAAAATAAATTTAAGTGGAAAAAATCGGCGTTTAGATCGTTACGCAATTTGGACATTCCAATTTCTTATTTGAGAAAAGTGCATTTATTGCAAAAAGATATTACGAAAATACTTATAGATACTTTCAAATTAAGCAAAATTGATTTTAAAGATAGATAAAAGAGATTAAAGTACTTACTTAACGTGTTTTGCGTGCAAATAACAGCTTTGTTTCGACCGTTACTTTTGGACATAAGAAAACACAGAAAAAGTCTTTCTAGAAAAGTCCTTATAGATTCAAAAAGCAATAAATAGGTTGTGCTCTTTTTAACTAAATTATAAAACAATAATCCATTTTCTTTATGCATTCACTGTTTATCATTAGAATCTGCTAAAAACAAGTTAAACCTTTTTTTACCCTTGGTACATTGGAACAGTAAACGTTATGAATGTCCGAAATTGGCTACTTTAGTCAAAAAATTAACATATCAAGATATTTATACAAAATTTTTACAATAAATTATATCAATTTTTGTCTCTGAATAGAATTAAGAATTCAGTGAAAATAAAAATTAAAGTTATGACGTGTGTAATACACACGTCATAACTTTAATTTTTCACACTGTGTATAGTGCCCGCCTTTTGAGAACGTCCCCTTTATTTTCAATATACTCTAAAATAACCTTGTTTTTTTCAACTGCTTATGGAATAGAAAGTCAATACGCTTCAAAACATACTAAAATACATTCTAAAAGTTTAATAAATATATGAATGTTTCAAGTATTCTTTAAGCGTTCTAAATAAAAAACCTAATTAGCTATCTTTTATTTACCGTTCTGATAATACACACTAAAATATGAAGGAAATTTCGACTCTAATCGATAGAAAAAATTAACTGGATAATGGTAGTTTGCATACAACTAACAAATAGTTCCGCAGGTGGCTAATTTTAGTATCTTATTCGAAGAAAACTTTCCTCTATTTGTCGCACGATGCGAGTAATTTTAATTGAGTTTTAATTGGTGCAAAGATAGTGATTAACAAATACAGTCAAACTTCTTTAACATGAACACGCTTAATGTGAATTACTTTTAACATGAACTGTTTTCACAGTTCCCTATAAAGATGAATTCAAAGATTTAATACTGATAACATGAATTACTGTTATCATGAACAAAATTTTGATTCCCTTGAGGTTCCTGTTAACGAGGTTTGACTGTAAAAGAGAAATAATATATATCGCAAAATCTTTTCTGTATTTTTGACTGATGCTAAATGGAATTATTGTTGAGTTAGTATCTCTATAAATAGATCACCGTAAATGGTGCGGTGCAATATAACATTGGAAGCAACATCAATCGTTCAACAACGCAGATAAGAATCTCGACTGTATTGACAAAAAGACGCAAACACAAAACAGAAACTGAGCATTCGTTATTTCCTGAGTCTGATTATTCGTTTACTATCCAAGTGAAGGATTTTGCTGCAGTTTAGCGAATGCCGAGTGGCAGTGAAAATCCTGACTTTAAGATTATCAAACTTAGGAAAAACTAAATATAACTTTAGAAGTACATTTTTCTCAAAACAAATAGACTTGAAAATAAAATAAAAATAGCATGATTACTAAATGGTGTACAAAATGTTGTAAAATTTATATACAATACAAGCATTAACGCAAATTTAAAAAAAATCAACTTTTCAATCTTTATCTGAGATCTTTATCAGTATTCATGTATATCAGACTATATAACATATAAGTTGTTATGGTATAAATGTCCAGCTCTTTCACTGTTCTTCAGAACTAACCAAACATTAGAAATTTGAAATGATACATTACTATTACAAACTGCTCCTTTCCGCAGTCTAGTTTTTCGAGATTCACTTATGAGGACCTAAGACAGTTGGATTATCTAGAAATATTTTTTTTATATCTTATAAATGAACTGTCTTAATACTGGCTATAAACTCTAATGTGGATAGAGCTGTTAACTGTTGATTGAATTTTAAATCCCTTTTGTGTTCTTTAATTCTTTTGAGAACCTTTTTATGAAACGAATATATAATGTTAACGAATCGTTATTGAATTATTTATCGATTTCATCAAAATCTAAATGAAGCGAAATCGGTATAGTACCTTGACGAACAAGATCCTATAACTTGGCGGAGAAGAGAAGAACTTAAAGTTTCTTAAAGTTTAAAGAATAAAGAATTTAAAGTTTCCACCGAAAAAAAGGTTCATATCTTAACATCATTAAACTATTACAAATGTTTAATTTATAATTTTTTTTTTCACAATAGCTAATAAAAAAGCTCTTTTTATGTAACAGGGCTGTGTACCAATTGCGTATTGTCTCGTATTACGCTGTTGTAGACAATAGAGCATTTTACACATATTTTCTGGTCGAAAAAAAGAGTAACTCTAAAATTCCTTTATTAAAAATTTGACAAATAACAAAACTCTGCTTAAAATTTGAGTAGTTTCTTCAAATAAAAACATTTTCATTCAAGAGAATATCGATAAATGGTTCCATAGTTTCTTAAATATTTTTTTCCTTCTTTATTATTATTTTGCAGAAAATTATCACCTACTTTTCTTAATATTATGCCAATAAAATATAATACAAAACATAATAAAAATGATAGATCTTTTTAATTTATTTAATCGATGCAAAAAACTTTTATTCTAACATTTTAGAACAAAACAAATTATTGAAAAAATATGTTGAAGATAGTAAATTGCTTTTAATTTTAAACAGGATAAAAGCAATCTCCCAATTTAAATATAATCTTTATTTAGAACTAATTTTCGGAACACTAACAATATCACAAAGACATCTGATATTAGGAGCTTGATTCATAACCACGTTACCTAGGGGACACCAGAATTATTCTTTCACGCGTTTTGGACAATTTAGCCATCTTTTCTGCGATCAACTTTCTTCTGAAACGATAGAACTTCAACATTTGTTTCTTACACCATTTATATAGAGAAAATAATCTTAAATTGACCCTTTCACAAGCTCAGATAAACTAAAATCTGTCTTAAAAATTTACCTTTGCGCTTCAAATGTAAGAGTTCTTGATTTTATAGTGTGGACTAGTTAATATATATAATATAGGCCAGTAATTTAGGTACGTATTGAAGAAAAATGAAAAATGAGTGACATTTAAGACTAAATTTTACTGTAGGTCAATGCGCAGAACATGCAATGCTCTATAGTCTTGCAAAAGGGCTAAATTGTAATACTGTTTTCTCTGCATTTTGTTTTAAATGCTAAAAAAAGACGATTCTTTCAAAATTATGTAAAAACTTAAAAGCAAATATGAATGTTATTCTTGAAAGCTTTAATTTTTGTTCAATGAATTAAAAATCTATTAAATGAATACAATTATAGTATTTTAAATATTGCATGTATTGCAGTGAAACCTGGAGCTTAGTGAACGTGTTAACACGAGCTTGTCAGTCAGAGGGTTAAGTATAAAAATTTAATTTATTTTACGAGCAATACAATCGACATTAACTCTAGACATTACGATATAATATGCAGTATTACTTACATGTGAAACTTTAATAATTTTAAAGATAATGAAATACATTTGGAAGTAATTTCGTTTTAAAATACATATAATTGGAAAACATACAATCGCATTTCAATTTTCTAAAATTGAAGCATTTGGTTATAAATATAATATATGGAGGAAATTAAAGTATCATATTAAATTACGAAAATCAAATAAATTATTTTACTTTCCGAGATTTTATTTTCAATTCATTATTATTCTCAAGCATACATATAACAAAAAAGTGAGGTACATTTTTTTATATCTTTAGAAGAAAGAACAATCTAATCTTTTCAAAAGAACGATTTAGTATTAAAATTTAGCATGATTCCACAACAATTCCTGAGAGAAATATGAAAAATAATATTTCTACAGCAGTACCTGAAAGCTATTAGTTTATGGGAATTTGTTTTCTCTTTAGAAATCATTTTAATCCTGAAACTTTCCTTTATGTGACTTATATAATGGGGGCTATTTATATTCAGCAGTCAAAATATCTTACGGCATAAGCCGGGATATACAAGCAGTTTATTTTACAGGAAAATGCCATTTGTTCGGGATTCTCATCCTAAAAGATTGAAATAAAATGAGCTAAGAAAATGAATTTGCCTATTTGCACAAAGAAAATTGTTTTTTCTTTTATAATCTTCTTATATTATCTTATTTGTAGCTTTTTATCATTTAGTTCCATACCTTAAAAATAAATCCTACTTATAGTTTAAGCATTTGTGTATAGTATTATTGAATGCTATATTTATGATCTTAATTTTATTATAATTGTAAATAAACTTTTGAATGTTATAGACTGCGACGTCAGTATACAAATAATAAAAATATAATAATAAGTAAATAATTTGATTTAAATAACATATTTTAAATAATTAAATAGCTTTACTCAAGTGCAACTGTTTGTTTTAGATACGTTAAAATTAAGCTATGTTTTTAAACCGCATGACTGCACACTATTTCTAAATAACTATAATTGTTCTCTGGTTTTAAGTACCCCAAAACTCTCCAGTCTCAACTCCAAAATTTAAAGTAAGTGACTGATTGATTTTTTAGACGGTCCTTTTGGTTTCCTTTAAAAAAACTGGAAAAGAATTATGCGCAATCGTGGAAAAAAAGGAAACACCTCCTATTTACTGAGCAACTAATTATAATGGATATAACGTTCAATTAACAAATGACTAGAAATAAAGCCTATTTTAAAAATGATGTATGTAAAATTTGCTTGGGAGCATTTACAAATCTAAATCAGCCGTATTTTTTTTTCAATGGCAACACATACTTTTGACAATATATTTTAAAACTTTTCAAGTCAACAAAATATTTCAAGTCATTTGGATGGTAAGTTTTGAAATTATAAACATTGAAAATTTAAAGCTTTTAATGTTAAATGATATTTTCATATCTTTCTATAAATTTAATTTTCTGAAATTATAATTCTAACGTCACATCATTTTTTGTTTAATTATAGTATTAAAAAACCGAAACGTAAAGGCACCGAATTTGTAATTAAAAAAAATAAATTTATCAATTATAAACTATAGAATTAATGTTTGAAAAAAATATAAATTGCAACCTACAGTTTTTTGATATATTAATTATCGTCTGTTTATGCAAATTTTAAATGGAAAAATTTTCTTTCAAGTAGTTTTTGAATTATGAACAAAAAATTCAGAATGACTATTTAAAGGACCATCTATGATGTCTAAAAAAAGCATAATTTGAAATAAAATAATATTTCAATAAAACATTTAGGCCGGCAGTAATCGAAACATAATAAGCCAGAAAAGTATGTTCAATGACAAGAAATAATATAACAATAGAAGTGACATGATTATATTATGTATAATTTCGACAATCGAGTATCAATTTGGAAAGAGCCCCTAAAATATACTCCTGCCCCAAATTAGTTGCAACATTTGAATACTTTTGTACTGATTATTGATATTTATGACTCTATAATTTTGTTTGAACATTTTTCAGAGAGCTATACTATCAATCAACAATATTTACGTACCTAACTTTCCTATCATAATTCCATAAACTAGTAATTAATTAGCTAAAAAAATCCCGGTTCACACACTCCTAAGCCACGCCCCTTTTGTAAAGATCTGTTAACAGTAATCACATAAAACTATCTTCAAGCTAATCAATTGTGAATTCATTTACGAACATTTTATTTCAACATTTCTGAAAAGTATCTTTCAGCATAAACATGCTGCAAACAAAATCGAATTCGGTCGAGCTTATTTTTTTCTGTTAGACTTTGCTTAGTTATGAATGAAACACGCTTCAAAATTTTTTCAATATTTCCGCCTTGAGAATCCCGTGTACCATTGATTTACGATTTATAACAGCATATTATGGTAATCTTCGCAGAGATTGGCTTCGTTTTATTGGAACATCTTTAATTTTGTTCAATGGCATTTATTTATTTATTTTTTTTATTGTCCGCATTTACAATTTTTTGTAAACTTACATTGTAAATTTTTTCAGCTTTTATTTTTGACGTCTTTGGAGATAAGATAAAAACATTTTGATGCACATTGAATTTAATAGCTGCAGAATTTATGTGATTAAGGCTTAGTTTACAATTTTTCAAACATCATTTCATACATTCCAGTACAGTGTTACGCTCAATATTAGTTATTCCTTTTGTCAGAGAATTTTCTAAATTATTATTTCTTTTTCTTTTACTTTAAATTCGAATTAATATTGCTTCTGACACCTAATATACACCGTTACATTCATTCTAGTATAATTTTACTGGTGTCGATCTACTAAACTGCATCAGAAGTTATTTATGACTCCTTCTACTTGAAATGTAGCAATTAATTTGGAACGAAATTTTCAACCTAAATGTCACAACGAATTTGGGACAGAGGGATTATTAATTTTAAATAAGGTGTCCTGGGGTGAATGTGGGTAGCGCCAATGTGGGTAATAACGCTAAGTGTTAATATTACGCATAATTATGAATGAATTCGGGAATTAGTACCAACGGATTCTGCGCAGAAGGACCATAAGTCATGTAAATAATCCTCTAAAATTTAATTTATTCCATTTGTAGACCTTATCGTTGGAAGAAGCACTTAAAAGACAACGCCCGATCTAAAATTTGCGAGGTAAGCTCTGCGATCTGAAGACCATTTGTTTAGTAGTAAATACTTTGCATATTATATAAATTTGTAGTGTATTTGATGTACTTTCAAAATTTTGAGGAAGATTTTTGCATTTATACGCAAAATAGTTTGCAACTGTGCAATAAATATACCGGAATAATTACAAGCGTTTTTAGTACGGATGATTCTTTTCAGTGTTGAAACTACTTCTGAAGACGGTTCCTTTTTAGTACTTTCCAACAAAGTTGAAAAGTGCTTATCCATTTGTCTGTCCGTCTGTCCGCGCTCTAACTCACGTAAATAACCTCGGATTGCCATGAAATTTTACGACGTTATTGACGTTTATCCTAGCACGAACCCCATTGAAAATGGAATTTCTACCATGATTAGTTTATCTACAGGGTTCAATCAAAAGTTTCCCATTACATTAGGGCTTATGGGGAAAAATAGTTTCAAAGGAATTTTAAAGATGTTATACTTTGTCAAATATATTAAAATTTATATGCTTTTACGAGGTGCATTAAAATATGCATTCCATAAAATATAAGGTGAAAATGTAGCTATTATTCAATTACAGGGCCACACAAAAGAATTTCATTAGATAATGGTAAAAGGGGGAGTTGTGTGTTACATATTTTAAATATATTAAACTGTTTCCTGTGTAATAAAATTCATTTATGTCAATGAGGCTTAGTATAAATTATCGATACTACTGGATATAAAGTACACAGTATTTACAGGAACACACAAAAGATTTCAAATAGTACATTCTTTCCAAAGTACTGTGTATGTATCCAATGATAGCTGATGGATGGATGAAATGCATTTTAATTATGATATGCGCGTGTAATTTTCACTAAATTTATGCATATTGTATGGGGTGTATAAATGCTATAGTTGATATACAGGGCTACACAAAAGAGCTCGCCAACGTTACTGAATATGAGCATAAATTACTAAAAGGTGATTCTTAAAAAACTTATGCATTACGCTGAACTGCATTAAATTTACTAAGAAATGTTTGCAGAATATAGGTAAAATGATATACACCAGGACACCGTAATTAGTTTTTTGGAAATAATCGTACGAATTTCATAAAAATTTGGATTTTAGCTAAATGCTATGTGTAGAATCTATCTATGGTCTTAAACTTGGCTATTGTTGTTGAAAGATAAGAAAGTTTGGATTCATTTTGAAATATAGATATCAAGCAAAATTTATATACATTATTTAAAATTAGATTTTACATCCAATAGTTTGGTACCTGTAAATTTCTATTAAAATTATTTGTTGCAGAAAAAATATTTTTAAATGATTTCAAAATTATATCTAATCTTCTTAATGATTTGTTGTAGGGCTGTTTAAATTTTTTTGAGTGACTTTTCTTATACAAAATTGTCGCATTTTTTTCCAAATATATGAACCGCTAACGGCCTAACTTCTCGATTAATGGAAAAGAAATTTTAGATAAATTTAATTGAAGGTATGTGCTCAAATACTGGTGATTTAAAACAAATCTCTCTCTTTTACGGTTAAAGTGATAAAAATTTGAAGTTTTCTAATGACAACACTTATTTTTTGCGCAAATTCATTGGTTTATTGAAGAACCATAAGTTGTGTTGGAATGCGACACATATGATGAAAGTTTCCGGCATAAAACATTTGCAAAAAAAAAAAAAAAAAAAAAAAAAAAAAAAAAGACCATTGTATGGACTAATGAAAAACGCAAGAGAAAAGAGAGAAAGAAGCATTTATTTGAATTAGAAGTTTTCAACATGCAAAGCTTCTTCACGGATAATGACGCCATTGCATATGGGAGATTGTTGACATCAATGCTGAACGTAACGCTGCAGACGGAATCTGTATAACTTCGTATTTTTCACCATCTTCCAATTTTAACAAATTTCTTGGATTAGATGAGTACACCTTTGATTTCAGATAACCCCAGAAACAGAAATGTGTTTGAGTGAGGTCAGGGGATTGTGGAGGCCACGAAACTGTAATGCTACAAAGAGAAATCCATCACCAAGTCCTGTAGCAGAATTGATCGTTCAGATGTGGTGACGTGCACCATCTTGCACGTCGAGCACCATCTTGCATTCACATAATATCAATTACGACGTTTTTCTGCTGCATTTCTGGAACTACGCAATTCTGCATCATTGTCGTATATCCAGCTGTTGTGATGGAGAACGTTTTCTTACTTCTGGAAGGGATTGCCTCGAAAACATTCAGACCGACAACGAATGTGTTTACAATGTCGCACCGCTTTGCCGATTTAGCCTTATTTAAAGTCCCTGGTGTCACATCGTAAGGATTTTAATCAGCCCAGGTAATGCAGTTCTTGGAGTTTAGGTCTCCAGTTAAAGAAATATGTGTGTCATTTGTCCATAACATTCGCCATAATTATTTTCAACATGTCTGTTGATGAAATAATTTTCAAATAAAATACGCTTGTTCGTTGTCTCAGGGTTCTGGAAACATTTTAATTGATATGGAATCATCCGCAGAATTTTTGGAACTATTCTTTCAATACATCCAAACTACAGGCACAATTCTTGCAGTATGCAATGTATCTGCAGTAATCTTCTTATATACTTCCGCATTAATTTCAAAAGGGACAGATGACCATCGGTCGTCTGGATCGTGGTCGATCATATGTGCATCCAGTATCTTCAAATATTTTACTAAATTAAATAAAATTTTTATTGAACATGGGAATAAATTCACAATGCTTCAGCTAATTTATTTTTTATTTTTTATTTTTATTTTTTTAAAGTAAAACACTTTTATTAATTCCCCGCGTTGTTTATTGCAAGTGTCATTTTTAGATATGCATAAACAATTAATTCAAGGAAAAATCTTCTCTTAATGTTTATTAAAAAAATGATACACACAATGACTTGCATATGATATTCTGTGATTGATGTTTCTATTATCTATTCCTGTGAATTTTGTCTCTCCTGCGTGTAAAACCTGTGTCAATTCCCGTGAAGTTTGTCAAATCACCTTATCACTGGTCCTTTAAAATGCTCTTTTTTCAAATGTTTTCTGTAACTATAATGACCCTAAATATCACTTAAAATGCGTGATTTTTCTTAAAATTCGAAACCCTAAATAAACTCTTGATAAGCCATGGGATATACTAGCAGGACTTCATATTTCACAATAATAAAGTTTAAAGTTTTGTTACTGTATTCTAATAGTGTGAGAAGGTGTCACATAATTTTTTATGAAAGTATGGTTTTTCGTCGGTGTTGTTAAATGTAATAGATAAAAATTATATTAAAATATTTTTTATTTGATTACTGCATTGAAATTGCTAATCCAGCATAAAATGAAATGTAATTTATAAATATGACTTTCGACTGGTGTTATAACTAAAAAAGTGCACAATTGATGACGAAATTTTTTATTTGAAATGCTGCCGTTATATTTCAAATTGGATTTTGAATGTGGTGGAATATTTTCTAAATGTTGTAATTTCGAAAAAAGAATAGCTCTTTTCCAAATATATATTTTGAAATTATATATTTCCGATGTGTGTGTTTATCATGTGTTTATCGTTATAAAGTCATCACTCAGTATGAATATCTCCCGTCAACTGTGTGGTATTTTCAATTTTTTTTCCCGCCCAGAAAGATATTTCCATTTGAACGTAATTATAGTAAAAAAGGATTAGATTAGGCTTTTCACAATAAACAAATATTGTCTTCTTATTCAGTATATAATTTGATATTAATCTAGAGCATCTTAGCATCACGCCAACAATGCATCTTAATCATAATCAACAACTGTAACAACTGTTTTCGATCTAGTGGTAAATGTAAGTTTTACCATTGAATTATGTTTAATCGTGTATTTAATCACTATTTTTTTCCCTTCCTAATAAATTTTCAATCCTTCACTGCACGGTTTTTCCTATTTTTATGTAAAAAAAAATTTTAATCTATATATTGATCTTACAATAGAAAAAATGTAAAATAAAAATGTATTTTAAGTTTTCAGCTAAAATTTTATAATTTATGGCGCACACCCTATATACGCATTTAGGATTTTTAAATATTGTATTGCACTATTTTGCAATTATCAGTTAAATTGATTATCAATCAGTTGAATTGACTGATTTTATCTGCTTAACCCTCTGCTGTTTTCTTTATATTAATACTTTTAAGTATTCTTTTAAAATAATATATTTTGCCTTAATAGGTCGATTGATTTTTTTTGGTCAAATTCAGTTATCTGACATGGACAAAATCAGTAATATTACATTCTTTGGATTGTTCTTGATTAATTACAGAGTTTCTGTTGGACAAATTCGTGTCACATAATGGGAAATATAGTGTTATCTGGTATGTGCCAGATGTGGCACGCCTTTCAGTCAAGGGTTAATGAAATTTCCTCGAGTCACATTTCGGATTTAGTGGTATCACCTTGCTTGAAGTCGTGTTTTTTTTCCGATTATCTGAGATACTACTCTAAGGTATTTGTTCACCATGTAAATATCTTATCTTCTCTCAATATCACAAACCTAGTTCTGTTTTAGCTGTTTAATATCTTCGATAATGTAAAAAAACTTTTTCATGAATTCTTATCGAGGTTAGTATACACCTTACACACTTTTATGTATGGTTAGTAATGTGTTTACTACAATAAAACCTCCCTAAAGTGACCAGGTTCCGTTCTAATTAAAATTCGTCGCTTCGAGAGTTGGTCTCGGGATGGAGATTAAATCTAGTTGTTAATTGTTGAATAAAAGATAACGATTAAAATTACTAAAATTTATTTTCCACATTAGGAAAAAATATCAAAACAAAAACAACTTAAGCATCAAAACAAAAGTTAATTACATTAATTAATTACTGTAGTACTTAAAATATGAATACATTGACGTTTGCTTTGTTTTTGCGGTTTTATCTTCCATAACTTTTATTTCAGTAAATAAATATAATTTTTTGGGGGATGGAGACAAAAATGGCGATTTCATTATTTTTTTTATTTCTTGGGAGTTTCCTGAAAGAGTAAGGCAGGAGTGTTTATCGACCGTCATTCTTAATTTGTCGTCAAAGTTACATTCATCGTCGAAAAAGGCACAAATGATTTAAACACTTAAAAGTTACCGAATTAAAAAAAATTACTTCAGAAGTTTAATGAATGATGCTCTCACCGGAATTATTTTTCTAATGTGATCTTCTTCAAGCGACCAGGAAAAAACGGAATTTGTTTCATTTTCTTCACAGAAATTGGTCGCTCAAAGAAGGAGTTTAGCAGGGATGATCTCTGATTGGATGTAAAATTAGTATTGAACCCATGGGACAAAATTTCATTCCCTGAAAAAATGGTCGTACAAGATGGAGGTCATACAGCGAGGAAATCGTTTGATTAGAATGCAAATGTTTGATTAGAAAATTTTAAACCATATAGATGTGTTACTTTTCAGAACAATACTGCTTCATTTAGAAATCACATTTTTTTATATTAATGTTCTCGCTTTCAAATATATATATAATTTTTTTAAACAGAAAAAAGTGTGAAAACACGCTTTAACAGGCTCTGTTTTGACAAACAGGAAAATGAAATTAAATTTCTGAATCAATAAATGCGAGATTTTATTGATTTCTAATTAAAATTTTAGTTTAAAAGTATTAGTTGTAAAAATAAATTCCTTTTAGGGAAAAACAAACAAATTTGTAATGTGTTTTGAATGGTAATGCATAATTAATCTTTAAAAATTTATATTTAATTTAATTATTTAAATTTCACGTTTACTAGAAACTAGTTTTAAAAGAAAGATTTTATATTATATTTTTGTATAGCAGAATCTAAAAATTGTAATTCATGGAAATATGTTGTATCTCTTGAAGCGGTATTATTCTTGGAATTTTCCTTTATCTGGCATCTATAATGGAAGATATTTATTTTAGGAAGTGAAAACATCTTAAGGGAAAAGCAGGAATACATGAACAGTTTATTTTTCAAAAAGTCTTTTGTGTGAGATTCTCATCCTAAAAGATTAAAATATTAAAAAAATGCATTTTACCACAATATGAAAATAATTTTAGAATTTGCTACATCTTTTTTCAATTTTTACAGTATAGTATTAATAAGAAAAACAGTCTTTAAATGCCATTTTAAATTAATTTTTGAACCACATTTGACATTTTATAGCTTTTTTTAAATTTAAATGTATTTAATGAAGTTTCTCTAAAATATTTGCAGCCAAAATACATTTATTGTTACATAGAAATGGAAATAATTGCATACTTTATAACTTTACAAATTCTAATCTCTTATTATAGTTATATAGATATAATTTGTATAGAATATAATGGTATGTTAAAAAAAAATCACTGATAAAATAGCACTTTAATATACTTTATTTGGCTGATACTAAGTTTTAGTTATTAAAGGATAGTTAAAGGATATTTGCAAGATGCTTAAGTACACGAAAACAGCCTCATATTTAAAAGGAATGAACACTTTTTTGGATAAAATTACAATTTATACTAGCAATGCGTCTGGTCAATATCTAGATTTTTTATTGACAACATAAGCCTCAAGTAAATCGTGAGAATGTTTACAGGCAAAGCTATAGCTGGCAAATCAGACTTCCAGTTTGAAAATATAACTTTTAATAACATATTGTGTGGTAATTTGTTTATTGGTGAATATGAATATAAAAATAGTAAATATAAATATTAATATAAAAAATACGCATGCAAATTTAGCGACTGTAAAAATTACATTATGTTTAAATTTTATCGAAAAAATTCAACCATTCTGTATTTTAATTCCTTAATAGTGAAAATCAGAGCTTTAATTGATAACTTTATCATAATAATTTATTTTTATTACAGTTTAACAATTATTTATAATTAAAATTAACAATTTTTCAATAATTTGAAAAGTCGACAGTAATAAAAACCTTTTTTATAATTTTATAATTATGTAATTGTTAGATAATTATTAATTTAATAACTGTTTTAAGAGAGTAGGACTATTAAAATACTCATACACTTAGAAATAATATTGTTGCAATTCAGTAACATTTATGTGAAAAAAATGAATTATTCAGTAATTTGAAAAATCGAGATTAATGGAAATATTTTTTTTATAATTTTAAATTAAAATAATATCTGTTTTAAGAGTTGGATTTTTAAAATGTTTATACGATTAGAAATAATTTTATTGCAATTCAGTAACACTACTGCGAGAAAAAAAAATCAATTTTTCATTAATTTAAGAAGTTGAGATTAATGGAAATATTTATTTTATATGTGTAGATTAAAATAATATTTGTTTTAAGAGATGGACTATTAAAAGTTGTATACACTTAGAAATAATTTTATTGCAATTTAGTAAAATTTCAAGAAATTTTCATGCACCGCTGTACATTTATATGCTAATAGTATTAAAAAGAGAGAGAGAGGGAGAAAGCATCTGTGTGATGAATAAAGTACATATATTTTTTTTTATAATAAATGTAATTTCCTTCGAAATAACGTCACGGATGTTATTTGGATGTTATTTGCTCGACAAATACTAAAACAGTAAATGAGCCTAAAAGAATTTTTCCGTGAATATATGCTTAATACGTGCAAACATGTTGATTTACTGCTTATACGTGCAAAACTGTAAAAGAAATAATAACATTAGGCTATTTTTCCTTAATAGCCACATTAAAAAAAAAAAAAAAAAAAAAAAAATATTTACCACAGAAAAGTTTAAAATTTGTTGGTTTTCCTAAGCTTGAATAGTTAAGCTACTTTTTTAGGAAATTAAGAAGGACTAACTTAAAAGTTTCTGAAAATTTATGCATGAGCACATTAAAATATCTCAAATATTCTTCATTAAATATTAAACATACTCCTTTTTTTCGGAAATAGATAAATAAAATGAAATATAAACAAGTAGGTTATGCAGGTTTTAACAAAAGAGATTTAATACTAATAATAAGTAAATGAATTAATAAATGAAATGAAAAGATATTTTATGAAATGTTAACCGAAACATGTGCATTAAGAAAAACAGTTACAGTACAGCTCATATTCAAAATATTAGAATAATTATCTTTTTTTTTAGAAATTGAAAATATCGTTTGGTAATTTAATGTCTTTTAATGAAAATATGCAAACGATATTTTTATTAAGAACTTATTGTTGATTAAACTTACTTGTTATCTTAAATTTAATATCATTTTTGAAAAGATTAATTGCAAAAAAAATTATTTTGAAAAGTCAAAATATTAGAATATTTATTCAAGTGGTTCAAAATATTAGAATATTTCACATTAATTCTCCTTTAATTATTAACAATTCTTAACTGGTGGCATCATTGATTAAATTCAGACTATTTTATTTAAAATCAGTATTCTTTTTTGCAGTTTGTTTCTTTTTCGTCTTAAAATGGGCCGTGTGAGTGATATTCCTGAATCTACTAAACTTCGTATGGTTGATTTGTATCGGCACGGTAAAAATCAATGTTTTATAGCGAATTATTTACATTGTTCGCAATTGAGCGTTAGTAAAATACTAATACAATATTCAAAAATTGGAAAATTTCAAAATAATCGTCGAAATGGTGGCCGAAAATCAAAAACATCTGCTAGAGATGACACGAAACTGAAGCGTATAGTTAAGAAAAACCGTTTTAAAAGTGTGCGATTCTTGCACCGAAAATGGAAAGAAGAAGGAGTTGAAGTTTCTACATCGACAACATTAAGACGTCTCCATAAATTTAAATTTGAATCTCGTGTACCGAAAACAAAACCTCTCATGACTGCAAGACAAAAGCATATAAGATTGAATTGGTGTAAATCAAGACGTTTATGGAGCAATGAAGATTGGAAAAATATATTATTTAGTGATGAAAGTATGTTTTGTGTTTCATATGGTAATCAAGGTATTCGAGTTTGGAGAATGAAGCAAGAAGCATTTGATAAAGAATGCCTTAAACGTTCCGTAAAATTTGCTGCTAGTGTCATGGTTTGGGGTTGTATGAGTGCAGAAGGACCTGGAAAGTTATGCATCGTCTACGAAAAGGTTAACTCTCTGATATATCAAGGAATTTTAGAATATTACATGATTCCATCATCAGAAGATTTATTTGAAGATGATTTCATCTTTCAACAAGATTTAGCGTCCCCGCATACCTCGGTGTCAACTAAGAATTGGTTCCGCCAACGCAACATTAAGGTACTTCCTTGGCCACCAAATTCACCAGATCTTAATCCCATCGAAAACTTATGGTGTATAGTAAAGAAAAAACTTCAAGAAAATCTTCCTTCAAGTAAAACTGAGTTAGTGGCACGTATAAAGTCTATTTGGGTTAATATTGATAGAAATGTTTGTAAACACCTTGTATATAGTATGCAAGATCGATTGTACGCTGTTATAAAAGCTAAAGGGGATGCTACAAAATATTAACTACCATTTACTTCATATTCATAAGGTAATATTGTTACGTAAAATAAAATATTCTAATATTTTGAACCAATCTAAATTTTATTCTACTATTCTGGTGTGTTTAAGGAAGCTGTATACCTAATTTATTGTGCTGTATTTTATATTTTATAAATGTTAAAATCTTATCTAAACATTCCAGATTTAATTTATAAGAAATTTAATTGCATTTACTTAGTATAAAAAATAAATAAATGACAAATAATTTTTTCTTATTACTTTTTCTCAATTATTCTAATATTTTGAATATGAGCTGTATAAACAAAATGTTTTAGTTTTTCTCAGCTGCTTTACTTAAGTATAATTAATTATTTTTTTTATTTTACTTGCATGGCATGTTCTATTTAGAAAGCATGATTTTCACTCTCTCTTTGTAATATCTTCATCATTTTTAGAACTTTTCAACAAATTAAAAAGTGCTTATGCATTCGGTTTATCTGTCCGTTTTTCCACACTCTAACTCCCGTAAATATACTTCGATTTTCATATAATTTATAAAGCTTATTAAGGATAACCAAAGCATGTTTGGTATTATACATGAAGGTTGTACGATAAATGGCTCAGTTACATGGGACACTCAAAAGAATTTGATTACATTATGGTATATGGGAAAAATCGGTTGAAGAGTATTTTAATGACATTACGCTATTTCAAATGTATTGAAACTTATATAAATCACTGAATTTAACTAAGATAGAATTAAAACAGAGAATACCGAGTAATTATAAAATAAGTATCCCTATTTGGAGCTGTCTGTAGCTTGAAGGAACAACCTGAAAAAACCAAAATTTTTACACATACTATTTGAGAAGGGGGAAGAAGACTGGAATAATAAAAAAATAAAATTGCAATAATCGCCGACAGATGGCGCTTTTGTGTTTGAAATGCAATGTGCAATACAAAAACAAAGAATTAAGGCACAAAACAGGATAGCATACCTAATTTATTGGAAATTTTCACAGTGAATAGGGTTAAGATTTCGCATGGCGGTGCCGATTAAGTTCAGGTTCCACATGACTACTGTGCTGCAAGAAACAATCCAGGCGGTGGACGACGTGCTGAACAGCAGAATGCAACGCATCAGAATGATGTTTCGTACATGTTGTGATCTGCGATCTTTTAAGTCATTAAGATCTTCTTTGTGACACCTCCACGGTACACAATGGACTTTAAGTGCCCCCAAAGACAAAAATTACATGGCATCAGATCAGAAGGCCACGTCATACGAAAATACCGGCTTATTACTCTATCATCTGTGAAATGCTGCCGTAACAATTGTTGTACTGCTCGCCCAATATGGGGCAGGGCTCCATCTTGTATAAAAATCGTTTCAGACAGGCACTGTCTTTGCTGAAGTTGAGGAACTATGCACAGTTTGTAAGATGCACAGATATCTTTGTGCAGTAACTGAACATGTTACAGGGCCGGTTGGTCGTAACGCCTCAAAAAAATAAGGACCGAGTATAATACTTGCAGTAAAGCCACACCACACAGTGACTTTTGGAGAGTGGCGGGGTATTTCGTGAATAACAGTTCGTGGTTCCGAAGCCCATATTCTACAGTTCTGCGTATTGACTGTCCCATTCATAAGAAAATGGGCTTCATCCCTCCATAAAATCTTCCATGGGAAGGCATCATCAACCTCCATTCATGCTAAAAACGTTAAAGCAAAATCCAGTCTCTGCTGCGCGTCACCTGGTAACAATTGTTGATGACAACTAATTTTATAAGGATAAAACTAGATTACCTTTTGTAGGACTTTTCGAACAGTAGAATATGGAATATTCAAATTTCAGGCAACTCCACGTGCAGTAGGACCGTCTTCCAGAGTCCCTTATGGCTCCACAATTGCATAGCAATTTCTTCTTGAGTGCAAAGAGGTAATGGTGTCCTCCCTCTTCTACATTTTAGAGTAAACGATCCAGTCTCCTCGAATTTTTTACCATTCTTCCCACTGGACACGGTGTCAGAGGACCTTTTTTTATGCATTCCTTTCACAACACGTAAAGCAGCTGCACTGTTTGAACTGTTGATATAGAATAGCTTTAAAATTAAAGCGCGATCTGGTAAACTGAGAGCCATGTCGTACAACATTAGTGGCAAAAATAACCAGTTTTGATTTTACTAATGATTACAACGGCATTTGTATCGACAGGACCTGTAGCGCCTTCTATTGCCGATTATTGTAACTACCTTTTTTTTTATTGTTCCATTCTTCTTTCCCCTTTTTGAATAGTATGTGTACCGATTTTGTTTTCATTTGGGTTATTCCTTCTAGCTACAGACAGCTCCAAATAGGGATACTTATTTTATAACCACCCGGTATATAGCATTTTTAATGAATTTACAGGAAGACATAAAGGAAATCGGTTACAGTACTGTCTTTGTGTAGTAATTGCTTGAAAGTACGTTTAAAAAATCGGTATGCGCTATTAAATTTAGTTAGTTTTTTGCATAATACTCTTCATATATAAATTCTATACCTGATATACAGGGCTGCGCAGAAGAATAAGCACACCATTCTCCTTGTTAGAGGAAATTTCTGAAGGGAAAATTTCTGAGATGAATTTATCTCCCTAATGAACTAAATTTTGGAATGTATGTTTTCAATAGATACAAATCTTTGTATCAAATAAAGGTTTCCAAAAAAAATTGCATACTTTTCCTAATACAAATGGAAATAGCTGGGTTTTGAAATGCGTTATACATTTCCATATGGTGAAATGAGACATATTATTTTAATTTTTTAAACGGTGCAGTTATGTTACATTATTCTGAATGTGTTGGAAAGTGCTGCATAATCTATGCTTGACGCATGAATTTTTCTTCTTGCTTATTTCACAGAAGTTTTAAATTATCTTTTTAATACTTTCCAACAAAGTTGAAAAGTGTTTATGACTTCGGTTTCTTTGTCCGTTTACTTTCGTAAATATATTCAGACTGCCCTGAAAGTTTTGGATGTTATTGAGGTTTATCATAGCATGAACCCTATTTCGAATGAATATTGCAGCATGTTTAATTTATTTACAGGGACAGTCAAAAAATTTCCGCTACATTTCAAAAGTTTTCCTTTGCATTACGACCAATTCGAAAAATCGTTTCAAATGAATTTTAAAGATGTTACAGCCTTTCAAACTTAAAAAAAATTGCATTTACAAAGTGCACTGAAATATACATTTTGTAAAATATGCGAAGCAAGCAATGATTATTACTCATTTATAGAGCTTCACGAAAGAATTCCAATGTGTAATAATACAGAAGGACGTTTGCGGCTTATTTTGATTCTGTTAAACTATTCATCTAAAATAAAATTTATATTCGCGCTGAAATTTAATATAAGTTATTTTATGCATAATATAAAGCTTGTATACAGGACCACGAAAAATATTTTAGATAATATATTCTATCCGAAGTATTGTATAATAGTGATGATAGGATAAAATGCATTTTAACCTCTTCGCGGCAACCCTTTGCTAATTTAAAATGTTTCACAACCAATTTTTCGAAACAGAATTTTTATTTGTAATTGATTCCTGAAAATACCTTGATTAAATAAGGTAAATTTTACAATAAATAATAACCGGTTAGAATAATAAAGGATTCTGAACAGCTTAAGTGGCACGTAAATCGGTCGCTCGTCCCCAAGGGATTAATTATGACATGCGATTTTAAATTTCATTATATTATGCAAAATATATGGTCTATATAAATACTATAATTGATATATACAAGGTTACATTAGAGAATTCGTAAGGTTATTGAGTATGAGCGTAAATTTCTTACAGGAGATTTTTAAATGTGTTGCGCATTTTTTGCGATAAACGGCATTTATTTTTCTAAGAAATGTTTGTAGAATATAGATAAAATGATATACAGGGCCACGAAAGGTATTGGATACAAGGCCATCTATAGATGATAACTTCTGGGTATGGGATTTCAGTAGTTTGAACAGTGTTTTAGTTTGAATTAAATTTTAGCTAAAATAGTTTCATGTAATAAAGGTACTAGAGGGATAACTTTAAGGTAAACTAGAGGTTTACAAACAACTAGTTTAAGTGCGTATCTATCTATTGACATGAAATGCTGAACGAGATGTTTCTGTCTTTTACGGGTATTCTAGCTAAATAAAGTTTCCCCATTCCATAGTATATACATCAACGTAGAGGTCAAATACAGGGCTGTGTAAAAGAATTGCAACACATATTTTAGTATGGAATGTAACTGCTGAAAAATGATTTTGAAATGTTTTATCTGTTTTCTAGAATGTTTACTTAGTTAATTTATTTCCTAAATAACGAAGTTTTCTTAAAAATCTCAGGAAATGATGGAAAGTATTTCATTATTTCTGCTTAACAAATGTTTTTTTATTGTTTATTACTATCTATTGTTATATTTAATCATGCTTTGATATGATCGGTATATATTTCGTCATTATTTTCTGAAAACAATATGTCCAATGAAGTTATTTTCAAACATACACTAGAAATGAGACGGGGTCAGTCAGATCTCGTTTGTAGCCTGAAACTGTCTCTTCGGGCGGACTACGAACGTAACTTTGGTATGAGCTTATAGTGTAATATTTACTTATGAATAAGTGCTAGAAACAAGAATATACTCTAATTTCTTAAGTGTTTTAAAAATATCTAGATATAAATTTGAAAGGGAATTGAATTTATTTTTTTCCATTGGGATATAAATAGAAATATCCTATTTGATTCTAGACCTTTGGTATGGTTAGCATTAGTAAAATATAAAATTCGTAGTATTTTCATAGTCTATTTTTTTTCTTTTTTAAGTAATTACACAGAATTTCTAGATAATATACACTGTGTCTTTCTGAAGCAGTAAAACGATATTTGAAAAAAATAATAAATAAAAATTGTGACTTTTGAAATTTTTTTCATTGATAGGGTATAGGTAACAAATTAGTTAGTTTAAACACACTTCAATAATGCACATGAAAATTTCAAAACTTCATTATGTGAGATTATTTTGCGACTTTGTACTTGCTATTTATATATATATATATATAACAAAGTCTTTAAGAGAGCAGACCACGTTGAGCAGCCAGAAAACGACAGCACTTAAAGCTGTACGAATAACTCTGTTGTTTCTTTAAGCAATGTATAAAATGCAACAATTTTCATTTTTTATTTTCACACTTTTGATAAAATGCACAAATACACTAGAGATGATACTGGGTCAACCAGATCCCGTTTGTAGCTCGAAACTGTCTCCTCCGGCGGTACTATCATTATTGGTAGTATGGTATTATTTAATATTATTTAATTAAAAAATAACGACTAAAGTTGCTTTTGAAAAATATGAATATTGAAAGATGCATTTTGCGCACAATTTTACAAATTTTACTGCAGATATATGTTTAATATGTCACATTTTATTATTTATAAAAATATATTTTACACGGAACCTAAATTTGAAAATACATTCAAATTCTTTAGCATAATTAATGGCATTTTATAAGCATATTCACTAATTTTCCCCCAAAATGTATATTTATTCTTTCAATCCACAATTTTCTGTGACACAATTAAGATTAAATTGAGGTTCAGCATACATTAACAAATGTAAACTAAGAATATGTATATTTTCAAGGTTCTACAATGAGTAATGTTTAAGTCAGAGTGCACGCAATACCAAAAAATGTATTGTTTAGAAAAACGGCTTTAAATATGGATTATAACACTACAGTAAACGCTTTAATCCAAGATATTTTTACACATACTTCTGTTATAATTGGTATTTTTGTTTAAAAAAATAAAAACATGCAATGGATTTTTAAATTTTGGAGGTATCCATTCTGAAATTTGCGAATGATATATTTTTTTAACCTTCATCCTGATCCATCCCCTTATATTAAAAAATAATCTTGAAATAAATTAAAATATTATTAAAATTTTTTACACTACATTTTTAGGTTCTGCATCACCAGGTATAATTCGCAAAATATCACATATTATTTCCGGAAATGTACTCCGAAAGTAAAGTCAAACAAATCTCAAACATACACACAATGAAATTCCGCATGTTCTATAACCGTCTACAAAATATTGTTTTTTCCACAACGTCATGTTAAATATCTTCAGTGTTATGCAAGTACATATCCAAATATTTCATTTTGAGTTTATAAATAGAACTGAAATGCATAATACAAATATTCTTATAGACAAACAAATAGTAGTAGGTGTTTCTTTGTTTTCGCAGTTATCTAGAGGTTTTACATTTACCTCGTTATTACACTTAGATATAGGAAATGCTTAGAGAGTTCATGAAACTTCCATTTGGTTGGTATACAAAGTTTAGATGTAACCAGATTGGAACTTATAAGCTCATTGGGATTTACTTTAAGTATGTGTAGTCTTTTCATAGATTTGCAAATAATACAATAATATTTTATAATGTTGAAAAAATGGCTTTGATGCATAAAAGAAACAAGAAAAGTCTCAATAACAATAAAATTAAGAAATGCCAATAGTAAAAAAAATTGGTCTTTCATTTCTAAAGCAAAAAAGCAGTCATGCTTGAAGTTAATGGGTAGACTGGAAGAACAGATAATTACCTCATAGAGTTCACAGACGAAATTCTAGAATTAATTAAATCTCGATTCGCATATTAAAATGCAATCTGTCTGCCATGTCATACCTTGGCGGATGACACCTGAAAACGCGATTTTACTGGTTGACTCGTAGATTTACCATTGGGTTCCTTTTGTACCCAAAAGTATAAAAGCATGAAGAGCTGCAAGCAGGAAAGCACTATGGTAAATATACGATTCAACATCTAAACTCGGGATTTCCCATTTATTTTATCAGTACATATGTATGATTTTACTTTCAGGAACTGAAAACATGTCTGACAGAACAGCGCTTTCATCCCAGAAAAATTTTGAAAATGTTTAAGAGAATTATCTCAACATACTGAAAGGCAAACTTCTATGAAGAGAATTTTGACCGATATGACAAATGTCTCACCTACCGATATGACAAACGTCTCAATCTGTATTCTAGTCATGTTAAAAGATAACTTTGATTATACTCGTGTTTTGTCATCTTACAGTTGGTACACTTGTGCTATGTGGTCTTCAGTTGTAACTAACATATCTGTGAAGGAGATGTGTAACTTTTTGTGGAGAGTCCCAAATGATTGAAATATCGGCTGCATTGATTTTTATTGAAATTAAGAAGTATCAGTCGCCTGGTAGAGATAATGTGGCGTTAGAAGGATTCAAATTTTTGCCAGTATTATGACTGTGAACACTTGTGACATTACAATGATGCCACATAGAATTTTTGTGATATTAGGACAAATGTCACCATGAGCACTTGGGAAATTACAATGATGCTTCACAGAATGTTTGTGATATTAGGACAGTAATGCTCATTTCGCAAATGAAGGACCAGCTGTGCGCCAACTGTGTTACTGTAAAATTATCTGTAGCTTACATTTGTATACAGGGTGATTCCAATTTTTTTTTACAATAAAAGAGGGGTGATAGTACACATCAAGACAAACAATATTTAATAGGAGACCAAGGGTCCAAAACATTTTCCTAAGGAGATAGCCGCCATTAAAGTTTAGGGACCAAAATTTCAAATAAACATAAAAAACGGAAAAATCGGTCGATTGATTTGCGGTTTTCACTAAAATTATTCTTTATGTCGGCATTTTCTTGAAGTTAAATTATAAAGATAAAATTCAAAAAATGCCGATAGAGGGCGCTTTAGACTTTGGAGTAATGAACAACTATTTTTTGCCGGTATGTTTTCCATCTCATTAAATATTTTCGTAAGTTTACACTCAAACTTATATTTTGAGCTCAAAATCTGTAGTTGGGAGTGGTTAAGTAACACAAACTGAGCTGTGTTCGGAGGGTTCAAATTTCAAATGAATAAAAAAAAACGGAAAAATTGGTCCATTGATTTGCGGTTTTCACTAAAACTATTCTTTATTTAGGTATTTTCGGAAAATAAATTATAAAGATAAATTTCAAAAAATGCCGATAGAGGGCGCTTTAGACTTTGGAGTAACGAACAACTATTTTTTGCCGTTATTGTTTGCATCTCTTTAAATGATTTCTGAAGCTTAGACTTAAATTTTGAGCTCAAAATCTGAATAGTAGGGAGTGGTTAAGTAGCACAAACTGAACTGTGTTCAAGGGGGAGGGGGAGGTTCAAATTTAAAGTAATTATAGAAAATGGAAAAATTGGTCGATTCGTTCGCGGTTTAAAATAAAACTATTCTTTAAGTCAGTATCTTCTTGAAAATATTTTTTAAAGATAAATCTCAAAAAATTCTGTAAGAGGACGCCTTAAACTTCAGAGTAACCAACAATTCATTTTAACCATTATTTTTTGGTTCTAATTAAAGGCTTGAAAAAGCATTTTAAATGTTCTCGGAAGCTTAGATTTAAACTTAAATTTTGAGCTCTAATCATGAATCGTTATGAGGAGTTAAGAAGCGCAAACTGAAGTGTGTTCAGGAGTTGAAATTTAACCCTCTTTCCTCCTCGAACACAATTCAATTTTTCGCTACTTAAACACTCCCAACGATTCAGAATTTCAGCCCAAAATTTAAGTCTATGCATTTGAAAGCATTTAATGAGATTAAAAAAATAACAGTTAAAAATAGTTGTACGCTACTCCAAAGTCTAACGCGCCCTCTTTCGGCATTTTCTGAAATTTATCTTTAAAAATTATTTTCAAGAAAATACTGATTGATCAAGAAAACTGCTGATTTAAAAATTAGTTTTAGCAAAAACCGCAAACAAATCGACCAATTTTTTCCGTTTTATACAATTATTTGAAATTCGAACCCTCTGAACACAGCTAAGTTTGTCTACTTAACCACTCCCAGCTATTCAGATTTTGAGCTCAAAATTTAAGTTCAAGTCTAAGCATACGAAAGCATTTAATAAGATGCAAAAAATAACGACAAAAAAGAGTGTTTCGTTACTCCAAAATCTAAAGCGCCCTCTATCGGCATTTTTTGAAATTTATCTTTATAATTTATTTTCACGAAAATACCTAAATAAAGAATAGTTTTAGTGAAAACCGCAATTCAATCGACCATTTTTTCCGTTTTTTATAATCATTTGAAATTTGAACCCTCTGAAGAGAGCTCAGTTTGTGTTACTTAACCACTCCCAACTACAGATTTTGAACTCAAAATTTAAGTTTGAGTCTAAGCTTACGAAAACATTTAATGAGATGCAAAAAATACCGGCAAAAAATAGTTGTTCGTTACTCCAAAGTCTAAAGCGCCCTCTATCGGCATTTTTTGAAATTTATCTTTATAATTTAATTTCAAGAAAATGCCGACATAAAGAATAATTTTAGTGAAAACCGCAAATCAATCGACCGATTTTTCCGTTTTTTATGTTTATTTGAAATTTTGGTCCCTAAAGTTTAATGGCGGCTATTTCCTTAGGAAAACGTTTTAGACCCTTGGTCTCCTATTTAATATTGTTTGTCTTGATGTGTACTATCACCCCTCTTTTGTTGTAAAAAAAATTTTGAATCACCCTGTATATTGTTTTTTATTCACAGTGAATGTGATTTACAAGTAAAAACTAAATTAACTTTTTTCATTTGAGATTTTTAATATTAGGTAAAATAACTCTTAAGAGAAATATCTTGACATGAACAATCCAATTACAAAATTCTTATTCATTATAAATATTTATACAACAAAATATCGTTTTAGATGTTATTATATAATTTAGTAAAGATTATTTAAATTGGAATGCTAATATTTTGGGTGCTATTTTTCTTCTCTTTCAATATTTCCATTGTTAGTTTATTTATAAGTAAGTTTTACTATTTTACAAAAGCCCATGTTTTAACAAAAGGCAGGCTTTACAAAAACTACAAGCCTCAAAGTTGTATTTTGAAATATACAGTAGAATGACTTATTATTACTTCAATAACATAAACTAAGATTTTCAATTGCATTGTTTTTTGAAATATATAAAGTTTATATGAGATCAATCAGCTACTACATTAGAAAACACCAATCCTTCGTCGTAGTACGAGATCGATTCACTGTTTTTTTTTACATTGCTTTAAAACTTTTCACTAGTTCAATAGAAAAGCCAATCCATCATTGTTAAATTCCCCTTCTTTTCCCTGGCTAATTAAGATTAAAGTAAACTCCCTTTTCTAATTTTAGTTCCTGGTAAAATTAACAGGGAAAAATGATATTCAGCAGGAAACATGCACCATTAACTTATCTGCTAAGTTATTTTGTTTACTTTACAATGAATAACACCGTTTATTATTTACTGTTAACCTTCGTTTATTCATGACGTTATTCAATGCATAGCATTAAAAATAATATTTATTTTTAAACAACATAATATATTGAGAAACTGCTCTAGAATCACTTAAATATTTTAACAATCATTATAGCAGAATTATTTTACATATCAAACTATTTACTACCTTTCCATTAAAAATCAAACTATTTACTACCTTTCCATTACAAATCAAACTATCAGCTGCCTTTTTGTAATAATTTAATATTTCTTTACAAATTTAACTATGGATTTGTTTTAGTACCACTCTTTCTGGAACATAAATTTATAAAGCAATTCATGTTCTGAATGCTTTATACTTCGTGCCCTTGTCGTCCTTTTCTATTCCAGACAAAATTAAATTCCCAAAGAGAGTTCTCACTTCTGGTTTTATTCTGTACGTCTAAATGTGTCTTACTTAGTACGCATTCACTTTATTTTTCTTTGTTCAGATCCGTTGAAATTTTCTGTTGACCTCATTTATATAACTACTCAAACTCTTCTCTTTCTAAAAGTCCTCTTTTTTCTGTGGATATTACACGTGTTGCGATCTGTATTTAGCTTACAATTGATGTTCGGGAAACACCAAAAATTGACTTTGGGAATGTTTACAGATTTGTAATTTCGAATTGTTGGATTTATTATGTACATTATTACAAATCCACTGCTTTAAGAAACATATTTGTCTTACGGTGTTATGTTGATTATTTTGGGTCTAAAATAATTTATAAATATATAATAATAATAATAATAATAATAATAATAATAATAATAATAATAATAATAATAATAATAATAATAATAATAATAATAATAATAATAGGTTGTTTCATTTAAATAATTAGTTTTTAATTGCTAATGGGATATATCTCTTTTTATCAAACAATTTACAAATTACTCCATATTATATCTGGTAAATATATTTAATGTTTAATAATATTTTAATAATTTTGAGGAGGTTTTGTTGTGTTGGCCTGGCGCCGGCCAATACAACGATAATTCCTCGGAAAATATTTAAAATATATGTGAAATTCTGATTTAAAATAATAAGAAAAAAAAGTTTGTTTTGGAAGTTTGTAGTAATGTGTAATTTGAAAATATACAAAGATATTTCATATTTCATTATGTTGAGACACACGTGGTCCGGACATCGAATAATCTATTCATACACGGCAGGTGTTCGATGTTTTGACGGACAAATTGGTTTTCTTTTCATAAAAAAATTGATAACAAAGAAAAATTGTAAACGGAAATGCCGTTCAATTGTTTAAATAAATGAGAAATTTTGTTGAACAACCCAAATAACTAACAACACATGTCGGAACATCAAACGGATTCTTTTGTCTACGCTACGGAAATGGAGTGATTGGGCACGTGGATAAAAAGGAACGCACGGATCGGAGAGGGGTTGGTTTTTGATCTGGTCGGCGAGTGACGAGAAGGTTAGCGACTTCGGACTTCGGAGATTTCGGTGCGAAACGGCGGCGGTGGAGCGAGGAGTCGTCGATCGTGACAGGAAACTGCGCGCGGTGAGGCACATAGAAGGAAAACTTGGTGAGCTGCAAGGAAAGGAGACGATCATAGCCGAAGATCGTGGAGAGAAAATGCGTTTAAGAGGATGTCACACCATTATCTTCCTGAAAGAGGAGCTTACTTCTCAAGGCCTTGATGTTCAGTATATGTAAAATTTAGGTACCTATATATTTTGTTTTTCTTCCCCGGGGTCGTAATTCAAATGTATATTTTTAGCACGTGTTAAATACTAGTATTACCTTTGTATTTCTTTAATGATATTTTAATTCTTATTTAAAATTTAAATAAAATGTAAGTTATAATTTAATCCATGATTTAAGTCATTACTTATCTTTTCCCACAGCAGCTTATCCCTTTTGTTTACTTTTGAATATGCAAATGAAGTATTTAATTTTCACTGTACGATCCTAAATTTTGATATGTTTTTTGAAGATTTATTTAATTATTTTTATGTTGAAGTTCGGTAGAATATATTTTATTCTACCACGTGTTAGTGTCTACCCAGCTTAATTTGGGGATCGACACAACAACGGAATATAGAATAAGTATTGCTTTACCGCTATTAATATATAAAGACAATATACCGTTAATTTCTCATAAGGGAAGACCTCCTTGTTTACAACCTTATGATGATAAAGATCTACCCCCAAAACAGTGCAAATTTGCTACAGGGCAGATGTATGACTTTATAATGTAGTATATATTTATCAAGATGTATTGATGAAAAAAACAGTTTATTAGGATGTGAATCCAGAAATCGAGTTATGTATACAAATAAAAAATCTACTTACTAATCTTAAAGATAATTGCAATGGGAATTTTCATTCAAAATAAATATTATTTCAGTAAATATCAGCAATTTTAAAAATAAACATTAGATAATTTCTATTTATATTTCATTATTTCTTTATCAATAGCAAAGTTATATTTGAATTTACAAAAATCTTACAATATATAAATAATAAATCATTTTATATGCATTTTATCACTTGAGAAAACTATGCTATTTTGACTGATCGAAAAATCAGGTATCCATTTGTATATTCATAATTATTATCTACAATCATGACTACTTGTTGATAACTAAATCTTTATGTGTATTTTCCACTTTATACACATAAAATTTATAAATATATATTTTCTACAATACATGATGTCAAAATTACTGAATAAAATATTTAGTGAATTTTTATGGGGTCTTTCTAGATTTCAGGGGCGAAGAAATTACTGTTTCTATTTTTTACAAAACTCATACTCCTTAATTTACTGAAACAGATGCGCTAGTAACACAGAATTATTATTTACGCACGTTTTAAGTTTAAATCATACATTTTAATTAGTCATACATTATTTAGAAACAAACTGTCCAAATTTGCTAAAATAATCGTAAAAATATACTTACATACGTATGTAAAACTGACTAATTTACAAATATATATTTTAGAGCATACATATTCTTTGAAAAGACAACGTAGGAAAATGTAGGCACAAAAGTAAGCAACTGAGAAAATTTAAAGATCCCATAGTTAATTTGTAATTGCCAAACTGAATCATATCTATGGTTTGTCTTGAGTGACTAAAATATCTATTAAATATTATTTTAAAACAATACATAAAATACTTTAGTGTTTCTACTTTTTATGAAATACATGTTCCTTAATTTGCTGTATTAGTATGTACTAGTAACAAATAATTATTGTTTACACACGTTTTAACTCTAAAGCATACATTTTATTTAGTAATACACTATTTAGAAACAAATGTGCATTTTTTAAAAAATATCATAAAACTCCTCCACACTCCTATGTAAAAGTGAAAAATTTACAAAATCGATTTTTACGAGTGCAAATTTTCTTTAAAAAGTGCTTCGAATATGGGCAAAATGAAAAAAAAAAAAAAAAAAAAAAAAAAAAAAAAAAAGATTTGATAGTTCACATGTAACTGGAAAAAGGAGTCCTATCTAAGAAAAATAAATAAATAAATAAACCATCTAGTTTGTCTTGAGCGACCAACACATCTATTAAATATTATCTTAAAACTATTGATAAAACACTTCAGTGTTTCTCTTTTTAAGAAATTCATGCTATTTTATTTTCTGTATCAGGTGCACTAGTTACACAAAAAGTTATTATTTAGATACGGTTTAACTTTAAAGCTTACATTTTAATTAGTTATTCATTATTTAGAAACAAGTGTATATTTTTGCTAAAATAATCATAAAAACTCACCCTCATACGTATGTAAAAGTGTCTAATTTACAAATTTTTTTTTTCAAGTGTACATTGTCTTTAAAAAGCGTTTCAAAAGTTGTCAAACTGGGAAGATTTCATAGTTAATTTTTCATGGCGAAGTTGTGTTATTTCAAAGGAAAAACAATAAATAAATAAATTTTCTAGTTTTGGGAATCAACAGATCTATTTTAAAATTATTATTTTAAAAAACAATAAATTAAACAGTTTTTTTTCTTACGAAACTCGTGCTCCTTAATTTTACTATATCAGATACATTAGTATCAAAGAAATATTGTTTGCAGATGTTTCAACTTTAAAGCATACATTTTGATCTGTCATACTTTATTTAGAGACAGATGTACATTTTTGCTTAAATAATTATAAAAACTCAAAACACAAATGCATTTTTATTTTTATTCTAATTCCTGTGGCTAAAATAAATATATTATAAACTTGCAGTTAAATGCTTTTTATATTCCATTTTAAAACCTTATCATTTATTTAAATATATATTACAATGACTTATAAAAAGAGAAGCAATACGTTTTTAAGTTAATTGTTTTTCTTTTGCAAATAAAAATCTATTTAGAAATCCTTCCATTAAAATAAAAAAAAAATATTATTTTTAAATGTTTATTTAAGCGTTTGAAGTTAAAATAATAATTTTAGTTCATATGTTTGTTTGAGATTTCTTTTAAATATACTTCTTTGAAGCACACTCTAAGGCATTCATGTGCAAAACAAATAAGCTTTGATTTGTCTCAAAAAATGTTTAACAATCGTTAAAGATAGAAGATAAAACAAATATCTTTATTCTTTAAAATAAAATCTTTTATAAATTATATAAAAAATAAAACTTCCGAGTAATACGTAAAATGCAGAAATATAAATACAAATTAAAAATTATGCATTTACAGCAGTGTTTCTGCTTGATATGCTATCCTTATTTCAATTTTCCGTAAATGTTGTCAATTGTAGTCTAGTTAACAAAATTAAATAATGAATTTCTTTAATATTTTCCAAATGGTTTATTAAAAGTACCTTTAAGTGCAAAAATGCATAGATTTATTCAAGAAAATTTCGAGAATATTAAATGCGAATTGGAGCGCAAGCTATAGCAAATAATTTTTTCATAGAGAACCAGAAGTCTACAGTCAGCGTCACATTTTTGCAACCTTTTTAGCGTCGATAATTTTTGGAATGTAATGAAACTACCAATCAGCTTAAGTACAAGCAGGGAGTTTTGCCATAACAACATCCGGCATTTGGTGAATAATAAAGTAATTATAATTTGATTACTGAAATTTCATTGAGGCAGTATCGGTTATCTGTTTACCGCTCGTGTAGTATTAAAGCGTGATATGTGATATCATTATGGAAACATCATTCCCTAATGCACCATATAACTGTCACTTTCCTTATCTGCACCATCTTGTATTTCATATTCACCAGAAACATCGATCCTAAAATAAGTTGCAAGAATGAGACACTGCTTCCCGCTCAATATTTTACAATTTTCTCAACCACTGACTTAGTACTTAATTAATACAAAGAAGATAGCACATACTATTTAGCCAAAGTAAAGTTAAACTCATTATAAATTACGTTGTGTAAGTTTATTGCTGACTATCTTACGCTACTAGGATGATGAATTAAAGAAAATTTATTAGACAAATTTAATATTTTGAAATAAGCATCAAAATAGCCTAATAATGAAAATAAAAATGGCACAAAAATAAAGAAAAGATAGTCAAAACTAGAATTAACTGTTGAGAAATTTTATTTACAAAAACCATTTACAAAAACCATATTAGAATTCAAAAGAAAGATATTTAAATATTGCATTAAAATCTTATTAAACCGATAAACTTTATCGATCACAACTTTTTATTTACAATTGATTAATAAATTATAAAATATTATACTTCGTCAGAAGAATTTCGCAAGATACATTAATTTCTGCTTCATGCTAAATTAAACCTTCAATATTTCAATTTCGAAATTCAATAAAATATGTCGGCCATTTAATTTATAGACCGAGCAGACTGTGCTGTGTGTGTGTGGAAGAATCAATTTATCACAACAGTTCCATTTGAGAGAGATATACAGTCGAACCTCGTTAACACGCGTATCAGTGGTCCAATCAAAATTCGCGTATTAAACGGGTTCGCGTATTAACCGAAGGTCGCGAATTTTCGCCGCGTGGTCTATCTAATAACAATCTATGCAGAAAAAACACATTTTTTGTCAATTTTTAGCATTTTTAAGACATAAAAAGACATTTTATTTATTTTAATCGCTATGTGCTTATTAAGCAGGAACTTTGGTAGCTCAAAATTCAAATAATCGTTATTTTCTCAAGTAAAACTTCTATGTCTTTTTACATTTAGATTTATTATGCATAACACATAAAATTGAATAAAACGAACACAAAAATTTCTGCTAACCCTATTAACCAAAACTAATGTTAACAAAATTGAAATCTTTGTTAGCTATTCAGAACTGATAGATGCGATAATACATAGTGTTGATAATAATAAAAAAAACAATTAAAAATTTTTTACTGAAGTCAATAATGTCATAAAAATTACTTTTTGGAAAAGAGCTGTCAATTTTGGTCTGTTTGACATGCGGTCGCGCCCTCACCATAATGTTTTCCACCTTATTTATGCAAAGGGAAAGTTCGCTTGCTGAGGGTCCTTCGTCCAATGACGACGCATACTGTCTTAGCAAACTGAATACTTCTGTAACGTTGGGGAATGGGTATGGGGCGCAGATTCATCATCTTCTTCCTCTTCATCCGGTTTGTTGGCAATGTTTGTTACATTTGCGATGATATCATCCATAAGTTCGGAGTAATCTTAAAAATGCTAAAAATTGACAAAAAATGTGTTTTTTCTGCATAGATTGTTATTAGATAGACCACGCGGCGAAAATTCGCGACCTTCGGTTAATACGCGAACCCGTTTAATACGCGAATTTTGATTGGACCACTGATACGCGTGTTAACGAGGTTCGACTGTATATCTCTCTCAAATGGAACTGTTGTGATAAATTGATTCTTCCACACACACACAGCACAGTCTGCTCGGTCTATAAATTAAATGGCCGACATATTTTATTGAATTTCGAAATTGAAATATTGAAGGTTTAATTTAGCATGAAGCAGAAATTAATGTATCTTGCGAAATTCTTCTGACGAAGTATAATATTTTATAATTTATTAATCAATTGTAAATAAAAAATTGTGATCGATAAAATTTATCGGTTTAATAAGATTTTAATGCAATATTTAAATATCTTTCTTTTGAATTCTAATATGGTTTTTGTGAATGGTTTTTGTAAATAAAATTTCTCAACAGTTAATTCTAGTTTTGACTATCTTTTCTTTATTTTTGTGCCATTTTTATTTTCTTATAGATTCTTATAGATCTTTGTTAATATTAATTAACGTGTCTAAATCGTTAAAATTTTCCCCTACAATTTCTTGTCCATCTTCAACCGATCTTCAACATTAGAATGCGAGATTTGCTCTATGTAAATGATGTTTTCGCTACTTCCGAAACCCTCTTTTTGAAAGCAATTTGTAATTGTTGTTAGTGTGACACTCTCCCATGCTGCAGTAAGCATGTGCATAACATCGAGGACTGTAATAACACGACAATCATAGCAAAGATTGCTGCCGTGTTTCATTTGGCGAAGGTATCGCCGTACGACGCGTGTTTAGTAATTTACTTTGATGGTGTTATTCCATTGGCTGGGTGACACCAGTCGAATTAGGAGGTAGAAATTCTACTTGGACATTATTCAGGTCTTTGTTATCTTTTGAATGCACAGGGAAGTTGTCCATAATCAACAACATATGGAGCGATTCTTTTCTAATATGCCGATCAAAATTACGAACGCTTGTTGTAAAAATGTTGCCCGTCATCCATGCTCTACGCTGACTTTCGTACAGAAAGTGGAAATTCTTGACATTTTTAAAGCATCGCGGATTTTGTTATTTCCCTATGACCAGCAGCTTTAACTTATCTGATCCATCAGAGTTTTCACCGTGCAGGATAGTAAGACGCTTTTTGCTCAGTTTGCCTCCATGACATGTTTCTCCTTTCATGGACATTGTTTTAATGGGTGTCAGTTTGTAAAAAAACTCCTTGGCTCTGCCTTTTCAAATGGTCTAATTTCCCCAGATGTTGGAGTTGTCTTGCATGGATCAGGAGAAGATGTGGTAGGCACATCTACAGAAATAGGCCTACCCATAATTACCTGGGTATCATTAGAAGCTTCAACAATTGCTTTGTCGTGCGTGCTTTGAAGGCTCTGGTCTATCACTGACATACGAAGGCATCAAATCAGAATGAGTAAAAAAAATCCCACTGAAAGGGCATATTCCAGTTATCTGAAAACCGGATGTTATATTAACTGGAATTATTGCATTGGGAAGGGCAGTTTTCACAATTCCCGAAATATCGTAGATGGTCATAGGGCGTCTATTAGTTGTTACCCAACCATCACAGGCTGAATTAACTGTTTTTTGAATGGGCCATAAACTGTGCGGTCCAATGTCTGTAGCTTACGGCTACAATGGGCCGGAAAAGACCGGGCGAACGTGCCCCAAAGTAAGTGGGCCAACTTGCCCCTTCGCCATGTTTGAAATACTTTTGCTATTCTACACATATCTTAACAACATTTAATATTTATTGTTACATCAAAAGAAATTGAACTTTAAAAATATTACTCACTTTTGTTCTTGTGAAGTATTTCTTGAGAGCATTAGCACTTTTTGCACACTAACGAAAATTTGCTTCGAGATCGACGAAAGTGAACAATCAACGTTGTTCTCAGTTTTCGTTTGTTAAGAGAACTAAAACTCGTGGAAGGGTAGGGAACAGGTTTTCTAACATGTTTCTGGACTTGTGGCGACCTCTGGTGACTAGTTTGAAAATTAAAGCAAATTGGCAAACCTACCTTTATGGCTAACGTGTCCAAGTCTTCCCTACTGACGAAACAGAGATTGGAAAGATTCACGTGATTAATCTGCGATTGTAGCGCATGCTATTGATTCTACCGTGCTAATTTAGGGAATGCGGGGGCACATTATTTCTTAATTATGGGGAAAAGTTCTTTACATTTTTGCTTTTTATAAAAAATAGCTGACTCGCGCAGCCCGCACCCGCGATGAATGAACCATATATAGACTTGAAATTTATATGATTTTACAAATTTAATTCCATTTTTGTTTACATTTATATTTTTAAATGACAAAAACTGCAAGAAAAGTATTGAATTGAAAGTACATTCTGGTTTGCGTAATTTGATTTTTTGAGCCTATGCGTACAGAAAACGAGCGAAACAACGACAAAACACACAGATTTTTACTGATTTCAAAAAGTTTTGTATCAAATATTTTTTAATTTACATATTCTTAATTAACGTCTCATGATTGGCCGAAATGCATAAATATAGTTTTGAGGGAAAAAATGCTCAATTTAATTGGGTTTAAATAACTGAAAATAATTGGATTTAAATAATTGAATTAAATAATAAAAAATTAATTATATACAAAAAAATGTATAAAATGCTTGGGAAAAATACTTCATCTAAAAACTCGTATTTTAGAGCTAAGCTCATTCGCGTAGTAAACTTAGGTTTTTCTTTCTAGGGACTGAACAAATTTCGCGTATTAAACGGATTCACGTATTAACCCTTCGCGTATTAAAGAAGGGAGGTTTATACGCGTAAGATATGAGTATTTCAAGGGACCAAAGAAAATTCGTGTATTAAGCGGTTTCGCGTATTAAGCAGGGCGCGTATTAACGGGGTTTGACTGTATTAAAGACTTGATGAGATAAAATTAACATCGCAAAAACGACATTACTGTGTTATAAACATAAAGCAAACATCACAATATGATGAATAAAGCAGCTACATAATATTAATGAAGAAAGCTTGCACTTAAAGAAATGCAAATTATACTGCACATTGCAAATCTTTATACACAACTCAAACATTGTTTTGCATAAATTCGTTGCCATTCTTAATACAAACTTTTCTCTGAAATTACGTCCACATCCGAAATGCCTTTGTCCTCCAAGTATAAAGTCAAAGATCAGTCTGATCACGGCGAATGACACGACCTCAAAATCACAGCTACCGGCAGTTGCTCAGTAACTGCACATTCGTCCTAAGCTCCTGAAAGAAACGAAAGCCGGATGTTTCAGATATGTAAACAAATTTGCTCCAGAGAGAGTAAAAATACCCATTGATGAAAGTAAATACGTTTAACTTTAACTTTATAAAAGCTTTTGAGCATTGTTTAAGCTTAAATATATTTAATTAGAATGTTTCTTTTGGAAAATTTTCTAAATTAAACATACTATCAAAAAAGCAGTCTAAATGTTATACACATGAATCAAATGAAAACCCAATGTAATAATTTTGTATAACATCAATGCATAATCACTTATAATGTTACGTATTCATCTGCTAGCGTTCATTAAATTTTTAATATGATGTAACATTCTCTTTCCTAAAATTCATTAAATTATTTATTTCATTTTCATTTTTCGCATGGAAATCTTGCAATGGAAAAAGTATAAAATAATTATACTTTTTTGTAAATATATATATATATATATATCACATTATTTGTTTCATATTCATTTTTACGTGGAAATCTAGCGACAGTGAAGTACTTGTTGTGGTAAGAATTTTATCGAGTATTTTTAATATGGTTTTTTAGCAACTGATACAATGAAAACTATTTAAGTTTTATTGAAAACTATTGTTAAATTTGTGGTTTTTTAAATTAAAAATTAGCTATAAAATATTTCGATTCTGGACTACTTTAGTTGGTTCCCATGTATTAATATATGTGTTTTTCTTATGTAAAAATTTTGTTAATTTTGTTAATCAATATTTTGTTAAATTTTGTTAAAACTAGAAGACAGCCCGTCAAAATGACGTGTTTGCATTTTTAAAAGGATGATAAAAAATTACAACTGTGGTCAATCAGCCACTTTAGGTTTAAACAATTTTTAAAAATACAGCGATTAAATATGGGGAGAAAATCTATAAAAAAAAGAGAAATTTTTAACAGAAATTTGCATTTAAAACTATAACAAAACTGTCTGGTGGATGGGGGGATTGTAATGAACAAATCGTAAATACATAAATTTTAAAAGAATAAAGTAAGGCAAGAAAATCAGTTATAAAAGATTATATATTGAATATAATCTTTTCCAAAAAATATCTAAAAATACTGAGAGAAAATAATAAAAATATCTAAAATGTATAAAAAAATTTCCTGTTTTGACCCATTTTTTACCTAATACTTAAAAGAAAACACTCTATAATATCGAAAACAAATGTCAACAATAAAGAGTAAACAATGAATGTGTTCGGGAAACACAATGGCCGTGTTCAGCCGTTACGCGCGCTGCACGCGCACGTTTAGGAGCCACGGACATGGAGTGGGTACTTATAGTTGATGGGATGTGCGTTCAGTCCTCGCTACTGTGCCACCAGTTACTGTAACTGTTCGCTCAGTAATAGATGGAGAACAGATCACGGATCACTTGTGGTGCCAATTATAAAGATAATCTGTTGCAAATGAATGTGAGCTGGCTGGCCGAATGGTCAGAGTGCTGAGCTTGAACCCAGACGATACGGGTTCGAAACCTGCGCGGGCCAAAAGTTGGTTTGTGTTTTTTTTTTGGTTGCTTTTTATTAATAAATAAGACATTTTTATTAAAGGTAAATTTTATATTAATAATACAGAAGCACATGTATTTCTATTATAATAATAAAATACTTATTTAAATACGAGAAAATGAGATTTTTGCGGAGAAAGTTTTAATATTCCAAATTTAGAATATTAAAAGGATAATTATAACGATATTAATATCGTTCCAAAGTGATTTATATATATATTAAGAAAATGAAAAAAAAAGTTTTCTGCGAAAATATAATAAAAAAATATAATAAAATAATTATTAATGTTCTTCTTCTTCTTCTTCTTTTTTTTTTTTTTTTTTTTTTTTTTTTTTTGAAAATTTTAGAAGTAATTTTTTATTGAGATTAGGATGCAAATATAATGCATGCGTGGATATTTTACGGTGTTAAAATCAAAATGGAAAATATTATAAAAGCAAAATGTAAAAGATATACATTTTTTTTTTAAATTAAGAATATCTGCATACATATATTTTAAAGAAGTGAAATATTTGGAGTTTGCCTTCTAGTTTTGTAATGAATAAAGTATGATTAGAATGTTTATAATTTTTGTATTAAAAGTATAAATAAGTGTTTTGCTTATACTAACATAATTTCGGATGTCGTTTGTTTTTCATATTTTATGACATATTTTGGCCTGTTATCCACACGATATTAAAATATACAATCATTAAATAAGAAATATATACATACTAAAACTTCTTCTGAAAAATTATCTAACTAACAATGCAAATTCCATTGAAATCAATCCAGTATTGTAGATTACAAATCAATCTTGTAATATGTGGATACAGGGCCATCGCTAAGACTTTTTATTGATGGGGGAGAAAACCTTAATATTGTCAAGTCAAATTTTTATATTCGCCAACTCGTTTTATAATTTTGCCAAGATAACGCACTTTGAAAATGTAATACAATTCTTATTTGTAAAAAAAAATAATAATATTCCCAATTAGAGTTGTAACTTTTGCAAATTCTATCAAAAATAGAAAATGTATTGCAGTTTTTATTAAAATTTTAATTAAATTTGACATAAAAGTTTTAAATTTGCAAAGTATAACAACATTTGTCAATGTTTTGGGAGGGTAGCCCCCCCCCCTTAGCTAGTCCCCCGTGTGGATATCTCAACCTTGGTTTATCAACAGCATTCTATTAATTACAACAATAGAATCAACAGTATTCTATTATTTAATACGAAAAGTATAAAGCAACTGATAAATGATTTTTAAATAAATAAAAATTAAATTATTAAAAAAATTAAATCACCAATTGTTAAATTGTATCAGTCAACCTACCAACTTTGACAACAAACAACGTGCAACCAATAACAGATAAGCACAAAACGCACAATCACGTGATCAAATCGCCCATCATTTTTATTTGCGTAGCGCGCGTCAAGGTTTGAGCAGGGTTGGTTGTCATTTTTTAAATGCTAATCGGGCTTAATTACATGAAATAGGTCACGTGATACTTTTCCGGAATACTTTTAATTTTATTTGAGTGGTCACAGGTATGTATTTCTGTTACGAAAATCATGTTTTGAAAGGATACAGAGATATGGTATTTGTATTTACCAATTCTGTACCATAAAAAAATACAATTATTGAATAAGTTTAAAATTCTCTTCTTCGACAGCACCTACTCCAAGCAGAATCTTCTGAGCGCGCGCGCACAAAAAAAGCCGCTTTTGAACACGGCCACTCTCTGCGCGCACACGCTCAGGAGTTTTTACCGAGTACTATTCCGCTGTAAGATACACTCCATGTACCTATCTCCAGAGCGCGCGCGCTCAGCGCGCATAGATCCCGAACGCGTCCGTTCATTCCTGAGTCGTGATTTACAAAGGAGTCATTCTAAAGATTCAATCACGGAATTTGTCATTCTTGAATGGCAACAGTATTGATTTGCTTACATTGTTTGTTTTGTTTGGTTTGTTTTTCCCGTAATTCTGGTTGCTTTATTTAGAACTTAAACATTATAATTAAATAGTTTTTGTAGGTTTTAAAAAAATTAGTAATGAATAAATCTTTCACATGTATATTTTCATAAGTTGAACAATTAGGATATTTGTGAACAGCTCGGAATAGTTAAGCCTAACGTGGACGCAGTTGCAATAAGTTTCTTTTTTCTCGTGGATGGGTTGTCCCCGGAATCGTCGTACACGGAGGGGTTTTATGTATATAATTATAGACAAAAATCTGTGTTTTGGTTTATTTGAGGATCCCTGTAACTTTGACTTAATAAATGAATTACGATTCTGGTTTCCTCTGATAAAATATCTTTATTTAGTATTCTCTAAAATACGTTAAAGTTTCTGAAATTATTTTGTGACATCCTACTTAGTTATTATACGATTCAAAATTAATTGAATCCATTCTTATTAACATTCAATCATTATTATTTCGAGAACTAGCATTTCTTGACTACTAATTGTCTCATGCTTTTATTCACGTCTTTTACATCGTATATATATGAGAAAAAATCCAAAAATTGGTATTTAACATTCCCACTATAATTTCCCGATTTGTATGTTACTAGCGTTTTATTTAAGAAAGGTAATTTAGACAGCCAGACTCTAAAGAACAATTTTTCTTGAATAACGGATACAAAATTCCGTGAACAACTTGAATTATAGGTACAAACTTGAATTATAGGTACATAGGTATTATAGTATATCAAACCACATTCCTTATCAAATATGGCACTTATTTATAATACAGTTTATGTTACTCGTTAATATTTTTAGTTTTCTATAACAATTCGTATATTCAGGTGTTTTGTAATTATCATCAATGCAAGTTTATAAAAGTTCTCAGCCTTTCTTGGTATCTTTAATTCTAATTTGCATATAAGGTTATTTTCCATGAAAACTTGTTATGTCTGTTACACAGATGAAAATCACTATGCTTGTTGGCCACCGTTGTTTTCGAAAAGTTTGCTTCGCTTTATTCAATTGATGAGATACCTCAAATAAAATAAGTCATATTTTTCCATTCTAAAATACTGGGAGCCAAAACTCATAGTATCTGACAGACATGACAAGTTATCATGGAAATAAACATAAGTAAAAAAATCGTGGAGTTTAGTTTTTTTAAGATTTTTAAAAGAATATATCAGAGTGACATATACATATATAAATCACCTCTAATTTCAAGATTTTTTCAGCGTTTCTGTCAAATTAAATATATAGTAAATGAAAGTAAGCTAAAAAGGAAAAGAATATAAATTTTACTGTTTTATATGTAAATATTTCGTCAGTCTGTTATGAGGAAACTGCTTAATAATATTTAATTCTAAATTATGAAAGAAAACTTATTGATATAATGCAAGATGTCTGCAGGACACATTCATTTGATAAATTCAAAACACAATTTATTATTTCATGAATGGCTTATTTCAGAAATACACGTAAAATTTATTCTGTAAATTCTTTAAATATAATCTAATTTATTTGAAACAAGTTAAACTTATGTGTACATAAAAAGTTTTAAAGCTTTTAAAGCTTAAATGCACTTATTTCTCTCAAATCAGTTCCTCAAATTCTGAATTTATTTAATACGAAATATTTAATTTTGCATTCTGCAAATATTTTATTATCGTATTTAGTATAATTCAAATTATTTTAGAGTCTTTTAAATTTATTATGCTGAACTAATCTTTATAAAATGTTCACCTATTAAAAATTCTAACGTATTCTTTAAAAAGTAATTCTAGGACTCAAATATATTTTTAATAAATAGCTTGCGAATATTGCGAATTTATGAAGTTTACTGTATAATGTAATTTATTTCAACATAAAGTATATTTTAAAATCAAAGATTAATTTAATGAATTGCTTAATTTTCAAAATTTAAAATTCATTTTGAAAGTAGATTTCTTGAAATTTTGAATTTATTTAAATGTTTTTAATATAAAATTTCATCCCCATTTTATAATGTTTTCGAAGCATGACTTATGCAAAATATAGAATTAAGAAAACATGATAATCAATATTTTTCATGTTTTAATATACTTTGAAAATATCAAAAAAACTAAATTAAGATATTTTATTATTTGAACTTTAGAATAAATCATTCATAGATTTCATCCTTAAATTTTGATGCATATTTTGTAAAAATCGTGCATTATATATTAACAGGAAATTTGGGCATCCAGAAATTAAAAATGTGATAAAATAAGATAATAAATTTTATTAAATAATGTATTTTTTTGTTTTCTTACTAAAATTTCAATTTTTATTCTTATATCTATTCATCTTAATGCTATTCTGAGCAAATAAGTTAATTAAAAAAAAAGAAAGAAAAATAAACCGAAATAGTTAATAATTCAAAAGGCATAATCTTCTGCATTTCTTTTCTGTATTTTCTACCGCTCGAGAAAAAAATCTGAAGTGGATGTTACATTTTCAAAAGGAAATCTGATGCAATGTTTATACAGTTTGTCGACTCTTAACGGCTGAAAAGGGCTAATTCCTTAACTGTCAGTCATAGACATATAGCTCCAATAACAAAAATCTTTTAAATAAAGTAAAGAAATATTTCAAAAGCGATCTGAATAAAAAAAAACATTTCTTAAAAAACATGAAAATTAATTTTTTATATGGTCCCTTGGTCTTATAAGTTGTATTTAGTAAAATTTTCCTAATACATTAACAAGTGAAAAAAAAATCCCGTTCTGACAGTAAAATTGACCGAATTATGCAACTTTAAAAATGCATTGCCACTTTCCTACATCTGAACACAAATGAGTTCGGCTATGTTCGGTAAGGTTTAGTTTTGGTTTTATTTTTTGTCGTCCGCTTATCTACACTAGGGATATAGGACCAGGGGGGTGCCCTTCGTAGGGGTCTTTCTAAGGGAACCTAATCCGTATTTACGCAAGGTTCGAAGAAAACCACGAAAACTCCGAACGGTTAGGCAGATTGCCGCGATTTGGTTCGAAAACAGCACCTGCCGTCTACCAGTTGGGAGGTCTGAACCTCTCGGCCACTTGGTGGGCTCTATGTTATGAAGGACTATATACCAAGTGATTAAAATATTCAAAAATATTATTTCACGTGTATCTGCTCTTTGAAAAAAAATCGTACAAATATTATTGAGTTAGTATTTTTATTAAGTTTCAGATTGAGTAATATAATAGCTTTTTAACTTATGTCTGATTTTGTAATGATTTCAGATTCTTTCTTTTCAAGGTTTCTAACAGCAATAATTATGTTTCTTTTATAAGTTTTTAATTAAGTTCAATGATCATATGTATATTTTGTCAAGCTCAGTACGTATACTCGAACTTTAACTATTTCAAATTTCTGATCGAAATCAAATGTTAAATATCAAAATAAATCCGATGATAATATAATATTATAATGAGTGTCGATTTGTTTACATTTACATTTATTTCACGGGATAACACAAAATTTCGGATAAGCTTACCGCCAAAAGGTTTAAGAAAAAGTTTTAGATTAGAGTATTCAAGATCAATAGTGGTGTTTCTTAACTGTTATTTATCTTTCAGCGTTGAATAAAAAAATAAATTAATAATAAACCATTGTGTCAGAATTTTTTAGCAAGTCAAAAACTACCAAATTAAAAAAGTAGCAAAAATCGGTTACTATAAAATAGATATGATTGATGTGTTTTTTAACTTGAGATAATTGATTTTTATGTACTTTCCAATACCAAATCTGAAAACTACCATAGTTTTTAAGGATCACGTTAGAATTTTTATTTGATTCGTAAATTTCAAAGTTGAAATGTAGCGAAAATCTTATTCTGTAAAATAGTTGTAATTTTTTTTTCATTTAATTCAATAATTATTCCTTTATTGGCATTTACAGGAATTCTTACAGGTAAACAGCTAAGATATGCGATGAGATGGGGAAGGAAGTTCAATTTTAACTCTGAACGTTTTAACATTAAATGATACAATTTGCGTTATCCTTACATGTTGGTTAAAACGGAAGGTGATTTTCGGATTCAATGGTAAAAAACACATAATAATAAATTATCAAAAATTACAAACAAAACAATTACATCTGTTTTATAGTATCCAATTTTCACTATTTTCTTCTTTTTTATTTTAAAATTTGTGATTTGCGAAAAATCTTCACATGATGATAAGAAAGAAAGTGAATTTCGGACTCAAAGGTACAGAACACATAAGAATCATTTGTCAAAATCAAAAATTACAACCAAATATAACCCAACTTTTCCAGATTAAAGTGATCTAATGACATTTTAATATATATATCATTTTGTAAAGAATTGAGGTTGTTAATTTTCATCATGTTATTTAACAAAAATTTTGTTTTTTTTTCTCCTTGTATGCTTATTACAAGTTACTTATTTTGAATTAATATATCAGAATGTTTAAAGATTTAAAATTTATATAGCAATTTTAATTTTATTTTGAATCATTTTTTATACACCCAAGGAAATTATATTTCTACTAAATTTAAGAATGACTCCCAATTTGCAGCAAAAACTATGCTCCAACTTTAAACAACCAGTACACAGACAACTTTAATCGTAGAATAACGGGACTTTTGTTGCCTTACTAGTCAGTGTAATTGGAGAAAATTACTAAATATAACTTACAGGACCGGAGGACCTTATGTTTGTTTGTTTGTTTGTATTTATGTCGGCCAATTATCTACACTATGCGATATAGGCCCTATGGGATGGGATGCCCTCCGTGGGGGTCTTTTTAAGAAAACCTAACCCGTATTTGCGCAAGGTTGGAAGAAAACTACGGAAAACTTCGAACGGTTAGGCCGGCGGTCGCAATTGGGTTAGAACCCAGCATCTATCGTCTACCAGTTTGGAGGTCAGAACCTCGAGGCCACTGGTGGGGCCGGAGGACCTTATGAAATTTAACTTTAGTAATTTTTTAAGAATTCTTTTTTGTTGACCAAAATTGCTTTTAATTTGTTTTTTACCTTATTTAAAACATTCTTTCAATTGGAAGTATATATCTATCAATATCGGCTTAGGAATTAGCCGTTGGCAAAGGTTGAGAGTGGACGTCCTATATTGTAAACGGAAAAAAACCATGCATAACATTTAAAAGTACATGGCATTAATTATCATTTAGTACAGATTTCTTTAAAGTACAGCTTGGCAAATTTTATTCTGTTATTTGAGGTATGATGATTCGGGAAATACTTCATTTTTTCAAGAATATGCAAAAATAAATGTATAAATCTACATTTACCGTGTTTTCAAAAAATGGCTGTTGGATATCAAATTCTATTACTTGCCAATGGTGACAGATATTTAAAAACTCTTACATGTTACGCATGACGTCAGGATTTTTTTTTTTTACTTGAATCTTGATTTTAGTTCAAATTTCAAATAATGCATACAGCTGACAGCGATTGACGCTCAATCGTGGCCAAGATTGACGTCATTGAGCATTAATGCGACGTAAAAGACGAAGACTATGAATTTTGTCTCATTCGCCAGTATAATTTTTCTCTTACATCTCGATTATGAACTCATTCAATATGGTTTCAAATTAATGCTTTTTTCCATGAAAACAACAAATTATTTGATAGTAGTATAAAGCGTTGATAACTGGGCATGAATTTAACAAGCACTGTTAAAAATTTGAAACTTTTGCTGCATCGCAAATTCACCGTTTATAGAAAACGATTATTTCACTGTACTATGGAGCATTCTCATTGGTCAAAATAGAGACATTCTATAAAAGCAAAAATTTCAAATTTTTAACAGTAACAGTATTTGAGTTTGCAGGGCATTTTACGTTTACGAAATTTTATTTCCCCGGATAAAAGTTACTTTTCAAGGTCGGATTTAAAGAATATTTTATGCATCATACTTTAAAACAAGGAGAAGAAAATTTTCGTTAATCTTGTTCTTAGGGCACAATTCTGAACTCTTTTAATATGATTTCTCTGGAATACGTTGTAGCTATGGAAATAAGAAATTCTACGATAGCATAACACAATGAAATAGGAATAAATATTGAAATAGTAATAAATATAATAAGCAGTACTTCAGTTTGCATGGCAATTAAAATTTCATACGATGCGTATTAACTTAATTATTAAACTTATATTCTTAAAAGGACTGTATATACTTTATTTAACTTACTGCGGTGCGTTACGTGCCTTCATGACAAAACAGAAAACAACTAGAATAACAAAACGGTTTATGTTTCTAAGGTTACATACATTAGGGAATAAAGTGCGACGCCAACGTTGACACATAAATGCAGATAATTCCAACATACTCCCCCTCCCCCCTCCCGACATCGAAAGGATAATTTCCGTCTATTATATAATATAAATATTTGCATTACAAATGATTAAGTAAATATGATGCAATACAACAATTTTCTTTAGAACAATGAGTAATACAATTATGAATTTACAGCAATAAGGAACTTAAGAAGAAAAACTAACAACCAAGTTCCTTTTTTTTAACATTTCGTAATTAATTCTCTGAAACTTATTGTAGCAGTAACTCAATTTTCGAAATACTTCTTTAAAGCATTCTCTTTGAGATTTTAAATTTTACAACACTAATCTTACCATCTAAACCTCTTAAAACATTTGTAATGCGTCCTAGTAAATATTTATTTATAGGAAGATCGTCTTCCTTTATCATCACTAGTGTTCCTATGAATACATTCCTATGATTCCATTTGGAACGCTGTTGAAGCGTATTTAAATACTCTCTGTTCCATCAACTGAATGCATTTTGAAATCTTAGTCGAATCATTACTTCTAGATGCACTGCTTTAGTTAAAAAGCAAAGAAATATTGCTAAATACATCTTCTTAAAAAATCTTTCTCTGTCACTTACATAAAAAAACCCCCACCAAAATCTGTTCGCACATATTTGAATGGTACGCTAGGACATTTCCTCTTTGTGAGTAACGAACCCACGATTTGTTGCATAGTAAGAGGGTTGTTTGTTCTACAAATTACACACTTATGCGTTAATTTTCTATCAAAATCTGTTCCAAGTAATGGCCAGAAATTTTGCCTCAACTTGCATGACATCGTTTCTCTCACCTGTATGAAAGTTTTCTATGGTAGTAAATTGGAACTGGGTTGTACATTTTACCCTTAGCTGGCAGAATGTATTGATGTTTTTGAGCAAATTTTACTCAGCTGATCAAAACGCCCTCCTACTCTTAGCACTTTATCTGCATCCAAAAGGGGATTAACGATTGCAGTTTACTTTTCTTAGAAAATTGCTTACTTTCTAACAATGCAGTACATTTGCTTTAAATTCGTCCTTTTGAATCTCCCTTAACAAAAATGTTTCTGAACTTGATAATTCATTTATACTTATGTGTCCCGTTCTTTTTTCAGTTGATATTCTTGTACTATTTATTAATCTGAAAGTATAACTTAAAATAAGGAATATTTTAGATAATTATTGCTAATACTTATAATCTGTTTCACAAATTCAGTAAAATATAAACAGATTATTATAGTATTGGTTTTCAGTCTTAACTATGATGAAAAGTCAATAGTGCCTTCCAAATATTCCAAATCAATGTTTTTATTCGATGTGGTGTAATTTTTTTTCTGAGGAAGGAAAAATAGTGCTACCAAAGTTCACAATTATATTGTTAAAAGTTAGTTTTCAATACACAAGGTCTGCTTGATTGTTCTCTGAGCGTTTATGTTTCCATGCAAAAGTCTGGGTCAACTGATAAATTTTGTAAACTCTGTTGACCACAAAAGTTTTGTGCAGATAAGGAGGCGTCTGAGTCCATGGCTAGACATTGATTGGGTCACACCACAAAATTACCTCACTGGTGTCCAACTCTAGTAAATTCACTACCTTAGATATGAGTTGAGACAATAAGGCAGCTACGGACAATTCCAAAATTGGGATTTTCAAAAGTTTCAATGGTACAACCCGAAAGTTGTTAAATGTATTTAATAAAAAAATGTATTAAATTTTAGGGGACAGCGTTGATGAAGGGATCATGCATATGCGAGCTCGGATGCATCGGAGAATCCGTACAGTTCAATTTCTGAATGTCCTTTGTTTCAAGCGAAACAATTTATTTTTAAATTCTTTTTATTTTAATATGTTGTGATGAAGTTTCGCCATTCATCTTCATCGTCGTCTAGAAATGGATCGTTCCTATTCAACTTTAATAATCAAAGTCTCTGCATTTAAATCTAAACCTTGGCTGTTCCAGGCTAAACGAGTAATCACAATGGATCATGAATTTGAGCTACAATGGATAGAGCACATGTTTTCATTTATATAATTGGTTTATTAACTGATGAATTAAATAAAAAAGAGGCACAAATTGGATTCTACAACAATTCTGGAGCTTCAGTGCTCTGGTTCTTATCGCGATCATTGAATGCATACTCCCTATTGTTGGTTGCGATTTTTAAGAGTTCGGGGTGGTTAGAACACCATAGGTACAACATTTTTCGCCACTTTCAAGCGCTGCATTTAACTTTGTCTGCATCTGTTGTGCTTCCTTTAAAGTGTTAGCTCCTGTTAATACGTCTTCAATATATAAATCTTGGAGAACTACACGTGATGTTTTGGGAAAAAAGGAATCCTTTTCATTACTTGCAAGTTCATTATTTAGAGTGCGAGTGGCAAGATATGAAGCGTTTGATATGTCATATGTAATCGATTTGACTGGCTCTATTTCGCCACATTTCTACAATATGGGAAGCAAAACTCTAAGAATTTGCGCAAGTAGTATATGGCGATACATCTTTATGATATTGGCTTTAAAAGTGTACTTATGTGTTCGAAACTGACAAATGATATCAAAGAGCACATATTGAACAAATCCTTCTTTAATAAAACATCATTTACAGAAGCATCACTGGTAGTAGCTGCAATAAAAAAAAAAAATTACAAATTACAAATGCATTCCAACTAAAAGTGCTATTAGAAATACGGTCTTAATTTGCATCAAGATAAAAATTTACATAAAAATTTATGTAGAGAATTCAATAATTTAATCACTACTAAGTTTTAGAGTTACTGCCTAAATTTGTCAAGTTTAATTTTAACCTATTTATATTAGATTTACTTTATCACATTCGATATCAATAATACATTTATTATTAAAAAATACATGCATATTAGCGATGTAGTAAGAGTTGCTAAAGTGTAAAAATTCGAATTCTAAGAATTCCTTCAGCAAATTTCTACAGATTTAAATGGTTTACTAGTTTATAGCTACATATTTACTAGTTTTTTTTTTATCAGATATGAAGATGAAGATGAATGTAAAATATTTTAATATCCAACTATGAAAAAAAAATTGACTAGCATTTATTTTATTTTTCATTATAATGTAGCAATAGAATACTCCTATAAAAAATAGTTAAAAAAAACAACTTCTAATGTTTAGTTTTAGGTAGTTATTTTGAAAAACAGTTACACTATTAACCATTTTAACTATCATTTTTCAACATTAAAAAAACTCCTTTTGACAAACTTCCTTAAAAAATAAAAACTTTTTTAGAATGTAGCAAAACTTTCCTCTTTACTTAATTTTAAAATATGACGCATCAGTTTTACTTTCTTCTACCTTCAGTAGAAGAATTATTGTAATCGAAATTTTTTTCATGTCCGTTTTTCGACGGATTTACACGTTTTAGAGGTGAGAGATTCCAAAAAATCTGTTTTTACAAAACGTCTGTCTGTGTGTATGTCGCCATTCTACCATCAAAAAGTGTATGAAGTTATGCATAGAAATGAACCAAATTTTTTGTGAATGTTTCTGGCTTTTGCAAGCTGGTTCTCCTTCAGTTTAAAAATATTCCGCCGGAAGGGGGCGTTGCATTCGCAATTTTTTGCAATTTTCAATATTGTATCGGCCAAAAGTATACAAAGTTATGCATCGAATTGAACCAAATTTTTTGTCTAAGTGTATGACTATATTAATTCGTCCTCCCTGAATTTCAAAAAAATCCGCCGAATGGGGGTGCTGCAATCGCGATTTTTATGCCATTTTCAATATTGTACCGGCCAAATGTACATGAAGTTATGTATTGAATTGAACGAATTTTTTGTGTAAGTGTATGACTATGGCGAATTGGTCCTCCCTGAATTTGAAAAGAATCCGCCGAAAGGGCGCGTTGCAATCGCGATTTTTGTGCCATTTTCAATATTGTACCGACCAAAAGTATATGAAGTTATGCATCGAATTGAACCAAATTTTTTGTGTAAGTGTAGGGTTATGGCTAGTTGGTCCTCCCTGATTTTGAAAAAAATCCGCCAGATGGGGGCGCTGCAATCGCAATTTTTGTGCCATTTTCGATATTGTACCGACCAAAAGTATATGAATTTGTACAACGAAATGAACCAAATTTTTTGTGTAAGTGTATGGCTATCGCTAGTTGGTCCTCCCTGAATTTGAAAAAAATCCGCCGGAAGGGGGCGCTTCAATAGCCTATTTTATGCCATTTTCAATATTACACCACCTAAAAGTGTATGAAGTTAGTCCTAGAACTGAACTAAAATTTTTGTATATAATTATTTTTTGGTAAGGCAGATATATCTTCCCTGAACTAAAAAAAAAAAAAAAATATGCCTACCATTCTATTGTTCATCGGCTTGTGTAAAGACTGAAATTCGTTTTTACTCCGATTAATTGATTGAAGTGGAATTTAAGATGAAAACCAAAGTTCGTATGGTATTGAATTAAAATTATTAAAACATTAAAATGAGTAACTATTTTTTAAAAATATTAAAATGTGCGTATGAAATAGAAGAAAGTTTTGGGATTGGCACATCCAGCTAGTTTTCTTAAATTCACACAATAAAAAGTAATTTAATACGTCGAAATAAAAGTCCATAAGAGTAAAATCGTCTGCAAATTCAATACTGCTTGTTAAACTCATGCCCCGTTCTGAACACTGTACTCCACAATTGAAGTATTTATTATTTCCACTGTAAAAATGCATTCCCGTAAAATCATATCAGAATAGGTTCAGAATAGGTTTAGTGTTCAGAATAGGTGCGTAAGAACAAGATTGTACTGGTGAATGAGAACAACTCCATAGCATTATTCTCCTTCTTTCGCATGATTGCTGAGTGATATCAGTTTCGGCCTCGTCTAAGCGCCAATCGCGTTCATTTCCATGTGTTGTTTGAAATTTGAACTAAAACGAAGAATTACAGTAACCGGGTTCTCTCTGTTGCTTGCCATTGCGCCAAATTGCGACTAATTCCTAATTTGGCGAGTAAACAAACGATTAGATTCGCCAAATTGCTAATGCTCTATTTTTGAATTTTTCTTTCTTTTCTTATTTTTCATACATATGCATACATACGTATTTTTAATGTTTTCTAGCGGATAGTTGAAATTAGATTAATAACAATCGTTGTCACAGTAAGAACTTTGGTTTATAACATTTTGAAAAAAAAGAAGTACATTAAAGGATTAAAGATATTTTTTGTGCTAGTCGGCGAATCTTTTTTGCTAATATTTTTTACACTTGGTGAATATTTTTTTTATTTTTAATTAGCCAAATTACTAACGTCAGTCAAATGTCAGCGAGAACACTGACAGTAACTCCCGACATTTTCTATAAAACTCCTGCAAGAATTTTTTTCATATATATCACCGATTGCAAGTTATTAAATTTTTTAATTCCATCAGTCATTTTTGGGACACCCAGTATGTCTGTATCTTCATCTGGAGGAAATTTAAGCATTTTATCTATCTTTGTTAGAGTATATTTCATATACGGAAAGATGTTCCACTCTTTATTAATGACTATTCGACTTTACTTTTTTTTCTTTTGAATCTACTGTACTTTCAAAACTCTGAAATAAAAATTGTAAATTTTCTCAGCGAAAAAGTCCAACAAAAATAATTTTCCAGGAAAAGTTTTTCAGAAGATTGAAAGAAAGAGAAAAAGCTGAAAATAGTTAAGCTAAACTTTTTAAAAATCTAATTCCGTATTTCTTTACAAAATGAATTATGAAGTGAAAGGAAAAAAAAAAATCAGTGAAATTTTATTTCTGTTAAAGGAAGAAATGTTCATGTCTATAGTCATTAATGATATTTATTTGTCGAGTTTCAATAATAAAAAATACATATTCTTATATGCTGTATATATTCACATACCTTTCTAATAACATTATTTGGTATGTGTAATATATATATACATATCGCATTTTTGCTATAAAAGTGTTATAACTAAAAAATTAGTCTTTTTGAGAACATGGTTTACACTATTCTACCAATCACCTAAAGTAGAAGATAGAGCTGGTAAAATCTAGCAACCAAGTAGTAGTTGTGTTTCCAAAATGGCCATTTAGCTTACCACAGCCAGAAACAGTTATCAGCATTTTTTGAAAAGCAAATTTGTTTTTTTACTTATGACACTTTCGTAGCAAGGGTACGATATATCAGTGCATGCGCGCATTTATTATAAAAGAATAGGCAAATCTGAATTGCATCGAAATCTCTATAGAAAGATCTTCATCAATAACTTTTGGTAATCCTAATAATTTGAAAAATCCACCAGTCTTTCTCGTAAATGACAGCATTATTAAAGTAGGCATACTTTAACATATCTGGGTATTAAATTAGGCAAAACTCATTTTTTTATCCCTCATCTGGATGAAACGGTTAGAAATTCTGAAAAAAACATCTGCACACAGTCTTGTGTCTGTCTGGGAGATTGCATTCATTTTTTTCTTTGGTTCAATTGTATTCTACTTCGTAAAAGTATGTCTAACATTCACATATGTTGAAATCATATTATAAGAATTTACGACTTTTCAGTTCTCAAAGAAATGTCTTGACACTGCACTGTTAAAAATTTGAAACTATTGCTGCAACCTCACTTCACCGCTGATATAAAAAGAGATAACTTCACCGTATTATGAAGCATTCTTATTGGTCAAAATTGAGATATCATATATAAACGATGGAGTGGCGATGCAGCAAAAGTTTCAAAATTTTAACAGTGTGATTACAAGAGCATTTGCTCACACACCAACATTAGTGCTTCAAAGAGATTCAAAGATCATAATAGATTTATTCAATTGGATTTCGAAATTGTGCTACCTCTGACAATAAAGTTCGTTGAAGTTCGTTCTGTAACATTAATGTAGATGAAATATTAATGAAAGTTATCGTACCATTCTTTGAAATAGTCATCTCCCATAACTATGCACCGCTTAGATCTGTTGTACATGTCCTAGGAAATTCACAAGAATTCTTTTTTTGGGATGGAGTTCAAAAGCTTCGTCACGTTTACTTGGATGTCAGCAATATGGTCAAATCGCTTTCAAAGAGAGTTTGAGTGTTGAAAATAGGATGAAGTCTGGGGGATTGAGATCTGGCGAACATAGTGGATGTTCAATTTGCACCACCCCTCATGAATTTCTTTCGATGTCTTGCAAAGCTTAAAACCAAACTTTAAACTGATCTTTTGTTCTTTCATTTTCTTACTCTCAGTTACGGTACTAAGACACTGAACAAGCACTTACTCTCTTAAAAAAATCCAGCGTTTTTAACTCCGACGGAGCTATTTTTCGCTCCTTTCCGGTTTTGAAGATGCACTTATCCTATAGGAGTGAATTTCATTCATCTTGCGGAGCGTTTAATTTCATTCTTTTTTGATAAGCGATTTCACTCCTTTTTGATAAGCTATTTTCAGACTTTTTTGGACTAAATTAATCGACAGAAGGAGTAATTGTACTCCTTTTTGAGAAGCTATTTATTCACTCCTTTTTGACTAAATCACAGTTACCAAAGGAGTGTTTTACTATTATTTTTAGAAATTAGTACTTTTTATTTCATTTTTTAATATATTCAATACAAAGAAAGATTTTTTTTCTTTAATAACCCTTTTTTTAATAAATAATTTTTTTTATTAGTTTTAGATAGTTTTTTATTGGATTTACGTTTAGATATTTCATTGATTTTTTTAAATTTCAAGTTAATTTTTAGTTTTTACTATTTATATACGTATAAATGTAACAATTGGAGAGAAATTTTAGAAACGATTTCAAATATTGAGATATAACATATATGTGATACTAATAAAATTAATATTTAATGGTAAAAATTTTTAAGTTTTCTATTTTACATATTAGATTATAAAAGCTAAATCTCGAATTATTAAAATATATAACTAAACTTACTTATATCATGTCAGATACTATGTTTTAGCAAATCACTGTTTCTATTAAACTTCACCCAAATCCACATTTTTGCCCCCCCCCCCTCCCACCCTGCGCGCGTACACAATTGTTTTTCAAAACCCTTCATATTTTTTTAAATCTAATCATGATGCAGATTTTTTTTTCTTTTTTTTTTATGATAAACTGGAAAACAAAATCTTCAAATCAAGACAAGATTTTTCTCCTAACTTAGAATCATAAGATGCATTGTTTTTCTGTTATATTTTTTATAATGAGATATTTTGTTGTATTTATACATTATATATATAATTTTAGCGTTACTTGGCGTTATTACTTTTAATATAAAAATAATAATTTCTTGTATGTTTCTTATATCGTTTTATGTTTCTTATATTATTATATGTTACTTTATTTCACTTTATGATACTGAAAAATATTTGTGGAATGTAGAATATATAAAAATAAAAACTTTTTATTGTTATTATTTATTTAGGATATATGTTTTACGTTTATTAAAATATTCAAACCATACAAGTATTTAATAACTTATGTTCATTTGGATATATACAAAGATGCATATCTATAATTTATTTTTAAATAAAGTTTACCACTGTCAGGAGAATGTGATTATTTTCTATTTAACCTCTTCAGACCCGAGGGTTTATTGATCTACTTTTATTAATTTCAGCTATAGATTTACATTAATTAATTGATAACTAAGAAAGATTGAACAACGATATAATTAATTTTTTTTTTTTTTTTACACAATTTTTTTTTATAAATGGGGACTTGTAAAACACGCATTTTAACAATTTCTTAGGTTATTTTAAATTAAATTTTACTTTTCTGCATTGTAAAAACATAAAAAAAGATAAAAAAAATATATATTTAATAATTTGTATTACTAATGGAGTCTACAAATGGTGTCTTAACACACAGTAAAAATTTTTACGTTTTCTTTTTTTGTACATTTCGTGCATTTCTGCTGCAAGCCATTTTTCTATATCACGTAACTCACTGAAAAAGCACTACGAGAGACAAATTGCTATTTTCTTTATTTCTGCTATCTCTTAGGCTCCATTCACACTAATTTCTCTTTTTTTAAAAGTATTTATATATGTGAAAACAAAATTATAAAGATGTGTATCCTATAGGATGCACCAGGTCTGAAGAGATTAAACGAACATTTGCAAATGCTTAAATGTAGAATTCAGCTTTTAGTGCACATCTAGGTGAATATAATTTAATAAATACTTGTATACTATTTAATGAAATATTTTTACAAAAATAGAGCGCATATCCGATTAAAATAAATAAATAAATAAATAATAAAAATTATTATGGATCTATGTTCCACAAATATTTCTCTGTATGATTAGCAAAATACCTTAATAAATAATAATGTAAATACTTAACTTTATGTAAAAATTTGTTTACATAAAGTAAATTTCAACATAATTATGCAGCTTGAATATAAGAAAATAATATTTTCAAGAGTATTTTATAGATCACCGTAAATTGTTCCGAATTTTCCAAAAGTAATTATACTAAAACAAAATGTGAAATTTAGAAAATATTTTAGAATGCATTTATGTATAAAAAAAAAGGAAAAAATCATAGTGATTAACATTTTCTGTTTAAAAGTAATAAAATTAACGCCAAAATAATATATACAATATAAAAGTCTAATACAACAAAATTACCTCTTGGAATCGTATGCTCGGGAATCTCTGAAAATACCGCAGGAGAAAAATCCTCATTTTCTAAAACGCTAAAACCGGTCATCTTCCATCTTGTTTTCTGCCATTAGGCTTGTATTATCGTGTAAAAGGATAAACTCTCCTTATTATTGTTATTATTATTATTTGCGGGTAAAGTATGATCATTTCTATTCTTTATGGATGCAAGATTTGGATCCTTTTGGCCATTAATATATGCAGCTAGAATTAACGTCAAAGCGTCAAACATCTCATTCACTTTTCAAAACATGGCGATAACGAACGCCAAGCCAAACAATGTATCACGTGACCCGGTTACAACCAATGACATCCATCTCAGGTCGCATTGCTTGGAATTTTCTCAAAAAGGAGTTTTTCTGCCGTGTGCTCCCATAATGATGGTTTATCAGGCGAGTTTTTTCTCCAAAACACCCCTTTTCGATAGCGTTTCTCTCAAGACGGAGTGAAAGCCTTGATAAAATATTTCGCTCCTTTATTGAGTACGAAATTCGTTCTTTTGAATTAAGAGTGTAGTAAAGCACGTCTTACACAGAACAAAAACGAGACTCAACTAAACAACGGTTGAGGAATATGGTCAACATTTGCCTCTATGCAGGTGCAGCATATTGTTTCCCAGTGTTGCCAGAACCGTCGTTCTGAATTCATTCACGGAATTTTTTTGTCAGAAGTAGTAGTTGAGGAGGAATGTTCATAGTAGCCACAAGAACTTTTTTTTAAGTCGCTGTATCTCTCAAAGTAATTAATTAAAGTTTAAAATCATCTTCGTCTGGCATTCAAGCTCAACTGATGCATAAATATGAGAGAGAGTTATTTATGTACACTGATTATTCAAGGTGTGGAATGATGTAACAGTCTATGCTTTTTACATTTTTCACATTTTCACAATTGTCCAGACGTAGAAAACTCCATTTTCGAGGATAAATTGTGTCTTGCAAGCAGAATTTCATGAAATGAATTACTCCGTTCTGAGGGCTTTAAATTTCAAATTATTATCATTTCTAACAGCGACTAATAGTCTCTCCGATTAAGCAAAGCAATTGCAAAATACAAATTCACACGAGATGCCCAAGCGGAAAAAAGACGGTAACTGTTCAAAAACTCCTCAATAGTACTTGTTTAAGCTGTTAGAGGTAATTCCGGAATTGAAAGAAATAAAAAAGTCTATGATTTTGAAAAAAAAAAAAAAAAAAAAAAAAAAAAAAAAACAGAAAATAATTTTGACTACAACACAAAATTTTCACCGTACCCTTCTTCTTCTATTAAACGACAAACAAAAGTAAAAACAACAGACTTAAATACAAGATTGGCAGAACATACATTGTTACAAATCGCCAGCTTTAGTTTCATAGTCACCACATTTCTGTTATAGAATATCTCTATTTTAACTTATGAAAATGCTCTATATTATACAGTCAAGTAAACAATTTCTATAAATGCAGTAGAGTAACTATGCAACTAAAACTGTAGACTTTCAACAGTGCAGGCACAAATTGCAAATAGGCATTCTCATTCTTTGACAGTATAGAAGACCTTCTTTATAAATTCAGACACTTTTCCCATTTCTAGCAAAAAACAGTCCTTTTCAAAAAAAAAAAAAAAAAAAAAAAAAAAAAAAATCGCGATACTGCGTTTAATAGAAAATTTCAAAATCTCTACATTTTGTTTTAGAATGTATTTGTCAACTTCTAAACTTAGAATGTTTTAGAACTCACTTCAAACGTTCATTTAAGAAAACATCCTAAAATGCCATTCTCAAACTGAATTAATCTTTTTTTGATAAATTAGACCTCAGAAAGAAAATTATATAGTGCATGAGCCTCTTAGAAAAAGGGAATACTTATTTCAAAATCATAACAGCTTTACCTTACGACTTTATTCCAGGGATTGACTTGAATGGCGCCATGTATCTTTGGCAGCTGCTTTCTTTTGCTTATGGGCACATGGCTGGTGCTATTCACAAAAATTTTTTTTAGATACTAGTACTTATCCAAGATTCTTATTTTTTAATTTTTTGGATCACTATTTCTCTTAGCTACGAAGTGGTGCGCATTTAATATCTTATAAAAATAATTATATTGTCAATTTTATTTTCTAAATCAAGATTTTTCACTTCGATATTTTGTAAATGCTCTTTTTTAAAGCAATTAAATATTTACAAAGTGAAATATATTCCTATACAAGAAATTGTAAACTTAAAAAAAAAAAAAAAAAAGTCATTTAAAATTAAGTATACACTCACACATCGAATTTTGTTTTTATGTATGTAAACGCTGACAGATAATCAGAAAATTTGTATATAATAAAAACAAAAGAAAATTGTATTTAACCAACGAACGTTTCTAACATAGCAACAATTTTGTTTACTTTCTTTCACAATGTTTCGTTTTTTCCGGGTCCTGCGCTGTACCTGAATATCGCTGTACATACTGATATACAACTGCTGGTCTCCATATACAGGGTGTCTCTAAACTCATGGTACATACGCTAGGGGGTGATAGAACACATCAAGACGAGTAATAGTAAATAGGAAACCAAGGGTCCTAAACGTTTTACAAAGGAGATATCCGCCATTAAAATTTGGTGCCCAAAATTTCAAATAAACATAAAAAACGGAAAAATTGGTCGATTGATTTGCGGTTTTCACTAAAACTATTCTTTATGTTGATATTTTCTTGAAAATAAATTATAAAGATAAATTTCGAAAAATGCCGATCGATGGCGCTTTAATCTTTGGATTAACGAATAACTATTTTTTACCGTTATTTTCTGCATCTCATTAAATGGTTTGGTAAATTTAGATTTGAACTTAAATTTTGAGCTTTAAATATAAATAGTTAGGAATGGTTAAGTAGCACAAACTGAACTGTGTTCAGAAGGTTCTAATTTCAAATGATTATAAAATATGGAGAAATCGGTCGATTGATTTGCGGATTTCACTAAAACTATTCTTTATGTCGGTATTTTATTGAAAATAAACTATAAAGATAAATTTCAAAAAATGTCGATAGAGGGCGCATTAGATTTCGTATTAACGAACAACTATTTTTTGCCGTTATTTTTTGACTCATTAAATGGTTTCGTAAGCTTAGATTTAAACATAAATTTTGAGCTCAAAATCTGAATAGTTGGGAGTGGTTAAGTAGCACAAACTGAACTGTGTTCAGAGGGTTTAAATTTCAAACGATTAAAAAAACGGAAAAATTAGTCTATTCGTTTGCGGTTTTTGCTAAAACTACTCTTTAAATCAGTGTTTACTTGAAAATAAATTTTAAAGATAAATTTCACAAAATGCCGATAGAGGGCGACTTAGACATTGGAGTAGCGTACAACTACTTTTAACCGTTATTTTTTTAAATCTTATTAAATGCTTTCAAATGCTTAGATTTAAATTTTGAGATCAAATTCTGAATCGTTGCAAGTGTTTAAGTAGCGCAAAAGTGAACTGTGTTCGAGGGGGGGGGGGGGAGGGTTAAATTTCAACACCTGAACACACTTCAGTTTGCGCTTCTTAACCTCTCCCAACGATTCAGAATTTGAGTTCAAAATTTAAGCTTAAATCTAAGATTTCGAAAACATTTAATAAGTTTTGGAAAGCATTTAAATAGATACAAAAAATAACGGTTAAAATTAGTTCTTGGTTACTCTGAAGTTTAAGGCGCCCTCTAACGGAATTTTTTGAGATTTATCTTTAAAATTTATTTTCAAGAAGATACTGACTTAAAGAATAGTTTTATTTTAAATCGCAAACGAATCGATCAATTTTTCCGCTTTTGTTAATCATTTGAAATTTGAAACCTCTGAACACAGTTCAGTTTGTGCTACTTAACGACTCTCAACTATTCAGATTTGAGCTCAAAATTTAAGTTTAAGTCTGAGTTTACGAAAACATTTAATCAGATGCAAAATCTAACTTAAAAAATAGTTGTTCGTTACTCCAAAGTCTAAAGTGCCTTCTATCGGCATTTTTTGAAATTTAACTTTATAATTCATTTTCAATAAAATACCGACATAAAGAATAGTTTTAGTGAAAACCGCAAATCAATCGACCAATTTTTCCGTTTTTTATAATCATTTGAAGTTTAAATCCTCTGAACACAGTTAAGTTTGTGCTACTTAACCACTCCCAATTATTAAGATTTTGAATTCAAAATTTAAGTTTTAGTTTAAGCTTACGAAACCATTTAATGAGATGCAAAACAATCACGGCAAAAAATAGTTTTTCATTACTTCAAAGTCTAAAGCGCCCTTCATCGGCATTTTTCGAAATCTATCTTTATAATTTATTTTCAGGAAAATACCAACATAAAGAATACTTTTAGTGAAAACCGCAAATCAATCGACTAATTTTTCCGTTTTTTATGTGTATTTGAAATTTTATACCCCCATCTTTAATGGCGGTTATTTTCTTTGGAAAACGTTCGGGACCCTTGGTTTCCTATTTATACTATTCGTCTTGATGTGTTCTATCACCCCCTAGCGTATATACCATGAGTTTAGGGACACCCTGTATACCCAATCCAATTTTCCTTAGATTGAAATGTAGATATCTTGACCTGCCCTGTGTGTGTATATACCATAAAACAAATCGATTTTATTTATTTTTTTTCAACTTGTATTAAGTTATTAAAAACTACAGAAAATAAAATACATATCTATATGCTTATTGTAAATGTGCTTGAAGAAAGATATTTTTTATGAAATATGAGATATCTTTTAGAAGTTTGAGATTTTAATTTAGGTTTTTTTTTAATATACGAGTAGTTTATTATTGAATTAGAATTTAAAACACTGTTTTACTGAAAATTTTAGTTGTAACATGCATGTAGCAGTGTATATGTATTAAAAACATTTTATAAGATTATAAAGCACCTTAATTTGCCGCTGTCGTATATTCACAAATTACATATTTTTTTTTTAAATCCTATTGCAGGGGAAACTTTACGCAAAAAGTAATTTTATGTCGCATAATAATAAAGTATTGCTAATAATTTATAATTTGTGTGAAAGTAACTGAAACATTGATGCAAAAACTTTAAAAAATTACCTATTGCACACAAAAATATATTATCATACGCTACTTTTAGGTAAAAATAGAATTAATTGTATTGATTTTTTTTCAAGATTATGGTTTACCTAACTTCAGAACAAAAGATTGTAATGTGATAGACAATTAAAAATTGATCTTTCATAAGAAGAAAATGCTGTAATATAAATATTTGTCAAAGAAGTCTTATTGCATCATATGTGAAGTTAAACTGAAACAAACATGCAAAAAAATATTGCTGCATTAGAACTTCTATTGAATACTTTTTAATAATTTATATATAAACAATTAATTTTGAATACGCATGAATACCTGGTCTTGTGTCTATATCATGAGTGAATATACGTTACGCATAAGGAACTTAAACAAGAATTAGATATGTCATTTCTCAGTTAGTCAGATACATCATATTGTTTATTTGGATACATCACTGGATACATCATATTGAATCATACTCATATATGATCCCTAGACAATTTTAAGAAGATTCTGACCCAAGTTTTTACATTTTCTTTTCAAAAACAAATTGGAGATGGGACTTTATCTTATAAAATGCTAAAAATATTTATTTCCATAATCTGCTTCTTTTTTTAATTATTGTTTAAAAGATTACATCAGACGTTACTTCGAAAAGCATAAATTAACAAATAAAACGGTTTTGTAGATATTTTTTAATAGATTACTTTTGTCTCCAGAACAATAAAGCTCTAGAAAATAACTACTCTTATAAAATCAATTAAACATAAATCAATATTTCATACAATTAAAAAAAAAATAAAGATAACAGTATTCTCTAAAGGATATCTATAAGAAAAATTGAAATTGCAATTTATAGAAGAGAAAAATATTCTGTATTCAAATAAAATGAGAATTTACAATTTTCAAAAAGAGAAAAACAACCTATCAAGGTTAATAAAAGTGTCATAGTCCTGTTATAAAGAGAAAAGTTACTGTACAACAGTCATTTGGAAGAAAGTTTTATAATGAATTTGTTCTACCGAAATGTTCTATAGTGGTTTTAAGCATTTCTTGCAACTGCCTAAACTCGACTTATTTTTTATTAAATATATATTAGACAGTTTCTAAATAAAAAAAATAACCGGACTCTTCCATACTCTGTATTCAAATTTGTTAATTAGGAAAAGTCGTTTCCCATCCACCGAAAAAATTTTGATTAGAAATTTTCAAACTTATTTCCCCATTTTTGGGGGTATTCTACAAAAGAAATTCCTGTATGTAATGTAATGTCTCAAGATTTAAATAATGTAGATTTCAAATAAATGATAAAGGATTAATGCAGTAATAATATTTAGTAACATAGGGTTGATATGTGAATCATAGCGCTGTAAGGGTTCACCTGTAGCAAATAAAAATGTCATTATCGGTAAACACAATAATACTGAGGCGATGTATGGTCGATACATTACGATAGAATCATGTAACTATATTTATTTGCACGGTACAGACAATGATACACTTGATCACTATAAAACGTTGTTGAAACCGTACTCAACGGGTGTATACTATATGTAATGAAAAGAATATTGCCCAGTTAAACTGATGGCATTGAACTCACAGGCTCCACATACTAAAACCTCTAAATAACGGACATCTCGGGAGCTCGTAAATTGTCCGCTATTCGGAGGTGTCCGCTATTGGGAAAACCTAAAAGATTAAAAAGTTGCTAAGAAATGCTTAATGTTTCATTAATTGACTTTTATATGTCCAAAAACCTCTATTATATGATTAATCAGAAATATTTTTTTTTTTTTTAAGCAATAAAATTGAAATTAAACTTTGTATACCTTTATCCACTATCTATTACATTCTTACAAGAAAAAAAAAAACTGTTGCAATTTTTTTTTTGTTATTACATGTAATTTCTCTTTCATGTGAAGTTTTAACTCTGTAGGTAATTTTAATCCTTTTGAATAATCTTTTATTTTTACTAAAAAAAAAAAAAATGCTGTGTAATTGTTCACTGTATTTTGCCGCTTCTTGGAAATTCCCGATATTGCAGGAAACATCTTCAGTTTCAGCATCTCTTTCATCTTCACTAAAAGTGAATGAAATCCAAATTGCAGCATCGACAGCATTAACTAATTTTAGGCAGTTCTCAAGCGTATTCATATAATCTAACTTTAAAAGAATGTAGCACAATAAAAACTTTATACCAAGCTTTAAAATTGTACATTACGTCTTGATCAAGTGACTGGCACACTGAAATTGTTTTGGGAAAGAAACATAATTGCAACGTTGTCGAATTTCAAATGCTTTGGATAGAGTTTCCCAGTCTACCCCGTACATCTGTGATCACAAAATTTGTGACACATTATCTTGATAAATTTAGATACTTTTTTGTTTTTTTTTCATTTATTTTTCTCGTTAAAAACTAAATTTTCATCCTATATTGCCAAAATTACTGTCCACTATTTGGAATGTCCGTTATTCAGAGGTTAAACATACAAAACATTAGATTTTGGGAGTGGGGATTAGAAAAATGTCCGCTAAATAGAGGTGTCCGCTATTCGGGAGTGTCCATTATGGAGGTTTTACTGTACTTGTACATTACAGCCTTATATTTTCAATTGTTAGTTCCGTTCGAAAAAAAAAATGGAAAGGGGAGAGCTGTTTCCCCTTCTATTTTTTTTGTACTTAATCATTGAGCCTCCTAAACTATCAAAGACATGCTTTATCATATAAAAAATCTATATCCAAAATTCAGAGCAAATGAGATAACTTTTAATAAAAATCATTTAGCATTTATATAATTTAAGAGGAGTTATCCCCCTCTTTTATACTTAACCATTAAACTTCCAAATCTATTCAGAGATTTGAACGAAATTTGACAATTCTGCTTGAAAACCCGTTTATATAAAGTAAGGGGAGGGGCATAAGAACCCCCGTTCCCCCTGCTTATACTTATTCAATGAACACCTAATAACAGTCACGGAATTGCCTCATCAGAATGATCCTATATCTAAATTTTGAACGAAAACTTAATTCTGCATGAAAAACACATTTATATCAATTAAGGGGAGGGGCATGAGACTCACGTTCCCCCTCTTATACATATCGAATGAACTCCAAAAACTAATCAGGGAAGCGCCTTGTCAGGTTATAGCTATATACAAAATTTCAAGTGGATCGGATATTTTTATCATGAGTTATCGCGTTAAGCACGTATGAACATACATACAGAACGGGCGGGCACATAAGCTCTCAGGCTGTGATAGCCTGTGAGCTAAAAACTATTTTTGAAGCTTCATGAATATTGTTTCACTTTGTGGAGTTTATTGACTGCTCTGGATTGATGACAACGAAAACAGTAACACATCTTGATCTGCATTTTATAAATAAAAATATTCTGATAGTTTCTAAAAATGAAATTGCAGTACCATTTATTGGACGTTTCACAACAATTGTGTACGTTGTTTGTGTATTTATGGTTGTGTATTTGTGTACATTTAAAATTTCCTAGTGATTTTAAAGCATACTTATATGCTTTAGATGTAGACTTACCAATCTGTAGGTTAGCTCTCCAGAATGTTTCAGGCGGGAATACTTTAATTTGAAGTATTCTTTATGTGAAGTATGCATTATTGAAGATTATAAGATCGAGCTATGCATTATATAATATCAGTGAAGCGGTAACTCTTGCCTGCAACTTATCACCGCTCTAATTATTCGTTTTTAGCACCAATACTTTATCTTTGATTTATTTATTTGATTAAAAATAATCATCTTTTGATTTTAGTTTGAAACGATCTTATAAAAAGTGAATTTACGTAACTTTCTAAGTAGAGCAATTTTAAATTAGTGAGAAATTAATTCTTGTAATTTTAGTTGTGTACTTTCGTCAAACGATAGAAAGCTTTCTTGGTTTAACTGTATGTTTGTTTTTATAAAGGGGAACAGTTCTTGATATGAGATTTTCATGAAAACATATTCATTATATATATGAATATATATGTTCTCATCAACGTCTCAGAGCGAAAAATCTTTTTATTTTTTTTTTTAATACCAAATGACCTTAGGCATATGTATTTATATAAGAACTAACTTTTTTCTAGTTATATTTATAGAAATGATAGACTTCTATTTTGTTTCGAAGTGATTTTTTTTTAAAGTTTCACATTAATTCTGCATTTTTAATAAAACTAAATATAACTTATTTTCTCTGTAATGCACAAAAAACAGTGTTTATATAATTTTGTATAACAGTGTTTGCATAAAAAATTGCATATTAAATATCTAATTCATTAAACATCTATTTTTAGTAAAATTAAAAAAAATGCACTATAAAACTTTATTTTATCTTATAATTAAGCACTAGATAAAAATTGAAAATAATTTTGTTTTCACGTTTGAGTTAACATTTTTGTTTCACTTCTAAATTTCTTCAACCAAAGGAATATTATTTTTTAACCCCTCATTGCATGGTGTGCCATATATGGAACATACCAATAAAAACCCTTATACTTTCCTAAGGATCTTAAATTTAGGTTATCTGAGCTTTGTGGCATATGTAAAACATTCAAACAAAGAGTTTTGTACCAGATTTTCTCACTTCAGGGCAGTACCTCAATAGTTATAAGTCTTTTATTTAAGAAAAAAAAATTCCAGTCTGCATCGTACACAACAGTTGAATTTGCTTCAACTTTTTCCCCCCAAAATATTGAAAGTATCGCAAGGTAAAATTTTAAACATTCGAGTATATCATATATTTGTAATTAAGGTTGATAAAAACTAAAATATTTCAGAACATCAGCTCACAATCTTGTTTTTGTGTTTGTGCCAGATATGGAACATAGAGCATAACACTCATAAAACATTCTAATAAAAAATGGAGTGCAAAGGGCTAACGCACGGTTAAATCAATGCAATATTATTTGCATCTGATAATGATGATCAGTCTGATGATAGTTGTGGTGATTCAACATACATTCCAGCTAAAAAATAATTGAAAATGCTATTTCTTCATATGAATCAGACATTGACTGCAACAAATGTGATCCAAAAAACTGGTTCAACTGCAACAGGAAATAAATTTTTGTAATTAATATAGTTGTGGTGCTTCAACATACATTCCAGCTAAAAATAATTGAAAATGCTGTTTCTGCATATAAATCAGACATTGGATGCAACAAATGTGATCCAAAAGACTGGTTCAACTGCCACAGGAAATAAATTTTTATAATTAATATTAAAGTAATTTTAAATTTCATTAAAATTACTATATAAAAGTTAAAAACAACAAGTGAAATTCAACAATATTGAATTCAGACGTTTTTCCGCTGGCCAGACATTGTTATGTGCCGGGAGTGTATATGGGGGGAAGGGGGATTGAATTTCTAAACTAAACAAATTTTCAAGTTATCAGTGTAGTTACATGTAAATGTTCTACGAATGCTCCCCTCTCCCTGACACTGAATTCAATACTGAATGTATATAATGAGAAGCATCAATTTAGAGAAAGATTGTTTATTCTTTAGTGCTGCAGGTATTAATGCTGGACCCAGTGTTGATAGGAAAAAGTAACAAAGGAAAGACAAATATCTAAAGCGCAAATAAAATATGGAGGAAGCAATTCCTTAAGTTTTGAAATTATGGCTCTGGAGACTCCCTATCAGTTTTTGCCCTTTTTATAACCCCGAATTTTTTAATCTTATTTCAGAAGAGAGACGTAGATACAGCATAGGAAAGGATTTTTTTCAAACTTACAAGTTTCCCTTACGGATATTTATTGGAGTGATGTTTTAGGAAACCAAATAATTAAAGAGACAATGTCTGTCATTGAATTTCAAAACAAAATCCGACAATTTTCACGTTTTAATGACAAGACTAACAAAATTCCCAAAGGTGTGAAAGGACGTTATAATTTTTTTGAATTAAGGTCACTAATAGAGTGCATCAAGGCAGTGGGATATATTACATACCACCTAATTTGAATCAAGATTCACAGCAGAAGCTTTTAATTAAATTTTATATTTCTAACTTAGGAGAAAAAAAATGTTTCAAAATTGATTTCTTCGTTTTAATTTTTTTCGAATATTCTTGTGTCGAATATTCTCCTGTGAATTCAACATTATAGAAAAATATTTTCGTACTCCTCATAGGGTTAAATACCTACAATAAAATTTTAATACACATTATACTATTTTTGCATATGTAATATACCAGTATTGTGAGCTTTATGCCACATTATTATTACATTTGGTACAAAAATGAAAATATCTCATCGTGTGCTTTGGGACACATATGGCACATACCACAAAAATGCATATTAAAAATATATATATGAAGTCAGATTTTTTTTATTATTTTTCCTGCATTTGTGACTATCTAAAGTAATCAAAATAATTTTTTCATGCAGAAAGGAAAAATCATGCAGTGAAGGGTTAAAGCATTCATATGATCTATGATATGATTAAGCATTCATTTAATGTATTAAGACATTTAAAATATTATTTTCAGCGAAATGAAGCTACCTGAAGTACAATGAATAATCAATAAGCTTTTTAAATAATGCAAGGAGAATTTGCATGATGTTATTTAATATTTTAAATGTATTGAGATTTTATAAACTCCATTTTTCCCATTTCGTATCCTATATCAATTGCTTTGTAAAAAAAATAGAAATAAAATAAATAATAAATAATGTTTCTTGTAAATCTGAGTTCTTAATTCATAAATTTAAATTACATTTCTAACAAGGTGCAGAAACAACAAGTGAAAAATAATCCAGGTCAAGAATCAAACTTAGGTCAATGGTCCATTCTTTAAAAAAAGTGATACATATAATATGCGTGCTTTTATATTTGAAGGAAAACAATCTTCTTGAAGATGCTAAGCCGTTTTGATATGTTCATAGTCTATGTATTTAGTAATAAAATAAACAGAATGTAAAAGACTATTTCAGAATAGTATGAATTTTGCCATTCTAAGAAAATGTAATTTTTAAAATAAAATCAAATTTTTTCCGGAATAAAATGTCAATATAAAATAATCAGAAAAATAGTCAATATAATGAAATAGTCAATATGATGAAATATATTTATTTTAAAAGAGCCAAACTACTTTATGAGATAAGGTGGAGTGTAACAATGTTTTATTTTGTCTAAAAATAACATTTGTTTAAAGGTTCAATCCTTGTTGAATGAAGCAGAAATAGTGAAAAGAAATCGAAGTTACATTTCTAGATATAAAAAGAAACATTTTTCAAAAACAAACCATGATACAAAATTCACTCTCATTTAGTATATTCGATTTTTTATATGAAACATTCTAAATCATTTTGAAATATATTTCTAAAAGAATATGAGATAAGCTTCGGATTTTATTTTTATAAGCATTCTAAACCATTTTGAAAGCATTTAAAAATGTAAGGTATGCTTGACATTTCATTTTTATTTATCGAAAAAAGTTAGCTTTTTATAATAATCCCATTATTATTTAACACTGAAAATATAAGAAACAAAGTTTTATATTTTTAGTTATGGCGAAACATCTACTAATTGAAATATTAATACTTTTGCCAACTAAGACAATTTGTTTCAGATTTACATAATTTAGTCAATATCTTTGTTAGCCAAAATGTACCGATATTATTCTGAAAAAAGAAATCACTCTTGAATCTGCTTTTAATTTCAACATGGGTTATACAAAGAAGTAAATTATACGATATAAAAAAAGGGATTAAACTTTCCCAAGTTAGTGGTTAACTAATTTCTGTGGGTGATATGGGCTACAAAGAAGAAAGATCATAACGTAATCAAGATTATTAGAATTAGTTCCTCATTAATTCAAAATTTCTCTATATACTATTGCGAGTCAAATGAAAGTAATCTAATCCACATCGCAGAATAAAGAATCGGTCTATTATATGAGACGCATGTGCGTGGCAGACAGGCTCTCTTATTTACGTAAGTGACACGTAAATGGTTTAATAAAAAAAAAATTCTTAATGCTCGTATATACTGGGTTAAAGACAGTTGTGTGACATTGTGGTAACATTCCATGAATATAGCTGAAAACACCTGACTGATTATACTGCCTACAATTAATTTCGATTATATTTTAATAATTATATTTTATTGATTATATTTAATTTATATTTTGACATTTCATATGAAATTTACCAATTAAAAGCTCCATAAAGCAGATGTGTACGTTTAAGAGTTACTGACATGTTCCTTAATTATTTTAAATTAATTTACATTAGGGAGAATTAAATGAAGACAGAAAAGAAAAACAGAGACAAGAAAGGCAAAGTATATTTCAAACATGATCTCCAAATTTATACAAGCAGTTATCTTTCTTTTTTGCGAAATAGTAAATAACTTATTTATAGAAGGCATTTGGCTAATATCAGAGATTGTCCTTGACGTAATTGTCCTAGTTAAAACAGCGAACCTGCAGTGTCTTTTCCAGCAGACTAAAGATAACAAAAGATACATGTTGAAAGATCCGTACTATGTGGTGGGTATTGGAACACTGCCTACCAAACATTCATTAGATTTCCTGCCGAAAATGGTGGTATCCGTCCTACACACGAGTTGGTCACAGTGGCTTTTCTCTATACAATGCCTTCACTGAGAAAAAAAATCGTTCGGGACAAAGACACCATTCGTTTAAGACACCATTCGAAAAATCAAGTGATAAATTATCGTTACTAAAACAATTCAGTATTGCTTCGATTAAAAATTCAAGATCATTTTATCTATTCAGCTTCAATGTTTACCATATTACCATAGTTCACAAATTTATAATTCTAGTTTAGAGATTCAGAAAAAAAAAATACTATACATTCTAGTTGAAGGCTTTATATATTTTTTCTCAATGTATATTACCAGACGCACTTTGCAAAATCCATCTCCTAAATGACGAATATTAAATGACGCTACTAAATGACATTAGTAAATGACGCTACTAAATGGCGTTAATAAATGACGCTACTAAATGACGAATAACACTGCGCTGCTAATTTTTACTCCGAAATACACCGCAAATGTAGGAAAACAAAAACAAAAAGAGAGGAAACAAGGAGATTCTCTGTAACGTGACAGATTTTTGTAGATTTAGAAAAATCAGTTTTGTAAATTTGTACGTTGTTTTGTACATTCAGTTTTTGTACATTGTAGAAGTAAATAGGAAGTAACCATACATATTTGTGTAGTTTTACATTTGTAAAATTACAGATTTTTTAAAAAATAAGTATAGTCTACATTTAATATAAACTGTATATGAAGATTCATATTATTTTATTATAATAAATGCTATTAGATATAGATTAGTAATTATGAAAAGAAAATGATTCACATTTTCACAATATTATATAGATAATTTAAAATGTTTACTTTATTCTTTGTGTTTATAGACATTAAATAAGAGATGTCAGTCTGTCTGCTTGACTGACCACGGGTAACGCCGAAATTATAACAATCCAGGTCTGTGAAATTTTTGTCATGTATGGATGCAAATACAATAAAGTGCCCTTCGCAACAGGATTTGTAAATTCAATTTAGATTTCTTTAAATTAAAGTTTATTGGGTAAGAGAATATTTGTAGCTTTTCACCAATTTACGGCAACAAAACAGCAAAGTTAGAAAGTATTTGCAGCTAGTCCCCAATCCGGGGCCACGAAGCAACCAGCCAGTGAGAACAGGCGGTAAATATGGACTTTATAGATTGCATTTTACAATTGAATACTAGTAACAAATTGCACACACATTTGTTATTTTTTTTCTGTTTTGGTGATTTTGTTTTTCTTGATTGATTTACAATCGATCTTCAAAATCCATTCGTGACACACCATTCAAAAATGTAGTAAATTAGGTAATTACTCCTTTTATGTTTTTTTAGGGTTTGTTCAGATGTGTAACGCACGTCGCGTGCGTGTTTAGAAGATTTCGCACGGAGAAGGTCTCATTGAAGAAAGGAATTATAAAATAATTCAATTATTGTATTATTTTTGTGGTTCAAAACAACTAAAATCAACGACTATATTTCTTTATTCTTCCAAAACATGGTTTTCATAACAGAAGTATATCCCTTTATTCAGTTAGATAAAATTAAAAACATTCTAAAATTTAAAATATTCTCCAGAAAAATTTTTAATTTCTTTTCTATTTTAGTATGACAGAGATTTTAAATATTCGCAATTTGTTTTAAAACAGCTATGTTCCCGAAAAACGCTGGGCGAATCTGCTAGTATTTTTATGAATTTTAAACTGAAATTTTAGGTTAAGTTTACATTATGTGTAATATTCTCTGTGAAATATACGAAATATTATTAAAGTATTAGATAAAACGTAAACTATCATTTTAAACATTTTAAAACGGAGAATTATAGTTTCAAGTAAATATTTTAGCATATTAAATATAGTGAAATTTTAGTAATTATTTCATTTTTATTTTAGTGCTATCCATTGAAAAATATCTGAAACTATAGTACTTAACGCAATCGATATTTGCATAGATTTTGGTTATGCTAATTTCCTGTAACTAAAAAACTTAAAAAGTTTATCACTAAAACGTGAATGTTTGTTTTCGAAAAAGAGAAAGTTAAGACATTTTTGAGAAACGTGCTTTGAATGGAAGGATGTTTAGAACATTCCATCATTGTTTTAGCAAAAATGAGTAAAATTTTGAAAGTATTTAAAATAATTCATCATTCATTTTATTACTGTTTTTATTATTAAACTTTCTAGACTAAAAAACTAGCATAAATGTAGACGGACACACACAATAATTTGTTTAAAATGAAGAATAGATATTTTTCAAAAGTTTTCGAAGAAAATAAATTCTTTTTATCCATTTTGAAGATTTGGATAATTTAAAATAATATTAATATTTGAAAGAATCAAAGATTGTAGTAACTTTAAAATGTTCATTAACATTGTCGAAAATAAAAGGCAAAGCAAAAATAAAATAAAAATGTAGAATTGTTTAAATTACTTAAGAAATTTTATTGTTATTTTATGTTTATACTGAATATATTAATTTCCTGTTTAAATGTGTATAAATGAATAAAATTACTATTCATCAAAAATTTTCCTTTAAATAATTTAAAACGTTTTTCAGAGTTGAGTTCGAAATTTAAAAATATTATATGAATTTGCTTTTTAATATATTTTTTTTTTAATTCAAAAAAAAAAAAAAAAAAAAAACAATTTAAATATATAAATGAAATAAATATGCACACATTTTTCATAACTTTTTATTATATTTAACTAATATTCATTTTTTTTCTTTTAAGTAAAAAAAAATTTAAACTAAAAACTGACTTCAAAATCTATACATATATAAAATAGTTTTTCCTGGTTTATTATCAACGCATAGCACAAACTACTCAACCTAGAAACATGAAAATTGGAGAGACAAAATTTGTCGTAAGTGTGCAAAAGATGGGATTTTTGAAAATTTTCTGCTTAAGGGGTGTGTGTGTGTGTGGGGGGGGGTGTAGAAAATTCAGGAACATCTTCTAATATCTAAGCATTAAGGTAGCAGCGTAAAGTTTCAGAAAATAAATATACTAAAGACTAATTAAACACATATTTCGGCGATTTTATAATCCTCCCGTCCCTAAGAGGGTTAAAGGAGATGGTCGTACAATTTAGGACATTTGGCGCATCTCAGCATTCGTTTTAAGTAGAAACGTGAATCGGCAGAAAGTAAATCTGTTAAAACATAAATAAACATGTGTGATAGCGATATTAAGATTTCCACCCTCTCCCCGAGGAAGTTGAAGTGGGAATCAAAAAAATCCAAAAGTTTTTGGACCGGTCATGTCACATAGCATCGGAAGGTACATAGCATATTATGTACCTTCATTCCTCCCCCCGTAATTTTGTCCCCTCTCGTGAGGCAGCTTTCACGGATTTTTTAAATCGCAGCGTTTTCTCTTTTACGATTACCCTTTTTTACGGGGCCTTCTGATAAATGTTATTTATAATATAAGAAAATTTCAAATAGAGGCGAAAGGTTTATTCCGGGGAGCCATGATAGTTAAAATTCTTGAGAAATTTTCTAAATTTAGTCTACACCTCTCATATGATATATCACTGGAAACCTCTCTGACTATTATTATTCAAGTTATACACCTCCTGCGAATCTCCTCTGTATTTTTCTTTCGCGGGACATTTTTCTAAATTCAGTTGACTCCTCACATGTGATATATCGTTGGAAAGCCCTGTGACCTACTTATTCAGGTTATGCACTTCCCGTATCCGTTGCCTCTCCCGTGGGTTGTGGTTATCGTATTCCATCATTAGGTTTTCGAACAATGGGAAAATTAGAAAACTTATCTCAATGAATTACGAAAATAAATAAAAAATGTTGATCCCACTTACCATCCATTTAGATTCGCTAAAAGGGGTGTTTTTAATTTTTATTTATTTTTTACATTTTGCTGTTAATTCTCGAAAAATTCTAATTTTTGATACTTAACCTCCTTATCGTCTTATAATTACTCACGTTTTACAAAGTTTTCAAACCATAGGATAGCATCACATGAATTTCGACTATTTTGATTCCCTTTGAGCTTTTTTTAGTTGTGTGTGTGTGTTTTTTTTATTTCCATTCTTTATTATTTGCTATGTATTTTACTAAAATTCTTTTTTAGCATGTAAAAACAATTATTTTGATAATCGATTGTAGGACGTCTTGATTGGAGATTCTCAGAAGTAATCGATTGTGTTTTTTACGATGACGATATTTTTCGATTGATAATTTTTTGAAAATCACTCATTTCTAGCCATATTCTAGCAGCAATTGAAATTAGGATCGTGAAATTCAAGATAACAAGCCTAGTAAAAAAAACATGACCTCCAGAAACAAAATTAACCCAACTCAAAAAAAAAAAAAAAAAAAAAAAATCCTGTCTATTTTGAAAAAATATTCATTTTAGCCGGATCTAACACCCAGTGGGGAAACCATCAGTTGGGTTCGTTTTTATTTGCCCAATCCGATGCAGGAATCCAGCTGGAATGCAATTTGAGCCCTACAAGAAAATTTCACCTTCCACATTTCGACGTCAATTCGAAATACTCCTCCCTCAACAAAGCTCCGATCCTAAATGATTAGAAAAAAAACATGTATATCTGTATATCCACACTGCAATACAGTTAACTTCGTAAACGTAACCTACAATTATATGCCTAGTATAATTTTAATTTTTAAGTAAAAAACTCAATATACATGTACTCTTTGATATTCAAATATAGAGTAACATCCCCAGTAATTGGCACATTAAGAATTTGTCTTTAAACTTACTTAAATTTTCATTGCAAAGAAATAAAATATTTATTTGCAAATATTTTTAAATCAAAGAATGCATATCTGTGCATGTATTTTGCCCACTAAAAGCAAAAATTTTTGAAACAGTATTTTTATAAAAATAAATTTATAAAAAGTTGCTGTAGTCACCAGTAATTGGCACCTAGTGCACCAATGCATTACACATTGTGATCCAGTAATTGGCACATGTTTATATGAAAAAAAAAACTTTATATTTTGCAATGAATTTAATCGCTTTAAATGAATTTACTGTAGATGAAGATGCCATATTTCAAGTTTTTGAAAGAAAGAACTCAAAATATTAGTCTAAAATATGAACACATTAAAACAATACAATTTATTTATGTTAATACCCAGTAATTGTCATGCTGGCCTCAGTAATTGTCATATAAAGCTTTAATGGATTACAATTACTGATAATATTCCATATTTTCAAATAAAAACAACTAATAAACAAAATTAGTCTATAACTAACTTAGTGTACTGTCAAAATAAGTGGTTTAATCTCAAATCAAGCGATTCCCTTATAATTGGAATAGGTGCCAATTACTTGGAACTATCAAAATTGAAGCACCATTAATTGGCATCTATCATTAATTCAGAAATCCAAATATTTGTGACAAAAATACTTTCACAGAATTAAAGTAACCCCTTTCAACTAAACAAAACTGTTGTCAATTAAAATTTAAAATATATTAGAAATCTGATAATAATGAATTGAAAAGCATGCCTTTCTTAAGCCAGAGAAGAAGCATTTGCAACAAAATGGCTAACTTGGCGTTTTTGGGCTAAAGAAGAACATTGAGCTAACTCAAATGATCAAGAACATTCGATTATTATATCATATTGCGTCACAATATGTCGGAATGTGCTAATCTTATTTAGAAAACGACTCTGAAGATTTTCAATAAATTTCATATGCCACCGTTTTGGCCCAAGAAGAGCATTGAGTTAGGTCTCATACTCAAAAAAAATTCATTATTGGGTCACTATGGCTGACAGTAAAGCTAATTGTATCTAAAACAACAAGAATGATGCAGTGAGGAATAATATATGTATTTAAGTATAATGTTAAATTTGACCGAACTGCGTTTTATCCTCCCGGCTAATACTTAAAAAAAAAGACAAAAAAAAAAAAAAAAGGATAAAATTAAAAAGGGATAAAAATTAAAAAGAAATTTCGATGAAGAAGAACTTTTCTGAAAATATTACAAAATAATAAAAAAATAACGAAATATATAATAAATAATTAACTACGTCAATCATGATTCTTTTTTTCTGTATTTAAAAATAATCAGTAAAATGCGTTTGAAGACTTTTTGATTTTCTTCTGCATTTAATGCTTTCATTATTCAATATATTAGGAAAAATTTTTCAAAAAAACTTTGTGTTTGAAAATCACAGAATACTTTTTTTCCGACATATATTTATATCTTACTTTTACACAAAAGACAATTCATATGCTTTTACAAAAGCTTTTCTTTTTTCTTTTCATATGCCAAAAGGTAACTTACAGAATTTTTTTACAAGTCAAGTTTAATACTTTTTTTGGAGGATTCATATGACTACTTCTAAAATCCTTACTGTAAATTGAACGTGTGATATATAAAGCTGAAAACTTGTTAGAAAATATATTCTTTAGCTATTTCGACGAAAAATATTCTGTTAAACATTCAATACATCAAATGAAATTTTTTTTATTATACATATAGTATTATGTTTTTTCTGCTTTCTTTCTAAAGAAAAATGTATTGTAATCAAAATTTATTTTTACTTCCGGTTTCCGACAAATTTACGCTTTAAGGGCCAGAGATACCCCCAAAAAACATGTTTATACTAAATGCTTGTCTCTCCGTCCATGTGTTCGTGATGGCAGCAGGTACTCTTTTAATTTAAAAAATATTACCCCAGAAACGACGATGTAGTACCAGTTTTTATTCCATTTTTATTATTGTACCATCGAAAACTGAATGAAATTATGTATAGTATTTTTACAAATTTCATGTATATGTTTTCGGCTTCATAAAGCATATTCTTCTTGAATTTTGGTCATGACAACAAATATCAACCGCATTTGCGATTTGTATCGATTTTTTAGTCCCGTTGTAAATCGATTGTTCATTGTGTAACGGTACATTGTAAAAAAATCCGTTAAATTTAGCGTTAAAAAAACTGCTGGCAGCAATGTTGGCAGCAATTTTTGTCGTAAAATTGCAATAAAATTAGATGTAAAAAATTTTTTAATGTAAGTTTATTGCAATTTCACGGCAAAAAACTGCTGGCAACATTGCTGCCAGCAGTTTTTATCGTAAAATTTTTGGATTTTTTTGCACAGTGATATTCACATTCAGTTAATCTGGCTATTCTCAAACAACCAGTGTGACATAGAATAACAAACAACAGTGATTCAAATAAATTTTATGACAGAGATTAATTATCTTTCACTTCGATTCGTAAAATGAAACTCAAATTTAAGAAGAAAAACAAAGCTCAATTAGTATTAAAATTATAAGACAGAAATAATAGCGTGTTTAACAATTTTTTCAAACATTAATTATACGTGAAAGGAGAAATATTTGAAGTATGTGCGTCCGGCTGGTAAATATGATAATATAATTTAACAGTAAATACTAACTTAATATATTATTTTATAAATTTCAATTTTCTGTTGTTTGTTTGATATGCTTTTTACATAATTGTTTATTTTCAGAGGATCATACGAGAAATTGAGTCTACAGTTCTCTTACTAGTGTCACGAATAAATACGGTAATTCAAACGCTACATATTTCAAATCTGATGTAGAAAAAATTGGTAATTCAAAAAAAATCTTTATAAAGCTTTAAAAATATAAGATGTAATACTGACAAAACTAAAAGAATTAAACATCATTAAAAAATAAAAAAATAAATAAAGAGAATTGATAATAATAAAAAACAAGCACTGTTTGGGTGTTATATATTTGAATGCATGTACCTGTACATTAGGGTGGTTTTTAAAAGTTGGTAAAAAAATTTTTCACGATTTATGCCGGGGCACCCTGCCATTTTCTTCTACTCATTAAAAAAGAATTACAGCAATTTTTTCAGAATTTTTAGCATGATTTTAGGGGTCGCTACCACTATTTAAATTCTAGACTTGAAGGAAATATTGAAGGAAAATACATAATTATTCTTAATAACAAGTAAAAAATTTTTTATTAAAAATTTAAGTAATTTTTACAGCAACAATACTGCTATATACATTTAAAGAAGAAGAAAAAAGCTATCATTGTTATAAAATCCTTACATTTACTTTTTTTTAACACATCAATGTAGATCTTTTAGAGTCTGGATATTTGCTTCGAAAGTACTTGACTAACAACAATAAGTACTGTTTTTGTTCTTCATCTTTGTATGAAGTTTATTGTATTACTAAATAAGATCTACCCCACGTTTGGCTATACCCTTAATAACCTTGACTGAAGCCGTTAAAGCCTTACTGGTTTTGTAAGATTCATTTTTATTCCAATTTGTCACATCTGTTTAAAAAAAATCTGAAAGTAATTCCACAATTTAAAAAAACCTCAGATTGTTAATTGTTACAAAATCTTGGGAGTTCTTTTTGAGGATGTCATCAGGATCAACCCGTGCATGTTTCAGTGGTTTCTCACTTTTCACATTTTTCAAAGCACTCGCCATTTTTCTTTTAATTTTAAATGAGACATTGTCATCAAAAAATGCAAATGCAACTAGTTCTTCTGACAAGTATCACAAAACTCGTAGGAATTTCTTTATAGCATACAAAGAAATTCTTTGTTTACATTTTCGTACTCTTTAAAGTATTTAGGAGAAGTAAATAATTTCTAAGCGCAGAACAAGCAGATGATGCCTGATACCAACTGTAAATATAGATTTTTACCACAAACGGGCAAACTTGACGAACTCCAGATTCTTCGTGCTTAGAGAGTTTGAACTGATCTCTAAACAGCGAAATTTTGAGCAAGTACATGGCCTTTGGCCTCCATCGTGCTCGACGCAAGCCACCAAGGGCTCTAAAGTGACCACATCTTTCGAATACTCTTTCTAGGAAAATGATGGCAAGTTCTAATAATTTTTTGTAATCGTCCCTTGGTTGAAAATCATTAAGTTGATTTTGTGCAAGCTCTATGATTTATGATGCATTTTCTGTTGTTTTTTCATTGATAAAATTATCAGTTACGGAAGTCTGAAATATGTCATGATCAATAGAGTTCCACAAGATTTTAAATCGTTTAAATAAGAGTATGTCTGGTCCTTTTGGAACTCTGAGTTACTTAACAACAACTACCTCCAGCATAATCTCCAAGATGTGATGACGGCAAGCCAACCAAAGCATTTCTTTTTTCATCTTCTGTTAAAAAAAAACACAAGCTCCTCTTGATAACCCAGAATTTACATAGGCTGTATCAAAACACATAGATTTTACTTGCTCTGTATTTCCCCATGACTCCAATATTTTGTTAGCAGCCAAAGATATTGCTTCACATGTTCCTGACTGAAGTTTTAGAACTGCAAGTAATTGGTCAATATTTTTACCAGAAATAATAATTGCTCATCTATCAATAGTTTCAGATCCTGAAATGTCTTCTAAAATTTTGCCATCCTAGTGAACAGTCAATGGGACACATGCCAAAACCTCTTTTTTTTTATTTTCGCCTTTTGATTCTAAGGCGCCGAATAGAGGATTTGTTAACATTTTAATTGGCAGGATCACAAACCACACATTTTAGTGTTGTAGTAAAAAAAAAAAATAGTTGCCTTTCTATCACTAACTTTGCTGCATCAAGGTTTGCAGCTACGCTATTGTCCAAAATGTTCATTCTGCCTCTTTTTTTAGGAGGTGGATCACTGTGAGAGGATGATGCTACTTCTTCCTGAATGAAACACATTTCATTATCACTTGAACATGCTTCTACTTCAAATATGTCTGAAGGAATTGATGCTTGTTCAGAAAGCAATGATTTGTTTACTTCTTCACGCTTTTCCTTTTGTTCAAAACGTTCGTTTCACATGATTGATTTCATTGCTTTTTTTACACGCATAGAATTTTACAAAGAGTTATTCAAAAACATTACTTTTTTGTCTATTCATGTGCCAAATTGCAGATGTTGCCGGAGCAACCAAAGGTTACACTAAAAGTAGAGGATTGTGAACTAGTAATACACAAAATAGCATCACTTTGGGGAAAAAATGTTACGCACAAAAAAGTCATTAATTTATATAATTATTATTTATTTAGTGCTTATGAAGCATTTTATTACATAATCATTTATCAAAATTAAAGCTGAATTATTATTATTTTCTTATTTATATATATTTTAAACTGATTTAAGCACTATTTTATTTTAAATTAACTGACCTGTCAGCATTTCTCTGGCCTATTAAAACTAGTTGGATGTGTCAATCCCAAAACTTTCTTCTATCTCATAAGTACATTTTAATATTTAAAAAAAAAATGTGATGACCCCAAAGTTACTCACTATCGAATTTCCTCGAACATTTGACCTAGCCTAATGAGATTCTGGCATCCGAAAAGCTTAAAAAGCAAAATTTAATTAATATTCTGAGAAAATGAGCTTAGTAGTGCCTCATGTTGGTAATTTATTTAAAACCTTATAAGCATCTATTTATATCAAGACCTAACAGAATCTGAAATTTGTGAGAATTTCGTCCATTAGTTCTTGAGATATAGTTACAACAAAAAATTTGCAAAACGTAGCACAGCAACACCATATCTTGGGAAATTTATGCCAAAACGTAAAAAAGAGTCTAATTATGTTATGGTGTAAAAGAATCTGAAGTTTGATGAAATTCTGTGCATTAGTTTTTGAGATATAGTTAGTTTAAAGAAAACCGTGTAAAATATAGCACAGCAGCACCATCAGTTGAAGGATTTGTAACAAAACGTAATCATCGTGTAATTATGTTATATGTTGGTATAACATATTTTGTAACGAAATCTGAAGTTTGATGAAATTCTGTGCGTTGGTTGTTGAGATATAGCTATCGGAAAAATCGTGCAAAATGCAGCATAGCTGCACCACCTGTTGCAAGGTTAATACCAAAATGTAATCAGCGTCTAATTATGTTATATATTCTAGTGTAACAGAATCTAAAATTTGATAAAGTTCTCTGCATTAGTTCTTGAGATATAGCTATCGCAAAATTCGTGCAAAATGTTGCATAGCAGCGCCATCTATAGGGCAGTTCATATCAAAACCTTATCAGCGGCTACGTATCTCAAGGTATCGCAGAATCTGAAATTTGGTGAAATTCTGTGCAATAGTTGTTGAGATATAGCTATCATGAAAATCATGAAAAACGTGGCATAGCAGCGCCACCTGCTGGCCAATTTACACCAAAACATAATCAGCGTCTATGTATATCAAGGGGTCACAGAATCTGAAGTTTGGTGAAATTCTGTGCATTAGTTCTTGAGATATAGCTATCATGAAAATCATGAAAAACGTGGCATAGCAGCGCCACCTGCTGGCCAATTTACGCCAAAACTTAATCAGCGCCTATGTATATCAAGGGGTCGCAGAATCTGAAGTTTGGTGAATTTCTGTGCATTAGTTCTTGAGATATAGCAATCTTGAAAATCATGAAAAACGTAGTATAGCAGCGCCACCTGCCGGCCAATTTTCACCAAAAACCAATAGGCACTAATTCATATCAAGGTCTAATTGAATATAAAATTTTATTAAATTTCGAGCATTAGTTCTTGAGATAGAGCGCCCACAAATTTTTTGTCACATACAGACAGACAGACTCACAGACAGACACACAGACTCACAGACAGACGGACAGACTCACAGACAGACATTTTCTAAAAATAGTCAAAACGTGTTCAGGACCTTCTAAAACGTATAAATCCGTCGAAAACCGGAAGTCGAAAATTTTCATGAATCCAATACTTTCTTCTTGTAAAGATAGAAGAAAGTAAAAATGCACAAAAACTCGAATATATTGAAAAATTGCTAAAAATTTTAAAAACTCAGCATGCATTTTAGAAAAATTTAACCATTTGACAGTCTATACAGCCTAATGCCATACTATGATTCAATTTTGCAATTACTATGGATATTTATTAATAACTTAAAAATTAGACCAAAAATATGTCAAATTTTCTAAGTTTTCAAATTTTCAAACCTTGGTAGCGACCCTTAAAACTTGTTTTAAAATTCCGAAATTTTGTGGAAGACCTTTTTTCATACATAGAACAAAATAAAGAGGTGCCCCATACAAATTCTAATAGTTCATTTTTAAAGTTCCTACTGTACATTACCATTAATGTTTCATAGATATTATATTTGTTTATTTAGCGCAGAGGTTCCCAAAGTGTGCTCCGCGGAGCCCTTGGGGCTCCGCCTGAACTTTGTAGGGGCTCTACGACGTTCCGGGTAAATAAACAAAACCTGGAAGAAATTAGCATATTGCAAATGATAGATTTTCAAAAGTTTGTAGTAATATTTGTGTATGTATGTCAAAAATAAATATAACTTGTTGAAAAATGCAATAATATACTTCAGACCCTTTTTAAACTTTTGCATTATACATGTACCTATTTTTTTGTACAATATTTTTGGTTTAAATTGCTTTATTTTATGTTTCTGCATTTAATGTGATTTAAAATTACATTAAAAAAAAACTTACAAGAAATAGTATTCTGAATCGAATGCAGATCGTGAATCGAAACAGAAATAACCCGCATATTCTGTTAACTCTGCGCGCCAAACAAAAGAGAGTGAAGGAGATTGGCACCGGTTGGTTTTGATCTGAGGACCTCGTGATCAGAAAGCGAGTGCGTTAACCGTTGTGCAAAAGGCCAAGCCAGATACTCGCAGGTAGTAACTCGCTTTATACTGATCAAGATCGTTACAGAGTATGCCCCCAGTGAGAAAGACGTATTACTGACGTCTGACGAGCGATATGCACTCGTGATTGAATGCTGTCGTACGCATAGTGTGATGCGAGGACAGGCTTTGCGTTGAGAGATTTTGTTTGGTGCTGCCATCTGTTGATGATGAGGTGAGTTAATTGTTGTGCGCTAGAAGTTGACGATGAGAGAGAGAGAGAGAGAGAGTTGCGTGCGTGTCCAAGGTCACCGATGAAGGAGATTGGCGCCGGTTGGTTTTGATCTGAGGATCTCGTGATCAGGAAGCGAGTGCGTTAACCGTTGAGCAAAAGGCCAAGCCAGTTACTCGCAGGTAGTAACTCGCTTTATACTGATGGAGATCGTTACAGGAGAATAGTCTTGTTCTTTGGAGCTCAGCCTATTCATATGTTTATACTTAATTATTTTTTGCTTACATTTTATAATCAGATGAATCAACAAAAGAGCTTTTGGCCAATGAAATCATTATTGAGCCGTTAACCCCAAATCTAGTATTGTTATCAAAACAAGACAGAACCGAGGCATTGGAGGCAAGAAAGCTCAATAAAAAGCTAAAATATGATGAAAATCACTTAAAAATGGAATTTACTGAAACAGATGATAATCGACATCTCAGTGTATTTTGTGGTAAAGTTTTGAACAACAGCTCAATGTTTTCGGCTAAATTGCGGTGTCATTTCGAAGGTAGTAATCCAGAATTAAAAGATAAACCATTTGATTTTTAAAAGAGAAAATGCAACGAAAATTTAGCTTCAAAGAAAATTATGGCTACAGCTGCGAAAACAAATAATGAAAAAGTGCTGGAAGTTTCTTTTATAATAAGTTGCAAAATAGTGCAAGCTGGCTAATCCATACCTTTGTAGAAACTCTTACTAAATCTTGTGAAATTGATATTGCAAGATGTTTGTTTGATGAAAAAGCTGCCAATTTAGTTTCCAATATTCCTTTTTCAAGTAGCACTATTGTCCGACGAATTGACGATATGACAGATGACGTAAATTAAACACTCAATGATCGTCTCAAACATAATAAATTTGTCATACAAATGCATGAAAAGGCAAACGTCGCCCGTTTGGCGTTTTTAATACTATTTGTTCGTTATGTTTATTCTCATAGCTATCAGGAATATCTTCTTTACATACCACTCGAATCCAATACACCAGGGGATGAAATATTTAATATTTTGGATGAATTTTGCCCATCAAAGGAAATACCATGAGAAAACTGCAAAGATATATGCACAACTGGTGCAAAAGCAATGGTAGTTCACATTGTTGGAGCTATTTCTAAAATTAAGGCTAAGTCAAGGAATGTAGCATCAGTCACTATGTTTTTCACAGACATGCGCTAGCCTCAAGAAAAATGTCTCTTGAGATGCATTCGAGGACGAAGGCCGAATATAGGAATGGTATTATTTCCACTAAATAGGCGATCATATTTCATTCTCCACATCGCAACTCTCATCATCCACGTACTCTAGATATCAGCTGAAAACTGTGGTTTGAAGCTAGCCGCAGAAAAGAAGTGAAGAGAGTTTGTTTGGAATAGTTGTTGTTTGATTTTTGGAATGAAGTTAGACGGTGAGATGATGAATTCATTATGATTGTAACGACGAACGATAAATTAAGATGTTTGTAGTGCCTTTAATTCCTTGTATATAGTCTTATGTAAATAATATTCTTTTTTGTAAATATTTAATCGTTAAAAGAAGTTTCAAAAGTTTTAACGGTGTCAGAATTTATGACGCTGAGTTTAATTTTGATTTGAAAGAACTTTAGAAGAATTTCCACATAACTGCAACCAGGGTTACAGATACAATTTTAGTGAAATTACTGTAATTTTAGGAGATTCTCTGTAAAGTGACTGATTTTTGTACATTTAGAAAAAGCCAGTTTTGTAAATTTACATCTTTGCCAAAAATTACATCTGTTTTTGTACATTGTAGAAGTAAATAAGAAGTAACCATACATATTTGTGGAGTTTTACATCCGTAAAATTACAGATTTTTTTAAAAATAAGTATAGTTTTTGTTTAATATAATCTATATATGAAGATTCATATTATTTTATTATAATAAATGTTATTAGATATAGATTAGTAATTATGAAAAGAAAATTATTCACATTTTTACAATATTATATAGATAATTTAAAATGTTTACTTTATTCTTTTGTGTTTATAAACATTAAATATGAGATGTCTGTCAGTCTGCTTGACTGACCACGGGTAACGCCGAAATTATAACAATCCAAGTCTGGGAAATACTTGTAATGTATGGCTGCAAATACAAAAAACTGCCCTTCGCAAATGGATTTGTAAATTTCAATTTAGATTTTTTTAATTAAAACGTATTGGGTAAGATAATGTTTGTAGCTTTTCACCAATTTATGGCAATAAAGCAGCAAAGTTAGAAGGTATTTGCAGCTAGCCCCCAATCCGTTGCAACGAAGCAGCCAGGCAGTGAGAACAGGCGGTAAATATGGAATTTATATATTGCATTTTACAATTGAATACTAGCAACGAATTGCACACACATTTATTAATTTTTTTTTCTGTTTTGATGATTTTGTTTTTCTTGATTGATTTACAATCAATCTTCAAAATCCATTCGTGACACACCATTAAAAAAAAGTAGTAAATTAGGTAATTACTCCTTTTATGTTTTCTTAGGGTATATTCAGATGTGTAACGCACGTCGCGTGCGTGCTCAGAAGATTTTGCACGGAGAAGGTCTCATTGAAGAAAGGAATTATAAAATAATTCAATTATTGTATTATTTTTGTGGTTCAAAGCAACTAAAATCAACGACTATATTTCTTTATTTTTCCAAAACATGGTTTTCATAACAGAAGTATGTCCCTTTATTCACTCAGATAAAATTAAAAACATTCTAAAATTTAAAATATTCTCCAGATAAAATTTTGAAAATTCTTTTTAATTTAGTATGATGGAGATTGTAAATATTCGCAATTTGTTTTAAAACAGTCCCGAAAAACGCTGGGCGAATCTTCTAGTATTTTTATGAATTTTAAAATGAAATTTTAGGTTACGTTTACACTATGTGTAATATTTTCTGTGAAATATACGAAATATTATTAAAGTATTAGATAAAACGTAAACTATCATTTTAAACATTTTAAAACGGAGAATTACAGTTTCAAGTAAATATCTTATAGCATATTAATTATCGTGAAATTTTAGTATTTATTTAATTTTTATTTTAGTGCTATCCATTGAAAAATATCTGAAACTATAGTCCTTAACGCAATCGATATTCGCATAGATTTTGGTTATGCTAATTTCCAGTAACTAAAAAACTTAAAAAGTTTATCACTAAAACGCGAATGTTTGTTTTTGAAAAAGAGAAAGTTAAGACATTTTTGAGAAACGTGCTTTGAGTGGAAGGATGTTTAGAACATTCCATCATTGTTTTAGCAAAAATGAGTAAAGTTTGGAAAGTATTTAAAATAATTCATCATTCATTTTATTACTGTTATTATTATTAAAATTTCTAGACTAAAAAACTAGCATAAATGTAGAAGGACACCACACTAATTTGTTTAAAATGAAGAATAGATATTTTTCAAAAGTTTTCGAAGAAAATAAATTATTTTTATCCATTTTGAAGATTTGGATAATTTGAAATAATATTAATATTTGAAAGAATCAAAGATTGTAGTAACTTTAAAATGTTCATTAACATTGTCGAAAATAAAAGGCAAAGCAAAAATAAAATAAAAATGTAAAATTGTTTAAATTACTTAAGAAATTTTATTGTTATTTTATGTTTATACTGAATATATTAATTTCCTGTTTAAGTGTGTATAAATGAATAAAATTACTATTCATCAAAAGTTTTCCTTTAAATAATTTAAAACGTTTTTCAGAGTTGAGTTCGAAATTTAAAAATATTATATCAGTTAGTTTTTTAATATATTTTTTTTAATTCACGAAAACAATTAAAATGTATAAATGAAATAAATATGCACACATTTTTCATAACTTTTTATTATATTTAACTAATATTCATTTTTTTTCTTTTAAGGAAAAAAAAAAATACATTGCACAATAAATTGACTTCAAAATCTATACATATATAAAATAGTTTTTCTTGGCTTACTAATAATCAACGTACAGCACAAACTACTGAACCTAGAAACATGAAAATTGGAAAGACAAAATTTGACGTAAGTGTGCAAAAGATGGGATTTTTCAAATTTTTCTTCTTAAGGGGTGTGTGTGTGTGTGTGGGGGGGAGAACGGGGTGTGGAAAATTCAGGAACATCTTCCAATATCTAAGCATTAAGGTAGCAGCGTGAAGTTTCAAAAAATAAATATACTAAAGAATAATTAAACACATATTTGAGCGATTTTATAATTCCCCCTCCGCCCCTAAGAAGGTTAAAGGAGATGGTCGAACAATTTAGAACATTTGGCACATCTCAGCAGTCGTTTTAAGTAGAAACGTGAAACAGCAGAAAGTAAATCTGTTAAACCATAAATAAACATGTGTGTCAGCGATATTAAAATTTCCACCCCCACCCCCCAGAAGTTCAAGTGGGTATCGAAAACGTTCTTGGACCCGTCATGTCATATAGCATCGGACAGCCCTTGGAGTTCTCTTTCATATTATGTACCTTTATTCCTCCCCCCCCCCCCCGTAAATTTGCCTTTTTCTCGTGAGGCAGATTTAACGGATTTTTTAAATCGCAGCGTTTTATCTTTTACGATTGCCCATTTTTACGGAGCCTTCTGATAAATGTTATTTATAACATAAGAAAATTTCAAATAGAGCCGAAAGGTTTATTCCGGGGAGCCATGATAGTTAAAATTCTTGGGCAATTTTCTAAATTTAGCCTACACCTCTCATATGATATTTCACTGCAAACCTCTCTGACTATTATTATTCAAGTTATGCACTTCCTGAGAATCTCCTCTACATTGCTCTTTCGCGGGACATTTTTTTAAATTCAGCCGACTCCTCACATGTGATATATCGTTGGAAAGCCCGGTGACCTACTTATTCAGGTTATGCACTTCCCGTATACATTGCCTCTCCCGTGGCTTGTGGTTATCGTATTCCATCATTAGGTTTTCGAATAATGGGAAAATTAGAGAACTTATCGCAATGAATTAGGAAAATAAATAAAAAATTTTGATCCCACTTACCATCCATTTAGATCTTATTTTCGCTAAAAGGGGTGTTTTTAATTTTTATTTTTGTGGACATTTTGTTGTTAATTCTCGAAAAATTCTAATTTTTGATACTTAATCTCCTTATGATTTTAAAATTACTCACGTTTTGCAAACTTTTCCAACCATAGGATAGCGTCACATGAATTTCGACTATTTTGATTCCCTTTCAGCTTTTTTTAGTTGCGTGTGTTTTTTTTAATTCCATTCTTTATTATTTGCTATGTATTTTACTGAAATTCTTTTTTAGCATGTAAATATAATTATTTTTATAATCGATTGTAGGACGTTCTTGATTGTAGATTCTCGGAAGTAATCGATTGTGTTTTTTACGATGACGATTTTTTTTCGATTGATAATTTTTTTTTTAAAATCATCCATTTCTAGCCATATTCTAGCAGCAATTGAAATTAAGATCGTGAAATTCAAGATAACAAGCCTAGTAAAAGAAGCATGTCCGCCAGAAACAAAGTTAACCCAAAAAAAAAAAAAAAAAAAAAAAAAAAAAAATCCGGATTTCTTTGAAAAAATATTCATTTTATCCGGATCTGACTCCCAGTGTGGGAAGCACCAGTTGGGTTCGTTTTTATTTGGCCAATCCCAATCCGATGCAGGAATCCAGCCGGAATGCGATTTGAGCCCGACAAGAAAATTTCACCTTCCACATTTCGACGTCAATTCGAAATACTCTTCCCTCAAAAAAGTTCCGATCCTAAATGATGAGAAAAAAACATGTACATCTATATAGCCATATTGCAATACAGTTAACTTCGTAAAAGTGATCTACAATTATATGCCTTGTATAATTTTAATTTTTAAGTAAAAAATTTAATATATTTACTTTCAAATATTTTAAATCAAAGAATGCATATCTGTGCATGTATTTTGCCCACTAAAAGCAAAAATTTTTTAAAAAGTATTTTTATAAAAATAAATTTATAAAAATTTGCTGTAGTCACCAGTAATTGGCACCTAGAGCACCAATGTATAACACTTTGTGATCCAGTAGTTGGCACATGTTTATATAAAAAAAACTTTATATTTTGCATTGGGTTTAATCGCTTTAAATGAATTTACTGTAGATGAAGATGCCATATTTCAGGTTTTTGAAAGAAAGAAATCAAAATATTAGTCTGAAATATGAACACTTAAAAACAATACAATATATTTATGTTAATACCCAGTAATTGTCATATAAAGCTTTAATGGATTCCAATTGCTGATAATATTCCATATTTTCAAATAAAAACAACTAATGAACAAAATTAGTCTATAACTAACTTAGTGTACTGCCAAAATAAGTGGTTTAACCTCAAATGATGCGATTCCCTTGTAATTGGAATAGGTGCCAATTACATGGAACTATCAAAATTGAAGCACCATTAATTGGCATCTATCATTAATTCAGAAATCCAAATATTTGTGACAAAAATACTTTCACACAATTAAAGGAACCCTTTTCAACTAAACAAAACTGTTGCCAATTAAAATTTTAAATACATTACAAAAATTTTTTAAATATATTAGAAATCTGATACTAATGAATTGAAAAGCATGTCTTTCTTAAGCCAGAGAAGAAGCATTTGCAACAAAATGGCTAACTTGGCGTTTTTGGGCTAAAGACGACCATTGAACTAACTCATATGATCAAGAACATTCGATTATTATATCATATTGCGTCACAATATGCCGGAATGAGCTAATGTTATTTAGAAAACGACTCTAAAGATTTTCAATAACTTTCATATGCCACCGTTTTCGGGCACAAGAAGAGCAATGAGTTAGGTCGCATACTCGAAAAAAATTTATTATTGGGTCACCACTTAAAACAACAAGAATGATGCAGTGAGAATGATACATGCATTTAAGTATAATGTTAAATTTGACCGATCTACGCCCTATCCTCCCGGATAATACTTTAAAAAAAAGGATAAAAATTAAAAAGGGATGAAAATTAAAAAGAAATTTCGATGACGAATAACTTTTCTGAAAATATTACAAAATAATAAAAAAATAAATAAATATATAATAAATAATTAACTATGTCAATCATGATTCTTTTTTTCTATATTTAAAAATAATCAGTAAAATGCATTTGAAGACTTTTTAATTTTCTTGTGCATTTAATGCTTTCATTATTTAATATATTAGGAAAAAATTTTACAAAAAACTTTGCGTTTGAAAAGCACAGAATATTTTTTTTTTTGAAATATATTTTTATCTTACTTTTACACAAAAGAATATTTATATGCTTTTACAAAAACTTTCTTTTTTCTTTTCATATGCCAAAAGGTAACTTACGGAATTTTTTTACAAGTCAAGTTTAATACTTTATTGGAGGATTCAAATGACTACTTCTAAAATCCTTACTGTATATTGAACGTGTGATATATAAAGCTGAAAACTTGTTAGAAAATATATTCTTTAGCTATTTCGACGAAAAATATTCTGTTAAACATTCAATACATCAAATGAAAATTTTTTTATTATTCATATAGTATTATGTTTTTTCTGCTTTCTTTCTAAAGAAAAATGTATTGTAATCAAAATTTATTTTTACTTCCGGTTTCCGACAAATTTACGTTTTAAGGGCCAGAGATACCCCCCAAAAACATGTTTATACTAAATGCTTGTCTCTCCGGCCATGTGTTCGTGATGGCAGCAGGTTCTCTTTTAATTTAAAAAATATTACCCCAGAAACGGACGATGTAGTAGCAGTTTTCATTCCATTTTTATTATTGTACCATCGAAAACTGAATGAAATTACATATGGTATTTTAACAAATTTCATGTTTATGTTTTTGGCTTCATAAAGCATATTCTTCTTGAATTTTGGTCATGACAACAAATACCAACTGCATTTGTGATTTGTATCGATTTTTTAGTCCCGTTGTAAATCGATTGTTCATTGTGTAACGGTACATTGTAAAAAAATCCGTTAAATTTAGCGTTAAAAAAACTGCTGGCAGCAATGTTGGCAGCAATGTTGGCAGCAATGTTGGCAGCAATTTTTGTCGTAAAATTGCAATAAAATTAGATGTAAAAATTTTTTTAATGTAAGTTTATTGCAATTTCACGGCAAAAAACTGCTGGCAACATTGCTGCCAGCAGTTTTTATCGTAAATTTTTTGGATTTTTTTGCACAGTGATATTCACATTCAGTTAATCTGGCTATTCTCAAACAAGCAGTGTGACATAGAATAACAAACAACAGTGATTCAAATAAATTTTATGACAGAGATTAATTATCTTTCACTTCGATTCGTAAAATGAAACTCAAATTTAAGAAGAAAAACAAAGCTCAATTAGTATTAAAATTATAAGACAGAAATAATAGCGTGTTTAACAATTTTTTCAAACATTAATTATACGTGAAAGGAGAAATATTTGAAGTATGTGCGTCCGGCTGGTAAATATGATAATATAATTTAACAGTAAATACTAACTTAATATATTATTTTATAAATTTCAATTTTCTGTTGTTTGTTTGATATGCTTTTTACATAATTGTTTATTTTCAGAGGATCATACGAGAAATTGAGTCTACAGTTCTCTTACTAGTGTCACGAATAAATACGGTAATTCAAACGCTACATATTTCAAATCTGATGTAGAAAAAATTGGCAATTCAAAAAAAATCTTTATAAAGCTTTAAAAATATAAGATGTAATACTGACAAAACTAAAAGAATTAAACATCATTAAAAAATAAAAAAATAAATAAAGAGAATTGATAATAATAAAAAACAAGCACTGTTTGGGTGTTATATATTTGAATGCATGTACCTGTACATTAGGGTGGTTTTTAAAAGTTGGTAAAAAAAATTTTCACGATTTATGCCGGGGCACCCTGCCATTTTCTTCTACTCATTAAAAAAGAATTACAGCAATTTTTTCAGAATTTTTAGCATGATTTTAGGGGTCGCTACCACTATTTAAATTCTAGACTTGAAGGAAATATTGAAGGAAAATACATAATTATTCTTAATAACAAGTAAAAAATTTTTTATTAAATATTTAAGTAATTTTTACAGCAACAATACTGCTATATACATTTAAAGAAGAAGAAAAAAGCTATCATTGTTATAAAATCCTTACATTTACTTTTTTTTAACACATCAATGTAGATCTTTTAGAGTCTGGATATTTGCTTCGAAAGTACTTGACTAACAACAATAAGTACTGTTTTTGTTCTTCATCTTTGTATGAAGTTTATTGTATTACTAAATAAGATCTACCCCACGTTTGGCTATACCCTTAATAACCTTGACTGAAGCCGTTAAAGCCTTACTGGTTTTGTAAGATTCATTTTTATTCCAATTTGTCACATCTGTTTAAAAAAAATCTGAAAGTAATTCCACAATTTAAAAAAACCTCAGATTGTTAATTGTTACAAAATCTTGGGAGTTCTTTTTGAGGATGTCATCAGGATCAACCCGTGCATGTTTCAGTGGTTTCTCACTTTTCACATTTTTCAAAGCACTCGCCATTTTTCTTTTAATTTTAAATGAGACATTGTCATCAAAAAATGCAAATGCAACTAGTTCTTCTGACAAGTATCACAAAACTCGTAGGAATTTCTTTATAGCATACAAAGAAATTCTTTGTTTACATTTTCGTACTCTTTAAAGTATTTAGGAGAAGTAAATAATTTCTAAGCGCAGAACAAGCAGATGATGCCTGATACCAACTGTAAATATAGATTTTTACCACAAACGGGCAAACGTGACGAACTCCAGATTCTTCGTGCTTAGAGAGTTTGAACTGATCTCTAAACAGCGAAATTTTGAGCAAGTACATGGCCTTTGGCCTCCATCGTGCTCGACGCAAGCCACCAAGGGCTCTAAAGTGACCACATCTTTCGAATACTCTTTCTAGGAAAATGATGGCAAGTTCTAATAATTCTTTGTAATCGTCCCTTGGTTGAAAATCATTAAGTTGATTTTGTGCAAGCTCTATGATTTATGATGCATTTTCTGTTGTTTTTTCATTGATAAAATTATCAGTTACGGAAGTCTGAAATATGTCATGATCAATAGAGTTCCACAAGATTTTAAATCGTTTAAATAAGAGTATGTCTGGTCCTTTTGGAACTCTGAGTTACTTAACAACAACTACCTCCAGCATAATCTCCAAGATGTGATGACGGCAAGCCAACCAAAGCATTTCTTTTTTCATCTTCTGTTAAAAAAAACACAAGCTCCTCTTGATAACCCAGAATTTACATAGGCTGTATCAAAACACATAGATTTTACTTGCTCTGTATTTCCCCATGACTCCAATATTTTGTTAGCAGCAAAAGATATTGCTTCACATGTTCCTGACTGAAGTTTTAGAACTGCAAGTAATTGGTCAATATTTTTACCAGAAATAATAATTGCTCATCTATCAATAGTTTCAGATCCTGAAATGTCTTCTAAAATTTTGCCATCCTAGTGAACAGTCAATGGGACACATGCCAAAACCTCTTTTTTTTTATTTTCGCCTTTTGATTCTAAGGCGCCGAATAGAGGATTTGTTAACATTTTAATTGGCAGGATCACAAACCACACATTTTAGTGTTGTAGTAAAAAAAAAATAGTTGCCTTTCTATCACTAACTTTGCTGCATCAAGGTTTGCAGCTACGCTATTGTCCAAAATGTTCATTCTGCCTCTTTTTTTAGGAGGTGGATCACTGTGAGAGGATGATGCTACTTCTTCCTGAATGAAACACATTTCATTATCACTTGAACATGCTTCTACTTCAAATATGTCTGAAGGAATTGATGCTTGTTCAGAAAGCAATGATTTGTTTACTTCTTCACGCTTTTCCTTTTGTTCAAAACGTTCGTTTCACTTGATTGATTCCGTTGCTTTTTTTACATAGAATTTTACAAAGAGTTATTCAAAAACATTACTTTTTTGTCTATTCATGTGCCAAATTGCAGATGTTGCCGGAGCAACCAAAGGTTACACTAAAAGTAGAGGATTGTGAACTAGTAATACACAAAATAGCATCACTTTGGGGAAAAAATGTTACGCACAAAAAAGTCATTAATTTATATAATTATTATTTATTTAGTGCTTATGAAGCATTTTATTACATAATCATTTATCAAAATTAAAGCTGAATTATTATTATTTTCTTATTTATATATATTTTAAACTGATTTAAGCACTATTTTATTTTAAATTAACTGACCTGTCAGCATTTCTCTGGCCTATTAAAAAAATGCACAAAAACTCGAATATATTGAAAAATTGCTAAAAATTTTAAAAACTCAGCATGCATTTTAGAAAAATTTAACCATTTGACAGTCTATACAGCCTAATGCCATACTATGATTCAATTTTGCAATTACTATGGATATTTATTAATAACTTAAAAATTAGACCAAAAATATGTCAAATTTTCTAAGTTTTCAAATTTTCAAACCTTGGTAGCGACCCTTAAAACTTGTTTTAAAATTCCGAAATTTTGTGGAAGACCTTTTTTCATACATAGAACAAAATAAAGAGGTGCCCCATACAAATTCTAATAGTTCATTTTTAAAGTTCCTACTGTACATTACCATTAATGTTTCATAGATATTATATTTGTTTATTTAGCGCAGAGGTTCCCAAAGTGTGCTCCGCGGAGCCCTTGGGGCTCCGCCTGAACTTTGTAGAGGCTCCACGACGAGCAAAAGGCCAAGCCAGTTACTCGCAGGTAGTAACTCGCTTTATACTGATCGAGATCGTTACAGGAGAATAGTCTTGTTCTTTGGAGCTCAGCCTATTCATATGTTTATACTTAATTATTTTTTGCTTACATTTTATAATCAGATGAATCAACAAAAGAGCTTTTGGCCAATGAAATCATTATTGAGCCGTTAACCCCCAAATCTAGTATTGTTATCAAAACAAGACAGAACCGAGGCATTGGAGGCAAGAAAGCTCAATAAAAAGCTAAAATATGATGAAAATCACTTAAAAATGGAATTTACTGAAACAGATGATAATCGACATCTCAGTGTATTTTGTGGTAAAGTTTTGAACAACAGCTCAATGTTTTCGGCTAAATTGCGGTGTCATTTCGACGGTAGTAATCCAGAATTAAAAGATAAACCATTTGATTTTTAAAAGAGAAAATGCAACGAAAATTTAGCTTCAAAGAAAATTATGGCTACAGCTGCGAAAACAAATAATGAAAAAGTGCTGGAAGTTTCTTTTATAATAAGTTGCAAAATAGTGCAAGCTGGCTAGTCCATACCTTTGTAGAAACTCTTACTAAATCTTGTGAAATTGATATTGCAAGATGTTTGTTTGATGAAAAAGCTGCCAATTTAGTTTCCAATATTCCTTTTTCAAGTAGCACTATTGTCCGACGAATTGACGATATGACAGATGACGTAAATTAAACACTCAATGATCGTCTCAAACATAATAAATTTGTCATACAAATGCATGAAAAGGCAAACGTCGCCCGTTTGGCGTTTTTAATACTATTTGTTCGTTATGTTTATTCTCATAGCTATCAGGAATATCTTCTTTACATACCACTCGAATCCAATACACCAGGGGATGAAATATTTAATATTTTGGATGAATTTTGCCCATCAAAGGAAATACCATGAGAAAACTGCAAAGATATATGCACAACTGGTGCAAAAGCAATGGTAGTTCACATTGTTGGAGCTATTTCTAAAATTAAGGCTAAGTCAAGGAATGTAGCATCAGTCACTATGTTTTTCACAGACATGCGCTAGCCTCAAGAAAAATGTCTCTTGAACTTACGACAGTCCTGAATGATGCCATAAAAATAATAAAATTTATAAAATCAAGACCACTTAAAAGTAGACTTTTCAAATTAATTTGCGAAGAAATGGTAAGTCAGTATCATTCCTTGCTGCTGCATACTGAAGTAAAATCGTTTTCCCGAGGAAAAACGTTGACACGTTTGCTGAAGAAGCGTGCAGAGGTTAAAGCATTTTTGACAGACCACAACCCTCAATTGGAAACAATTTTAAATGATGAAGATTGGTCATATAAATTGGCATATTTGGTGGACATTATTAGTAAAATGAAGAAAATGAATTTATCATTGCAAGGAGAGAGTATGACTGTTTTTGATGCAAATTCCAAAGTGTCAGCATTTAAGAGGAGAATTACCTTCTGGTCTGAATGTATAGAAAAGACTGATATAAGTTGCTTTCCTCTTACTAAAATGTTTTTAAATTATCATAATATCATGTTAAAAAATTCAGAAAAAAATTCAAGATCATCTCGAAGCTCTGATGGATTCGTTTGAGCATTACTTTCCAGCTGCTCAAAAATTGATGCTAGACGATTTTAAATGGGTACTAAATCTATTCAGTGTAAAGGAATACTCTGAGGAATACGAAGCTCTCAATGATTTAACATCTTAAATCGATATAGAAACCTCTTTTCAAAGCAAGAATATCGCTGAATTTTGGTGTCATTTGATAGATGAGTATAAAATCTTGTCGGACAGAGAAAAGTTAACTTTACTCTCATTTTTAACGAAATATCTATATGAAGCGTGATTCTCCACTTTCACAAGTATCAAAATAAAGTACAGAAACCGGTTAAATGCAGAACCAGACATTCGCTTACAATCATAGAAAATTGCAGCAGATATCAAAAAACTGTTCAAAACAATTCAAGCACATCTTTCACACTAAACTTTTATATATTATTGTTCGTCAAATTTTATGCAGAATAATAATTAAAAACTATCAAATTTCATATTTGTATGCATTGCATATTGTATTATTTATATTTTTGAAATTTTAATTTCTTTAAACTGTTTATTGTATTTTTATTAAATTTTACTTATTTAAATCTTCTATCCTAGTTTTCAAAATTGTATTTAGTTTTTAAAGCATGGTCTGTCACTTAAAACATCTTTTTTAAAAAGATCTTGTATCATTTAAAATTTTCCTCACTAGATTTATTTGTGTGTAATGTGTGTATATATTTCTTTTTATTTTTATAGCTTTAATTTTTTTAAGTTGTTTAAGCTATTTGTATTAAGTTTTATTTGTTTAAATTTTGTAAGCTGTTTTTCATAGTAAAATAAAGTTTGTCGCTGAAAACATACTTTTTATTGCATCTTCTATCATTTAAAGCCCCTCATTAGATTCATAAATACATTTGTGTATACATATTTCTTTATATATATATACTTAAATTTTTTAATCTGTTGATGTTATTTGTATATTTAAATTTTCTATTCCGTTTTTCATTGTAGTACAATGTTTATCGATTAAAACGCCCGTTTTTTATAATATCTTATGCCATTTAATAAACCCCTCATTAAATTCATTTAATATATTTATATACGTTGTGTATATAGATTTTTTTTTACTTTTTGTAACTTTAATTGCTTTAATCTGTTCATTTTATTTTTATAATTTCTTAGTTATTTAACCCCTTAACTGTATCCTTATTTAACATACAGTAAGCTGAAAATGTGGGTTAATACTAGTTTTTTAAGCTTAAATAATCGTAATATTTAGTCTAAACGCTTCTGAAATTAAATATTATGAAATTGTACTTAAAAAAAAGTGGGGCCAAAAAGCTTTAATTGATGAATTAAGCAAATTCGTCTTGCCCAAATGGCGTACGGGCAAATCAGTTAAGGGGTTAAAATTTCTATGCTGTTTTACATAATTGTACTTAATTTTATAAACAATGTACATTGCTGAAAACGCATTTTTTGCTTCTTGTATCACTTTACAGCCCCTGTTTAAAATTTTCTTTTAATTGGTCTCTGCCACATTTTCTAATCAAAAATAAATCTGTAGCAGTTTAAAAAATATATATTTGTTCTTTACGTTTGCCACCACACTAAGAATTTAAAATTTTGTTCAGACTTGTTTAGACATTTTGTCAATGAGCACTCGCTTTGATATAAATTTAATTCCACCCATATATTCCATTTCGTTAGTAAACTTCTTTTACTAGTTGCAGTTCGTTTAACACGTGCAGTTTTTAACTGCATGCCTGTTTTGAGGCAAAATAATAAAGAAAAAAGTTTTTTCAAAAGTATAATTAATTGCCAAATACTTAAATAAAATATCCAAAAATGAACAATACTGCACCTGATAATACAGTTTATAGATTTCACCCGCCCACTTAAATACTAAAACAATGACCTGCATATAAATATATTATATATATTTTTAAATGTTTTAAAAAAAAGAAGCTGAGGGGCGATTTATTTTCGTTGCACGCTTAGAAGTAGTACTAGAAATTTAAAGAAAAACGGAAAAATATTCCATAATCGAATAATTCTATTACGGGTAGGCGGTACTAGCGAAAACGTGTTCCATATTTTCTCATGGGTAACTAGTACTACGCATTTTTTTTCTTTTTCTTTTTTTTTAGCGAGTAGCCTTTTAGAATTACACAAAAGTATCCCATTGCAGACGAAAAGTGGATAACTCACCTTTTTTTCTGTGTGAGTGTCGTTTTCGCCATAAATAATAATAGTTTTACGTAAGCCCCAATGCAATGCATAATCCAAACATAGTTACCATTTTCATCTTTAATTCCAAATTTATACTGGAAATCCCAAAAGAATATTTTACATTTTAAAAATGGATGTCATTAACCCCTTAACAACAATGCTTGGACATAGATCGGGTAAAAAATAGTTTGTTTTAAAATTTAAGATTTTTAAAATTTCTAATATGAATTTAGAATTTCTGCATCAGGATAGGGCCAAACTGAGAAAATTGGTCCAATGTTGAAAATTACTAGCTCAGATTTTTATCCAGCAGATTTTTCTCAGCTCCATAGACATAAAAAAACATTAATTTATAATGTATGAGTATCGTTATTTATAATGTTTGAGTATATGAGTATTGTTGGGTTCAGGGGCTCCGCCTTAGAAATTCTACCCAAAAAGGGCTCCGCGAGCCCAAAAGTTTGGGAACCGCTGATTTAGCGCGTTGTTTTAGAACAAAATTAAATGGATGATACATAATATTCTAAAATAAAATGTTATAAAAGATATTTCAACATTAAGCAATTAGTTTGGAGGAAATAAATACTACAAAACGCAAAGCTGACGATATATCACAAGCTTTCCCTTTGATAAGTAGGGCATTTTTAGGGGAAAAAACTGCAAATGTCATTAACAAACTGTACTAATTATTTCTAATGCACTTTATATTGTTTTAAAAACTTGAAAAATCTTTTATCAGTAAATTCTGTGAGTTTGAAAAGTGTTCTTCTCAAATAATTTTTTATCATTTATTTTATGCTGAAAACTCTGCTTATGCTTTCAATACAAAATTCCTAATTCTTTCATCGAATTGTATGACAAAACTTAATTTAAAAAGGTTTTTTACGTGACGTTTATCCTAATATTTTAGAATATATGTTACAACTTCGAAAATACCTCGAAAATTATAATATTCACCATGAACTGACATGAAGAGTAAATCTTAAAAACACGTGCAGCTAGAAATAGCAAAAACCGGTAAAAATAAAAAATCAAACTTTTTTGTTTGAGACTTTTAAGTACATTTGTTTATTTTGAAGGGAAGATTGGAGAAATTATATATTGAACTGTTCTTTTAACTATTGTGTTATACAACAAATAGTTAAAAGAATATTTAAATGAAAACTCGAACGAAGTGACAATTAAAACAAATGATGCTGAGCAATTTATCCTAAACTGAAAGAAACAAAATAAACAATATCAGAATGATGAAATTCTTGAGAATCTTTGTAAAGATTTAAAAATACAAGCTATAATATTAACAAAACTTAAAGAAAGTAATCTGAAACGACATAAAGAAATTAAATGATTTAAAAGAACTTTGGTAGAAATAATATAAAAATCATTTTTGGTGTTATATATTTGAATGCATGTACATGCACATTATCTTTAACTTTCCATGGATATTGTATTTATTTATTTAGAAATGTGTTTTAGAAAAAAAAATTAAACTCATGATATAAAATATTCGAAAATAAACAGTTGTAAAAGACATTTTAACAATAAACAATTAATTAGCTTGGAAATAAATACTACAAAAAGTGACGCTGACGATATATCAAAATATCAAAATCTTCTCCTTTGATAATCATGACATTTTTGATTAAAAAAATCTGTAAAAGTCACTAACAAACAATACTAATTATTTAGAATACATCATATACTGTTTTAAAAACTTGGATATACTTTTAACAATAAATTCTTTGAGTCTGAAAAGTTGAGAAAATATTCTTCTCAAATACTTTTTTTATCATTTTTTATGGTGCGCATTTTGCTTACGTTTTCAACAGAAAATTCCAAATTCTTTCATCAAATTGTATGTCAAAATTTAATTTAGACAGGTTTTTCTTTATGCGACGTTTATTCTATTCTTCTAGAATATATGTTTCAACTTCGAAAATGCTCCGAGTATTATAAAAATTCAGCATGCACTGACATGAAGAGTAAATCTCAAAAGCGTGTGTGCATAGAAGTAGTAGGAATCAGTAAAAATAAAAAATCGCATTTTTTTGTTTGCTACTGTTAAGTGCATTTATTTATGTTGAAAGGGAAATTTGTGAAAATATATTTAATTATTCTTTTAACTATTGTGTTATACAACAAATGCAAGTTCATATTGCAATAATATTTACGCAATAATATTTACACAAGAACTCTAACACAGTGACAATTAAAACAAATCATGATGAAAAACTTGACTAAATTTGAAGAAATAATAAAAAAAAAAACAGAGTGATGAAATTATAGAGAATCTTTGTAAAGCTTAAAAAAGATAAGATATAATATTGACAAAACTAAAAGAAAATACACTGTAAAAAAAATTCAAGAGGTTACTAAAAATTTTTTAGTAAAGTTGTATTCCACAGAATTTTTTAGTAACCATTACAAACTTTTTTTTTGCAAGTGAAACAAGCATTTCTTTTGTAAACTGAACAAAAGAATTTTTTGTATAATTAACTTAAAAATTTTTAGTATGAGCCACCAAGCAAATTTTAGTAATAGCTCCAAAATTATTTTTAATAACCATTACGTGCGCCCGAAGAGCAGAGGTTCCTTCGAGCTGCATCCAGACTTCTGAAGCGGAAGATTTTCGGCAAAACTGCAATAGATGGCAGCACAAAACATTTCTAACTGCTCCGACAGGATTTTCATAATCCCTTTACTAACGAGTACTTACACTACATACATTCGGGGTGTATTTGGCGGCGGCCAGTATCGTATCCGGGACCTTTTAGTCTGGAGTTCGTTACTATAACCACTCTGCTATCAAGGCCACACCAAGTGAGTTTTCGAATTAGTTATTAAAAATATAAAACTATTAACTCTCTTCGTTGGTAACTTTTTTCTAGTAATTCTTACAGATTTTCTTGTAACCGACTAAGATTAGTAAAAATGTTTTAGTAATTACAAGGATCACCAAAGTTTTTTTAGTAGATCGACCCTTTTTTTACAGTGTAGCATGAAACGACAGAAAGATATTAAATGATTTTAAAGAACATTGATAGAAATAATAAAACAAACATTATATGATGCTATATATTTCAATGCATATATATATATATATATACATTGTCTTTAAATTTATATTATATAATATTTAATTATATTTAATATATTTAAATATTTAGCAAGTTGCTTCAGGAATAAATTAAATTGACGATATAAATTATTCGAAAAATAAAATTTATAAAATATTTTTCAACAATTAACAATTTGCTTGGAAATAAATACTAAAAATTAATGCGGACGATATATATTAAAATCTTCTTCTTTGATAATTAGGACATATTTGGTGAAAATAAAACTGTAAAAGTAATTAACAAACTATAATAATTATAGCTAATGCACTTTCTATTGCTTTAAAAACTTGGAGACACTTTTAAAAGTAAATTCTTTCAGTCTTGAAAGTTGAGAAAATATTCTTTTCAAGTACATTTTTATCATTTTTTATGCTGCTTACTCCGCTTATGCTTTGAACAGAAAATTCCCAATTCTTTCATCGAATTGTGAGTCAAAACTTAATTTAAACAACTTTATCTTTACGCGACGTTTATTCTGTTCTTTTAGAATATGTGTTTCAACTTCGAAAATATCTCGAGTGTTATAATATTCAGCATGAAATGACATGAAAGGTAAATCTCAAAAGCGCGTTTGCATAGAAGTAGCAGGAATCGGTAAAAATAAAAAATTGCGTTTTTTTTTTTTTTTTTTTTTTTTTTTTTTTTTTTTTTTTGGACTGTTAAGTAGATTTATTTATTTTGAAATAGATATTTGGGAAATTATATTTAACTATATTTTAAACTATTGTGTTATACAATAAATGATAGTTAAAAGAATATTTTTATAAAATATCGAACAAAGTTACAATTAAAACAAATGATGCAGAATAATTTGATCTAAATTTAAAGAAATAAAATTAGAGAGTAATGAAGAATATATTTCTTTTGTACTTACGTATTTTCATAGTTAAAAAAACATTCATAGGCTTTTTGTTTTACTCTTATTTGCTTCTTGACAACATCTGTTTTTCAATAAAGTCTGATTTTTTTTTTTACACCTTTCTTCTAAAATGCATTTAATTTTCCCTTTCACAGAAATTTTCACTGTAAATATTCCTTCTTTTTTAACTTTTATGTGTCAAAACTTAAAGTAATTGGTAACGCAACATTGATTTCCAGAAATTTTGAGACTGTAGAGTTCTCAAACCTGTAAAGCTCTTATGAAATCCATTTTTAATAAATTTGAACTTATATTAAACTAGAAATTTATATTACTGTTAGTTGATATATTTAAAAATAGCAACTTTGCAGATGAATAATTTGAGTGTTTCGAAATAGGAGGATTTAACTGAAGACACCATGCATTGTAAACTTATCCTAGAACGATGAGATAAAAATGGCTATTTAATCTAAAATCTAAGCAATTATTTATCTTTTTAAAAGAATGTTTTTTAAATGAAATTATAATGCTTCAAAGTATAGCACAAATTTCCGAAGAAAAAGCTCGTTAAATGTACACAAGATAAATGAGATTTCATTATTCGAAAAAATCCTTTTTGTTTCAGTAGCGAAATGTGTCTCAGTTAGTTATAAAAAAGACCGGTTTGTGGATTTCAAAATTGTAGAAAACGGGACTAGTAATCGACTTTGAAAGTTGTACGTGAATGGAAAACGTGTTAAAAATTTCTTTCACTGTTTTCACGATGTAGTGGGCTCTACTTCTGTAATTTCAAATGGCTCTTGACTTTTAATATCGAATTCTAGCAACAATCAAACAAAATATGGTTTTAGTTTGTATAAAAAATACTAAACAATATTTTTTTATGTGGCGAAATCTCTTAAAAAGGCATTGTACACATACTATGCGTTATGATATTTTGTAGCAATGACATAAACGGAAACAACAACAGTACACATCTTTCTCTCGCAACATTATAAAGGCTTTTTCAAAATCACTCTCTACATTCCATATTCAGAAATTCTAATTAGAAACACTTCTACTAATTATTTAGGAGATAATATTTTTAATCAACATTACTAAATTTGTACATTTGCACTCGTTGTTTTTGTGAGCCGGTCATTGCAGCAACTGACAGTTACAAAGTTGGTGCATGCGTATTTAAGCTTTGGTTTGTCATCTGACAGGACAATCAAGACAGAGAGAAAAATTGATGGAATGTTAATCGGTCTTATTTTTTTTTGAACGAAAATTTTCATCAATCCTTTCCGAACAGCAATTGAAAAAATATGTATGATAAGTGAAATTTACAAGAAATATAAATTAAATTGTCGCGGATAAATAATTTTTTTAGCTACGAAAATGTTAAATATGTAATGAAAAGTAAAATAATAATAATAATAATAATAATAATAATAATAATAATAATAATAATAATAATAATAAACAACTAAAATGAATAAAAGATAAAAAAATATTTATGTCTACAGATTAGAATTATTTTGTTCTTATTAAAATTATTTATAGTTATTTCGAATCGCTAATCTACTGTTTTTAACAACGAAAGAAATTTTTGTTCCTAAAAATTAGTGCGAGTGGGACTTGAATTCGCATAGAAAATCTCAATCTCGTATGCTACTGACCATGCCAGAGATCCAAGAAGAGAAATTTATCCAATTATAAACTTTAGCACTGTTTACATTCAATTTTCGAGCGGAGGACAAACAAGACCTCAAATGCGCATGCGCCAACTTTGTAACTCTCAGTTGCTACAACGATCTCTTCCCTTATTTTTCTTGCGGCATTGATTCGTAATTATGGGGTTTTCCCATTATTAAACATAATATTTATTTATATTTATTTATATTTATTTCACAGCGGAAAGAATTTTTATTAAAACGGGTGAGTACAATATATAATTAAAACATCAGCCACAACTTCATGGAATTTAGAGCATTTTTAATACATAAATTTTAATGGTTAGCTATCATAAACTACGTTTAAGAACAATGTTATGAAAGTTATTCATCATTTAAAAAAATCTTCATACCGATAGCCTTAAATTAAAAAAACAAAACAAAAGAAAGAAAAAAAAACTTGACAGAGAAAATTTGCGCTGCTGACTTCTGTTTTGATGTTAAATGTCTCTTACTGCAGTGTTTTTTACGGCACTGCAGACATACTGTTTAGAATGTGACAGTTCGCATAAGCGAATACGGTGAATATGGCTTTTAGAATTAAAAAAAAAGTCTCAGGTTATTCTTAAGGTTCTAAGTGTGTTATTCAATATACTAGTTATAAAACAAAAATGTTGAAACTATGTATAACATTTCCAGAATTCACTGATAAGCTAAGAAAGACTTGTTCAATGATTTATGTCCAAATCTCTACTTATGCATCTTGTAATTTTTCTTTTTAAAATTTTTGAAGTATTTCATACCGTAATATTACACCGTAAGTGTACCTGCCTAAAAAACTAAAGTATTTGTAGTTCAGAATATACAGAATAAACGTCCAATTGCATGTACAAAAAATTTACCAATACCGTTATTTAAAAACGAAATTATAAAACGATATATAACAATACAATATAAAAAAACGAATTTATTTTAAAAAACGAAAACCATATAATATCCCCCTTAACCCTTTCTGGTCTGGCGCACTTTTAAAAGTACATATCTTTTCACCGAGTATTATTTCGTCTTAAAATTTTTTAATTATTTTCGTCTTAAAGAAATGATAATATATGGCTGCGCCTTTCATAATATGACATCATTTCTGTTCTGACGTTTGGTAATAATAGTAATAATAAAGTTTACTATATTATCTTCGTACAGTTGGCGATTCCTTTATTTTATACAGATATTTAACTCTTTGAATTTAAAATATAAGTTACTTATCTGAACCAATCATATGTAATAAAACGCAAAAGACATTAGAAAGTTATAATACCTTCCCAAATCTGGTTCTAATAGGTTAATTTCCAAACACCTTCAAATACTCCTCCTTACAAGGAAGGTCTCCATAGTGGGCATACTCAGAATATTTTGATAAAAAAAATACTAAATAAACAAATTATATAAGCAATAAAGCATCAGTCAAATTTAGCGGCGGAGTAACAGTAGAAACTTTGTAAAAAAAAAATACTTTCGAATATTTGGCGTAAAAAGACGAAAGTGTCACGCTAGCATCATTTTTCCTTGCCAAAAGCAAGCGATTTTCATGAAACTGAAAATTGTTTGTTAATAGATTTTTAGAATACCTGTAAATGGTATTTGATAAACTTAAATAATGCGAGAGTTTAACATTATTACATCATATTACATATATATATTGGCATGTTGCAGCAGTTATTTAATTTTGATACTGTAAAAATAATTATTTATATAAAAAATATTTTCATACTGAAAAATATATTTTCATATATTTAAGCTTACTCCAAAATAAAGACTACACTCTTAAAACGAAAGAGCTGATTTGGCTTCTCATGAAAGAGCTATAATTTTTTCGATCATAAAAGAGTTGTTTTTCAAACGATTAAATCTTCTTGATCTAAATTGGTTATTTAAATAGCTCAACTTCATTTAAATTGGTTAAAACTCAAGTTATTTCAACTCTTTTTTGAGAAGCTGCCTTTCAACATTGAGATGAGTGGATTTCAGCTCAACTTGAGCTATTTTGTGGCTGACTTTTTAAGAAAGTAGGTGAAGAATGCTACAGTAATACATTTGAATATTGGATAAGTTTTTGTTTTCATAGCAACGAAATTGAACAGACAGTCTCAAGTGGATTTAATTTTGAGATTGAAACAAATTTATTTCATAAAATTTCATAGCCAATTTTAATTATAAATATGTATATGACAAGACTATAGTTATAACAAACTAAAACCTAAAAAAATAAAGTTATTTAAATAAATATTTAAAAAAAAATTGGTCAACATGAAACATTTTTATCTTAAAAAGAATGAAAAAAAAGTACATTTTGAAATTTTCTTTCGTTGCCAACCGCTCATAAATTGCTAGATAAACGAAATGTTTATTATTTTTTTACGAATGTTCTATTAGGGTTCCACCGATTTTTTTTTTATAAACACATATATCCACATGCAAAGAACATTCTGTAATTTTTTCAGAATTCTCTGTGTATGCCCGTATGGAGACCTTCCTTGTCAGATTATTATCACATAAATGTAAATTGAATAGTACATAAATTAAGCACATTTATTCGATTTCAGACAATAAGATAATCTTTAATTTTCATTTAATATACTACCTCTGACAATAAAGTTCGGTGAATAGTCCTGTAACATTAATGTAGATGAAATGCTAACGAAAGTTACCATACCACTTTTTGAAACAGTCATCTCCCATAACTATGCACTGTTGAGATTTATTACACATGTCCTAAGAAATTCGCAGGAAGCCTTCTTTTGTGATATAGTTAAAAGCCTTCGTCACGTTTTGTTGGATGTCAGCGATTTGGTCAAGTCTCATTCAAAGAGAGTTTGAGTGGTGAAAATAAGAAGAAATCTGGAGGATTGAGATCTGGCGAGTATGGTGAATGTTCAATTTGCACCATACCTCATGAATTTCCTTTGGTGTCTTGCAAAGCTTAAAACAAAACGTTAAACTGATCTTTTGTTCGTTCATTTCCCTGTCCTCAGTTAAGAACCAACACATGGAACAAGCACTTAGTAAAGCACGTCTTACACGGAACATAAACGACGCTCAACAGAACCATTCTTGTGGGGGAAGATGGTCAACATCAGATCGGTCGTTCTGAACGAATTCACCGAACTTTATTGTCAGAGGTAGTATTAAATATCCAAGATTAACGCTATTAAAAAAATCTAATTTTGTTCTCAAAATGGAAAAAAATCAGACCCCGAAAGGGTTAAGATATTTAAAATACGGCAGTTTGCTGCTCGTAATTCTAAAAATATTATACAAAATTTTTCTGCATCTATAACGAAAAGTGAGTTTGATTAGAAAATATTTATAATATGTTTAAAAACAAATACATTACAAAACATTTATATAGTTTTAATCTCTAATATTATATAACAAAAAATCCCAGCGATGCTTCTTATCATACCATAACTTTAACTTCAGAAATTGTAGGATAAATAAAAAAAAGAGAAAATAAGACTAATGATAAAATAATATAAAATAGAGACAAAACATGCATTAAAAGATGACGGATTTTAAAATAAGTTTTAATATTTAAAGAGTAGAGAAAATGATTTTCGGATTTTGAAAATGTAAACTTTAAAATATAAGAAGCTTAATCTTTAGTGGAAAATAAAATTAATGAATTTATTCATATTGTAAGCCACTTATGTACATTTTTATCCAAAAGGATGATTATTTTATTTTTACAAGAGAATAGTAATAAACAAGTGAACATGGAGCAATGCATTTTTTATTTATGATAAAATTCTACAGTCATATTAATTTTTGTGAAACATTTAATTAATATTGTTGCTATTTTTATAATGAATTTTATAATACTTTAAACTTATTATAAAACAGTTGATAAATTATTGCTTATTTATTGTAATATAGATAAAAATACTTGCAACTGTGTGGAAACTGACAAAATGCGTGGATTAGAAGCATCACAGTTGTTTGATGGAGATATGAGATTGGTGAAAGATTTATAGGAGTACGATGTACTAATAAAATGTCAAAATAAATTAAATGTATGGTTTTTTTTTCCTATAAAGCGTATATTGTTAAAAGACCATTAAATAAAGATTTAAATATTTTTATTATAAAATGGCTATACAATATACCTTTTGTAATCAAGAGGCATATGTATTTAAAGATTTCTATACTATTTCTTTCCTAAAATAGAATTTTAGGAAAATGTGCCTAAGCATAAAAAACACTTTTAGACAAAAAAGCAAAAATGTACCCCATAGCACATAAAACAATTATTTTAAAACGTTGCAGCACCATAATTTTTATACCCATAATTATTTTGTGTCATAATCTTTTAACTCTATATTTTTCAGTCCGATAATCGAATACTCAAAAACTTAAACCATTTTATGTTGCATGCGCCCTTAATAGGACTTCTATAAGACCAGTGTTTGTTATGCAATCGTTCCTGAGTTTAATTCGGATAAATTCAGGATTTCCTGAAAATACTGTGTTTAGAAAGTTTTTCTTTTTTTTTATCACAGTTAGACACTAAAATTGGTATAGATAATGTTAACTTTATATATAATAGTTTAACCCAGTTATAATTCTATACTTATGTATAAAATTGAAATGTTGTCGGCCTGTTATATACAGAAAAACACCTCTTCCTAAATTCATTTGGATCAGACATAATTATAATTTTTAAATTTTGCTTATCTGACTGTTTGTTTTGTTGTGCTTATACCCGTTGGTAGGCCTCCCCACCTAGCTGAAACTGAAACTGACTGTTTGTTTAAAAAGGGCTACGAAACAGTTGCATAACAAATACTAAACTTAAAAATAGCAGATGGAGAACCTTTCTTGTTGCAATGTGCAGTTTGTCGCATTACTATATGCAAAATATATTTTTTAGAATGCATGCAAGAACTCGAAGAAACAACTTATCAACCAATCGTTCTTTGCTCAAAATCTTAGGAACTAAATGATGAATTTTTAAGGAATCGTATAGCGATTTAGAGCTCTAATTAAAATTTATATATAATAATTTTATTTTTGATTTTTTGTTTATACATTCTTTTTAATTTAAAAAATGGATTTGTATACATTAAAAGGTCCCTTTATTTCGCAAAAGAATCCAAAGTCAAAGCATACATCATTCACAAAGAAATTACACCTCCATCTTGCTATTGTATGTCATATTCATAAATAACTAATTTGGTTAAAATAATTTACTTAATTTTGCGACAAGCTAGGTTATATAATATTAATGGATTGGCTGCAGACTTCATTACGAGAGAAAACTTCAATTACTTTAAGTGAATGTGATTTTATTTTACGACGTATGTATTCTAATTTAAAACTGGACTACAAAGATAGATAATTAACATTTCATTATCGTGTCTACAAACAAGGTTGTCATTTTGATAAGCATGCGAATAATGATCAAATGAGCCATGAACTACTTGTCTCGCGAAAAATATAAAGCGAGTTTCACACATATATAATTTAGCAACAAAAGCACTCGGTTTTAAATATCGTATTTATTAGAGCATTTAAATGATATTAATAATTTTTATTCAGTGTACGTTCAGGAGGGGTAATTATGACCACTTTTTATATTTTCAACTTTACCCTTTTTTTACTTCTTGCCCTTTGGGAAAGTGTTTTTTAGCACCTAGAAAATAACTTTGATCCTTTAAGAACACTTCTTGAAAGTTTTAATTACCATAGTCCCCCTTTATTAAGTTAAAAAGATGGTTATAATTACAAATAAAAAACTCATAATAAAAAAAAATTGGGTAATTAAGACCACCGGATTGATGAATTATGACCAATATATTTTCTCTTTGTACATGCCTACACACATTATTTTGGTAAACTTTTTTCAAATTGATATTTGGATCTCAAAAATGCTTTAGCTTTTGAACAAGATTTCCCATCTTTCTTTGAAAAGGAAACATACAGTTAGGTAAAATAAATAATGTTTACCTTATTCACTATGTAAAGTAAATTTGCGTAAGGTAATATTGTGTAAGGTAAAATAAAATTTTACCTTACACAGCATTTCCCATTATAGGAGTGGACATGATTACACCTTGGTCATAATCACCCCACCTGATACTATATACAGTGTTTGTTTAAAATCCGAATCTTTTAAATGATTTTAAATTTGACACCCAAATTTCTTTAAAGTTATAACTTTTATTTTAATTCGCAAAATAAATAACTCTACATGGTAACAAAAGTGTAATATTTTAACACAAGACTAAAGTTTCTTATAAATTATTAAAATACTTATTTTTACATTTATTCCAAATTTTATTTTGCCATAGAAGGGAATTTTTACTCAAATATTATAATCCTTTTAAAACTAATTCCTTTCAAGTTAATAAGCTTAAGTATTTTGCATGAACACTGTGATTAAATATTAAATTTTAATCTGTATTAGTTTGTGTGTTTAAAATTTGAGTTTTATTTTAAATATTAAAAAGACTTTTAAAGTGAGTAGCTTAGTTCTTTTCAGGATTAACTATGAATAATTGCAAAATTTTCACGGGTATTTTGGGAAGAAGAATTATAGTTTTCTAATTCCCTCGACAGCATATTTTTATGAAGAAAAAATAAAAATGAGTTTCAGTGTTCAAGAATGGAAAACTTCCAAAGAAATTGAGATATTTACAGGATTTAGCTATATGAGTGGTTTTATACACTTGAATTTACATTTGTAATATTTTTATAGTAAATGTTTTTATCTTGTAATTGTCTTTATGATTTTGTATCATTCCAGCAATATCCAAGTCTTTTCTCGCGTGATATTCTAAGTATGCTAAATGACAGTGTGTTATAATTTTTATTATACTGATACGAATAATTAAAGGCACAATTTGTCTAAGTTTTACTATTACACTACATTAGATGAACATGAGATTTAAGGGGACTTATCTGGTAAAAAGTAAACTAATAGTTGGGGGTCACCGTAATACTTAACCCTCATAATTATGCATAGTTTAAAGCCTGAAAATAAGAGGTGTGTAAATTAGTTATAAAATGCATTGGAATTCTAAAATAAAATTTAAACGTATATTTAAATATTTTTAATAATTAATGATCTAATATGAAACTGTGTGTACTACTTTGTTATCTCGTAGACCCATTTCGTTAAACTATAAAATCGCCATACTACTCGAAAAACTATTAAGTAGTACGACCAGATAATTAAGAAGTACCGAACTATTTGAATGAAACATCTTTATAATTCGAAAAGTGATAATCATATTAACTAGCAGTTTACTACATTAGATTAAACGTCTTATATCGAATTAAAATATATCTTTGAATTTAAAATTGAATAAAATACAGGGTCATGAAAAATAGAAGAATTCGGAAAATATGACTCTATTTTTTATGCAAAAATTTTCTTTTTTTTTTATTCTTTTACTTTCTTCTATCTTCTATAGAAGAAAGTATTGTAATCAAAATTTTTTTCGACTTGCGGTTTTCGACGGATTTACACGTTTTAGGAGTCAGAGATTCCAGAAAACATGTTTTTACAAAATGCCTGTCTGTCCGTGTATGTGTGTGTGTCTGTATGTCTGTGTGTGACCGTATGTCGCCCTTCTACTTTCAAAAAGTGTATGGAGATATGCATAAAATTGAACCAAATTTTTTGTGAAGGTTTTTGGCTGTAGCAAGCAGGTCTTCCTTCAATTTTAAAATATTTCGCCTGAAGGGGGCGCTGCAATCACGATTTTTGGGCCATTTTTAATGTTGTACCGACCAAAAGTTTATGGATTTGTGCATCGAATTGAATCAATTTTTTGTGTAAGTGTTTGGCTATGGCTAATTGGTCCTTCCTGAATTTGAAAAAAATCCGCCCGAAGGAGCGCTGCAATCGCGATTTTTGTTTCATTTTCAATATTGTACCAACCAAAAGTGTATGAAATTATGCATAGAATTGAACCATATTTTTTGTGTAAGTATTTGGCTATTGTTAGTTAGTCTTCCCTGAATTTGAAAAAAATCCGCCGTAAGGGGGCGCTGCAATAGCGATTTTTGTGCCATTTTCAATATAGCACCACCTAAAGTGTACGAAGTTATGCCTAAAACTGAACTAAAATTTTTGTGTATGATTATTTTTTGGTATGGCAAGTATGTCCCCATCGGCTCGTGCAGAGACGGAAACTCGTTTCTACTCCGATTAATTGACTGAAGTAGAAATTTAAGATGAAAATAAAAGTTGGTGTAGTATTGGATTAAATTATTAAAGAATTAACATGAGTAACTATTTTTTAAATATTAAAATGTACATATGAGAGATAAGAAAGTTTGGGATTGGCAAATCCAACTAGTTTTCATTCATGTCTAAAAATAATAAAAAAATTCGAATTTTTTTTTCGACCTTTCAAAAAAACGAAAAAATTCGAGAGAACGAAAATAATTAGTTCCAGATTATCGAGTTTATTGATATTCAATAGGTTTCTTTCCACTATTATATTTTAAAGACACACCAAATTTCAAGTCTCTATCTCAATTTGTTCGGGAGATAGAGCGTTTAGGGATAGACATTCAGACAGATTGAAGGACAGCAATTTTTTTAATGTTTTTCTGAATCTCCAGCGTAAAAAACGTTAACTTCGTCAAATTTTATTATTAATATTATTATTATTTTTATATTCAAATGATTGCTAGACTTACTCTATACCATGCTTAATGGGTATGTGAAAAGTTAAGTCCCATGGTATCCTACTTGAAAAATACTTATCCTTCTTGTTCAATCAATTTGGAAACTTCAATAATATTTTTCTCAGTACGTAGATAGAAAAGTCCTTTATTTCACAGTAATCTTAAACTATTTTAACATTATTCTGCAGCTTGCAGTCATTTGAAACAAATAAAAGTGAATTATGTATACCAATTAATGTCCAATTATCTAAAAAATATAGATATTGGTACAACAAGCTGAGTTATCCAGTTTTGATGCCTTTACATTTTTTTACCACAATTTTGATAATCCAAGCTTAAATATGATTTATCGATTGAAAAAAACTTCTTTTACGTATAAATTTTAACAATTGGTATTTTTTCAATGCCTGAGTATAATTCAAATGCAATATATTCAACTCATATTATTTACAGTGCTCAGCAAAAGTTTAGACACTGGTGTTATTTAACCTTTAAATAAAAAATACGAACTCTTGAGTTTTACAAATGGCTATACTTATTTTTAAATATATTTTAAAGATTTTAGGATGAAAATAATGATTATAATATAAGATAATATTTAATTTAACTGAAAAAAGTAAAATTTGCAGATTGCAAAAGTTTAGACACTTTTTTTGATTTTTTGCCAACTGTTCACAATAAAATGCATATTTCAAAGTTATGATATCACATGGTTGAAGTATTTAAGTATACCTCGATATAGCATCAGTTAGTAAAGATGCCGCGAGCTAGAAATATTCAGTTAGATGAGGTAATTGAAGTACGGAAGCTGAAATGGAAAGAGAAGACTGTTGCAGCATTGAATCGTCCAAAGTGGTCTGCTATAATGTATAGTGTAAGGGTGACTCCTTCAAAACAAAACATAAATGTGGAAGTTCTTGTGTGATCAGAAAACGAGATGACAAAGGGATCCATAAACTGGCATTTACACAAATGATGATTGCTATTCACATTAAAAGTAAGTTAGGACTTTCTGTGTCGACGGGCATGATTCGTAAATGAATTAAAGAAAGAGGTAAATCAATTTACATGATAAATTATAAAGCAACCAGCTTTAAAAGTTCATTACGAATTAGCGAGAATGCAATGTACTTGCAAACATACGTCACATGGACCCAAATGTTACACTATAATATTCAGAACGAAAAGAAGTGGAATTTAGATGGTCCAAATGGGAGGGCATACTATTGGCACGACTTGCGTAAAGAGCCTGGTACTTTTTTAAGTCGACAAAAAGGAGCTGACTTTTTAATGATTTGGTCCTCACTTTGCTTTAAGGCTCGAGTATCTCTGAAGATATTCAATGGTTGCCAAGCAACACAAGACTACATGCATACGTTGGAGAACAATTTGTAGTCATTTAGGGAACTTTTAGCTGGTCAAAAGTATAAATTTTAGCAAGATAATGCATCGATTCATGTTGCATACTAAATAAAAACTTCGTTTAACTCTGAAAATACTACTGATCTCTACTGGCCGGCGTATAGCCCTGATCTGGACGCAATCGAAAACTTTTGTGACATCATATCACGTAAGGTTTATGCAAATTTTTGCTATACTTTTCTGTTAATGAGCTTCGAGCTGCTGTTTAAAGTGTTTGGTACAAAATAGACCCCCAAGTAACGCAGCATTTAGTTTCTTCGACGGAAAGTCACATTATTGCACTAATTGCAGACAACGTGCGTGCAGCTCGATTTTAATTTGTAGTTATTTTTCTGTAAATATACAGATTGTCTATACTTTTGCCACAATGTTAATTTCATTTTTTTTGTCTTTATATATTATGTAAAAGACAAAATTTTAAATTTATTGTTTGTGAATAAAGAATGAGTAACAAGTAATGTACGATAGATGAATTACAAAAATTCGTTACATATTTCTGAATATAGAAGCGTAATCGATCATTGTCTAAACTTTTGCTGAGCACTGTATATGTCTCTACATGTTACTTAAGGACACTTCTTGTGAATCTCATATAATTAATGATAGGATTTTTAATAATTTAATAGCTTTTCAAAACAAAAATAATAAGTAAACAAACATGTCTACTGTATTTTTACGTGTTTCATGACATAATGTTTATTTTTGCCTTAATGTACACTTATAGCTCACACTTATAAAATAAATGTTTTAAATTGTTAAAAAGTGTATTTTAATTTTGAAAATAAAATTTGTCAAAATTCACTACGATATTTCATTATTTGTTTCTTTAGGGATGTTCTTAAATCCAAAATAGCAACTTAATGCAAATATGCTTTAATTTTAATTTGTTGGAAATTGCATGAAACAAGCAGGTGATGTTACGCATAAACTGTCTAATGGAATTGTGCTTGCAACAAATTGTAATATGTCAAAAAAATACATATATAATACGCAAATAAAAATGTGGGAAATTTTGGAAAGTGTCCTCCATTATTCGCATTATTTTTACTTAAATTAGATTTTGACATTAGATGCAAACATGCCTTCTGTTTCATTAGAAGAAAATAAGGACAAAGAGACTTTTAGTTTAGTTTTGCCACATTAGTCTAATACAAATCCCTATATCAATCTAATGACTTTTAAATATTTCATGTACTTTTTTAGGAGAAATTTAAAGCAATTATAAATATTAATGAGATGTGAATTTAAAAAAGTAAAAAGGTTCAAATATTTTATTGAATACGGAAGAGTTTTGACACTTTAGACTAACACAAATTCCTATATTAATCTAATTATTTGTAAATATTTAATATATATTCATAAGAGAAATTAAAATTAATTATAAATATTAATGAGATATGAATTTCAAAATGTAATAAGAACAAAGATTTATTTTTATTGGATTATGCAGAGTTTTGTTATTTTAATCATACACAAATTATTAGACTAATAACTTTTAAGGATTTAATGCAACTCCATAGGTGAAATTAAAAGCAATTATAAATATTAATGATTTGTTAATTAAAAAAAATGTGAAAAGGATAAAAACTTTTGTTAAAATATGGAGAGTTTTGCTGCTTTAGATTAATAGAAGTTTCTATCGTAACTTTACAGATTGAACATACTTTAATAGATAAAATTAAAAGCAATCATAAATATTAATGAGATGTGATGTTTCAAAAAGTACTTTATTCATTTTCATAAGATCAATAATATAAAAACCAATTGTGGTAACACATAAAAGTACATTGTACGGATAAAAAACGACTTTCTACAGGATCATATTATTTTGTTTTCAAGGTGGTATTCTTTCATTTCAGCATTTTAATTTTTGATGCACCTTATATACTCTATACAGGCTCTGTAGTCAGTGGCGTAGCTAAGGGGGGGCAAGGGGAGGGCGTCCGCCCCGGGCGCTGAGGCCTAGGGGTGCTAAATTGAGAAAAGTTCTCAGGAAATTATCTCACGTATTTAGATAAAACATAGAATTTTTGTGAATGTTTTCTTTAGTAATATACTTTGTTATATCCAAATAATGAAGAAAGAAAATATTTCTGTGAATGATTTTAGGGATGACTCAACACACTTTGTACCAAAGTTAATTATGCACCTAAGCTAAAGCGCATTGCAATTAAATAGGGGCGCCGAATTAAGAGGAGCTTTAAACCGAAATTATTCCAAGTACTTTGAAGATAAATAGGTATCGTTCACCTTTCTTTTTGTGTGTATGTGTGAATGTGAATGTTTTGAAGAAATTCAATGAAGGTGGGAGGAAAGAAAAGATCTATAATAGTCAATTCATCATAGAGGAGGTTTCTAACGTTCTAGCCTGCAGTTCATAAATTAAAAGGCCTGTTGGAGATCTGGATTTACACTTCTGGTATCAAAAGAATATTGTTCATCAGTACAGAAGCTGACCCTTGCATAATTTTTTCCAAACGAACCGCGAATGATTAAAACCTCTATTGTATTAAAATTTAAAAAAAGGAAAACGAATCTTCCAAAATTAACCACTGCGATGGGTCCCCACTGTCTTCGGCAATGTAGACTGGACGTGCTACGTACGCATCTTAAACCACTAAAAGCTTACATTAAAATTTATCTTTCTCTAAATCTACAGGAACGTCTGGTACGGGTCTAAGCTTTCTGCGCCGCATATAGCAGATGTGCTCTGCATGCGCCGGAAAATCTGAAGAGAATCGTAATTTGATTTGAAAGAAAAAATTTCCGCTGTGAAAGAAAAAAAAATCAGGCTCATGAAACCTCAGGTAAAAATCCCCCCCCCCTTCTGTGGAAAGTAGAATTAAAAACTGTAAGAAAATCGAAAACCAAGTTAAATGAGCAAAACCTAATTGAAATTAGATCCATAGAACTCGAGATAAGAATGGGCACCTTACGCTAGAACGTGGAGCTAAATGCTGCTATAAAACTGCAAGGTAAATTGAATGAATCAATCCCTAATGTAATCAAGCCCATAGAATCGGAGAAAAGGATGTGCCGTTAATGTTCGTTAACGGTGGTAAAAAAAGTCTGTCTTTTGGAAAACATGCTTTTAAATGTAAATAAAGAGGAGAAACCCTTGTAGACAAAATCTTAACTCATATCAAGGAGCTATCGGCACAGAATACATTAATAATCTTCGATTAAATTAATAAAATGCTTTTAAATTATATTTTTAGTGTTCGGCAATGTTTAATAATCAAGACAATTGTCTACATGCCATATAATCTCTGATCCATTGATTTTCAGAAATTGAATGGCGAAAGAGATCAGTTTTTTTTAATGTTTTCTCGTCTCTGTGTTTTTATTTCTTCTAACTTACTGTCGCCATCAATTTTTTTGAAAGAATTAAGAAAAATTACTGTCTCAAAAATTTTATACACCAGTGTAACACATTTCTCTGCGCGTGCTCTGAAAATTTCAAATAATATCTTAATTAGTTTTATTAATTTTTGTTGATTAGTGAAAATTCTTAATTTCTTTCGTTTCGGCTATGGAATCTGGTCCAGACGTGCGCGCGAATTTGCCATTTTGTGAAAAAAATCCGTTTTTGATTAGTTTTGAATTATAATAGTTTCGGCTGTATCAAAAATTAGAAATCAAAGCTTCACGTGCAGTAGAATCTGCCTTCGACTACACTCACTCAAATTTTCAGACTTGCACCTGCGGTAGATAATTCTGGCTATCTCCGTCACACCCATAGATTGATTTTCACTGTGATTTTGGTGTTCTTAGCATTTCATATGAAAATTTTCGTGTAATGGAGGCATTTGTGAACCAATACAAAATGGATTTATTGGAAGAACAACAAGCAAAAATATTATTTGTTCTTTATTGGAAATTTTATTTTTCTGTCGAACTGGCATTGAGAAAAGCCAAATAATAAAATGTGGGCGATCTACCCCCAAATTTTGCCTTGTCATATTGTACGAAAGATTTATCAGAAGTTTTCAGGTTTCCTTGTACGATCAGTGCAAATTGAAATTTCCGTCATTTCAAAAGTTAAATATACTTTATACATACTTAAATTCAGCGCATATTCATTAGAGAAAGCTATATCTATATCTGTCTATGTAAGAAATAAATTGGAGATTAATGTAAGAAAAGAATTTGACTCGGAAACCTCTTTGCGAATCGAACACGTTTGTTTATTTCATCTCGGCATCTTGCAATCATCTTCGCAAGTTTCATCGGATGCACCTCAAGCCATTTATGTCACTTTCGGGACCTACATAGTCGTATCCAGTGTTGATTTCAGACACTTCCAGAAGAGACTTCAGTGGCTAGGGGGGGGGGGGCGGGGGGTTGCACTTTTTGGCTATTGAAAACACAAAATCTGAAATTTCCTGGGGGGTGGACACTTTATTGCTTAGGGGGGATTCCTTTCGACGGGTCACCCCCTGGATTCAACACAGGTCATAGCTTATGTAGGCAACTTGAAGGGACAAAATTTAATCTTTTTCGTGCGTGTTCTTGCTAATATGTCGAGGATTGTAATATTTTCCAGCAGGAAGCGAAGGTAAAAATTGAAAGTAACATTTAATTTAATTGGATAATGAATTTTTCATTGACCAGTGGCCTCAAGAATCTTCCAAGTTCCGATATCTATGACATATAAGGCTTTAACTACAAACAAAGAGGAATTATCCAAATGTCAGCATTTTCTATCTTAAGTTAATCTCGGAATTTAAGGGTGAATGCAGTAAATGTTGTACTGTGAAAAAAAGTTATTAGGATTAAAATGGATTTTAGATTAGAAGTTTTAAAGTAAGGAAAAATAATTTAAAGACTTTAAATTTTTAAAATTTAATTTTAATTTTAAATTCTCAGAGCATTTTAGTTCTTATTCCTTTTCATCTATAAAAGTGTGAAGTATATATCTCTCTTTACAGATACTTGATCATTGTTTGCAAACGCGGTCATTTGAAAACCGAATTGGATGTGATTGAGCATATGTTAAACGTTTATTAAGATCTCGATCAAATTCGTTGAACATCTTGATCCGCCATCCTTTTCAAAATAGTGGCTTTTTAAAGATTTCAAAGGATAAATATATATATATATTGTTTCCCCTCTTGAAAATGGTGAATACAGGAATTTGAAATTTTATGGTGGCTGCCGTTTTGAAGTGGAAGATTATTATTACTTTTATCATTATTTTTTACATAATTGGATTTAATTTAAGAGTTTTAGCAAATGTGTTTCTTTCTTTCTTTCCTTTTTTAGTTTAGTTTCATCGTTGCTACTCCCATATGTTTAAAACAACACGCATATCTGAAAACAAGAAACTAAGTTGAAACTGGTGTTAATCAATCGAACTCATAAATATTTCTTAAAAACGCCACAAAATGTACTAAAATACGCTGGGCCTTTCGAAAGAACTGAGTCTTTCTTCGTCAAGGCAACGATATCCGTCTACTGTGAAAAACTATACGACTATATATCTAGTCGAGTCGCACCGCTGCTCTCACAAGGTGTTTTCTTTGCGTCTTACGAAGAAAGACTCAGTTCTTTCGAAAGACCTAGCGTATTTTAGTATATTTTATGGTGCCTTTAAGAAGTTTTTATCAGTTCGATATCTGAGAACGTTCTCCTAAATTTTTGAAATTCCTATTCAAGTTTAGTATCGACGAAAACTAGAAATTTTCTATTAATCGGGTCCCATGCATTTTAGTTTCGTGTGTTTGAATAAAATTAGCTGAATCCTTAAAAACAAAGAAAAGCGAAGCTGTTTTTTTTTGGTGCAAACCAAAAAGACATTTTTTTTACTTTGAAGGAAGGGAGGGGGCGCAAAATTTATTTTTGCCCCGTGCACCAAAAAACATAGCTACGCCACTGTCTGTAGTACCTTATATTATCTGTTTATATACTCTAATACACATATCCACATGCAGTCATTTAGAAAATATTTTCTGTTTATATTTTATTGTAATAATTTACACGTATTTTACTTTTCTGAAGATAGTACGCATAAACTGCACAATATCTCTACGTTCAATTTACCTTTATTTCATTAATCGGAATTACTTGCATGTTTTTTCCTTCAAAAATTTATAAATGATTTTTTTAACAGTTCCTCGTTTTATTGAATATAAATGCTGATTCCCCCCCTCCACTTTTTTCTAAACTTCAGATCCGGCGAAATATAGTACTGTGAGATCATTTTAAACGTTTTTTACGCATGCATTTTTAGTATTCTTATTTTAAAATTTTGCAAGAAAAACAAAGTATGCTAAAACATTTGTTGTTGACATGTGCCCGAAGGGGAAAATGGATTGCTGGAGCTTCCGTTTCGATTGTACCCTGTAAGTTGGAAGTCATACTTCTGCAGAAAAAGATGTTCGGAAAGCTGCCGAACATTTACACCAAATGAATGGCTGCTGATGGAAGCACCAAATACCGCTTTTTTCTGAATTTCTATATGTCTCTGAAAGAGTGAGAAAGGTTTCTCCAAAGATGTATACCCATTGTAATTGCTAAGACCGACCACAGAAATTTCAGAACTATTTTATTTAATGACTGCGTACACTGCATACACTCAGTAGGTCTTTGGTGATCTCGAGTATCAAACTTGTGACCTTTCAAACCAGAGTTCAGTGTTATCACCACCAGGCAACCACGGCTTTCAGAGCATTTAATTTAGTTGAGGATTCGTTCGCTTGATTGTTAAAATATTATCTGTTTTATAGATTTAAAAATTTCCTTACTAAGCAATTACACAATTGAAAATCACGAAAAAATGGATGAATATATTAAATGTGAATATAATTTCCTTTATTTTTCTAAAATACATGAGTATATTTTTCATTAAATATCCTAATATATGTTTTTGTTAAATAGATTTCGGAAGAATAATAAAATATTTTAAGTAAATTTATTTAAATCTGTATTATATCCTAAGTTACTTCTCATTTTTGTTTTAAATTGCAGTTCAAGAATATATCATTAAAAGCTCAATCAATATATCATATTATTTTTATTAAAGTTACATATTTTTATTAATTTACGTGTTATTTTTTAACTAACGAACGAGGCAACTATCGAAAACCATCCAAAGAACATATAAGAAAAAAAATGCCTTTTCTATACTTATTATCATATCCTTTGTATATCGAGAATGAATAATATTATTTATTTATGTGTTATTATTTAACTAAAAAACGAGGTAACTGTGAAGGTATTTACATTTTCATATTAATTTTTAAGGATTTATCTCTTCCCCTCTTAAAAATTGTGTTGTTTTCTATATTCTTAAGTTTAATTATAGTCTGTTTTTTTTAATTCAATTTATATTGAAACGATCATTTCCTTTTATAAAATTAGGCATACAGTGTTATTTTTCTCTCTGTATTTCTCTCTAACCGTAAAACACTGCTTTAAAATAAATAAAACAATATCCTTTACCCGCCTGGCAACAGTTTTGAGATTTCATTCACATGCCTAATTTTTGTTGCTATGCAGAATTTACCAGCTGCTTTTCATATACGCTTTTGGCCGTTAATCCAGAATACTCTCTTTCCTGCAACGTATAAATATTTGCCAATATTAATATTTTGCTTTTAACTTTTTATTTTTTTATTAACGTTCATTGCTGTCCTTCTAATCCCACGAGACTCTTGGCAACCCCTGTAGAATTATAGCGTCGATGTTTTGATACCGTAGTTATCTGTCCATCATTTGTATTAAAGCTTTCATATTTTGTCTTTCGACACCCCTAATTTAGTTATAACTAAAGGAAATACAGCACATGCCTCCAATCAAACAATTATAGCCATATAATACGTTATGGCCTATGTTCATATATATACGTTCATTCAACACTTGATCATTTCGAGAAAAAATATTTTTACAATTCTGCTTTTGATTTTTACAGTGGCAACATAATGCAGAATGTTTACACTTCTCTCCAGCTATCAGCTGCTTGCGCTCAAAATTTATCTCTGTATGACTGTCTGAATTTGAACCTGGTATTGAAACTGGAATAAATTTTCTTAAACGGTCGCCTTTGTGTTAATCTCACTACAACTACTGAACTTGACAGTTATTTTGAAAAGCTGCCGATAATCTGCACCATATGTAATTATTAAACACAATCTAAAAACATGTAAGGAAGACTGCTTACTCTAATACTTTTTTTTATCGAGAAAACACATTATTATTAATTTATCTAGTGTTCTTTAACTAACAAACAAGACAACCTGCAAAAACAATCTAAAAACATATAAGGAAAAATGAATTTTTTTAATCTAGAGTGGATAATTTTAATAATATATTTATTATTATTTAATCAGCAAACAAGATAATTACCAAAAACAATTCAAAACATATGAAAAGTAAAAATAATTTTCTAAACTTATTTTCACATTTTTTTTCAATGAGAATTTTTAATTTTATAGATTTATTTGCTTTCATTTAGCTAACAAACGAGCCAACTACCAAATACAATAAAAAAAAACATGCAAGAAAAAATACACTTTTTAAACGTATTGCAAAAAAGATTCGTGACATTCATTTTTAATAGTGTTTTGAAAAGCAAGTACTACCTTTTTTCATTTTACTAAAGATCAATTCTTTTTTAAAAAACTACAGTATGAGAACTGCTATAGGAGAAACATGTCCTGAATATATAAGCATATTTGTAAACTTACATAAATAAAATATCACTCTTTTAGCACAAGTGAGAAAAACGTACCAATTGATCTGGAAAGAAAACAAATAAAACTACATCTATACCCTCATTTGTATCGAGCATGCTGAAACATAGATGTACAGCGGCAGAACCTGTTTTGTTTTGAATGCATATTGCAGTATTTTATAGATTTTAAAAACTGAGAGAAAATTATCCTCTTTAAATTCCTTGAACGTGTTTTGAATAACATCTTTCGGATTAAAAATAAGATTGCTGAATATTTTCATTTTCAGAACATTGAAAGGTGTTGGTTAATGCTTTCGGGGTATTCAAGTTATCTTTACAACAGGCACAAAAAATCTACTTATTTTCGCATTTTTTAAAAAAGAATTTGAAAATAATCTGGAACTTCAAGGTTTAGTTATCAATAAACTCACCTGTATTCAGATGATCGGTCTATCTGCCCACCTATATTATTATTTTTTTAATTTTATACTATAAAATGTTTTTTAAAAGATAATTTCAGTTTTTATGTTTTGTTAATTAAGTACAATATACTATATAATACTTAATATTACATTCTTGCTAAATTTAGTGTAAAATCATATCATTTCTGTTGTGAACATCCATTTTATTAACAAATATGCGGTAAACATTAAATAAAAAGGAGTGACTATTCACTCCGGAGGCCCTTTTGCAGCGATAAAAAGGTACCCTGGGGTAATAACGCCACGTTAAGGTTCTACCAATTTTCACGGCTTAGTTTTAGATTGTATTTTTCAAACAAACATAGGATCTGATACAGCAACTCATTGACTATCTATATAAAATAAAATAATTTAACAGATATGTATTCATAAAATGTAATGACGTTTTTTCTTGACCAATGCTATTTGGCGTTAATACCCACCTATATGGGTAATAACGCCATGCAAACAAAACTATAAAATAAGATGAAATAATGGCATGTAGATTGCCCAATTCTAAAAATACAAACTCTACAGCTCTAGAAATTGACAAATTGCAATCTAAGCTATTGAAAATGTAAAATTTTTTTGTGACTCTGAAAGAAAAAGAAAGCTGTGGTGGTGGCGGGGGGAGGAGGCAAAATAATATTAGATTCTAAGCTACGTTTTGCTTAAAAATGACCATTTAAATAGAATTATTAGAAACATTGCACGGATTATTTGAATCAGTATTTATATTCCCATGTATGCATTCTATGCGATAGAAAATATTGATTTTTTTGTGAAAGTGAAAGAAAAAGGAGTGAGAGGGAGCTTCAACAGAATATAACATCCTGTGTCTCTCTTTGCTTAAAAAGTCCCGCTTAAATATGATTATAAGAAACATTGCATGGTTTTAATCATTCATAATGTAATATTTTAATCATGTGAAGTTTTATAATAACTAGAGTTATATGTAATAAATATTTTTGTTAAACCTTAACTGCTGTTAGCGTCTCACATACCGCTGAGTTTTTCAAGTTTCAGAGTTTAACTTGCAATTTTTAGTTTAACTATAGATACCGGAAAATTTTTGTTTCATTTGGAGTCCTATTACTATCTCTAGAAACTTTTGAATAGCTGAATTTTATTTATAATAGTCCTGTATATAAGGTTCAATACAAAAATAATATTCTAAAAGTTAATTTATCATTTTATTCATCGTTAGATTAAGCGGTCTGACAGGCCGCTCACAGTAAGTTATGCGACAATTTTTGTCACAGCAGTTAAGGGTTAATACTATTATAGTAATCTAGTAAATAGTTTTTAACCCATAACTCCACACTAATGCCGATTCTCCAAACCTAGAGTTAAATTGTCGACGTTTTAAAGAACATGCTTTAATAAATTTTTATTAAATTTAATAAAATTTTTGAGTAAAAAATATTATCCCAAAGAGATCTTTTATTCAATTTTATACATAATTCATATGGTTATGTATCATTATCTCTATATTAGCAACAAAATTAACCTTTAACTGCTGTTAGCAATCTGACTGAACACTGTACTCCCCCCCCCAAAAAAAATATAGCGTTAACTTGTATTTTCCAGTTTAACTATAGTTACAACGGAAATTCTCTTTCGTTTGGAGTTCTCGTAATATTGTTAGAAATATTTGAATAGATTAAATTTAATTAGAATTAATTCTGTACAAAAAGTTTAGCGCAGGAACAGTATTCTATGATTTTTAATCATGGATCGCAATTTAACTTTTAACTAATGTTACCTGTGTCGTAGACCACTATTTTTCTTTTAATTTTTTAGTTTAACTTGTAATTTTCAGTTTAACTGGAAACACTACCGAAATTTTGTTTCATTTGGAATTTTAATACTATCACCAGAGACTAAATAGGTGAATATTAAGTATAATACTCTTGTATAAAAAGTTTAGTACAAAAACACAATCCTATGAGTTATTCCCGCCTTTTATTCATCTTTCAATTTTGTGGTCTCACAAACCGCATCACATTCATACGTTAGAATTTCTGTCACATCAGTTAAAGGTTAAATTTATAAAGTTTTGAAAAACCGAACGCTGAGAAAGCGGAAAGTTTAAATTTCGAACTCTATTGAACAATCCAGTGGAAATTTAATAGAAACCTGATTTTGAAGATGTTCGAATTTGAATCTCGAAAACATTTTGATATAGTTTTATTTACAAGAATTAAAAATTATTTTTTACATTAGTAAAAAAAAAAAAAAAAAAAAAAAAAAAAAAAAAAAAAAAAAATAATAATAATAATAATAATAATAATAATAATAATATGACAAAAAATAAAATAGAAAGAGTATTTTTAAGTATTGGGCACCCCCCCCCCCTTAATCTTAGCATTTCAACAATAATGATAATGCTGTCCCATATTAATATATAAACCCCCTTCGGATATAGTCCGGCCACTGTTGGGAATCAACCGGGGTAATAACGCCAATCCCTGGCGTTATTACCCCGGGATACTTATTGCCCAGTAAATCCTAAACTACAAATTATCTCGAGAAGATATCCAAAATCTTCTACAACAATTTGAAAGTACATGAAATACACTACAAATTTATGTAATAAACAAAGTATTTCTGGATAAAAAATATAGTCTTCAGATCAAAAACCTTATCTCGCAAATTTTAGATCAAGCATTAATTTTAGTTGCTTGTAAAAACAATAAGACCTAAAAATGAAATAAATTAACTTGAAGCTGTTTTTTGCGATTTATATGACTCAAAACCCTTCTGCGCAGAGCACATGGGTGTCATTTACCTGATTATTTTATAATTATGCAAAATATAAGCACTTGGCGTTATTACCCCGCCTGGCGTTATTACCCCAGGGTACCTTATATGATGTCAGCATAGATGAATTTTTGTGTTACACTACTAATGTTTTTATGTAACTATTGCATTCTATTAGAAATTCTGTTGCTGCATTTATATAATAATAAAAAATTAAAAATGGTTTTGCAAGTTTTTTTTGTTGTTTCAGAAATTTAACCCTTTAGCGGAAATGAAAAATATCAAGCGGTCGGTTTAATGTTTTACGAATTTATTATTTATTACAAAAGACAACTTTTTCGCGCTATTACATTTTGATAATAAATATATATTTTTTTCGGCCCACCCTACACTGTAAGGGAAAAAAAATAATTTACAAAAATTGTATTTGTAATCGGGACGCCAGTACAATTAACTATTTTTTAACGAAAAAAAAATCCGTAAATTACAGAAAAAACGGACAAATTCCTGTTATTTACGGAAATTTTTCCGTTAAAAACGTAAATTGTACTGGCGTCCCGATTACCAATACAATTCCGTAAAATCGTCCCCTTTTTTGTACAGTGTAACACATAGTGTACACTGTATTACATACACAGTGTTACACTGTATTACATACACAGTGTAATGCATACTATTACATACACGTGTGTACTGTTTACATGGGCAGCCGGCATGTGTTTTTCGGTATTTCTGATCTCTATATTATATAAATCTGTCGAAAATAAGAAATCAAAAGACATTTCTATTAAAATATTTCCTTCTGTTACTGACAGAAGAAAATAATAAATATTTAATTTTTATTTTCATTAGATTTTTTTTCTTAAGTATGCCGTAATTTTAAATTCTAAACCTATAGGTTCGCCTTATTTATAAAATTTTATATATTCATATTTTAAAACGATATATATCGTGTACTTATACATTTTGAATAGTCTTTCGCTATCGAAGTTGCGCTGTTTAAGTTGTAATACAATAAGAAAATATTTAGACCACGTAAATAAATATTCAACTACTTTAAAATCCATTTTTTATATATAATGCATTTATTTTTCTATAAAATAATAAAAGATTCGACATTTATATTTGGACAGTAACACATACACATTTATATCTCCCCCTCCTTTTTTTTAGTATATAACACATAATTCATCATTCATTTGAAAAAAAAAAAGATACACATCACTTGCTTAATTTATGTCTATGCCTCACAAAAGATAAGAGTTTGGATTTATTATATCTTTAAAATTTTGCGTTAGTAACATAAAAGCAACACTTTTGAAAGAAACTTTATTTTACAATTGCTACTTTAAACTTTGTTTTTCCATAGAAACAGATTTTACAGAGAATTAAACCGCACAAAGCAATCAGTTTTTAGTTAATTGCATCAGAATTGCAAATAAAAACATACTTCGAATTCTTTCGCTGTACGTGAATACAAATTAAAAAAAATGCTTGGTTCTTTAAAGATAAAAAAATAAAATTAGATGCTTCTTTAAATTTTTTTAATCATTCTCATTTAAATACACAATCCCCAAAGCACTGAAATGTAGAATATTTAAAGATTTTTTTGCATTTTCGATTTTAAGTTTTTCATTCGTATAAATTAAAAGACAATGAAAACCGTGGGATTTGCTTATTTATCGATTTATTTATTATTTTAAAAATTTTTCAATATTAAACGTACTAGAAAAATTTTACGGTCTTTCATATGAATTGTATTCTATTCATTGTACAAAATATATAACTGCTTATAAATTACATATCAAAGTTGCGCTGTTTAAGTTGTAATACATTAAGAAATATTTATACCACGTAAATAAATATTCAAGTATTATAAATCCATTTTCTACATATAATGCATTTATTTTTCTCTAAAATAATAAAAGACTCAATATTTATATGTGGATAGTGACACATACACATTTAATATCTTCCCCCTTTTTTGAGTATATAACTTATATAATTCATCATTCATTTGGAAAAAAGTAGATGCACATCATTTGCTTACATTAAGACTATGTCTCACAAAAAAATAATAGTGGATTTGTTTTATCTTTAAAATTTTCCATTAGTAACATAAAAGCAATACTTTTGAATAAAACTTTCTTTTCAAATTGCTACTTTAAACTTAGTTTTTTTTTTATAAAAACAGATTTAACAGAAAATTACAACATACAAAGGAAACAGTTTTTAGTTTTTTGCATCAGAATTGCTAATAAAAACGTACTTCGAATTCTTTTACTAGCATGAATACAAATTAAAAAAAAAAACCGCTTAATTCTTTAAAGATAAAAAATAAAACTAAATGTTTCTTTAAAAAAAATAATCATTCTCATTTAAATAAACATTCCCCGAAACATTGAAATGTAGAATATTTAAAGATTATTTTGCATTTTTATTTTTAAGTTTATCATTAGTAAAAATTAAAAGATAATGCATAGCATGTGATCTGCTTATTTGTCAATTTATTTATTTATTTTTAACAATTTTCAATATTAATGTACTAGAAAACTTTTATGGTCTTTAATATGAATTATATTCTACGTATTGTAAAATATATATAACTGCTTATAAATAATATATAAATAAAATATAAGCATTTAAAAACAAACAAACATATTTTAGAAGTATTAAACAAATTATTTACGAGTACATCATATAGAAATTAATTGATACTAACTATAAACAGTGTGTTGAATAGAAATAATTAATAAGAAGAATTATGTTAATTTAGATTAACTTTACTGATATAAAATTTAAAGATTTATTCTTTTTAAAAGGCATGCAACAGCCAATTAAACACATTTAATTTATTATTAGAAATCTAAAAGAATATTGAAGATATAGTTTGTCTCAAAAGTTTAAGCACTCTGAAAATCTGGTTTAAAATAATTGAAGAAGAAAATATTTTATGCTAATTTGCAATAAATACTCGACATTTGATCAAAATAAAATAAAATGAGCGATTTCGGGTAGTTAAATAAAAAAATATATTATTTTTTTTCCTTTTTCTTGAAAAAACGCTGTCTCAAAAGTATAAGCACTTCATGCAGTTTTTTTAGAAATACGGTATTGGTATTGTGTAATGGCGTTGTATGACATTATATTACACTTTTATACAAGTATAAAAGATGGAGAAATTATTTCCTCTCGTTTTAAAATGCCAAAGGGTAAAGAGTTTACAAAATTTGAGATTTTGAAAGTTTTTAAATTGAAATCGCAAAATAACATTGTTTCTGAAATCGCAAAAGCTTTAAATCGATCAAAGCGAGGTATATATCAAGTACTCTCTAGAAATGATAATTTTAAGCGGAAACCAAGGTGTGGACGACACGTATGACGACTGTTCAGATTGATCGGAGAATACGGAGATTGGTATCTAGACGAAATATTTCCATACCACAAATTAAAAATAATCTCAGTGTGCAGGTGTCCAAAGATACTGTAAATAGACGTATTAAAGTGTGTGATTACTCTTAAGGAAATAACTCGCAAACCGACTCTCAAATTACATAACAAACAGGCAAGAATGAACTGGGCTTAAAAAACACATGCCCTACAGGGACAAGTGGCTTATTTTTTTATTCAGCGATGAGAAAAGTGGAACTTAGATGGCCCTGATGGTTCGAACACGTATTGGCATCACTTACGCAGGAAACCAAGGGCATTTTTTAGCTCGCAGCAAAGTGGTAAATCTGTTTTGGTTTGAAAAGCATTTGGATTCAATAGCCAGACCTCTCTGGCTTTTCTAAAAGGAAGACAAGATTCAGAAAAGTCTCAAGATATGCTAAACTACCATTTGCTTCCATTCTGTGACACTTTTTTTGAGGGGGGGGGGTGGGGGTCTTGAATGAAATTTTCAACAAGACAATGGCTCAATGCACATATCACATTTTACAAAACTTTGGTTTTCTAAGAAAAATGTTAAAGTTCTTGACTAGTCAGCTTGAAGTCCAGACTTAAATCCGATTGAGAAAGTCTGGAGTATTTTAACCCACCAGGTTCACAGCAATTGAAAGCAGTTTGACTCTTTTGATGAACTCTAAGAGGCCATTGAGAAAGCATGATATTCTTTGCCATCAGAAACCCTACAAAAACTAATAATTTTGATGATCGCACGTTTATCACGCTAATCAGAAATCACGGAAAAATAATTTGTTAACAAAAGTTCTGTAAAAATTATAAATCTGGTTGTTTTTGACATTGTGCATAAACTTTTGAGACAGTTTTTTTAATAATATTTTTTAATTATATTTTTAAAAATTATGTAATTTATTTTTTTTCTTGGTATCATTTATTTAAATGATGATGCGAAATCTACAAATAAAAAATGTTATTCATTCTAATTTATATACTTATTTAAAAATGGACATTTTATGCTTGTGCTTAAACATTTGATACAGACCTTACAAATTCGATTACCAACGAGTATAATCTTTGTATTTTTTCATTTTTTTAATATCCTATCATTGAGGTGGAATTTTTTTTTGCGATGTAAGATGTGTTTTTCATTCTTTTTTCTAAACATAAATTCCATTTGAAAACGTGAAACAGTTACGTGCACAAAGTAGGTGCAGCAAATCCGGTCGCACGGCCACATATCTTTTGATGAACAAATGAATGTGACTGGGTGCTGAAGTAGCTGTGTGAATTGATTACTGAAAGTCATCCCCCTGTGCTTTTTTTGTTACTTCCGTTCCTCATATCACACAGCAGTTTGCTTGATTTTGGTGAGTTGTGTATACATGTCTTACCGCGGTTTTTATTTGTATTTAAATTTTGAAGTTTTGCTTTTTTAATTGTTTAAAAATGTCTTAAAAATGCGAAAATGTCTGTTAACAAGTGAGGTTAAATTAGAGCCAATTACAAAAATTTGAAAAGATGCTACGAAAAATCGAATGAGCTTGCATTATAGAAGTTGAAGAATATACAGTTGGGGACATGTTAAAATAGATGTAAACATTGATGCATTTCGCAGCATCATTGGACAACTATTCATAGATGAAAAAAGAAAAAGTATGAAAGGCAGCACATGTGAAAAAGTAGATGTTGCACTTTTACGCTGGGTAAGTCATGTGAAAAATATAAAAACGCTTGTCACAGTGTCCATTGTTGCTGCAAAAGCAAAACAAATTTTCAAATGATTGGATTAGAGGGAGCATTTGATGCATCGTCAGAATGGCTGACAAGATTAAAAAAATTCCACGGAATAAGAGATTATCTCGTATGGCGAGAAAATAAATAGTGACGAACAGCCTGCAGAACATTTTAAAGATGATTTTGTACAATTTCTTCAATCAGAAGCAATTACTAGGCATTACTAAGCAGAACAAGTATAGAATGCTGATGAATCAAGATTGCTTCAGAAATGATCGCTAATCCGAATTCTGGTCTATTAAAGCTAAAATCAAACCCCAGGCGTTAAAGCAGTAAAGAACGTCGAGCAATACTAATATGCAGCAATGTTATAAGATTCCCAAAATATGCTGTGCTATTAAAAAAAAGCTAATAGTGATTGAAAAAAAAAATCAAGAATGTTTAAGGCAACAAGAGTTGTAATCTTCCCAGTACATTAATAGAACGAAAACAAAGGTTGGGTGAACCAAAAGACATAAAATGGTTCGAAAAAAATAATAGGGTTTAAAGAAATGTTCATTTCTTAAGTTTGGAAGCAACTGATGTCCCAAAAATTATCCCAGAAAGCTGTATTCTAAACTGACAATGTACCATCTACCCTAAACAATTACAATTGAAATCGGAAGATGGAAATATTTTTACAAACTTTTTGACTCCTAACGTCACAGTTCTTATCCAGCCAATGGATAGGGCGTAATCGCGTGCAATCAGAGCGAAGTTATTGACAAAAAGAACTGAAGAGGGAGTTGATCTTAAAAATTTCTTCAACGATTACACTATTCTCGATAGCACTTGCTATGAAATCAGTGTTTGGGAGCAGTGTATTATTTAAGTCCTGGCTGAAAATTTGGCCAAGAGTAGAAAAATATTAATATTAATTTATATAATATGAAAATGAAGATGAAATTTCAATGATTATTTAGCAATTTTAACGAAAACTCTTGCAGATAGAGAAAATGTTGGTGAAGATAATGTCATTGAGTGGATTGAATGTTCCACTAACGGCCCAGGCTTTGAGCCTTTAACGACTGAACAAATTGTAGAAGAATCATTACGTATGAATTTGGAAGAAAGCTATGAAGAAGATGGTGAGACATACTAAATGGTTGGATATGACGCAACCTTAGCCTACGTTGAAAGCACAATTGAGTATTTACAGGAATGAGATCATGCTTTAATTGTGATAAAATAATGCTGAAGTAACTCCAATCACAAATAAAGAAGGAGTGATTCAGTACAAAAAAACATATTTTTGAATGATTTTCTAAAGAAGTAAATTTTCAAATTTGTAAGAATCCGCCGAGTAATAAATATTTTTACGTTTCCGTCTTAGTGTATAATTATTTCAATTATATGTTTATGTTACCTATTGTGCGCATACATTCTTTAAGTGCATATTTATGTTGCTTTGTTCTCCTTTTCCATAATTTTGTGGTACATCCGCGATACCACGTCACTCAATTCTGCGTATAATTGGCAGTTCACTGTTAAACAAGACATGATATGATATCTTATTTGAAAGAAGATATGACATAATATCTTTTTCTAAGAAGGTGTAATATGATATAATTTTAGAAAAGAAGATATTGTATTAATCTATATATATATATCATTTGTGACAGCTTAAGGGAGACACGTAAGAAAAAACCCAAAATTTTTATTATTGATTTTAAAGTATCGAATTTTGGTGTACTATTTAAGAATCTTTTTGTAAGGAATAATTAGCAAAAAAATTCATTTTTTATTAAAAATTATATTTTTATGGGGATTTTTATGATTTTGTTTATCGAAAAATACATTTTTAAAAATTACTACTCCTCATTCAATTTTCAATATTTTGGTATTACTAAAATTTCTTAAATAGTGATATAGTATACATAAAAGGCCTAGGAAGAGATATTTTTAATTTTCTGTTTTAATCAGCTAAAAATATTACGCATGGTAAATTTACTTGAATTCGTTATAATTTTCATGTTTACCAATTTATGTACAATTTTCAGAAATAGTTAAAAAAGATATCTCTCCTTATTTTTGTTGCAAATTTTTTAAGATTCTAAAAACATAAACACTTTGTTTCAAAATCATTTTACCACTGAGCCTTAGTACTTTGAACTTAGGCAAAATATGAAAAAAGTCATTTTCAGGAAAACACATTTAAAGTATAAAAGAAGTCGTAGAAGAGAAAGTAGCAAAAAAAACTTATTTCATGTTGAAACTATTTTTTATATTAATTTCTAATACATGAAGACTATTTTTTAAGAAAAACTTTTTATATTGAACACAATAGAAAAAAATTATAGCCAGTTTTGTCTTCGAAAAAAATTCCTCGATTTTCAGCGACAAAAATTCATCGAGCTGTCAAAATATATACTTTTTCAAAATGCTACTCCTCATTCAATTTTCAATATTTTAGTATTACTAAAATTTCTTAAATAATGTTATGGTATACGAAAAAGACCAGGGGAGCGATATTTTTTTATTTTATTTTATAATGAACTTGAAAAAAAGAAAAAAGAAACGTTACGCATGGTAAATTTTCTGAAAATCGTTATAATTTTCATGTTTACCAATTTATGTAAAATTTTCAGAAATTCCATTTCCAGAAGACGCACAGTGATTTCTAAAACACTCATTTTTGTAACCTTCAATAAATATTTGAAACTCAGGCGAACTTTCACCTAAACCGCGTTTGGCATTATCACAAGTATAACAGAATTTGAACATCATTCAAAGTCGATGACATAACCTGTAAGTACATCAATAACACAACCAACGGCGTAGTTAGGATTATGACCGCGTGTATGCCAAGTGCCATGAAAACTTACAGCAATATTAATAATAGGACGTTCAATAGTAATAGGTGTATCAGTACATTTTATGTCATCATACGCTTTTCTAACATTTGAATGGACTATTTCAAAGATTTTGTTTGTAGATTTTTTGCAATCCTGATATACATTTTTCATATATATATCACATGTTTTATCAGACATTACACAAAACCAAATTGATCAACTGCTTAGTGACCTCGTCCAATTTCTGTAAAAGCTTTTGTCACTTTATAATTCACGTCATGCCCCTCACCATCAGTTGTTGGAGCTGATGTAAATCTGGAACCTTTTATTTCATCACATGCTCCACAAAACATTTCTAATTTATGGGCAAATTCCCTCGTACTTTTCGTAAGAATTTTCATTTGTTTTGAAAAACAATCTGGGCATGCAATAAATGTAAAAATTTCATAAATTGAATTAATATCAACAATATTATAATGAGGAGTATGATTAGATGTTAAATTTTCATTTTGTCCTGTTGTACTTGTAATTTCTGTATCAAAAACAAGATTATGTAATCTTACGTTTTGTTTCATACTATTATCAGTATTAACAGATAAGTTAGAAACATTGGATGTACTTTTTTCAGGGACTTGAGTAATCACACTTTCTGCTTTCCATCTTTTAGAAGCCATCATGTTCATATGTTGTTTACGTTTCTTCGAACGATGCATTTCAGTATAATATTTTAAAATAAACTTGTAGAATATTAAACATGAATTAATAGTACAAAATATTTACGTGCACACACTAATTTAAACGAAAGAATGCGATGTATACATGCAAAAACAGGAGAGTTTTTCACGAGAAACGAATCATACGACGTAAAATGTAAACAAATACGATAGAGTTCGGTTTAACAGTTAACGGTTATGGATAATTCAGAACAGAAGAATGTATTCTTCTTTGATTAATCATACTAAAATTAAAATGTTATTAACTGTACCTAACTTCGTTTAATAGTGATAAAAGTAAACAAAGATGTGCAAGCTTTTTAAATGGTCGCTAGTCCTTTAAACTCTAGTGAATACAATTAAAAAAGCTCATTTGCTACCTGTTCCAAGTGTCCCCGAGTTCTGGAATTTTGTATGGATATTCGCAAATCTGTATATTATCGTTTTCTGAGATAATTTTTTTTTTAACTTTTGATGATTTTTGGCCGAAAATGGGGTTCGGGTCTCCCTTAAAGCTTTCGCACATAAGAAAGTATTGGAAATGAAAAATATGAAATTTTGCAATAAGCTTTAGATCTGTTTGTAAAGCTACACTATTCGTAACTTTGCTTTCAAAACAAAAATGTAATGATAAGTACCTTTATTCTATATTAATAAGTAAAATATGTTATCGGAAAATCTGGCTTATTTCGAGCAACGTACACACTGACTGTATGATACATATGTAAACTGGTAATACAATAGTCAAATTATCAAACCATACATTATAGCGTTATTTAAAAAAGAAATCTGGTTCTAAATTTAAAAATGATTTTTTTGGATGCACTGCGCGCTTTCTTTCTCTGTTCCCATAATTAAAATATATTTTTTAAAATACTATATAATTTACAGTCTTTACTGCACAGAAAAAAGAAAATTGTGCTTTTGATAAAATTTGAATCAAATCAGTAAAGAAATTTGTAGAACTTTTTTCAGGCTTAAAAAAATTAAAAAAGTATTTTTTAGACTAAAGATTTATTAGGTGTATGCGAAACCGCTATTAAAAGATCATACAATAAGCGTAAATGTTTATATAAATGGTTACAATTAACTTATGGTAAACATTAATGTCCGATTCGTTATGCGCAGTCGAATTTCTGATTATTATTGAAAAAAAAATTATTTGTGAATTTTTTTTCTACACTTTTGAAGAAATATCTTGCTCATCTGGTTTTCTCTGTATAATTAGGTTTTTGCTCCCTTTTAAAATCTTATGAAAATTCATGAAGCCATATAAATGTTTTAAATATAGTTTATTTAAAAGATGAATCTAAACCATAATCTAAATCAAAAATATTCTAATTTAATTCAAGGTAATGTACTACAATGAAATTAACAAGAACAACCATATATGTATATATAGAAAGTTATTCAAAAAAGTGGACAAATTGATATGAGAAATCAGGCATACGACAAGGATAAAAAATCACATAGGAACTCAAACCAATTATTGAGTCACACATACAGTATGTTTCATCCTAACTCAATTTGGGTTGACGGTGATAAATTCCAGAAAACTGAAGTATATTGTAATAAAACATTTTACAGACATTCTCGCTTTTGTTTTAAATGTGATAACACCAAACAAAAGTGGTAGAAGTTAGCATTATGTGCACCAGCAATATGCACTTAGCACCTGACATTTGTGATAATCAGTTTATAGGGTATCATCGATTGCTTGAGCAGTATATTTTTTCAGATTTTTTCAGAAAGTTATCACACTTCACACAAAATAATTAGGATGAGCGAAGCGAATCCTCTACTAGACCACTCAAATTACATTTTGTCGTACACATTACAAAAAAAAAAAAAACTATTCAATATTTTGACATCAAATTAAACACAAAAATAAATTATGATCTGTAGATTTGCACAATATAATTTTTTTACAGTAAAACGTTAAAAAATATTATTTTAATTAATTTCTTTTACATGCATTTCCAATACAGACGCATTTTAGCAAATAAATAAAAAATGAAACGCGTATATTTTCAGAAAAAAATAAATCATGGAGTAAGTAATTATAGTTACAATCATGATTAATTTAATAAATAAAACATGTTTTCATTATTCCGTAAAATCGTTTGCACAGATGACATTAAACATTAAAAAAATGTACTATGATTTTTTTTCGGTAAAGTGGCAACAAAAGAATTGTAAACAAATAAAATTAATTGTTAAATTTGTTATATAAATGAAAAATTAAAAGAACTGTGTGAGGTTGTTGCCTCGATTCAAGCTCTTTATAAATGTACTAAAGCAAAGTTGGCCGATTCAGAAACGACAAATGGACTTTAACCATTTCTTACTTTACCATTTGGATCTAAAATAATGTTACGTTCTTATTTGTGGACCGAAAAAGATTTAGTAAACGGGACTTTAGACTTTGTTGCACGTATTAAAGAAAATCACAAGCCAACAGACCAGATATCGCGACTAATCATGGATAAATTTGAATACTACAGTAATTTAACTTATAAGAATTGGTGCGTACCAATTCCCCCAATAATTAAATTCTGGAAAGTTGGAAGCATAAATTGCTCAAGGAAAGAATTTCGTCTGCAGTTTGCTTTTGCTGTTACAATTCACAAATCCCAAGGTTTAACATTAGATGAAGAAGTTGTAGATATTGAGGATATATAGACACCAGTTGGCTGAAAAACGCACTTAACGTTGTCGAGAGTGAAAATCCTTCAAAATTAAGCATTCAATAGAAATTTTCCTTACGAAAAATTCTACAATATCAAAAATTCTCGTACGCTAACATGTATAAAAACGAAGAAATTAGAATAAAAAGTTTTACAGTTAAAAATTCATAGTATCAACGAGAGCGTATTTCAAATGTTTTTCTAGAAAATAGGGTTTTGAAGAAGTAACACTCTTCAAGCTCCCTTCAAATATATTATTCTAAAATAGCTATGAAAGATTATTTGATGTTAATTACAAAGATTGGAAACATGCATAGTTCAAACAACTTTAAAAAACACCGGTGGCTACTGGAAATAGTAAAAACATATTTAAAAGAGCTTTTAGTCGAAAATTTAAAAATATATTTTGTAAAAGTTTTCTTTGAAAATATTTTATTATGCCAGTGTTACATCATAAATAAAAAATTAAAATGCGCCAAAACATAAAATAACGTTTTTGTTTAATAAAGATGCAAAAATTATATTTAAAAATATTGTTATTTTCAAATATCTGTTTTGTAAAACAATGCCTCGCGAATCCAAACAAAGCATGGCTTTTGCTAGTGCTTTATCACACTTCACACAAAATAATTAGGATGAGCGAAGCGAATCCTCTACTAGGCCACTCAAATTACATTTTGTCGTACACTTTACAAATGCTCAATGTTATTAGTCAATTAGTATACATATCGTTGCATTTTCATTATAATCAGTTTATAGGGTATCGGCGATTGCTTGAGCAATATATTTTTTCAGAAAGTTATCACACTTCACACAAAATAATATACATATCGTTGCATTTTCATTATAATCTTTTTATTTTCGTGGAAATTATTATTTTCAAAGCGGATGTAGCTGGAACAAAACAACCTGTATTTGTGACTCAATAAGTAGTTTGCGACCCTATGTTCCTATGTGATTTTTAATCCTTGTTGTATGCTTGATTTATCATATCATTTTGTCCACGTTTTTTTTATCACCCTGTATGCATACATGTATATATATATATATATACATATATATAAATTATTAAGTAAATTTATAAAATAAATATAAATGCAATTTGTAGAACCAAAGCAGAATTGTTAAGCCCCAAATATTTGGAACTACAAATGAAGTGTGTGATTTCATCTTTGTATTAGCCATGAAAAAGCAAAATAATATGAATTTGGGGCTATCAACACGCATAAAACCAAAATTAAATGTAGAAATAATATACAAACCAAGGGACATCAAAATTACTAAATTGGATAGAAAAATCAAAAGGGGAAAAATAATAAAAATAATTACAGTAAAAATTATAATAATAAATTAACAAATCAATTATAAACAGAGTAATGTGATAACAGAAAAAATAAACCATACACCATAGTTAGCTGAACTAAAAAAAATATCTTAATATAATATGAGATTTAAAAATAACTAATTAATATATATATATACCTTATACACTTAGTATAGTATTATAGGTCTTTCATTTATTAAAAGTTAAGTTCAATTTAATCATGTAAATTAATAAATTATATTAATATAGTTGATATAACTACACAATTATCCATACATTAGTGTCAATTAAAAATTCATTAGAATATCTTTTACAATTTAGCAAATGCATTTCCTACTCTCAATTTTTCTAATAAACCATTGCATGTATAAACCAGACAACACCGCCCTCCCCTGTACTCAAACATCTAACCACTATTATATACATTTTTTATATTTTTTTATTACTTTTTTAATTTATTATTATTATATTTATGTTTTAATAATTTTTGTACTTTTTTTACTTAATGTGTTAATTATTTTTGAGATCATGTAATAACTAATTGTATATTAAAGAATATGTGAATTTTTTAGGAAAACCATTATTTATTTTATCATAAACTAGCTTTTTAATATTTGCATTAATTAGATGAGAAAAACGTAAGCATTTTATTCTATATGAATGATTAAGGATTATATTACGATATACAGAATTATGAAGAAAGGACTTAAAATTAGTAAAAGTATTAACTTTAAAATTTAATTCATTCTGTTTGTCATATATATCAGTTATTAATTTGTTTTCTTTTAATATAATTTTAAGATCTAAAAAGTTAATGGTATTGTTGCAGGTCTTTATTTATATGCGAGGTAAAGCATCTTTTAAATTTGATTTAAATCTGGATCATTTTTTACAAGAAAAGCTAATTCTGATTTTTGCTAGAATTGAAAATTTTACTTTGAAATTTAATCTTTTTAAAAGTAACTTAAATTATTTAAATAAATTTTGAATCTATACATATAAAAAATAATTTGTGTTGACTGAATGATAATCAACGCACAGACCAAACTACTAAACATAGAGACCTGAAAATTGGGGAAAATAAATTTTTTTGTGAGGTAAGCGTGAACTAAGATGGTATTTTTGAAAACTCCCTCTCTAAGGCAGGCAAATCGGGGAGGTGGTAGAAAATTCTGGAACATCTTCCTATATCTTAGCTGTCGTTTAAGGTAGCAACGTGAAATTTAAGAAATTAAATCTACTAAAAAATAATTAAACATTTCTTTCCACAATTTTAGAAATTGTCCGCCTGAGGGGTTAAAAGGGGGGATCTAACACTTTAGAACATTTGGAACATATCAGCAGTCATAGCCGTCATTTTAAGTCGACGTATGAAATGGCAGAAAATAAATCAATTAAAAAAAATTAAAGACGTGTTTCAGCGATTTTAAAATTTCCACTCATGAGAAGGTTAAAGGGAGGGGGGGATCAAAAGTTCCAAGCTTTATTTTGGTAACGTCATCTGACATGTCATCCGAAAGCTCTCGGACCGCTCTTTCATATTATGAACTTCTCTCCCTCCACCCCAATGCGCTCCTTTTCGAAACTTTTTGAAATTCTAGCGTTTTATCATTACAGATCTGATTTTTTTTTTACTGGGCCTTGAGATATATATTAGTTAAAATGTTTGAAATTTTCAACGAGAGGTTTTATATCGGGGAGTCGTGGCAGTTGAAATCTGGGGGTGTTTTTTTTTAAATTTATCCTATACCCCTCATCTAATAGATCATTGGACCAAATCTCCAACTATTTCTTATTTATTTATTTATTTTTTTTACAGTGCAGTACAATACTGAAAATTTTCTTTCGTGTCTCCTATGACATTAATTTTTGTCGAGATGTGTCACTTTCTTTTGAATGAAAGATATTTAAACTTCTGCACCTGTAATGTAAACGACACCTAAACACAGTGAAATTCCTTTAAAGGTTTGAAATACGGTATATGATTTAAAAGAGATTAAAAAGGAATTTAATAAAATGCGATATTGCAGAAAACAGAGTGAACTAACAAATAGGCGTTATTTATCGATTATTTTGTTCTATTTTAACTATTTTTCTAGTTAAAGAACAATCAGTAAGCGGCATTCACAAAACTTTTATTTATTCTTTTTCCATAACAACTTTCGCCATTCAAAAAAATTGGGAAACTTTTCTTATAAATTCTCTGGATGTAGGAAGCTTAGAATATTTTTTCATAAAAGTTCTTTTATCATATTTTTTACAGAAGACAATTCACATGCCTCCATAGAAAAGCTTTTTATTCTTTTATTCCCTTCTGTATGTCAAAATATCACTTATAGATCTTTTTTTTTATTTGAAGCTTTATAATCTCTTTCAAAACGTAGGTTATTATTTTTAAGACCGTCATATATTATTATATTCAACATGTCTTATAGTAAAAGTATAAAACTGTAGTATTTGTATAAAATACTTTTATAGAGTTTTCAGCAAAATCTAATCAAGGAATGTTGAAAATATATAAAAAAGCCTACTCTGTCAGTCTTCTCATATTGTAAAATTTTATATTCCTAGAAAAAAAGAGTTTTAATTGTACAGCTTGAATATAATGCTTTGACATAAAGCATAAATAACAACATCCAGTTTTAAGCTCAATAATAAAAAAATTATTAAAATTAATTTCAGCATATTAGAAAATACAAGAAAATTCAGTTTTTTATCTGTTCCATTACATGTTTCGTATAATTTTCAATGATTGTAGGTCATTAATTTAAAATGTACTGTCTAGAGACAGCTTATTTAAAATGTTAGGTGAGCTTTGTGCTAGGAGATTGAGTATTTCAGATATTGTAAAATGAGAATTTACTAGTATATTTGTAAATCAGAAGTTTCAACATCAGCTCTGCAAATGACTGCTTTATACTTCATACAGTGAGTAATATTAAACATCCAACTTAGAGCAAATGAAAATTTTCAAATTGCAAAATTATTTATAAGAATAAAAAGTACTTAGATAGCTTCAGAACTCAGAAACGTTAAATTAATTTAAATGTCATAAAATGGCATTCTAAAATTCTTACTATTCTTATTACGGTACATTTTTAGAAAACAAAGTACATTTCTTCAGGAAATCTTAGACACACCTATACCTCCCGAAGTCTCATAAAATTTACATTAATAATTTTCTATTGACTGCTTTTGAATGGTTAGATTACACTTTATATTTCCTTTTACACTGATATTTGTAAGAATATATAACTATTTGGATAAGCATTTTATGTTAACATAATATTGAAACAGCAGTGTGTAAGTTTTTTTTATCTGCCATCCACTGTTTTTGATGTATAAAGACCTTATGGAAATGTAAACAGAATTATTTAATTTAGAAATAGGATATTTTGTAATCCCCCCCCCCCAAAAAAACCCCTTTATTGTCGTTCTATATTATGCAGATTTAAGATCTTATCTAAATATAAATCTTAATTTATTTGATAGTATTAGCTTACTAAAATCGCCAAAAAGAAGCATGTTTCGAGACTTTTAAACCTAAAGTGTAATCATTAATCATTCTGTCCAGTGCTAATTGATCTTAAATTGCAAACGTGATATGTGTACATGATTATTCTATCAATCTTGTTTTTTTTATTAGTTTTTAAGACTGAAAACAACTATTTTACCACTAAACATGGCGTCATTTTCTATATTGATATATAGAATGTTATTGATATTTTCTATGTACTTGCTTTATAAAATTTATTTTTAAAATAAAATAGGCTCATGCGTTAAACAGTAAAATATTGGTAAAAATTTTCTCTTCAAGGCATTTCTAACCACACCAACAACTTACATCGAAATAGGCAACAGTCAGAACACAGAGCAAATTGGAAGTGAAGAGACGACAGTGATGTCGTTACTGAAAATCATCTGCACATTCAACCACATCAACCGCTGACTAGGGAACCGTCCTAGGTGTGAGTTGTGGATTTAGATGAGCTTGGCATCAAAAGAAAGATTTCATCCTGCACGTTAAAAAATGCAATAGAACTACCCGTGTGAATCCAACAGTTTTCTAGATATCAGCACTTGAAGTGTAAATGAATAAATAAATTACCAGGCAAGCATATAAATTGTTCGCAAGTTAAAAATTACTTTGCATTGTTTTTAATCCTCCTGCCAATACCTTTTCAAAAGCTACAACGAAAATCCTTTACATACACACATTGCCAGTTATTTCTTAACTTTTAGACAGGCACTTCGCATTCTACGAAGTTTTCGCATACGGCTGCATTCGAAGAGTTTTTTTAATCTGTTTTTGTTATTTCCAGCACTTTGTTTTATGCAATTTTTTAGGCTAATGTGTGGCGTGAGGTAATGGATAAATTGATTGTGCATACAGTGTGTAAAATAGAACTTTTAATAGAACTTGTTAATAGAACTTACTTTGAAAACGATTGGATTCGGACTATTTCCATTGCACTTTTTAACGTACATGACAAGATCTTTGTTTTGATGCCACACTCGACTAAATCCACAACTTACACCTGGGAATGTTCCCTAGTGAGTTATAATCAACTAAATCACTCAGATCACAGAGCTGAATTTATAAGAAATCGAATTGCCGAAAGCTGCATGGGACTTATAGCAATATGCACCTGACAATTTTCACAAAAATTTCGAATGCTTGAAAAATAGCAATTTTTTTAAAGAAAAAGCTAAGCATTTTCCAAAAGTTTGCACAAAGTATCGGAATTTTTTACATCAATATCTTGATTGTTTTTCTAAAATGCTTAGTAATAGAGAAGTACAGAGAAAAAACTTTATGAAGATATTCGCTCTGTAGATAAACAATGTAAAAAATATTTGTAATATTTAAATGATGGTCAGAGGAATTCTTTAAAGGAGTTCTCACAAGACCGTTTATTTTCTCAAATTTATAAAAGATGTTGTTTCCCATATTAAATGCAATGCAAATATTTAAATTCATGTTAAATTTTTCAAATTTTAGGGTTAAATGCCCTAACGAGACATATTTAAGTAAAATTAAATGCCTTACTTTTCATAATATTGTCACTAAAGGCCAGCATTTAAGGATACGCTGCTTTTTAGTGGAATTGATTGGCAGCGAAAAGCAGTTAATGGCGAAGATTTCAAGTTTACTTTTTTCATTGTTTCAAAGAAACTGTTCACATTACTTCACAATTTTTTCTGGATTTTTCAATATTAATTCACGATTGTCTCATTTTTATAATTAAATATCTGAAGAATTTGTATGAGTGTTTTGTATACTGTTGTATACTTTTGTATTTTCGAATTCTGTATCAGATTTTTTATTCGCCAAAATTCAGCTAAATAGATGATTTCAGGAAACTATGCGAGCTGCTTTCGAACTAGTGAAACACATGTCAAAGGAAATTAAACAAAATTAAATATCAACGTACTTTCATACGATATTTTTGTAGGACTTTGATTTAGAAGTATATTTCTTTCGATTCTATAATTTTAAATACTGCCATAAATAGAAAATAAATCACTTAAATATGTGAAGCAAAGATTTTTTTGATATACGAATTACTTTTTTAAATTATTGTATCCTAATTATTACATTCAAACATATTCTTGCTGTGATATAAATGGATGATGTACTAAATAATTTTAGCTTTCACAAAAGCAGACATATTTTCAAGGTATACATTCATATGTTTTAATAATTTGTACAAGTGCAATTATTTTTATTAATATAGTCTCTATCAAAGGCTTTTATTTTTTAAACTTGCATGCTTTTATGCAGTTCTAAATTATATTTTGAGTTTCGTTAGAAATACTTAAGAAGATTTTTATTTTTGTGTTTTGTATTATAAATAAATATTTGTATAAGTAAAAGTAAAATATTTTTTAAATTAATGACTATTTCTTTTAAATTCTAAAACAAGTACAAATTTCGCATTTATTTTAAAATTATTTTTATTTTTAATAGCACATTTTTAATATTTACTTTTACACTTAAATCCCTTTTTAATGGTTCTGTTTTTTGCTAATGGGATTCGGGGATTTATGCAAAACTTGTGATTTAATATTAAATTTAATTACAGTTTTACATTTATTTGAGCTTAAATATTAAAGTTTGAAATATAACATTTAAAATTCCTTCTTAAGTTAATTCCTTGAATTCATAAATAGTAGTAGTGAATATGTAAAATTTAGATTTATTTCGAAATTGTTTAAAAATTAATAATGTTTTTTTCGAATTTTACGTTTCTGAAATAAAATATTTAATACATACCATTTTGTTTTAAATACATTTTAAAATATACTTAGAATTTTCAACTTATTTATCATTTATTGACTCAGTAAATAGTAAAAAAAAATAAAAAAAAATAAAAAAATAAAAAATAAAATAAAAAATAAATAATCAATATGACAATTAAGGGCTGTAGACTATTTATTCACTAAAAATACAAGATGATTTACCTCAATCTAAACAAAACTGCTAATTATAATTACAACAAAATTTAAGGTGTTTATTTTTAAAAAATCAATAAATTTTCCATGTTAAATTAATTTTAATTTTATTTTTTTTACATGATATCAAGAAAAATCTGATAGTGCAAACAATTTTAGAAGTGACAGTTTATGTATCAATAATTGCATTAGGCAATATGGAACATCTAGTGTTTTGAATTAGATTAACAATTTTATCTCTTGTCGATATATCCTAACATTTTACACAATAAAAGTATGTCTTTCATAATAAAAATTGTTTTGTATTTTTTGTAACAGATTCTTTTATTTTTGTAACAAATTCTTTTGTATGCAAAAAATTAATAACAAAATATGTGATTGTCTGATGTTGGAATTGGTCTCATGTTACGTCGCAGGATTCTGTGCTCATGAAGACGGTTCAATCTCGTGCTACGAATTGCAGCCTTACCAACACATGAAGTGTGAAATACCAAGCTGTTCATAGTCCGCATAGCTTACATGGTAGAACAGTTGGAGCGCTAATCCAAGGGGGTGGGTTCGATCCTCGGCTTGGACGTTTTTCACTAAGTTACTTCTACGCTTAGTAGCAGTGTGAAAAATCGTCAAAATTTTCAAGCGTGCTTTCACTGCTAAAAAATTAGTAAAAATATATGCGTTTATTTTTATTGAAAGCTAATCCGGACATTCGAAAATAAGGCGATATTCGGCGATTTATCAAGTCTATCAGGTTAACAAAACAAGTACCAAATAATCATTTTAAGGTGATTACATCATTTTTAACCAAGCACACTTTAAAGACATGAGATGATTTTAATGCACTTTCTTAAAGGTAAATACACGTATAATGCATGCATTGATACGTTCATTGTTTTTACAAAAAGCATGAAACACGTGATTCTACATCTAAAATTATATCGAAGAATATATTTTTAAGATTAAGATTATTCTTAGATTCATTATACTTATTAAATCTATCTTATGTATTTACTTTTCAGTGTCATATTTATTTTTTACGACTTACCGGGTGTCCTGAAAACGACTGAACGATTTTAAAAATCAATAACTTGCAAACGTTTAAAAAAAACGTTTATATTTAAAAAATTCTTGCACGAGAGTCATCTAAAAGGTCAAAAGTTTTTTTTTCCTGTGATTTTGGATTTTAGTCCTAATTACAAACAATAGATGGCGCTGAGAGCGCTAGGTGCTGTGTTGAGAAGGATATTGACGTCACTTGGCACTGCAGCAAAATAAGGAGTGGGTCTCGTTTGACAATGCAATCTTGCTCTTAGAGCACGATTTTGAACTTTTGTTTATTTTTTTTATTAAACAACATACATCTGACTTGTGTACTCGACATGAAACCCCGATTTTGAACTCAGTCGGTAAATGAAATGTGTTGTTGCCATGGAAATAATAAATCCTTTGATATAATAGCAGCGATTGAAATTGGGCATACGTTGGTCATTTAATGAGCACATTTGAGTTTGCAGACGATTTTACATTTAAGAAAGCTGTATTTTATCGGATTAAATAACTTTTTATTATCTAATTCAATGAATATTTTGTGCATCATATTTTAAAACAAAGTGAAACGATTTAGTAGGGTATTTTTTGTTGTTGTTAAAAATTAATCAATTTTGCTATTCTAAAAAATTTGTTATGTTCTAATAAATGCTAGGTCTTTTTAAAAAGTTCTTTAGTAGAATTTTATGTATGTTGTAAAAAAAATTGCGGAAATAGTTTATTCTTTAGAACAAAAAATATTTATAGTATAAACATTGAAAACTTGGTGCAATAGCTGTAGTGATCTTTTGAAAAAATACCTAAATACAAAATTTATTACAATTATGTATATTTAATTCATGGTAATAGGGAAATAATACTACCTCCACCTTAAATGGCCCATAATCATTATGACAACCTAGAATCATCACCTATCATTGGATATCATTGAATTTGTTACGCATGATAGGTTTTAATAGAATGAGAAAAACATTTATTAATATCCTTTTAAGCTTTGATTCGCTTTTCATAAAACTTTAAATGAGTTGCGGAAATACTGCAACGAGTATATATATTAAAATTCAAAACATTTTGTTGGGTAGTTTTTGCGCTATTATGTACGGACAGATAAAAGAACTTTCCAGATGACAAATATAGGTGCTATATATATAATTACCCTCACAGAACATAATAAAATGGAATAGTTTTGAGTGTCTGTGTAAATGAATAATGAATTATGCATAGTTTGTTTACAATACCGAACACAGCATAATAAATCTCATTAAAAAAGTGTTGCTTTCAGACCAATTCAACTATTTCAACGCAAGTTAGAGTTTGGAAAGTTAGACAGGGAGACGGCTAACTAAATAGAAATTATAAACACATTCAACTAAGTTGGAAAGCGTTAAAAACACATATTAAGTTGAAATTTGACATTTAGCAATTTATTTAAATAGACGGAAGCATATTTGAACTCTTTTGTATAGCGCTGCAGTTTACCTACTATATTTAAATACACGTCATTATTTAGCTAAAATCTATTTAAAACTGAAACATGCTTTAAACTAATGAAATCTCACTTCCAGAGTTACCATCCAGATCCGGCTATGTATCCAATTTTTAAGTGATTCTGTATACCATTTCATTTCTATTCTTTAAACATATCGTAATATAGTTAAAGCTGTTCAGAGTAAAAATGCATAACTTATTTACAAACCACCTTTAAGATATTTACTTACACACGTAATAAGGAACGCGAATTCTTTTGTGTAGCCCTGTACATGATTTGCACCATTTATATATACAACGTAACATGCAAAAATTTAGTGAAACTTAAAAAAAAAATCATATCAAAACTGAAAAGTTCACGCAATTATCGTTAGCGTACAGCATTTTTGATGCAGCATAGTATCCGAAATCTTTTGTGTATCCCTGTAAGTACTTCGTATTTTCTATTACACAGGAAGTAACTCGTAGTAAACCTAGGCAACTTATAACAATTTTATTATATGTGTAACAAAATTAAAATATGCCGCAAATAATGTTCCCTTCTATATCATTATGTTACATAATTATTTTGTGTGGCCCTGTAAATGAATAATGATTATTCTTTGTGCAGCATATTCTACATCATTTGTATTTTAACGTAATTCATAAATACATATTAATTTCATTAAGTTCGGACGGGTGTAATATCATCAAAAAGCACTTGAAACTTTTTCCCCGTCCGTCGGCCATAATGTAACGGAACACTTTTGACTGTCCCTGTATTGGAACTACACATTTGATTTTCATAAAATTTGAAATAACTCGACAAAATTCTTCGACAAATATATATTTAAAATTTCAAACGATTCGACAGAGTAATTTTTTCACTATTACATGCGGACAGACGGATGGACTGACCAGAGACGAATATAAGTGATACGCATTTATATAATTACTAACATACCTAAAAAACAGTTAAATTTAAAAGCACATGTCGAAATTGAAAACGCATTTCCAGCAATTATTACTTAAAGACAGTACAGTAACCGATTTCTTTTTGTGTGCCCTTGTAAATGAACGATAAATGCTATAAACACCCTATTCTATCCTAATCATCGTACTGGAATTCAGTGATTGATATCAGTTTTAATACATTTGAAATAGTGTATTTCATTAATATACACTGCAAGCGATTTTCCTTCGTAGCATAGACTATGATATAACGCAATCTTTTGGGTGCACCTGTAAATGAACTGTTAATCCCATTTACTTACTATACAATACAGGACATGATTGTATATTGAATTCTAATATGTATTCTAGGTGACATAAATAAAGGTTTAAAAGATAGCCAGATAAATAAATAGATAAATAAGATATCCTGTTCTCAAAATTACTTACATTCTTGGAATGTAAAAAAATAAAATAAAATAAAATAAAAATAAAAATAAAAATAAAAGTCGGCAATTCGAACGTTGCTTTTTCACGCATTTCGATTTCAAAGGAGTCGTACCCATAAAAACAGTATTTTTCTCGATTATTGAGCTGACGCCAGCAAAATCAAAATTATATGGATTGCATTCAAAATCGGACGGTAAAAGCAAAAGTCCATTTTCGAATAAGAACCACTCCACAGCCTTAACCTCCTTATTTTGCTTCAGTGCCAAGTGACGTCAATATCCGTCTCAACACAGCACCTAGCGCTCTCAGCGCAATCTATTGTTTGTAATTCGAACTAAAATCCAGAAACACAGGAAAAAATCTTTTGACCTTTTAGATGACTCTCGTAAAAGAATATTTTAAATATCTGTAAAAGTTTGCAAGTTATTGATTTTTAAAATCGTTCAGTCCTTTTCAGGACACCCGGTACATAATAATATATAATACACAAAAAGCCCAGTAACAATACGCAATATTTCTAAATGAGATAGTAAATAAATCATCGCCAACATTGATATTTTTATTTTTACACTTGTATTGCAATCTCTTAGCAATGCCATATAGAAATACGAAACCTTATTAATATATAGTAAAGCCCGGAATTTGTTATTGTATGTGAATATGAGTTTACTTTTTTAAAACGTTTTGCTCATGTAATCTTTTCTTACATGGATGATATAAGAAAATTTATGTCCTTTGAGACAGTCGAAATGTATTGCTACATAACCTAGGATATACAAGCAGTTTATTTTACCATAAAATGTCACTATTTCGGGATTTGTGTATGAAAAGAGTGGAATAGAATGACTTAAGAAATACACTGTTCATAAAAATGAAAAATGAATGCTAAAATGATGCGGCAAAATCGCTTTGCTTGCAGAATTTTATTTTCTAATTTGAAATCGAAAGCAACCTTAAAACAATTTCTCGATGAAATGTGATACTATTGTTGTATTATTCTTTCTTATTTTTTAAAGATTTAGGATTGTTTTCAGCGAATATTTTATATAAATGCGTTGTAGATAAATAATATTTAAGTCGTTTTGCAAAGAAAATTTACTTCATTTCACGAAATTAGAAATGCGCAGATGCTAAATTGTTGTTTTTGCTTTAAATTAAAAAAAAATATATATATGTATGACTTTTAACATTTCATTTTTAAAAAATATTTTGTATTTATCTTTTGACAAATTCTTGCTTGTTATGCACTCCTCTAAAAGACAATTTTTCGATGATAAGATTGCACTGAAGACTACATCATATATATACTGTTCTTGAAATTTTAAAATTTTGCGTTAATGCCTCTAGCATTAATCTCAATATGGCTTTATTATGGTGGTTTTCTATTTCTAAGCAAAACTAAATGACTTGGGTAAATTATCACGAACCTTTCAGAGCTGAACAAATATTTAAACAGAACTTCAGGTGCAAAGTGTAACAATTCGCAAAAACACGCAACTTCTAGAGTAGGACATGTCAATTGGACCTCCGCCTGCAATATTCTTAATTACGGAACATGAGATTAGCTCGCCTATACCGAGAGAATCAGTATGAATAAATAACAAAACACTATTGGTATAAAATGTTACTCTTATGATTGGGCACGAATATTGTGGTGAAGGGGCATGTAAATTAGACATCTGCCCAAAATATTTGTAATTATGGAATATGAGACTCACTCGGTATGGCACTCAATCAATATAATAGAATAACAAATCATAATTGGTATATAATATTGCTGTTATTATTGGTCACTTGAATTGTGATGACATCTGAATGCATCATAGCTCCTAGATGAATTATGTTTCTTTGTTTATCGATCAAATATTACGAGTGTTACCACTGTTTTGCAACAACACAGATGGTTTTCGGTCTCATCGTATAGGATTGCGATAATTCTTTGCACTTTTTACAAAAAACGATAAATGAATTTTTCTTGACCGAACTCAATTCTAATTTATCCAATGTCTACGAATCTAACGGTCATTGTGCCTCTACAAATTTATGCCGGATTTGGAATCTATTTTTATGTCAATATATTTCTCTTGAAAATATTGTATTGCAAATATTAACTTAATTAATATAGTGGTGTGGTGGCAAAAAGCCATGTGTTGTCGGTCGAAGAAAATGAATTGTATCTAATATGCTGTTTGCATTATGATCACCCGCTTATTCCAACATCATCCTACTTGTCTCTTTCAGCACTACTATTCCTACAAATAAAATCTTCGTCAAGAGTTTTAATGAGATTTCTTGCTTTAAAATAACGATCATCTGCTTTCCAGAAAAAAATGCAATTAACGAATTTGGAACTTGCACCTCATAGCATGCATGGTCATAGTGACGACACAATGACATCACTGTGAGTATCTTTTGTCACATCACATCTGTGACGAAAATGCAACTACTCAGTGACGTCACATTGTGACTGAGATGTGACTTTCTTAAAAATTTTTAGAAAATTACAAATATAATTCAAAACATGTTATTTACTTTAAAAAACATGTTTCTGGCAATTTAAATATCGTTTCTTTTGTCACAGTTTCGTCACAATGTGAATGTCAAAGTAGTCACAAATGACACACTTTTCACAAATTGGTCACATTGTGACGTCACAAAAAGCTCTAAAACGGCCATAACGACTTCACATTTTAGTCACTGTGACTTCACATCGACATCACGTGACGTCACAAAGTCACAATGTGACTTCAGAAAGACGTTACAGTGACGTCATCATGTCTTACGGGCACTATACGAAATAAATAATAATAACGGCAAATGTCATCATAGTATCTTGAATCTATAAACGCGACACCCAATTCGGTAATTAATAATATGTTATGCTCACATATATGTATTAGATCAGCATCGCCAGGGAATATAGAAGAGGGATAACATCGAGAGTAATAAGTGCGTCAAAAGCAGGTTCCAGTCGACTCTAAAGATTAAGTGCAACTTTTTTACGAAATGATATCTTTTACTTACGAAATGATATCTTTTACGGATTTTTACTTTCTTCTGATTTTACAAGAAAAAAGTATTGGATTCATCAAAGTTTTTGAAATCAGATTTTTGACGGATTTGCATGTTTTAAGGGTCAGAGAATCCGAAAAAATGTTTTTACAAAATGTTTCTCTTTGAGTGTGTGAGTTTGTGGGTTTGTCTGTCTGTCTCTAAGTGGCAAAAATTTTGTGGCCGTTGCATCTCAAGCACTAATGCACGGAATTTCATAAAACTTAGACTCTAGAGATTCAGTTTGACCTTGATATAAACTAGATCTGATTAGTTTTTCATGTATATCGCTTAACAGGTGGTTCTGCTTTGCTGCATTATTTACATTTTCCACAATAGCCATATTTCAAGAACTAGTGCATGGATTTTCATAAAATTTTATATTTAGTTAGTATTTGATATAAAATGGTCTTCATTACGTTTTGCTGCAAATCGTTTAACAGGTGGCGCTGTGATAGTGCATTATTCGTAGTTATAGCAATAGCTCTATCTCAATAACTAATTCAAGAAATTTTCTAAAACTTCAGATTCAGTTAGTCCCTGATATAGATTAGTGTTGTTTAGTTGTTGGTGCAAATCGTCCTAAAGATGGCACCGCTGCGGTGAATTTTTCACGATTTCGAAATTAATGTACCTTATTAACTAATGCACTGGTTTTCATCAATCTTCAGATTGAATTACCTGAGAAAAAAATAGCCTGATTAGGTTTTGGTGTACCTCACTCAACATGTGACGCTGTTCTGCAAGTTTTTTTTTAAGATTTTGCAATAACTGTATCTCAAAAAATAATGCACGGATATTATCAAACGTCAGATACAGTTATAAGTTGACATAAAATGTTGCTGACTAGATTTTGGCTTAAATCGCATATCCAGTGGCACTGCTGTGCTGCCTTTTTGAGGGAGTATTAGCATGCATAAAATAGAAGAAAGCTTTAGGATAGTCTGACTAGTTCTTTTATATTTTTACATTGGGGTCATGTTAATTTCGCAGTCGGGATATGCCCATGTATATATATATTTTTTTTTGTGTTCTAGACTGCAGAGAACTAAGTATTAGAACTGAAAGACAATTAATTTACAATAGGTTTATGTTGTATAAGAAGCTATTTATCTACGTTTTTTTCGCATACGGAAAATGGTATTTTATATGAATCAATAATTTTTCAATCTTTCGCATTTTTCTTAATAATTGGACAATTATGGGAATATAAATTACTTTATTAGCTAGACATATTTTGATATTAGTATTAGTTGGTATTAGTGTTAGTATTAGTATTAGCTGGTATTAATGTTAATTTTAGTTGGTATTAGTGTTTAATTTATAAATTTCTGTGAACAAACGGATTAAAATTCAAACTTATACGTTTATTATAGAATAGCGCACTGGAGACCATTGCAAAACTCTTAACTTCGGAACTACTACTGCTATATCCATTATAAAATTAGTGCACATGTATTGTAATGAAGACATGCGCTACCGAATGAAATCATCTATGGTTCCACACTACCATGTTAGGATTCATATCTCGAAAACGGAAGGAAATAAAACAAAAACGTGATTTACTAAGTCGTAAGGCATCATCGATTTAGTACGGAAGGACATTGTAGACATTAGCGAAAAAAAAAAAATGATTAAAATATGTGTTTGTGTTTTCGTGATTTCCTATACTATAACGTGACAAAGTGATATTGGAAAGAACAAGTAAGAAAAATCATGCGTTAAGCATAGATTATGAAGCACTTTCCAACACTTCATGAAATATTTAACAAAACTTCTTTAATAAGGGAAGCATGTGTAATATAGCCAAATATGTTTTTCAATACTTTTGAACAGCCCTGTATTTGATCTGTCAGTTGATATACATATTATAAAGTGAAAAAAATTACTTTAACAAGAAAAAAGCTTAAAACTTCTTTTTGAGCAATTTGTACCAATAAATGGGAAACATACTTGAAAACTTTTGTTAAGACCTGTAGTTTACCTATTCCTGTACCTGTAAAATTCATTTTAAACTAAAACACTCTTAAAACAACTGAAATCACATTGTTATAAATCATCATTCATAGGTGTCCATGTACACAATTCTTTGCGTGGCCCTGTATATCATTTTATCTATATTCTGCAAACATTTCTTTGTAAATTGAATGCAGTTCAGTGTAAAAATGTACACCTTATTTAAGAACCACCTTTAAGTAATGTACACTCATACTCAGTAACGTTGGCGAGCTCTTTTGGATAGCCTTGTATATTAACTATAACATTTATACACACCCTTATAATGCACAAAGATTTAGTAAAACTTAAATGCGTATATTACAATTAAAATGTATTACATCCATCCATCAGCCATCATCAAAAACTAATACCGTCCGTCGGAAGGAATATACTATTTGAAACATTTTCTGTGTCCCTGTAAATGCCATGTACTTCATATTATGCAAGACAATATCGTATAATATATATTAAGCTCAGTGACATATATAAATTTTATTATACATGAAACAGTTTCATATATTTTTAACCTCCTGACTGCTGCTGGCTGATATTTTCGCACACTAATCTGCAAGTTTCACTGCAGCATAACCAATATTTATATTAATATAATTCTACAAATAAAACCCAGTTTTGAAAAATTAAGTTAGGATTAATACTCTCGAAGATTATACACCTATACATAATAACATATTTTGTATCAGGTTGGAAAAAAAATATTTTTTTAATATTTTTAATAAATTACAGAGAAAATAACATTACAATTTTACCCTTTTACCGGGCAGTCAGGTGGTTAAAATGTCGCATACTATTCCGCCCCTTTGCCATTATCCAATGGAATTCTTTTGTGTGACCCTGTAAAGAAATAATATCTATATTTTCACCGCGTATTATTTTGAATGCATATTTTAGTGCACCTCTTAAGTGCATATAAATTTTAATATGTTTGACAGGGTGTAACATCTTTAAAACGCCTTTGAAACGATTTTCCCCCGTAGGCCATAATGTAATGCAAAAGACGGCCAGACAAAGCGAATACATAAGCACTTTTCAAATTTGTTGGAAAGTGCCAAAAAAAAATTGTAATTACAATGTATTTTTATTTGAGACGTTAAAAATTTCTCACAATCAGCTTAAATGTACATTTGGATGCATATTTATGAGAAAGATAATTATTTCTCCTTACGTACAAAATTTTATCGCAGTGTTAGAAATCACGAAAAAATAAATGCGCATTTTAAGCATCATATTAATGTATACAAGGGAGCGAAGTAAGTTGTGCAATTCAGTAACTCGTAGATACTTTACTATGCCCATGCTCAAGTTTTAGGAAAACAGCAGCAGCCGTTTCGAAGATATGAGCGTGACAAGGGACCACTGAAACATCTTTCAGTCTGAATAAATTTTTCAAAATAAAATCAAAATCTTATAATCTATTGAAAAAAGTTATTTGTATTTATACAAAAACAAATGTAAATGTCAATTTACATTAGTTTGTTCTGATTGAAATTTCCCAAATGCACGAGCATATTACGCAGTTGTAAAATTCTTGTATATATACATATATATACATAAATCTTGAAGTGGTCATATAGGCAGTGGAATAAATGTGACTAGGAATTTCTCCATGAAAAAAATAAGACGGCTTCTTTAGCTTTTATACTTTATTAGCAACACATCTACTAAAACAGTTCCCACCATTACTATAAAACCCAGGTCTTGATGTTACTAATCATCGTTGTTACTAGAAGACATTAGTAAGAATAGCTATTTTCATAACAGAACTACCATACACGTAAGATGTTAATTAGCAAGTGGAATATTGAACATATTCTTAGTTTTCATCGTGTACCACTGCTTTTTGGTCAATCTTGCAACAATACAAATTATGATGTCACGTGATACTGACCATTGAGTAAGGAAAGCATCACGCTTAAGAGCCCACAATAGTCACAGAAAAAGTACACAAAAAGACCCGGATGATCATGTAAAGTCTATGGGAGCGTTCTTTTCTAATATCTCGCTCAAATTTTAATATTTTTGCATGATTGTTTTGCACAAGATAGCTGAGGGCAATCCACAACCGGGCTAGGTTTTACTTTTTCGATTTTGGTTATATACTTTTTATATTACGATAGTTTCAGTTTCAGAACCGGTTTAAACCGGTTTCGAAACTTAAAGTAAATTTTTAAAGAAAATCTGAAACAAAAATTGAAAAAGTAAATACTAGCCCGGTTGTGGATTGCCCTCAGCTATCTTGTGCAAAAAAATCATGCAAAAATATTAAAATTTGAGCGAGATATTAGAAAAGAACGCTCCCATAGACTTTACATGGTCATCCGGGTCTTTTTGAGTAATTTTTCTGTGACTATTGTGGGCTCTTAAAGATCCCATGACAATAATTCTGAAAATAGTTCAGACAAAAAGAACGTAAGGACATAGGAAGCTAAAAATATCCCAGCGCGCTAACGATCTCGAAATAAAATGAGTAAAAAAAAATGACTATTTTAGAAACATTTGAATTCACACTAAATTAATTGAAATTGGTCAAAAAATATTTGTGTGGATTTAAGAATAAGTTAAAACTTTTACATTTAAATAAATTGAGTCAGATAATATTTAATTTAATGAGAATTTAAAAGAATAAATGATAGATATTATCAAAGAATAGGAAATTAGGGGATATATAGATTATTTAACGTAATAAAAAGGATGTAAAATGATATATCGCGAAGCAAATATAACGTGTATGCATATTCTTATATATTTACATATCTTTGCGCATACATGAAATACTTATTGAAAACTTTTGTAGAAATGTTTTAAGGTATGCATTTTTGTGTTATTTTTAAAATTTAATGCTTTTTGTTTCGCAAAAGATTGATTGTTTAATTTTAAGATGTTGTATAAAAATTTTTATAGGTAAAACGTGCTCCGAATATAACCATGTTTATTATTTTACTTCAAATATTTCTCTCGCTATTTTATAACAAATAAGTAAAGCATAAGAATCGATTTAGAGAGCAAAAAGAGAAACGCGAAGAGGAAAATACCATTTTTTTTACCTGGATTTGTATTTCGTGAGTTGAAAAATATGTGTGCAGTGCCTAAAATATTTATATTTAGAAACATGTAATAACTTTTATAAATAGTACAATTTAAGAGGAAAGTTTATTCTTTAAACTTTGAGCACGTATTTTGAATGAAGTTTTTTCAAACAAAACAAAGTTTTAAAAACATCTCATTTCGAAAACAGAGACAGGATTTGAATATTTTCAATTTCTCCTATAAAACGAATTATAATATCAAAATAAGTGAATAGTCTTTTCTCACACTATATATAAACACATAAAAATTATGTTTTCTTAATTACTTTTAATTTTAAACGCTATCGTACCATTAATTGAAAAGGAATGCTGCAGTACAGTACGCTGAGATAAAAACAAATTAAATTCATTTTTTGAGAATTACATTTCTTATACAAAGTGATATAAGAAAATTTAATTTGATAATGTACTGTACTATATGGTTTGTACGTGCTGATAATAAGGAATGACCTTTTAATTTGTAAAAAAAATGACTAAAAACCCAGAACATGTGCATTAAAAAATAAAGAGAATGGCATCACAGAATAACTAATTGAGTCTAATAATAATTAAAACAATTTGCTTTTATCATGTAAAAAAAGAATGTAGAAAAGCAAATTTATGATGTGTTGAGCATGTTAATTCCACTTAAATCGAAAAATGCTTTAAACAAGTAGAGAGAAAATTTCTTTCACCAGCAAAAATGTACATTTAACACGAAAAATTATATTACTGAATAATTTAATGTAACTTTAAAGAAATCTGCAGCAAAGATTTTTTTTAATTTTAAACTGTCTTTGTAAAATTATTTCAGCAATAAAGATCATCAAAAGTTCAATAAAACATTAGACTAATCACACAATTTACAAATCATTTTTTCAGATCTACTACAATCCGATTACCTTTTAAACATTATTTTTACATTAGAATGTTTATAGTGATAATATAGGCATTACATTTCTTAACTACATCAGAAAATCCAAAAACTAAATTTTCTTGATGTTAAAAAATAACATATGATGCAATTGATTACATTTTTTAAATTCTAGTCTTAAGAAATGGGCATGAAAACAGGCACCTATGCATTTACAAGTGACAATTAAAACAGAAATGAGAGATTAATAATAACAACAATTAAACACCAGTCGTTTGGGGGCCGCCATAATACATACTTATCATGGATATTCTTCATGTAAAATATGAAAATAAAACACGTGTAAACTATTTACAAAATACATTGGAAATCCAAAATAAAATGTAAACGTATATTTAAATATTTTTAACAAGTAGTAGTGCTCCCTTAATGCATACAATTAAAATATATCTTTGAATTGAAATTTGAATGAAATACAGGGTCATGAAAAATCGAAGAAGGTGAAAAACAGGATTACAAATATCTTGGCAGCTAATAATCTGACAGACTTCGTTCTTTATGTAAAATTTGTGTTACTTTATTGCCTTTTACGTTCACTGCTTCAAATAAAATAAAAATCCGAAAACTTTTATATGCCTTTCATCGGAACAAATATTTCGAAAGTCCGAAAAAATAGTTTCGGATGATCGAGGTTACTGATATTAAATAGGCTTCGTCTCATTCTTACGTACTAAGTATATACAGAATTTCAAGTCTCTTTCTCAATTTCTTGGGGAGATAGAGCGTTTACAGACAGACAGGAACACACACGGACGGACGGCAATTTTTTTTTCTAACAATATGTTTTATGGAATCTTGTATCTAAAACGTGTAAATCAATAATTTTTTTTTTCGATTTTCATAACGATTGCAACACTTACACTATAATACGTATGATGGGTAAGTAATAATGGTAATAATTAAAAATGATCATGCATTAAAAGGAGGAAACAGGCAAAATTATGTCCCAAAAATTTCATTTAAGCGTGAATATTAAAAAGTTAAAAAAAAAAAAATCTTTAAATATTAAAATTATTACACAGGAAATACATTTTATGGTGCAATTACACCATATGTAAATTATCTAAATATTTTTATCATCTTACATAAAATATCTAAAATATTTAAAATAATAGAGTGAAAATTTTTAATAGTCAACATTAGCTCATATTTAAAAATCTGAAATAATAATTTTCATCAACAGTTTTAAATTTAAATGTATTTTACACGTAAATGTGTAAAGAGGGAATTTTTTTTTAATAATTAAATTATTTATGCGAAACGCGTTTAATGATGAAAATTATGTTACATATTGAAGCAACATATTTAAAACTATTTTCTTACACCCGATATACATATGTCGTCACATAAGAATTATATGATGTAAAAATAAATTATTATTATTATTATATACTACGAGTTACCCGTGACTTCGTTCACATAATATCTAAAGAAGAAATAATTGATCAATCAAGCAAAAAATTTCGATGATGAAAAGCATGTGTAATTAACTTTTTATCGCGAATTTATGGTAAAAAAACTTTTGATAATCCCTATTTGCTAATTTGTTTGCTGGTCAAAATTTTCCTTTCAGCGATTAATACTAATAGATAGAAACATTCTTGAATTCTTTTGTTCAGCCCTGTAGTTTTCCAAGTGCCTTTAATACACGAAAGTATCTTTCTAAAATTTATTTCAAACAAAAATATTTCTTATTACTACCTAAATTACATTTTCAGAAATTATCATCCGAAGACAACCTTGTATCCAGTTCTTTGCGGGACCCTGTTCATCATTTTATATATATACTACAAACATTTCTTAGTTTACTAAATGCAGTTCAAAATAAAAATGCATATTTTATTTAAAAACCACCTTTAAGTAAATTAGGGTCATATTCAGTATCCTTTCCGAGATCTTTTGTGTAACCCTCTATATCTAAATTTAACTATTTATACTATTACCATTTATACTCTCCATTTAATATGCATACATTTAGCGAAACTTAAAAGCACATATCATAATTCAAAATGCATTTCATTCATGCAATCGTCATCATCCATGATATACAGTACTTCGGATAGAATATATAATATTTGAAATCTTTTGTGTGTCCCTGTAAATGCTATGCACTTCGTATTATGCATGAAATAACTTACATTAAGCCTCAGCAACATATACCAATTTGATTATACATGAAATCGTTTACCAAAATTAAAATATGTCGGAAACTGTTCCTCCCTTTATTCCTATGCAATGGAATTCTTCTGTCTGACCCTGTAAATGAATAGTAAGTGCCCTTTTCACTACATACTTTACAAAATGCATATTTTAGCGCACTTTGTAAATGCATATAAATTTGAATATGTTCTACAGGCTGTAACATCGTTAAATTTAATTAAAATGATTTTTCCCCATAATGCCGTAATATAAGGAAATTTTTTGACTATCCCTGTAAATAAACTAATCATGATAGAAACTTTATTTTCAATAGGTATTCGTGCTTGGTAAACGTTAAGAACGTCCAAAAATTTCATGGAAATCGGAGTATATTTACGAAAGTTAGAAAGCGACCAGACAGACAGACAAACCGAAAGCATAATAACTTTTCAACTTTGTTCAAAAGTGTTAAAAAATCGAGCCAAAAATATATTAATCAGTGATTCTATTTTCCACCTTTTCCCCACAAAAAATTTCTTCCATTGATAATTATGAGTTTTGAATAAAAATATTCATTTGTATGTAACTTATAACTTATTAATTAGTATAAGTAAAAAATATTTCTGATTAATTTTAAATATGACGTCATTATTTATCTCGCTCCATTAGATACTGATATTCATACCCCTTGTATTTTTAACGACTGCTATAAAATACGTGTTTTATCTCAACTATAACGTCACATTTTCATGAGTGAACCATTTTATTAAAAATATAATTCTTTTTCATTCTTTTTACTTTTAATTTATGTCACCATACTTTACACAAAAATTCCCATTAACTAAACAAATATCCTAGTTAAATGTATTATAAAAAATACACCTTTTATTTTTATTTCAAACATGACGTTATATTTATTTTCTTTTAAATTATTTTATTATAGTTTTTCGCGTGGAAGTTTTCTATTAAAAATTCATATCCGCTGAAAAATTATTATTCCAATTTTTTATTTTCTTGGCAACAGGAAATGAAAATGGTTAAATTTTATCTGAAAAATGCCTATTGATTTTGTATGAAAAATAATTAAATTTTGAATTATTAAGGAAAATATTTGAATAAAATAAATAAAAATTACCCTATTATTTAATCCGGACTTCTAACTTTACGTCTGCAAAATTTCAAAGGAATCGGTTCAGTCGTTACGGCGTGAAAGCGGAACAAACAAACAAACAAACAAACTCACTTTCCGATTTATAATATTAGTAAGGATTTCATCACTTGATGCAGCATAAATATATGTAAATGCAAGCGCAAAAAATTTTTGATTTACTTGATGCGAATCACTGTTGGAGAAATATCATTGGAAATTTATTTAGATAAGGGATGTTCAAATAAAAAGGTTCAAAACATGAATATTGAATTTGAAACATTAATATATGAAATTTGAATATACCGCTTTAAGATAACGTTGTGAGACATCGAGGGATGTGATTGAAGTGTCAAGCGTGGCTATGCGCGCGCACTGGCGTCTCTGCATGAAAGGAGAGAAGCGGCAGTTCTGGGTTCCATCAGAATATTGCAGTAGCTTGTGAGAGAACATCTTGGCTTTCCCTTTAGAAAATTTGACGATTAAGCAGCAGCGAGGTGTCTGACCAAAAACTGGTGCAGCGAGATTGTTGCTCCTGTAAATGTACATTAATCACAAGTGCAAATATATAATACCTTCTTTCGGATCTCCAAGGATTCCGAAAAGTGTTCTCTTATCTTCAGAAATTATTTATTTTTGAAATTTTTTGAAGAATATTTGAAAAAAAAACTTATTTTAGCTTCGTGAATTTTTGAAACAATTCATAGAAAATTTTAATTGGTTCCCTCGAAAAATCGGTTTTTCGTATCCTACTCAATACTTACCCCACCAATAGCCAAGAGGTTCTGACCTCTCAACTGGTAAACGGCAAGTGCTGGATTCGAGACCAATCGCGGCCGTCGGTTTAACCGTTCGGAGTTTTTGTGGTTTTCTTCGAACCTTGCGTAAATTCCGGTTAGGATCCCTTAGAAAGACACCCACGAAGGGAATCCTCCCAGGACCTGTATCCCTAGAGTAATCGGCCGACATAAAATAAACCAAACCAAACCTACTCAATATTTAAGCTCTTCTTTTCATTTTCAGCTGCATTTTGTGTATGTCATCGTAGAAAAATTACGTTAAGTTTCGAATTATTGTTAATACTGTTAATTTTGTATAGTTGTCCGTTATTATTTTTGTATATCAAAATATTTACTTTATAACTGATAGCATTTGGAAAAGTGACATTCCAATTTGAGAAAACGGATAATTACACTCTGAAAACAACTTAAAAATATGTCTGAAAAAATGGACAGCTAATAAAAATTTACTTTCATAAATTCTGTTTTAAATTTCGTAAGTAAATTGTTTTCTGGCATTTTTAGAGCTTTTCTGAATCTTCGATTATTCGGAAGGAAATGTTGTACTTTTTTTTTTGTTTTATTAGATGCGTTCGTAGTTATGTAAATACGTAATACCTACAGATATCGTGAAGTCCGTCCATCTGTCCACATATAACAAAGGGAAAACATGCAAACCAAATTATTTTAAATTAAAAATTTACACTTTTTACATATTTTTGTCCAGTCATTTCAAATTTTATGAAAATTAGATGCATAGTTCAATTACAGGAACAATCAAACTTATTCCGTTACGTTATGGGCAACGAGAAAAAATAGTTTCAAGTGCTTTTTAAGCGTCTAACACGCTTTCGAACATAATGAAATTTATATGCATCTATGAAGTATATATTAAAATATATATTCTGTTCAATCTGTGGTGCAAAGGATATTTGTTACTAATTTGCTTCGCCGGATAAATGTATTTCATTACATAATGGTAAGGGGGAATCATTGTTTGAGGCGCGTTTTAATAATATTTATATTTATAAATTGTTTTTCAAATTTTAAAATTAAATACAATTTTTTGTGAGTTTTGTAAAGGTAGAGGTGCGTTTTTCGGAATTTTGAGTGCTCGAAACATTTAATTGTATAGTACATTTTCATTCCTGCTTATTTTCGTAAAAAAAAAAAATAAATAAATAAAAAAAATAAATAAATAAATAAATAAAACTTTTTTTTTAACACTTTAAGTCAAATGAGCTGTATTTTAGATTTACATACCTTCGAAGCTTTTGGAAATGGATTTCTGTTATAAAATATTAAGTAATACAATTCTTACTTTTTTCGATATTGAATACATATGTACCCTGCACTGGTGTGCAAAATTTAAGGACGAGTCCCAAAATTCCAATTTTCAAGGAATTTTTAAGCGATAATTTTCACGCGAATATTTAAAAGGAAGTAATATAATTCAATAATTACAATACTTGCATAACAGCTAGTCCATATAACATCTCATTCAGGTCACACATGATCATAGGAGTCACAGTCACTACGACGAAACAAACAAGAAGAAATTCCATAGGTCTCTTTATGAGTCTCAAATGACTACTATATGTGACTCGACTGACAGGTCACTGTGACTGCTGTTTTGTGTTGAGTCTCAAGGTGACTTTACAATATCGTTTTATTGAGAATCTCACGTGACTGTCATTCGGAGATTCAATTTGAAAGTCACTATGAATGTTGCATTATGCTAAATTACCAAATAATGTCACATGAAAGTCACGTGGTGACTTTCTGTCACAAGACTTTGTCAAATTGTAACAGAGACCCCACTGTAAAGTAACCACTGTGAAAACAACTAAAAAGTGACCGTGTGACTTTAATGGGACATTATTTGGTAATTTATCATAATACAACGTTCACAATGACTTTGAAATTGAGTCTCCAGATGAGAGGCCACACGAGAGTCTCAATGAAATTACATTGTAAAGTCACCTTGAGACTCGACATAAAGCGGCTGTCACAGTGACCTGTCAGTGGAGTCACATATAGCAGTCATTTGAGACTCATAAAAGAGACGTGTGAAATTTCCTATTTTTTGTTTCGCTGTAGTGACTGTGACTCTTGTGACCATGTGTGACATGAATGAGATGTTATATGGACTAGCTGTTATGCAAGGATTGTAATTATTCTAATTAAGTTATTTCCTTTTGAATATTCGCGTGAAAATTAGCACTTAAAAATTCCTTGAAAATTAAAATTTTGGGACTCATCCTTAAATTTTGCACACCAGGTATTAGGGTGATTCTTAAAAGTTGGTAATTTTTTTTTCACGATTTATACCGGGGCACCCTGCCATTTTGTTCTACTCATTAAGAAAGAAATGCAATAATTTTTTCAATATTTTTAGCATGATTTTAGTGGTTCTTATCACTTTTTAAAGTCTAGACTTATTCAAAAGTATTGATGGAAAATACATAATTATTCTTAATAACAAGTAAACATGTTTTTATTAAAAATTTCAATAAATTTTACAGCAATTACATTGTTATATACATTTGAAGAAGAAGAAAAAAGCTACCATTGTTATAAAATCCTTACATTTACCTTTTTTAAGACATCAATATAGAGTTTTTAGAGTCTGCATATTTGCTTCGAAAAATCTTAACTAACAACTATAAGTACTATTTCTGTTATTCATCTTTTGTATGAAGTTTATTGTATTCCCCAATAAGTTCTATCACACATTCGGCTACATCATTAATAACTTTGACTGAAGCCGCAAAAGCCTTACAAGTTTTCTAAGATTCACTTTTATTGCAATTTGTCACATCTCTTTCAAAAAAGTCTGAAAATATTTCCATAACCCCCCCCCCCCCTTAGATTTACATAATCGTGCGAGTTCGTTTCGTGCGTTTTTAAAAATCGGAAATTTTAAAAAAGCATATTTAAAAATATGAGTGAGTTTTAAATGGATGTTTAACGCTATGTACAAATAAATAAAAAATAATACAGGCGTAACACTTTATACATAAAAAAAAAATATTTCCTCGCTTTTCAATTTGAAAATGAAATAGTAAGTAACATATTTTTTCTTTATAATGTATGAGTGGGTTGATCACATAAACACATTTCTTTTCTAAAAATAAAGATATGTCTTTCATATTCTCAACATAATTTAATTCATTTCTTCCGTTTCACATCGCCTTCATGTATAAAGTTAGCGGGTAGGAAATGTGGCAACAATATTGAATTTTCTAGACATGAGTGCAAACAAATCTTCTTGGAAAAGATAGCTTTTATGCCAAGCTCGAAGTGAGACTATTTGGCAGCGCGATACGGAAACATTAAATATATTTCATCCATGGTAAAGAATAAAATTTGTTATTTCATGGAAAACTCTTTTTCCACATGTAATCATTTTATTTTCAGTACATTTCTGCTGCAGTTGATGTAATGGAAGCGATTTATTTTAAGAATGTCAGACAACCTTACGAGATAAGTCGAAAAGTAATACTAGTTTTTTTTTCTTTTCTTTTCTTTTCTTTTTCTTTTTTTTTTTTTTTTTTTTGAAATATCATTTGTTTTAGATTTCCGTTTTTTGCATTTGAAAAAAAAAAAAAAAAAAAAAAACGTAGTGACATCTTTATATTTTATGCTAAGAAAAATGCATTTTAAAATAAAACATAAAATTTACTTTTACGTTATGTGGTTTATATGGCAGATATTCTGTTTTTTTTCTGTATATAGAAGATTGTAGAATCGCTTTGAAATAAAACCTGTAATAATGATTAGTCTATTTTTTTTATGCATTTACTGATTTACTTATAATTTAAATGAATAACTAATATTAAATACTTTCTTACAAAAATAAAATAGTTCAGTGGAAAATACTGTGGTTGAGGTTACCGGCCCGGGTGACTTACCGAAAGAAAAGATCGCACAAAAAAACTCCAAAAGTGTACTTAGTAATTAAAACACTTCATTTATTAATGAGAGAATTAAGACAAGCAAGTCCCCCCCGCACAGGGGGAATTATCTGAGCTCGAGCAAGGTACATGTTTGCAGATCGGTGATTACCAGTGAAGTGACCATATACAGTCATATCATTTATCGCCAATAAGGTGGAAGAAGTTTTTCATACAAAGGTTTTGGCGACATAAATTGGTAGACCACGCACTCAGGATGAAATAAGGCTTTTGCGGTTAGCAACCCAGACATTTTCCCACTCTAGCAAATATATTTTAGGGTTATAGAAATTGTTCAAGCCTGGGAACCAGACAGTGATAAGCAACCCGTTACATACATTGCACTTTTTCTGACAATAAATACGTTACCCAGTTGAGCATTGAATAGATAAAAAGAAGCAATCAGCAGAAATGAAAAAGTAACAACTATTTCTAACACTAGACATTAATTGTGGGAGTGGAAGGCAGATGTTAATAGAATGTAACGGATAAAAGATTATGATGAACCAAGCCTACAGTATTTTCTTTATTTTGTTAATAAATGTGGTATCTGATACACGACAGATGTTTTTTGAATAACGCAACAGCAATTCGTGAGAAAGGAAATTCTGTTATTATTTTCTACAGAGAGCCCCAAAAGTTAATAAGTTTTACTTTTAATAGTGTGAGTAAGATAGATAAAAATTAACTATTAAATGTAGAATTAATTTAAACTAATGGGTTTATTAGTGAAAAGGGATGGTAAAAAAATCTAAGAATTTATTAAGGGGAATTAATTACTGATTTTATGAAAGGGAAAAGATATGTAGCGATAACTTCGTTACAAATACCTTTAATTTTTCTTAAATGATAAAGTTTGCAAACATATCGTGTTTAAATGCTAATAGACGCACATTGTTTTGCCAAAAAAATGAAATGGTCTAGGTGCGATTATTATTCCAGAAGATTTATTGCACAATATGTATTTCTTAATGCTTAAATATTACTTTTATAAAAAACCCCCACATTATAATGAAATTAGTAGCTTACCAAATGTTTCTAGAATATGTGTACTAAGTACTGCTAACTAAGTACCCTTTTTATGGTTATAAAACTTACAAATAATCTTTCTAAAATTTTTGACAAAAAGAAGCAGACAATCCTTATCTTGCTTTGGAATGACTATTGAGCATCAGAATGCTTCAATAATTACAATGCCTTGTATTTATAAAGTATTTGTACTGCGATCGTTGATGTGGAATATTGAAGCCTAATGCCTTAGATGCTTATAAGCTCATTTTCAGAACTGTAGCTGCTATATTCATATAGTTTTTAAGGGAGGGGTAAAAGGGGTGAACGGCCAGTTTGTAGGTTATGAGGCTATATTTGTGACAGTGGATGAGACGTGGTTACTGGCAGTTTAGACTCGGAATCATAGTAATATAGCCACAGATGTGAGTATATTACTCCCACGAATACTAGACTCATAAGCTCCCAACCAGACTGTCTTACTTACATCCCCCCCTTTATAAACAACTTGTCTTTAAAATATCACTCCTCCTTCCAAAACTGTGTTAACATAGTACCTACGGTTCTAAAATTGAACATATAAATATCTAAGATATTAAGCTTTGGTATTCCACACCAATCATCTCAGTACAAATATTTTGTATACTCTAGGAGAAATAATTTTTGAACCACCCTTGTATATACGTATATGGCGATGACAGAACAGATGAATCAATTATGTATACAATTCTATGAAGAATACAGATGATGATTTTTTGTTTTCTAGATGAATGTCAAATACGCGACTGGGATTTTTATGTGAAGAAAATATTTCGACGGTCATTTCTGCAACTAAACGGGGGTGCGACTATTACACGAGTAAGCACAGTAATAATAAAACCCACTCCTGTTATTTTTACCAAGATGTCCATTTTCGAAAATTTGAAATTTATTTAACAGGAATATTTGCAGTCCTCTAAAATTAAAAGCTCCAGAAGGTCCATAGCTCTAGCAAAAGGGAATGCGAATTTTGTAAAACATTTGTGCTTATTTGTGTAAGAGTGTAAAATTTATATTAAGTAGTGATGTAAAAATTTAAAAATTCATAAATAAAAATAAATAAATAAAAATCATATGCCACAAATAGCATTTAAGTGTAATAATTATTTGTTAAATTGTGATTATAGTGTACTTTGTCAAGAAATCTCAAAAGTTGAGTCAAATTTGGTTTACTATTTGTCTACTATTGCAAAAATACTTTTGAGCAAATATTCAAAAAATAGGAAATATCAAATAAAATTCTATTTTTTAAGTAATAGTTTGTTAAAATATTATATTATATAAAACCTCATAATACATTTTATTTTATAAACAAATATTTTAAAGAAGATTTTTAAGTCTGAAATACTGATATTTATAGAAATTTATTTTAATTCGAAACACGACTAATGAGCCTCGTTTTAAAAATTTTCGAATGCCAGGTGTAATTTTCCTTCTAATTGAAACCAGGAAAAAGAAATAAAAATCATGCGTCAAACGTAGATTATAAAGCATATTCCAACACTTCCAGAATACTTTAAAATTAATTTTTCGTTTATTAAGTTGAAGAAGATACCTAAGTAAACAATGTAGAAACCAAGTAATAGATTTCAAAACCAATTTTAAACAATTACTACACATAATAACAAAAGGAATCAACTTTGTTTTTGTCTAGATCTGTATAGCATCCTTAAATTCACATATTTCCCACACACTATGCTATTAATTATTAAATTTAGTTTCATTAGAAATAACATAACACAACTGAAAATTCAATTTTAGTAATTTATACCAATAGATTTAAACATACTTGCATAGTTTTGTACAATCATGTATTTTATTTGAGAACTTTTAAATACACACCAAATATTAAGCTAAAATTTAATTGAGGCGAAAAATGTTTAAACTACTGAAATCACTTTCCTTCTTAACTAAAATTCAATAGCTTTTATATGGTTTTATCCAATATAGAAAGATTTTATTTATTCAAATTATATTAGACTTCTTCATTCATATCTGCCATTAATCTTTTAATCTTTTGCAGTTTTCATAAATAAACAGAAACACAATCTATTTATTTTAACTTTTTTGGTATAACTAACTATATCTTCTATTTTAACATAATTGCATTCACGTGAAAGTTTTCATTTCTCATTCTTGTCGACCATCAGAGTATGTTGTTTACCATTCCACGTATAATTGTTGCCAGATATTTTATTAATTTATTAGATTCAGAAATCTCATAATATAAGAGACGTATTTCATTTTAGAAATTTAATGTGTGTAGCGGCTAACGTAATAATCTCTTTGAGCAATAATTCCACAAAGAATAAATACTCTTGGCACTTCTCTTTCACCACTTGTCTTCTTACTTAGTTTAGAAGGATAGAGGTCACGCATTCTTCTTTTCAACTACATTATCTTTGAATAACGTTATCAACAACATCAAATAAAGAAATAAAGAAAAAATCCTCTTAGATATTCCTCTGACTTTCTTCGTTAACTTTTCGGAACTGGTACCTTCATATTATTGATATTATTGTGCATTTCTTGTAATATACTATTGAACTTTTTGTCATCTCATGCATAATTTACGATGTCAAAAAATTCAATCAGTCCGCCCTAACAGACACAACACAATTAGTTTTTGTATAAAGTGAGATAAAAAATTAAATGCCTTGCAAAATTGACATTGAGATACGGATCGACTTCTTTTTCTTTTATAATTATAAGTGTGATATAAGAAAGTTGTGATACAAGCATATGATCTACGGTCATGTTTGAAGATATAACATCGATCTCTCTACGTTTTTAGCAAAAATATCTTAATTAATGGAGTTTTTCTTACTTTTTTATCAATGTGTCAATATTTCTTTAAAGAAAAGCGGTATACTATAAAATGACATCCAATTCCTATAGTTTAAGAAATGTAATCATCTTAATTTTCAGTAAACTGCAGTTTAAACCTAATTTCTCATTTAAAATATGTAATTAAAATAAAAGTGATACTGTTTTTTCTTTATCATAGAAGATATTTTTTTGTAAAAAGTTTAAAAACATTATACTATTCAAACACATCAGATTTTTTTTAATATTATCTCTTTTAAACTATTTCACTTTTCATTAATTAAAAAAAAAAAAAAAAAAAAAAAAAAAAAAAAACATATAAAATTTTTTTTCGGGCCTGCAATAAAGTATGTTTTTTTTTAAATTATTTTTTGTCAGATAAAATGTTTTTATATACTTTTATCAAACACGAAATTCAATTAAACATTAAATTTAAAAATGTGAAAACACATCGTTCCTTTTGTTTTATTTTTTATGCAATTTTAATTTAACCCTCCAAGCGTCTTGCAAATGGGTAAATTTGTAATGTTGTTTTCTCTGCATTTTGTCTTAATTGCTAATAAAATATGATTCTTTCAATATTACATAAAAAATCTTATTTAGGAAAACAAATGTAACCCTTGAGAGTCTTAATCATTCTTCAATACTTTGAAAATTCATTAAATTTATAGATCTATAATATCTTAAACGTTGCTTATATTGCAGTGAAACCTGGAGCTTAGTGTACGGAATATTACGGGCCAAACGCTTAGAGGGTTAATTTTTGATATAGCCTTGAAAATTATACACATTTTCTTTTCGTATCTACACTAATATATGTTTTTGTTTTAAATTATTTTCTGTTACATAAAATATTTTTGAACATTTTTTTCAAATACATGACTGAAATAAACATTTAATATAAAAATTTGAAAATTATCCACAAATTTCCTTATTTTTTAGAAGAAAAGAGCGAAATCAATCGAAACCTTTTAAATTTATTAAAATGCAACGACTTTACTTGCGAACATACAAGAACATATAAAAATATTCAATTCGTTTTTCTTTTATTTATCAAACTGTGTGTTTTCAAACTGTGAAAGAACTCGAAATGGTTCCATATTTCAGAGTGTCAATGAAATAGAAGCACATATATTTCTGTATAGGAATGCACTCTTTACTTTGTATATAAAAATACGTATCTTTCTTCTAAGACCGCTGTTTTTTCATTACTTTTGGTTGGTGAAGTAAAAGGAGTTTTATGTTTACTCCAAAACACGAAAATTATTTAAAAGTGTTTATTTCAACCTCGCGTATAGAAATGATTGAAAAATGTGATCATCAGCATGCAATCAAGGATTGTTATCCTTCCTTCTTATTTATATATATTCTTTCAACTCAAGGATACATTCTAAAAAGTGTTGATATTAAAAAAATTAAGACAGCGTAGTTTGGGAAAAGTTTTGTGTCTAGCTAAGAAAAAGAAAGTAATATATGTGAAGAAAAAGTACATTTTATAGGAACAAAAATTGATAGTTGCATTCTTAATCATATAGATCATATAATCTATTTATAAACAACCGGTTGTTTTGCAAATTGTATATATTTTAAACTATTTCAATTTTTTTAATTAAAAAATATGTATATAAATTTTGCTTTCGTATGTACAGTAATTTCTTGCTATTTTTGTTTAATATTTTGTGTTACATAAGGTATTTCTATATTTTTTTCAAGCACAAAACTGAAATAAACATCAAACATAAAAATGTGAAAATACGTATTTCTTTCTTTTTTTTTTTTTTTTTTTTTTTTTATTTTTTTTTTTTTAACCGTCTGAGCGTCTTGTAAATGCGTAAAATTTTGTTTTCACTGTATTTTATTTTAAATGCTCAGAAATATGATTCTTTCAACAATATATATATATATATATATATAGTTATAAATATGAAAGAAATCCTTAAGAGTAATATTTATTCAAAAATGTATTGAAAATTCACTGAATCTATAAAATTATTTTGTTTTAAATATTACTTATACTGAAGTGAAACCTGGAGCTAAATGAGCGGAATGTTACGTTTCAAACACTTAGAGTGTTAATTAATTTTAATTTTTGATAAAGCGTAGAAAATTATCCCCAAAATCTCTTATTATTAGAATAAAATTTCGAAATCAATAGAACCTTTTTAAAACTATTAAAACGCAACAATTTTACTTGCGAATTTAAAGAATACATAAAAGTATTCAATTCTCTTTTATTTTATTTAGCAAACTAAGTGTTTTCAAACCGTAATAGAACTCGAAATGACTTCATATTTCACAGTGTGACCATTGGCATTCAATCCACGGATATTTTCCTTCTTTCTGATTTATGTATGTCCTTCCAAATCAAGGATACAATCTCAAAACATTGTTGAGATTATAATTTTTAAGATATCATAGTTTAGAAAAATTTTTGTGTCTAACTAACAAAAAGAAGGAAATGTATGTTAATTAAAAATATACTTTATAGTAAGGAAAATTAACAGTTACATTCTTAATCATATAAATCATATAATCTATTTAATCATGTAGTCTATTTATACACATCCGGTGGTTTTGCAAATTGTATCTATTTTAAACTACTTCAAATTTTGTTAAAAAAATATGTTTGCATATTTTTTTTTCGTGTTTACTACAATATATCTTTAAAAAAATATTTTGTGTAACAAACAATATTTCGATAGTTTTTTGAAACACATAACTGAAATAAACATAAAAGAAAAAAGTGTGAAAATAAAGCTTATCTTTTTTTTATTTTTAAGTAATTTTAATTACATTTTTTATATAACGTTGTACAGTATCCCCAAAATTCCATATTTTTAGAACAATAGACCGAAATCAATCGAACCCTTTTAAAATTATTAAAACGCAACGATTTTATTTTTGAATTTACAAGAGTATATACAAATATTCAATTCGTTTTTCTTATATGTATCAAACTGTGCGTTTTCAAACCATAAAAGAGCTCGAAATGACTCCATATTTCTTAGTGTCAACGAAATAAATGCATGTATGTTTCTTTGTAGTAATGCACTCTTTACTTTGTATATAAAAATAAATATTCTTTTTGTAAGACAGCTGTTTTTTGATTACTTTTGGTTGGTGAAATAAAAGGGCATTTAGTTTTACTTTAAAACACGAAAACAAACAACTTTTATTTCAACATCACGTATAGAAATGATTGAAAAATGTGACCATCAACAAAATATATGTATGTAATGAATATATATAATTATAATTACAACATTAATCAAAAAATATACATGACTTTTAAACTACATGTATTTTGACAGAAAACGATTTTCAGAGATATAAAATATTCAAATCCAAAATTACATTACATTCCGCCAAATAGCTTTTAATTTGTTCGTAAAAAACTACAGGCATAGAATAAAAATTTATTTCCATAAATTATTCTTTAAATTCCAAAAATAAATTATTTTGTGAGGTTTCTAACGCTTTTCTCAGTCTTTCGTGATTCGGAAGAGTCTATTGTGTAATTTCATTCCTGATTATAGTACATTTTTAGAAGCGTCGTATTTATCTAAATAGGTAGAACCTATAGTCGTCGTTGAAACCGTTCGTTCGTCTGTCCGTCTACATATAACAGGGAAAAAGCTACCCAACCGAATTATTTGAAATTTAAAATGTATTACTGTTGCATAATTTTGTCGAATCATTTCAAATTTTATTAAAATTGGATGTATAGATCGATTACAGGGACAATAAAAATTATTCCGTTCACTACCATCAAATAGGAAAAAAAAGTTTCAAGTGTATTTTAATGATGTTACACTCTTTCGAACATAATAAAATTGATATGCATATGTGAAGTATATACTAAAACATACATTCTGCACAATATATGACGCAAAGACTATTTGTTATTAATTTACAAGTCCACACAAATTTATTTCATTACATAATGATATAGGGAGAAACGTTGTTTGGAGCGTCTTTTGATTATGTTAAAGTATTTCACAGTTTATGAAATTTATATACGTTCTGAGGTTTATTAAAGTTATATGCTGTATAATAAAAACTTGATAGAATTTACAGGGGCACATTAAAGATTTTGGCAACTATACTGTGTCCGAAATTTTGTACACTATTATACCAACATCTGACTATTTTTAATGATTCGTTATAGAACAAATGCACCTCATTTGCCAATCTTATGTGCAACTTAAAATATGTTGTAAATTAAGAAATTCTTTTATTTTCTTCTTATTTACGTCCATATTAAAAGCAAAGCTGAATATCCATCCCTTGAAAGTGATTCTGTATGTTTGAAAAGGAGTCATCTATTTGGAGCTATTCAAACACAGTAAAACTATTACTGAAGGTTATTTATTACCTATTATAACTCACGCAGTTAAAGCAGAAATGAAAACCAACGCAACCGAAACACGTTATAAGAAGATGATTTTTCAACATTTCAACTAGTGGCCAGATATTTTAAGAGTATTGTAGAAAACATTGCATATGCTCAGATGGTTTGTGCTACCACACCTGCTTTATTATTTAATATTTCTGATTTACTATTGGGCCTTTCGCAAAGCCATGTTCATTTGGAAAAATCAGTTCGTACCGGGAAATTCTTCATATTAGATATCTTAAACAGTCATCTTCAGAATCATCTTCATGAGCAGAATTTTAGTGCTTTTGAAGACATCTGAGCATGACTCGATTATTGAGTAGATTACCCCCCCCCCCTCCCAAACGAGCCGTTCTTCTACTCAAGAATCCATTTTTTACCAAAAATGTGTAATAAATGTGTTTCTCTATCCTTGGATTTTATTAAACTTTTGATTGACATGAACTTGTAACCTTTTTTTTTTTTTTTTTTTTTTTTTGTAAGAAACAATCATTGTTATTGAAAATTTTTTAAAAGCGAAATTTAGAATTCAAAAACATAGTTTTCTTACAATAAAATCATTTGTATATTGGAAACAAATAAGATCTGAGAAATCTGACATATTCTGAATTCTATAAATGATTTTAAATTATTCGAATAAATAATAAATACATGACTGCTTTTCTGCATTCTGAATGAATTTGTAATTTTTAATGTGAATTGTCCAGTTTAAATGCAAAATTAATCAATGGCCTGAACAGAAAATTTCAGTCCTTCGAAACATTTCGAGACGCTGTCTATTCCTGTTTTATTTGTTCTTTCTGCTTTGAAACTTCATATGTTCAATACAAAGGACAATCCATCACTGTTAAAATCGAATTCGTTTGTCAGAATAAATCAATTGAATGTGCACTCCCTTTTCTAATCTGAATTGTAGATAATGAAATCACGGTAAAGTTCTACCTGTTTCAGAGCGAAACATGCATAATTTTATTCTAAAGTGTTTGTTATTTTGCATACTGAGCGATGAATAATGTTTTATTTTATTCTAATGTTGTTTTAAATGTCATTAACCATCGGTAAATTAAAATTGCTATCAATATCTAATAAATTTACTTTAACATGTTGTAAACAAGTACATTTGAAAAATTATCGGAACAGTATTTAATTCTTCACTGAATCGGGTGCCACATCTGGTACATTTCTAAAAATACTATAATTCTCATTTTGTGTCATGAATTTGGCCAATATGATCGATGTAACTAATCAAGAACAGTTCAAAGAATAGACAAATAATTTTTTGTCAGATGGCAGAATTTGTGTCAAAAAATGAGATTTTTTTTCGGAAAGTAAAAGAATTTTCGATTAAGCTATTAGATTAAAATTTATTTTATTATTTTTAGTGAATGCCTAAAATATTTATCTAAAAAAGTTGTAGAAGGTTAAGCAGATAAAATTAATTAATTTAAGCTTATTTAATTGAAAATATTGTAATATAATATTTAAAAATCCTAATTGTGTGCACGACATAAAATATCAAATTTTAGCTAAAAATTTTAAAATTATTTATTTTTAGTATTTTCCACATTATTAGAGAGGTATATAGATTTCATAAAGAAAAAAAAATGTTTCATAAAAATAGAAAAAACGTGCATTGACGGGTAAAATTTTTGACACTGAAATTATTTTTTGTTGTTTTTCTTGAAAAACACTATTATATGCTTTTTTTTTTTAATTCGGCAAAATAATTGAAAATAGAATGTGTGTCCTAAGAAGCACATGTTTCTTTTTAAAGTATACTTTTCGTTATGTTTTTAATGTTCGGTCATAGAAAGCGGAAGTCAAACTTGAAGCTTTATTAAAATCTTTATTAAATCCTCTCAGAGTAGGACAGATATAAATATAAGTTAAAAATTCTAACAAAATAAAATTGATATAGAGAACTATAATCAGTGGTACAATACGAAAGTGAATAGTGAATATACGATAGCACTGAAATGCGAAATATATATTAAATTAATGTTTTACTCAAATGTTTTAAAAAATAATCTTATATAATTCTGTATACAGCGTTTACTGTAGTTAAAAACTAAACTTTGCTTTACTATGTTGAGCTGATTTGGATGTCCTATCAGAATCTGTGATCGTTAAATGTCAGTTTGGTAAATTAATCCTCCAGTATTCATGCGGGATGATTGAATTGGGAGAGAATTGTTGACTTTAGCCAATACATCCCTGGTTCGAAACCTGGCCTGTTATTTTTCATCCACTTGGAAATTCAGAAATAGTATGAAATACATACATAGTCTGTCCATTAAGTAATGAAAATCAATTTTTCTCTCGCTGCAGAAGGCCGAAAGTACGGATTTTCCAAGTGACAAGTTTAGTGAGGTTTCTCAGCTATAGATTATAGTAGAAGTCAGTTGACTTTATTCATTTGCAGTGTATGGATCACTCATGAAACAGACACGTGTTTGAAAGTGGCGTTAAGTTTTCTGAATGAAGTAAACCTCGAACAGAGATACTCAATAAATTTTTGTATAAAACTAAACAAATTGGCTAATGAGAGGCTTCTCATGTTTCAAGAATCCTTCGGAAAGAATTTTTTCCCAAGACCCAAATGTTCACGTGGCCCAAAGCCTTCAAAAATGAAAGAGAGTACGAACAACATGCTGGACGTCCATCAAGTTCTTGAACTTCAGACAATGTGGCTAAAATGTAAGAGCTTTTGGTGTCTGATTGTCGTATGTGCGTCCGAATGACTGCGGATACGTTGGGATTCATAAAGTAGATTATGCATCAAATAGTCACTGACAAACTCCAAATGTGGAAAATTTGTGACAAATTGGTTCTTGATATTGACCCAGTACCTTGCAAAACACAGCATCGCAATGCTTCCTTAATTTTATACAGCCTCAGTCTGACCTTTTCCTATTCCCTCAGTTAAAATCCAGCTTAACAGGACAAATTTTTGATAATCTGGCGAATATACAAAAAACATAATGCGCGTTCTGAACAGCATTCAAGTTGAATACTTTTAGGAGAGCATAAATGTATGGCAGAGTTGTTGAAAACGATTAATAACTGAGAAGGAGGCTATTTTTAAAAATAATGAGCATTTATAAAATTATATTCAAATAAATTAATTTTATGGACTCATTTTAATTATTTACTGTATAGATCCTGTATATATCTTTAAATACCAAAAAATTATATCAGTAAATCATTTCATAATTATTATTACACTTAGGTTGTATATTAATATTTAAAAAATAAAACACAAATATTTCTCTTTGTTGTATTGCTCACGATTGTGTTCGCCGAAATATTTTCAGTATTTTGAATTGACTAAAAAGCAGATATCTACAGTATTCTTCTGCTTTCCTGAAAAGTTTAGTGCCAATGTCTGCAAGTCAAAATATTGAGTACAATTTTTAATGTTTTCTGTAAGATAATATGATAGCATTTCTGATTTATTATTACTTTATTCTACTTTAAAAAAAATGATTTGCAAAATTCTTTTAATTCCGGTTTTAGGCAGATATACACTTTTTAGTTGTCAGAGATTCCGAAAAACATGTTTTTACAAAATGTCGGTCTGGAAATCGATAATTCCACCTATCTGTATGTATGTATGTGACAAGAAATAATGCACAGAATTGAAAAATATATATATTCATGCAGCCCTTGATACAAATTGGAGCTGATGTTTATTTTGTGTAAATCGGCCTACAGGTGGTGGTGCTATGCTGAATTTTTTACGATTGCCGCTCTATTTCAAGAACTAATGCACTGCTTTTCATCAAACATTATATTCAGTTACTTCTTGATATGAATTGGTGCTGTTTACAATTTGGTTCATATCGCTCAAGAAGTGACGCTGCTGAGGATTTTGCAGGATTTATTCAATTTTCTTAATAGCTGCTCCTCAAGAATTAACTGTAGATGAGAAAACCCAAGAAATATTAACGACTTATACACCAAAATGTATTCTAATTTCTTTAAATTAACAATCAAACTCAAGAAGTTCACCTATTATATGGGGGGGGGGAAGGGTGGAATTGAGGAATTACAATTTTTCTAGATTATTTAGGTGTAACTGGGGAGAAAGATGAAATTCATTTTCAAAGATAAAGAAAGTATTAGACAGATTAAGGGAGTACAATATTAGGATAAATAAAGAAAAATAATTTTTTTATGGCAGAGGAGATTACTTGTTATGGGTATAAAATTGATAAACATGACATTCATATAGCACAAGATAAAATGAACAGTCTAGTTGATATTTAAAATGATCCAGTAAATGTATCTCAGATGAAAGCTCTTGTAGGTCTAATTACATTTTATGTTAAGTTTCTTCCAAATTTAACTACAATAGCATGTACTTTGAATAATCTTTTTAATAAAATTGTAACGTTTAATTGGTCTTCTAAGTGTGAACAAACGTTTAATAGTATAAAAAAAGAAATTATTTCTGTCAGAGTTCTTACTCACTTTAATCCTACCTTTAGTTTTAGCAACTGATGCTTCTGTTTATGGTATTTCTGGAGTTCTTTCGCTTGTGATGCCAGATAACACTTAAAATCTTATTGTGTTTGTATTCAGACCTTTGACTAGTGCAGGAAAATGGTATAGTCACGTTGATAAAGAGGTATTAGATATTATATGCGGTGTGATGAATTTTTTAAAATATTTATATGGTAAAAGATTTATATTATTTACTGACAGAAAACCTCTAAATTTTTTAGCTTTTTAAAAGTATTCCTGTTTTATTAGCTGGGAGAATGCAGTGGCATGCAATTTATTTACAAAAGTTTCAGTATAACACCCGTTAGAAGCACTTTTAAGTTACTGAACACACAAATGCTGATACTCTGTCACCTCTCCCATTTCGCAGCGAAGGTTTACCTCAACAATTTAATTCAAATAATGTAATTGAGGAATATGAAAATTTTCTAATTAATCAACTTTCTGCATTGCCTTTAAATTCTAAATCTATTGCTTCAGCTATAAAATCTGATCCCCTTTTATGTCAAATTTTTCATCCCCTCATTTCTTATTTTGGAATTCCTATAAATTTAATTTTTGGCGGTAGGCAAAAATAATTTATTCTTCAATATACTCGTATTTTAAAGGGATGTAGAGTAGTTATCCCAGAAACTCATGGAAAAGTAATATTAAATGAGTTACACTTCGTATAGAAAAAATGAAGTCTATAATATGAAGTCCTGTATGGTTGCCAAGAATAGTTCATGATATTTAACATATTCCATGAAATTGCACTATTTGTGTATTTTTTAAAAATAATTTATCAAAGTAGGTACACATCATTGGGAATTGCCTGCAGCTCCATGTCAACTATATGAATTATTATGGTTCTGTTAATGAAAAAATGCTACTTTTAGTTGTTGATGCCCAAAATAAACGGCAAGAAGTGTTTATTGTTCCTAGTACAACTTCGGGAATGCAATTATTTGTCTTCCTTCACTTTACACCACGTAACAAACAAGGGAGTGTTCTGCATCTTTATTTATAAAACGCCCTATAAAAACAAAAATACATTGTGTCAAATGTTAAAAATTTTTTTCATGAAAACCAAAATGCAATAAAGTCTAAAATTAATAGAATTTGAACCAAGTGAAAAATTGGTCGAATTGGAGCAATAGAAGAAATATTGCATTATAGAGTTCAAGTTGGTTCGAATATTTGGAAGCGGCATATTGATCAAATAACTAATTTCAGGTATTCTCTTTTTTAATAATCGAAATTTTGGAGAAAATAGTGCGCAAAATTTCAGAAGTGAAAACGCAATAGTAAAAAAAAGGTGATTTTTTTAACAATATCGTCTACTATCAGAGAGCCACAATCAGTTGATTCTCATGATCCAAATACTTCAGGTCCGACAAATATTGACTTTCATGATCCTGATTCTTCAAGTCCCAAATCAACTGATTTCTTAATTCTTTCAAAATCTTCGAATCCTACAAGTTCTGTAGTAGATGCTGCTGAAAATTTAAATCTAATTCTTCTTTTCCACAGCTACTGAGAAAATCCAATAGGTACAGAAAAGCTAATTACTGACGTATTTATATTTTATGTTTAGAAAAATGCATTTTGAAATAAAACATAGCATTTTTATTTAATCTTCATATTCCGTTTTTTTCTGTAAATAAAACATTTTAGAATATCATAAGAACAAAACCTATAATAAAGATTATTCTTTTACTATTTATAATATTATTCATTTACATATAATTTAAATATGAAACTAATATCCAATAACATATAAAAACAATTAAATAGTTAAGTAAAAAATAGCTTTAATTTTTCTTAAGTTCGCAAAAATATCGTGATTTTATGCGAATTTTTGGAATTTGTTTTGCTGGAAAAAAAGAAGGTTTAGGTTCAACTATTATGCTAGGAAATTTACTGCACTATAATGGACGCTAATGCTAAAACATTACTGTTAGAAAAAACGCAAATTAGTAAATTTCTAAAAATAAAATTAGTAAATTTCTAAACATTTCTAGGTTATGTGCTGTTTATGAGGTACCATTTTACTTACTCATCATACGTATTAGAGGGTAAGTTTTAAAATCGTTTTAAAAATTGGAAAGAAATTAAGGTATCATACGTGTCTGACACAGGAAATTCCGAAACACATATTTTTAGAAAAAAAATCCGTCTCCCAAACGAATTGTAAAAGACACTTAAGAAATCGTTTTTAAAAATCAGAGTGTTTTTAAAAAGCAGAAGCAATCAGGAACATTTTAAAAATCAGAAAATTAAAAAAAATGTGTTTAAAAATCAGTGTGAGTTTTAAACGGATATTTAACACTATACACAAAATAATAAAAAATACGTTAGAGTAACACTTATATACTAGGGGTGATCAAATGAAAAGGTACGAAACGACGTAAAAACATAACAATTAAATATTTGCATGGTCCGCCATGAGAGAACGTAGCAAGACATCGCGGGATGCGATTGGGATCGGAGCATGCTCGGGCGCGCACATGCGCAGTACAGAGCAGAGGCTCTTATGAAAAGCGGCGTCCAAATGTTGCGGCAGTAAGTATGAGAACAGGATGGCGTTCGCGTTGCAAAATTTAACAATTGAGGGGCAGCGAGGTGTTATCCGATTTCTGACAGCGGGACATCACCCAGACTCTCACGGCCTGCATGAAAACGGGCACTCCATTTTCTGACAGACTTGTCAGTGACACATTTCACCCCGTAAACTGTCACCATCCGGCGATGAATAGCTGCCAGTTTCTGACCTTTCTTTGTCCAAAATCGGATAATACATCGCTGCTCTTCAATCGTGGAATTTTGCAACGCGAACGCCATCCTATCCTCTTATGGACTGCCGTATCATTTGGACGCCAGTTTTCATAAGAGCGTCATTCCTCTACTGCACATGCGAGCGTCCGCGCATGCTCCGATTCCACTCAGAGATTCCAATCGCATTTTGTCTTGCTAAGTTCTCCCTTGGCGGAATATGCAAATATTTAACTGTTACGTTTTTACGCCGTTTCGTACCTTTTCATTTGATCACCCCTTGTATATATGTATATATGTAATAGATGTTAAATAGTAGTATTGTATAATTCTTCTCTCTCTCTCTCTATATATATAACCATTAATTATATGACAATATATGAATCATTGAATTTAATTGAAAACAACCACATTGAAACATGAAAGAAAAAAAGTGAATACAAATAGAATTTGCAGAACGAAAGCAGAATCGTCAGGCCGCAAATACTTTATATATTTCATCGCATATCAAATTGAATGGTAAGTGATATATCTTTTGCTTTACAGCATATGTGTGGCTTGATCACATAAACGTATTTCTATTTTAAAATTGAAGATATAGCTTTTATATTCTCAATTTAATTTAATCCATTTCTTACATTTCATATTCATTTCAAGGATAAAGTTAGCGGGTATGCAACGTGGAAACAATATTGAATTTTCTCGGCATGAGACTCAACAAATCTTCCTGGAAAAGATAACTTTTATGACGTACTCGTAGTGTGACTATTTGGCAGCGCGATACGCTACTATTAAATATATTTCATTCATGCTAAAGAATGATATTTGATGAATCCTTTTCCACAAGTAATCATTTCATTTTCAGTACTTTTCTGCCTGCATTTGATGTAATTCCGATTCATTTTAAGAATGTCACACAAACTTACAAGATAAGTTGAACAGTAATGCTAATTTGTTTTATTCGAAATTTAAATACAGAACTAATAATAAATAACTTATTAAAAGTATCGTGTTTATATGCTGATAGTTAGACTTTGTTTTGCCAAAAAAAAAAAAGAAGGTCTATTTTTCGAGGAAATTTGCTACACAATTTTGTACACTAATACTAAAATATGCGTTAGAAAAAACGCATTGTAATAAAACTACTAACTTTCGAAATGTTCCTAGATTATGTGCTATTTATTAAGTCGTAAGTAAGTGTTGATTAAGTATAGTTTTGTAGAATTTTATTTACCCAGCATTCGTATTAGAGGGTCAGTCTTGTAATCATTTGAAAAATGAAAAAAAAGTTTTTAAAGGACTTTTACGTTTTGATCATAGGAAAATTTGAAAAAACACATTTTTAGAAAACAATATGTCGTTTGTCTTTAGTTTCCTAAACATTTTGAGCTAGAGACTTGAAAAATCGTTTTTAAAAAGCACCCCTTTCTTAAAAATCACAAATTATAGTAAAAAGTTTTTAAAAATCAGAATGACATTTAAATGCATATTTAACACACAAAAAAATAAATAAAAAGAATATGAAAGCGTAGCACTTAAAAATATTTCATCGCATATCAAATTGAAAATGAAATAGTAAGTGATATATCTTTTGCTTTGCAATATACTAGTGGTTGGATCACGTAAAAATATTTTTTTTTCTAAAAATGAAGACATCTCATTCTTCTGGATTTAATTTAATTCATTTCTTCTATTTCATATCTCATTTCATGGATAAAGTTAGCGGGTATGAAAGGTGGCAAAAATATTCAATTTTCTAGACATAAGAGTAAAAAAATCTTCTTGAAAAATATACCTTTTATGCTATGCTCGTTGTGTGACTATTTGGCATCGCGATATAGAAGGATTAAATATGTTTCATCTATGCTAAAGAATAAAATTTGTTATTTATATATTCCATCCATGGTAAAGAATAAAATTTTTTATTTCGTGAAATATACTTTCCCACATGTAATCATTTTATTTTCAGTACATTTCTGTCTGCAGTTGATGTAATGGAAGCGATTTATTCTAAGAATGGCAGACAATTTTACGAGATAAGTCGAGCAGTAATACTAGTTTGTTTTACTCGAAAGAACATTTGTTTTAGATTTCCATACCTTTGCATGAGAAAAAAAGTAAGTGACGGCTTTATGTCTTATTTTTAGAAAAATACATTTTGAAATAAAACGTAGAATTTAATTTTACTCATTATATTTCGTTCTTTTATTGTTAAATAGAAGAATGTAGAATGTCATACGAATTAAATTCATAATAATGATTATTCTGTTATTCTGTTATTATTTATACATTTATTAATTTACAAGTATGATTGTTTATTGAATTACATGTAATTAAAAAAATCTATTATTAAATAAATTATTAAAAAAATGAAATAATTAAGTGAAAAATAGCTTTAATTATTCTTAATTTTTAACGGTGGTAAAAGTATAGTGTTTACATGCTAATAGTCGGACTTTCTTATGCTAAAAAAAGTTTAATTATTATTTGAGAAAATTTACTACACAATATTGCACAATATCATACACAAATGCTAAAACATTACTTTTGTAAAAAAAGCATTAAAATAAAATTAGTAACTTTTCAAATGTTTCCAGATTATTTGATGTTTATCAAGTACCATTTTACTTACCTATCATACATACTAGAGAGTAAGTTTTGCATTCATTTTACAAATCGGAAAAAATTAAAGATTCATACGTATCAAACATTGGAAAATCCCAAAAACATATTTTTGGGAAAAAAATGTTGTCCGTTACCTTATCTGCTTAATAATTTGAGGAAGAGTCTTGAAAAATCTTATTTATAGTAAACATATTTATAATCATATTTATAAAATTCTTAAAAATCAGAACATGTTTAAAAATCAGAAATTTAAAGAAGTGTTTTTAAAAATCAGAGTGAGTTTTAAATGGATATTCAACAGCATGCTCACACAAATAAAAAAATAGCGTAAGGGTAAAACTTAAAAGACACACACACATATATATATATATATATGTGTGTGTATATATAGTATATATATGTGTGTGTATATATAACATTTCAAGGATAAAGTTAGCGGGTAGGAAATGTGACAACAATATTGAATTTTCTAGACATGAGTGCAAACAAATCTTCTTGGAAAAGATAGCTTTTCTGCCATGCTCGTAGTGTGACTATTTGGCAACGCGATACGGAAACATTAAATATATTTCATCCATGGTAAAGAATAAAATTTGTTATTTCGTGAAATATACTTTTTCACATGTAAGTAAACATTTTATTGTTCAACTGCCTGCAGTTGATGCAATTCAAGCGATTTATTTTAAGAATGTCAGACAACCTTGTGAAATAAGTCGAGCACTAATGCTAGAAATGCTTTTGCACGAAATAGAATTTGTTTTAGATTCCCATTTCTTTTGATGATAAAACAAAATAAGTGACGTCTTTATGCTTTGTGAAAAAAAATGTCTAAGTTCGACTGTTATGCGAGGATATTTACTGCATAACATTATACATTAATGCTAAATCATTACTCTTACAAAAAGCGCATTAGAATAAAATTAATAATTTTTCAAATGTTTCCAGATTACCTGCTGTTTATTGTACCTACACGTCATATGTATTATAAGGTAAGTCTTGTAATTGTTTTAAAAATTAGAAATTATAAGGATTGATAAGATTCGTATATAGAAAATTCCGAAAAACATATTTTTAGAAAAAAATGCTCTGTCTCCCGAACAAATTGAGGTAGAGACTTGAAAAATCGTTTTTAAAAATCTGAGTATTTTTTAAAAGCAGAACCAATAACGAGCGTTATCAAAAATCAATAATAATAAAAAAATATGTTTAATAAGTAGAAAGACTTTTAAATGGATATTTTACGCTATGTACAAAAAAAATGTTTAAGCGTAACACTTGAAAAAAAATTTGGCACATATCAAATTGAAAATTAAATGTTAAGTGATATATCTTTTGCTTTACAATATGTGGGTGAGTGCTCACATTCATTTCTTTAAAAAAATAAAGATAGATATTTTATGTTTTCAATTAAATTTAATTCATTTTTGACATTTCATATCTCATTTCATGGATAAAGTGAGCGAATATGAAAATGAAACGTGGCATCAATATTGAATTTTCTAGACATGAGAATAAACAAATCTTCTTGGAAAAGATAGCTTTTATACTATTTGGCAGCGTGATACGGAAACATTAAATATATTTCATCCATGGTAAATAATAAAATTTGTTATTTCGTTAAATATTCTTTTCCACATGTAATCATTTTATTTTCAGTACATTTCTGCCTTCAGTTGATGTAATGGAAATGATTTATTTTAAGAATGTTACACAACCTTACGAGATAAACCGAGCAGTATTGCTAGTTTGTTTTACACGGAGCAGCTTTTGTTTTAAATTTTCATTCCTTTGCATGAGAAAAAGCGAATTTTTTTATGTTTAATGTTTAGAAAAATGCATTTTAAAATAAAACATCGAATTTATTTTTACTCTTGATATTCCGTTTCTTCTTTTTGTTGTAAATTGAAAATTGTAGAATGCCATAGGAATAAAACCTATAATAATTATTATTCTGTTATTATTTATAATCTTATTGACTTAAATATAATTTATATAAGAAACTAATATTAAATAATTGAATTTAAAAAATGAAATAGTTAAGGGAAAAATAGCTCTATTTTTTCTGAAGTTCTAAAGTTTGGAAAAGTATCGTGTTTATATCCATAATCGAACTTCGTTCGCTTAAGAAAAGTTGGTCTAGGTTCAACTATTACGTGAGAAAATTTACTACACAATATTGTACACTAATGCTAAAACATTTCTGTTAAAAAACTCATTATAATAAAATTAGTAACTTTGCCAATGTTTACAGATTATGTGCTGTTTATCAAGTTCATTTTACTTACACATCATACGTATTATATTTTAAGTCATGTAATCATTTTAAAAATCGAAAAATAAAAAAATTAGAAATTTATACGTTTTAGGCATATGAAATTCTGAAAAACATATCTTTAGGAAATAAAATGTTCTGTCTCCTGAACAAATTGAGGAAGGGACTTGAAAAGTCGTTTTTAAAAATCAGAGCGTTTAAAAAAATCAAAAATTAAAAAAAAAAAAACATGTTTAAAAATCAGAGTGAGTTTTAAATGGATAATTAAAACTATGTACAAACAAATAAAAAATGTGCGCAAGCGTAAAAATTTTTGAAAAAAATAATATTTCATCGCAAACAAATTAAAAATGAAATAGTAAATGATATATGTCTTGATTTACAGTATATATGTGGGTTGATCGCATAAACATATTTCCTCTCTAAAAATAAAGATTTATCTTTTAAATTTTCACTTTAATTTATTTCATTTCTTCCATTTAATATCTCATTTCATGGATAACGTTAGCGGGTACGAAACGTGGCAACAATATTGAATTACTCAGGCATGTGAGTAAACAAATCTTCTTGGAAAAGTTAGCTTTTATGGTATGCTGATGGTGTGACTATTTGGCAATGAAATACGTTAGGATTAAATATATTTCATCCATGGTAAAGAATAAAGTTTGTTATTTCGTGAAATATACCTTTCCACATGTATTCATTTTATTTTCAGTACATTTCTGCATGCACTTCATGTAATTTAAATGATTTATTTTAAAAAAGTCAGACAACCTTACGAGTTAAGTAGAACAGCAGTACTAGTTTGTTTTACATGAAAGATCATTTTGTTTCAGATTTCCATCCCTTTGCATGAGAAAAAAAAATAAGTGACGGCTTTATGTTTTATGTTTAGAAATATGCAGATTGAAGTAGAATTTATTTTTACTCTCCATATTCCATTTTTTATTCGTAAATGGAAGAATGTGGAATATAATGGGAATAAAACCTATAATAATGATTATTCTGAAATTATTTATCCATTTATTGATTTGTAGATAATTTTAAAAAGAAACTAATTTTAAATAATTTATTTTAAAACATGAAATAGTTAAGGGAAAAATAGGTTTAATTTTTCTTAAGTTTTAAAGGTCATAAAAGTAACGTGTTTACAAGCTATTAGTCGTACTTAGTTTTAATTTAAAAAAATGGTCTAGGATTGACTATAATTTAAGAAAATTTACTACACAATATTGAACACTAATCCTAAAAAATACTATTATAAAAAAAATATATGTATATATAATAAAATTAGTAACTTTCCAAATGTTTGCAGATTATGTGCTGTTTATTCAGTGCCACTTTACTTACCAGTATTCGAGGATAAAGCGTATAACCCTTTTAAAAATTGGAAAAAAATATTTAAGGATTATTTACATTTCGAACATAGAAAAATCCGAAAATCATATTTTTGAAAACAAATGTCGTACGTCGTTTTTTCACCTTAACAATTTGAGGTAGAGACTTGAAAACTCGTTTTTAAAAATTATAGCATTTTTAAAATTTAAAAATTAAAAAAGTGTTTTTAAAAATCAGAGTGAGTTATAAATGGACATTTAACATTATGCTCAAACAAATAAAAAAAATGCTTAAGTATAACACTAATGTATATATATATTTCATCGTATATCATATTGAAAATTAAATTGTAAATGATATATCTCTTGCTTTGTAACAGCGGTTCCCAAACTTTTGGGCTCGCGGAGCCCTTTTTCGGAAGAGTTTCGAAGGCGGAGCCCAAAAACCCAACGAAACTCTGCGGTTTACAAATTAATGTTTTTTATGCCTATGGAGCAGAGAAAAATCTTTTGGATAAAAATCCCGGTAATTTCCAACATTGGACCAAGGTTCTCAGTTTCCCCCCTTTCCTGATACAGAAATTCTTAATTCATACTAGAAGTTTTAAAAATAAATTTTTCTATTATATAACCCTTTAACAATTTTATATAATATTACTTTTATCGGACTCAATAAAATAAAAATAAGTATTAAAATCCTCTTTTATTGTACCAAAATAGATACCTTGTATAATCGAGATATTTCCTTCAAATACAGCAAAAATTATAGTTAAAAATTTGTAATTTCTGAAGGCTTTTAGTAACGAGGAAAACAAACTCTTTTTCACCCACGTGATGTTCAAGCAGTGTTGTTAAGGGATTAATGACATCCAGTTTTAAAATATTTATTTTTTTTTTTTCGGTGAGATTTTTAGTATGAACTTGGAATTAAAGAAAAAAATGGAACCATGTTTGTATTATGCATGCGTAAAATTATTATTTATGGTGAAAACCATACACACATAGTAAAAAAGGTAAGTTGTACAATCTTCGTATGCAGAGAGATTCTTTTGTATTATTCCAGTAGGCTGCTTGGAAAGAAAAAAAAAGAAAGTGTGTAGTTATTATCACCCACGAGTAATTAAGTAACACATTTTGGCTAATACCATCTGCCCATAATAGAATGATGAGATTATGGATTATTTTTTCGTTCTTCTTTAAGTTTCTAGTACTTATAAACCTGCAACGAAAATAAATCGCCTGTCAGCTTCTTTTTCGAACCTGTTTAAAAAATACATTTAGAAGCAGGTCTTCATTTTAGTGTTTAACTCCTTCATGACGGGAGTCTTTAAAAAAAAATAATGTTTTGTAACTGGTTTTAAAAAACAGAAATTTATGCCTTAGTAAATCGAGAAAATGCTCCAACTAAATAAGGCTAATTTTAGAGTAGAATTTTACTGGTGGGAATAAACAAGAATGCTTAAGCCTTTTTACGACACATATACGTGTTGCTCGTCCCCAAGGGGTTAAGTGAGTGAAGCAAAATCTATAAGCTGCATTGTTAGATACAGCATTGTTCGCTTTTTTGGATATTTTATTTTCAAGTATTTGGCTATTAATTATAGTTTTGAAAGAAACTTTCTTTCGTCATTGTTTTTGCATCAAAACAGACAAGCAGTTAAAAACTACACATGTTAAACGAATTGCAAGTAGTAGAAAAACTTTCTTAACAGAATAGGATATATAGGTTGGGATTAAATTTACATCAGGGCTGATACTCATTGACAAGCAGTCTAAGCGAAGGGTGGAACTGAGCATTTTTTTTTAATTTTTTGTGTGATGCCAAATGTAAAGAACCAATACGTATCTTTTAAATTGCTACAGATTTATTTCTGGTTGGAAAATGTGGCAGAGACCAGTTAAAAGAATATTTTAACCCTTTAACGGACAAAGCATTTTCATTGCTAAGACATTGAAATAAATGGATGACACCGGTAATTGCGAACAAATATTTATATTATAAAGGCCAAACGTATCTCTGCGTAACGCATACGTCATTTTGCGAATGACAATACTTTCTTCTACAATTTCGGTTTTGCAATTTTCGCTACTGCAAATTTTACCCTTCTAAAAATCGCACTTTTTAAATTTTTACACCGTCGTATAAAGAAAAAAATGTACTTTTAAATGCAATTTGTTTGAAAGCTGTATCTCAATTTGTTTTTGAGATATTAATTTTTTTTATAGTTTTTAGTAGCAATTTTGTAATTGTAACAACAGAATCACTCCATTTTCTCTTAAAATTAAATAATAGTAAAAATAAAAATAAAAATAAAATGCGTATACTATTTTAAAAGTATCGTCTGTTATAAAATCCGGTGAATTTCGGTTTTATTTTGTTTAATAACTTGGATAATTGGGTTTTATAGTATTTTATTAATTTTAGCTTAAAATAATATTTGTTTGAGAGTTAGACTCAACAATATAATATGATGTATTTTTTATTGTAACTAATTCAATGGATTTATTATAAATCAATGAAACAGTTCTTTCTCAAAATATTTTCTTTTGTCGAATTTCGACGGGTTCCACCTCGTATTTATAAATAATGTAGTGTAAAAATAAATAATGTAGTGTAATAATAAATGTGGTACTACTTGGTTATAGCGACGACCAAAAATCTATCGCCAAAGTACAAGATTAAATGCCGAAAATGGATAATAGTAAGTATCACAATCACTTAATATTAAGCACAATGTACATGTTATGTCATGAGGTGATTTTTAATTCGACTTTTTATACCTAATTTTATTAATGTTCTACTTATTTATTTGTTTTTTCGTTTTCTTGCCTAATTTTTGAACAAAAGTAGGCTAACTAAATGTAGCTATTTAAATTTGGAAAAAAGTCGAGATTTATAAAGTTTGCCGAAATTGGTCGACGAGATAACCACGTAGTACTGAAAAGGTGGTTTTTCACCTACATAATAAAATGGATTTTTTTAAATTAAAATTCCAGTGTCGTTGTTGCATATCGGAATTAAAATATTGTGGTTTCGTACAGTGGCGTAGCTATGTTTTTTGGCGCCCGGGGCCATCAAGAAATTTTGCGCCCCCACCCCAGTATAGATATATAACAATTTCTCTCAATTTGGCGCCCCTAGGCCTCGGCGCCCGGGGCGGACGCCCCCCTTGCCCCCCCCTTAGCTACGCCACTGGTTTCGTAGAGAAACCAAAGAGTGTATTAGGACGTTTGAACCTTGTTACTAAGCAAAAAAGAATTAAGTATAAACATATGAATAGACGAAGCTCCAAACAACAAAACTGTTTCCCTTTTTTTTTTTTTTTTTTTTTTTTTTTGGTAAAAACTGGTGGATTTTTTTCTGTTTCGATGCACTTTGTGCATTTACTATTCATGAATACTATTTCTTGCAGCTTATTTTAAATCGAATTTTTAAAACAAATTAAATGAAGAAACATAAAATAAAGCAATTCTAACCAAAAATATTATACAGAAAATAAATATACATATAATGCAAATGTTTAAATGGTTTCGAAGTGTATTACTGTATTTTTCAATCCAGTTGGAGATATATTTATTTTTGATACACAGACGCACACACAAAAATGCTCGCATATTTTTTTTATACGTTTCACTGAAAATGTTTCACTTGCAATATGCTAATTTCTTTCATGTTTTGTTTATTTTCCTGGAACGCCGCGGAGCCCCTCGAAAGTTCAGGCGGAGCCCCAAGGGCTCCGCGGAGCACACTTTGGGAACCTCTGCTTTGTAATATACGACTGGGTTGAGCACATAAACATATTTCTTTTCTAAAAATAAAGACATATCTTTTATATTCTCAATTTAATTCAATTCATTACTGACATTTCATATCTCATTTCATGGATAAAATGAGCGAATGTGAAACGTGGCAACAATATTGAATTTTCTATACATGAGAGTAAACAAATCTTCTTGCAAAATATAGTTTTTATGCCATGCTCGTAGTGTGAATATTTTGCAACGCGATACGGAAGGATTAAATATATTTCCTCCATAATAAAGAATAAAATTTGTTATTTCGTGAAATATACTTTTCCACATGTAATCCTTTCATTTTTAGTACATTTCTGCCTGCAGTTGATGTAATGGAAGCGATTTATTTTAAGAATGTCAGACAATCTTACGAGATAAATTAAGCAGTAATACTAGTTTTTTTTTTTTTTTTTGAAATAGCTTTTGTTTTAAATTTCCATTCCTTTGCCTGAGAAAAAACGTGACATCTTTATATTATACGCAAAGAAAAATTCATTTTGAAATATTTTTTTTTTTTTTTTTTTTTTACTCTTTGTATTATTTTTTTCTGTATGTAGAAGATTTTAGAATTTTATTGGAATAAAATCTGTAATGATGATTATTCTGTTATTATTTATGGATTTATTGATTTATATATAATTTAAATGAGAAACTAATACTAAACACTTTATTACAAAAATAAAATAGTTCATTAAAAAATAGATTTAATTTTTCTTAAATTATAAAGTTCGCAAAAATATCGTGTTTACATGCTAATTTCGCCAAAAAAAAATCTTAGTACGATTATTATTTGAGAAAATTTACAGCACAATAAACACGCTCCAATGCTTAAATATTACTTTGATAAATAAAAATCGCATTTTAATAAAATTAGCAACTTACCAAATATTTCTAGAGTATGTTTACTAAGTACTTTTTTTATGGTCTTAAAACTTACAAATATTCTTTGTAAAAGTTTTGACAAAAAGAAGCAGACAATACTTATCTTGCTTTGGAATGACTATTGAACACCGGCGTAGTACTACTATGCCTTGTGTATATGAGGTATTTGTACTGCGATCGTTGATGTGGAATATTGAAGCCTAATGCCTTAGATGCTTAGATGCTCATTTTGAAAACTATTGCAACTATATGCACAAAGTTTTGAAGTGATGGGTAAAAGAGGTGAAAGGCTAGTTTGCAGCTTATAAGGCTAGATTTTTGACAGTGGATGAGACGTTTCTACTGTCGCTTAGACTCGGGATCATAGAAATGTAGCCACATCTCATCTACTGCCAAAATTTAACTAAAAATCTCCAAACTAGACTTTCACCCTCTCGCCCCCCCCCCCTCTTTTACACCTTTCTAAAATTCTAGTCAGTAAAAATTCACCCTTCCTTAGAAAACTGTATTAATATAGTAGCTACGATTCTAAAATTGATCATATAGGCATCTGATACATTATGCTTTGATATTCCACATCAAGCATCACAGTACAAATAATGCTAATATTTTATGGGCAAAGACAGAACAGATGAATCAATTATAAATACAATTCTACGAGGTGTACAGCAGTTAATTTTCTAATTTCTAGATTAATTTCAAATGATCGACTGGGACTTTTATGTGAAGAAAACATTTTGACAATTTTTTCTGCTTCGAAACGGGGATGTGATTATTACACGAGTAAGTACGGTAATAATAAAACCCACCGCTGTTGGTTTTACTAAGATGTCTATTTTCGAAAATGTGAACATTAATTAACAAAAATAATTGCAATAATCTAAAATGAAAAGCTCGAGAAGGTTTATAGCTATAACAAAAGTAAATGTGGATTTTGTAAAACAATTGTGCTTATTTGTGTAAGAGTGTAAAAGTTATATAAAGAAGTGATGTAAAAATTTCTTTAAAAGTATTTAAAATGTTTGCAGTTTCATGTTTATAGATTGAAAGATTTTCTACCAGTATAGTATTACTCAGAATATTTAGTAAAATAAATAAATGAATAAATAAATGAAAGTAACTAAATAAATAAATAATAAAAGAAAAATAATGAAAAAGTAAAAATATGTATTTTGCCTTCTGCAGCAAAAATACTTTTGAGCAAATATTCTAAAAATATGAAATGTCAAATAAAGTCGTAATTTTTTAAAGTAATATTTATTATAATATTATGTTATATAAAACCTAATAATATATTTTATTTTCTAAACAAATACTTTAAAGACGATTTTTAAGTCTGAAATACTAATATTTTCATAGAAATTTATTTTAATCCGAAACACGACTAATAAACTCCGTGTTCAAAGTTTTCGAACGCCTAGTGTAATTTCCCTTCAAATTGAAACCGGAAAAAAGACATAAAAATCAAGCGTAAATCATAGAATATAAAGCATAATCCAACACTCCCAGAATACTTTAAAATTAACTTTTCGTTTAGAAAGTTAAAATAGATACCTAAGAGAACAATGTAGAAAATAGATAACACATTTGAAAACCAATTTTCAAAAATTACTGCACATAGTCTGGAAAATAATCCATTCTTTTTGTCTAGTATCCATAAATTCACAGATTTTCTACATAATATGCTATTAATTTTTAAATTTACTTTCATTAAAATAGCACAACACAACTGGAAATTCAATTTTAGTAATTTCTACCAATAGATTTATACAAACTTGAATACTTTTCTATAACCATGTATATTATCTGAAAACTTTTATATACACACCAGATATTAAGCTAAAACTTAATTAGTCAAAAAACGTTTAAACAACTAAAATCACTTTCCTTCTTGAGTAAAATCCAATAGCTTTTATATGCTTTTATCCAAGCTTTTATTTAAACAAATGTAAATTAGACTTTTCTATTCATGTCTGCCATTAACCTATTAATCTTCTGCAGTTTTCATAAATAAACAGAAACATACTATTTATTTTAAAATTTTGATGTAATTTTAACAACATCCTCTACTTTAACATAACTGTATTAACTTAAAAGTTCTCATTTTTCATTCTCCTCGATCATCAGAATATGTTGTGTATCATTACACGTATGATTGTTTTGTTGTTGCCAGATTATTTTCTTAATTTATTAGATTCAGAAATCTGGCAATATAAGTGACGTATTTAATTTCCAAAATTTAACGTTTGTAGCGGTTAAAAAAATAATCTCTTGAAGCCATGATTTCACAATGAATATATAATGTCGGATTTTCATTGTTGTTACTTCAAGGAATGGACACCATACTGGGCATACTCAGAATTTTTTGAAAAATATATCAATTAAACTACTTACGTATGTAATAAGTAATCAATCAAAATTAGCTGCGGAATTACAGTAGAAAGTCTGTAAAAAAAATAAAATACTTTCGTATATTTGGCGTGAAAAGCCGAGAAGGTCAGGAAATTTAACGATTAGCACTTATCCTTGCAAAAGCAATCTATTTTAATGCAACTGAAAACTGTTATATTTTTAGAATGCTTGTAAATGGTATTTTAAGAATTCAAACATAAACAATGAAAGAGTTTATTATATTATACACGTACACATATATATATTATTATATATATGTAATAAAATAAAAAAAATGCGCCATTTTGTTCTTGCTTTACTAATCCTGATCTTAGTAAAATAAAAGAGGGATAATTCATACGGAAAATATTCAAATGCTACACTTCAATTACTGTATTTCAATTACTATACCTCAATAAATAACAATATAAATAATAAATAAATCAACTCTTTCTTTGTTATATTAGGAATGTTTGTTTTATTTGAATTCATGTAAAATAAATAAATAATAAATAAATGAATAATAAATAAATAAATACCACGGTTTTCAATACATAGGAAATACACAACAAATAATTTTAAGAACAAAAATATTTTCTCTCTTTAGTACTCGGAACATTTTTTAAAACTTAAGTAAATTTTCCATCTGCAGAAAATTTCAATTGATATAAATTAAGAACAAATTTATTTTTTAATATCTGTAATAAAAATAATAAAATCAAGAATTTAAATAAAGAAATTATTATTAAAATTTCGTAAACAATAACAAAATAAGATAAATAATAAATGATAACTTACATACACCTCGATATCGAGCTTGTCCAAATACCTAAAATTTATTAAAATAAACAAAAAATAAAGCACTTCGTAAATACGACTCAACAGGTGTATAACCCGTACAAATATCCAAATTTCAACTGAAAAACAAAAACACAACTTGGAAATTCATTCAAAAAGATGTGGCAATATTTCACTGCAGGTTTTTTCTTTAATAATCAGCAGACGATTTCACAGACGCTAACCATGAAAGAAAGACACCATAAGACATATTTCACTCTGAAAAGTTTATCCTTCGAAATGCACGAAAAAAAATGTGTCTTCAGATTATTTTTTTGAGAAAAAATTTTCTTTATCGATAGCACCTCCTTCAACACCAGTAGCACCACCTTGATGACTCATGCTGATTTAAGCGGAGATCAAACAAAAGCAGAAATTCCAGCAATTAGTTTCAAACTCGACGAAAATGGTGCGCGCACAAGCATCGTTGCGACAAACAGGTTTCTCTAAAAAGATTCAGTTTTCAGTTGGCAAGACATAATTGTTTAATAACATAATAGTTAATAGTAGTCGACATTATTTCTCCAGAGATGCACGCCGGCTCATTTCAAAGATCCTGTCGGCTTTAGATGTAATAATAATTCGACGAAATAATTATGTTCCATATACTCTAGGAATCCGCAGCAGCACAAGCAGAGTAGTCGCTCCGACAGTTGGAGAGCAGTGGAAGAATTTCATTGGGGTATTTCCCCATTATAAAAACGAACACCATCAGTCTTCAAGTTCTTTATTTATGAACTCATAAAATAGGTAAGCTCTTCCCACAATACCTTAGCACACATCGACACTACAACCTTCGTTATCCAGTCCACATCATCAGATATTCTAATTCAGCGGGGAAATGAAACGGGGGTCTTGATATTTTAAAAGTCAATTGCATTCTAACCTGCTAAAAACCCAAATGAGAAATCCACCTTTTCACGACAAGCTAGCTCCCTCCTACTCCGCGTCAATCATTTTAAAAATCCAATTAGGATTAACTCGAGTCTCAACGTCAAAAAATGTTCAGTTATGATTGGTCTTAGCAGGCGTGGCCACGGGTAGGGTCTATATTTTGCCTCGCAAATAACAAGCCCTTTAACGTACGCGCATTAATACAGATCACGTGATGTTAAATAAAAAATAAAATTAAAATCCCGATAATATTCCAGAAAGTAAAAAGGTTACGAAATACTTCCTGCCTTTTTGAGAAGCAAGCAATAAATTATTAATAAATAAAATAAGAAAAAGAATTTTAGCTGTTACAAGTTAATACATTACGAAATTAAGATTGAAATATGTTCCACAAATTTAGAATAGAAGCTAAGAGAGAACAAAATGGCGCATTTTTTTTATTTATTACATATATACTGCTTGTTGCTTCAGTTTTTTAATTTATCAACGAAAAAAATATTTTCATGCACAAAAAAATTCATATTGAGAAAAATTATTTTCATACATTTAAGCGCATTAAAAAATAAAAGTCAGATTTTTCCAGCGAAACAAAACCAAATCGACAATGCTCAACTAGACTTTGAGCTTGAAACAATTTTAATTAATTTAAATTATGAATTTCGTTTTGAATCGCAAATTTTGATAGTAAACTTTTATGGTTATATAAATACATATAAATGTTAATATAACAAAATCATACTTAAAATAAACTAAAACTGACAAAACTAAAGTTGTTTAAATTTAAATTATCAAAATAAGTTGAACATAAAGCTTTTTTTTTCTTAAAGTGTATTTAAAAAAAGTGTGTTTTGAAATTGCAATAATCGGAAATCGATGAAAAATCGCCAAATAAGGAATTTTTCATTATTTTTAACCCTGTTTCATTAATTTTCATGCTGTACGAAGGTTCCAACGAATCTTTTTATAAACGCATATATCTTCTTGAGAAGAACAGTCTGTATTTCTTTCAGATTTTTTGGAGTATGCCCGCATGGAGACCTTTCTTGTTAGTTTATAAGTGTTACATATTTTATTGTATCATAAATTAGTCACATATTTTTCTCTTAAGGGAAACTACAACATCATTGAATATCGTTATCAACAACATCATATCTTCCTAATAAGGAAAAATTCCCCTTAAATATTCCACTGACTTTCTTCGTCATTTTTTCGGAAATGGGACCTTTATATTCTTGTGCGTTTCTTCGAATGTACTTCTGCACTTATTGTCACCTCAGGCATAATATACGATGACAAAAAATTTAATCAGTCCGCCCTAACAGACACAACACAATTAGATTTTGTATGAAGTGAAATTAAAATTAAAATATATTGCAAAATTGACATTGAGACAGCAGCTATAATAATTTTAAATGTGATATAAGAAATTGCTGATACATGCATATGACCCTTGGTCATTTTGGGATTTACAACAGCAAGCTCTCCATGTTTTTAGCAAAATACTCTTAATTAACGGAGTTTTTGATTTTTGTTTGTCGATATGTCACGATTTCTTTAAATAAAAATGCTATATTATAAAGTGATATTGAATTCCAATAGTTTAAGAAATGAAACTTTCACAAGTTTCTGTAAACTACAGTTTAAATGTAATTTCTTACTTATAATAAATAATTAAAATATAAATAATATTATATTTTCTATCACAGATTTTTTTTTTTGCCAAAATGTTCAACGATAACATACTATTAAAACAATTCCGATTGTTTTCTAAAATTTATCTATTTCACACTACTTCAATTTTTTTTAATCGAGTCTGCAATAATATATTTTTTTTAAAAAGTTTGTTTTTTGTTACATAAAATATTTATATATGTATATATATATTTCCAACACAAAACTGAATTAAACTCTAAATATAAAAATGTGAAAATAAGTCGCACCATCTGTTTTATTTTTTAAGTAATTTTAATTATATTTTTGACATAGAATCAAAAATTATCCCAAAAGTTCTTTATTTTTAGAACAAAATATGAAAGTCAATCGAACTCTTTGAAAAGTATTAAAACGCAACGATTTTACATGCAAATTTAGAAAAGTATATAAAAATATTTAATATATTTAATTAGCTTTTCTTTTATTTATCAAAGAGCGCGTTCTCAAACCATAAAAGAGCTCGAAATGACTCCATATTTCATAGTGTCAGCGAAATTGATGCAAGTACATTTCTTTGTAGTAATGCACTCTTTACTTTGTATATAAAAATAAATATTCTTCTTCTAAGACCGCTAATTTTTGATTACTTTTGGTTGGTTAAATAAAAGAAGTTATATTATTACTCCAAAAAACGAAAACAAATGGCTTGTCAAATTGTCACATATAGAAATGATTGAAAAATGTGACCATCAGCTTGCAATCCGCGAATGTATTCCTTCCTTCTTATTTATATAAGGTACCCTGGGGTAATAACGCCAAGTGCCAATATTTTGCATAATTATGAAATAATATGGTAAATGACACCCATGTGCTCTGCGCAGAAGGGTTTTGAGTCATATAAATCGCAAAAAACAGCTTCAAGTTCATTTGTTTCATTTTTAGGTCTTATTGCTTTTACAAGCAACTAAAATTAACACTTGATCTAAAATTTGCGAGATACGTTTTGTGATGTGAAGACTATTTTTTTTATCCGGAAATACTTTGTTAATTAGATGAATTTGTAGTACATTTCATGGACTTTCAAAATGTTGTTGAAAATTTTGGATATCTTCTCGAGATAATTTGTAATTTAAAATGTACAGCGCAATAACTATAACGGGGTAATAACGCCAATACTTGGCATTAATACCCCGGTTGATTCCTTACAGTGGCTGTGCTACATCCTAAATACTGATTCAAATAAACACAATTAAAATTGTGCAATGTTTCTAATAATTCTATTTAAGCGGTCCTTTTTAAACAAAAAGAACCTCACGGTCTGATATTCTTTTGCCTCATCCTCCCCCTCTCCACACTACACCTTTATTTTTCTTACACTTTCACAAAAAATTGAACATTTTCAATAGCTTAAAATGCAATTTCTCAATTTCTAAGTTTGTAGAGTTTGTTTTTTTAGAATTGGGCAATCTATATGCAATCATTCCATCTTATTTCATAGTTTTGTTTGCATGGCGTTATTACCCATATAGGTGGGTAATAACGTCAAATAGCATTGGTCGAGAAATCACGCCATTACACTTTATGAATACATATCTGTTAAATTATTTTTTATATATAGATAGTCAATGAGTTGCTGTATCAAATCATATATTTGTTTGAGAAATACAAACTAAAACTGAGCCGTGAAAATTGGTAGAACCTTATCCTGGCGTTATTACCCCAGGGTACCTTATATTTTTTCGACTCAAGGAGACAATCTAAAAAAGTGTTGAGGTTGAAACTTTTAAGATATCATAGTTTAGAAATTTTTTTGTGTCTAGCTAAGAAAAAGAAAATAATATATGTGAAAAAAAAATACATTTTATAGTAACGAAAATTGATAGTTACATTCTTAATCATATAAATCATATAATCTATTTATACATATTGGGTTTTTTGAAATAGTATCTATTTTAAACTATTTCAAATTTTGTTTATTTTAAAAAAAAAATATTAATAAAAAAAATTTCGTGTCTACGGTAATGTGTGTTTTATCATTATCATTACTATTATTATTTTGCGTTGCATAAAATATTTTTATAATTCTTCTAAAACACAAAACTGAATTAAACATTAAATATAAAAATGTGAAAATGCGTAATTCTTTCTGTTTTATTTTTTTTTTATTAATTTAAATTTTGGATATAACGTAGAGAGTTATCCACAAAATTCCAGTTTTTTAGAAAATTAGCGAAATCAGTCGAAACCTTTTAATATTATTAAAACGCAACGATTTTATTTGTGGATTTACAAGTGTATATATAAGTTTTCAATTTTATTTTCTTTTACTTAATAAACTGTGCGTTTTCAAACCATAAAAGAACTCGAAATGGCTCCATTTTTAATAATGTCAACGAAATAGATGCACATACATTTCTTTGTAGTAATGCACACTTTGTTTTGTATATAGAAATAAATATTCTTCTTCTAAGACCGCTGCTATATAATTACTTTTGGATGGTGAAATAAAAAAAGTTTTATTTTTACTCCAAAACACGAAAACGAATAGCTTTTATTTCAACATCACGCATATTCTTCTTTTAAGACCGCTGCTTTTTGATTACTTTTGGTTGGTGAAATAAAAAAAGTTTTATTTTTACTCCAAAACACGAAAACGAATAGCTTTTATTTCAACATCACGCATATTCTCCTTTTAAGACCGCTGCTTTTTCATTACTTTTGGTTGGTGAAATAAAAAAAGTTTTATTTTTACTCCAAAACACGAAAACGAATAGCTTTTATTTCAACATCACGCATATTCTTCTTCTAAGACCGCTGCTTTTTGATTACTTTTGGTTGGTGAAATAAAAAAAGTTTTATTTTTACTCAAAAACACGAAAACGAATAGCTTTTATTTCAACATCACGCATATTCTTCTTCTAAGACCGCTGCTTTTTGATTAATTTTGGTTGGAGAAATGAAAAAAGTTTTATTTTTACTCCAAAACACGAAAACGAATAGCTTTTATTTCAACATCACGCATATTCTTCTTCTAAGACCGCTGCTTTTTGATTACTTTTGGTTGGTGAAATAAAAAAAGTTTTATTTTTACTCCAAAACACGAAAACGAATAGCTTTTATTTCAACATCACGCATATTCTTCTTCTAAGACCGCTGCTTTTTGATTACTTTTGGTTGGAGAAATGAAAAAAGTTTTATTTTTACTCCAAAACACGAAAACGAATAGCTTTTATTTCAACATCACACATATTCTTCTTCTAAGATCGCTGCTTTTTGATTACTTTTGGTTGGTGAAATAGAAAAAGTTTTATTTTTACTCAAAAACACGAAAACGAATAGCTTTTATTTCAACATCACGCATATTCTTCTTTTAAGACCGCTGCTTTTTGATTACTTTTGGTTGGTGAAATAAAAAAAGTTTTATTTTTACTCCAAAACACGAAAACGAATAGCTTTTATTTCAACATCACGCATATTCTTCTTTTAAGACCGCTGCTTTTTCATTACTTTTGGTTGGTGAAATAAAAAAAGTTTTATTTTTACTCCAAAACACGAAAACGAATAGCTTTTATTTCAACATCACGCATATTCTTCTTTTAAGACCGCTGCTTTTTGATTACTTTTGGTTGGTGAAATAAAAAAAGTTTTATTTTTACTCCAAAACACGAAAACGAATAGCTTTTATTTCAACATCACGCATATTCTTCTTTTAAGACCGCTGCTTTTTCATTACTTTTGGTTGGTGAAATAAAAAAAGTTTTATTTTTACTCCAAAACACGAAAACGAATAGCTTTTATTTCAACATCACGCATATTCTTCTTCTAAGACCGCTGCTTTTTGATTACTTTTGGTTGGTGAAATAAAAAAAGTTTTATTTTTACTCAAAAACACGAAAACGAATAGCTTTTATTTCAACATCACGCATATTCTTCTTTTAAGACCGCTGCTTTTTGATTAATTTTGGTTGGTGAAATAAAAAAAGTTTTATTTTTACTCCAAAACACGAAAACGAATAGCTTTTATTTCAACATCACGCATATTCTTCTTCTAAGACCGCTGCTTTTTGATTACTTTTGGTTGGAGAAATGAAAAAAGTTTTATTTTTACTCAAAAGCACGAAAACGAGTAGCTTTTATTTCAACATCACGCATATTCTTCTTCTAAGACCGCTGCTTTTTGATTACTTTTGGTTGGAGAAATGAAAAAAGTTTTATTTTTACTCCAAAACACGAAAACGAATAGCTTTTATTTCAATATCACGCATATTCTTCTTCTAAGACCGCTGCTTTTTGATTACTTTTGGTTGGAGAAATGAAAAAAGTTTTATTTTTACTCCAAAACACGAAAACGAATAGCTTTTATTTCAACATCACGCATATTCTTCTTCTAAGACCGCTGCTTTTTGATTACTTTTGGTTGGTGAAATAAAAAAAGTTTTATTTTTACTCAAAAACACGAAAACGAATAGCTTTTATTTCAACATCACGCATATTCTTCTTTTAAGACCGCTGCTTTTTGATTACTTTTGGTTGGTGAAATAAAAAAAGTTTTATTTTTACTCCAAAACACGAAAACGAATAGCTTTTATTTCAACATCACGCATATTCTTCTTCTAAGACCGCTGCTTTTTGATTACTTTTGGTTGGAGAAATGAAAAAAGTTTTATTTTTACTCAAAAGCGCGAAAACGAGTAGCTTTTATTTCAACATCACGCATATTCTTCTTCTAAGACCGCTGCTTTTTGATTACTTTGGTTGGTGAAATAAAAAAAGTTTTATTTTTATTCCAAAACACGAAAACGAATAGCTTTTATTTCAACATCACGTATAGAAATGATTGAAAAATGTGATTATCAGCATACAATCCGGAACTGTTTTTCTTATTTCTTATTTATATATATACTTTCAACTCAAGGATACGGCTGAATATCACATAAACGTGCATTTTAGTGTCTCAGGCCTTTATTATTGATTTTAAGGAAATAAAATGTAAAATTTTATCATTATTCTTTAGAATCATTGTTTTAAAAATCAATAAATCAAAAATATGATTTTATTGTAATTTCATTATTTATTAAAGAATTTTAAACCTTAAAAATGTCATTTTTGTGACAGTATCCAGGACCAAAAGTCTATATATAAAGTACTTTTTCTTCTAACAAAAATAAAATAATATTTAAAAAAATTGCTAATTATTGTAAAAAAAACATTTTGTTTTCAAAGGAAAATATTTTTTTAATTAATTTTAAGTTAACTATCATGCATGAGTAATTAAATTGTATGCCTCCAAGCCTATCCATCATTTTCGTGACACGCGAAAATAACTTCATAAACGGTCAAATAATGGTACTCATTTGATGGTATTCATTTTAACAGCATTTTGGTGATTGGAAACCTACATTAAGCACTTGTGGCAGAAAAAGTTTGAAGAAAATAAAAAATATGTCAGTGATAACATTATTTTTATTGTTTGTATGCTATGCGTACGTCTATTGCTTGTCATTTTCGAGATGCTTAAAAAATAAAAAAAATATTATTGTAAAATTTAAAATAAAGTTTTATTTTAATATAGAATGTGAACCAGAAGAAAGAAACGTGCCGATGTAGGCTTAACGAAAGCATGCTTTTAATAATAGAACGAATTATTGGCGATCCGTCATTTTCGTGACGTTTTAATGAAAATTTTTAATAAAATTTTAAAATTACTTTTATGGAAATTTTATTTTAATTTTTTTAAAAATTTATGATTGATCTCTGCCAAACTCAGAATGTCTAAGATAGACTTATTCGGACTTATTTTAAAAAACTGAAACTCATACATAGAGTTTGGAAAAAAAATGTCTTTCCAAAATGCACGTTTATATGATATTTAGCCATACAATCAAAAAAAGTGTTGAGGTTAAAACTTTTGAGATTTAGGAAATTTTTCTGTCTAGCTAAGAAAAAAAAGCAATATACGAGAAGAAAAAATACATTTATAATAACTAGGATTGATAGTTATGTTCTTAATCATTAAAATTATATAATATATTTAATTATATAAGCTATTTATACACATCCGGTTGTTTTGCAAATAGTATGTATTTTAAACTATTTTAATTTTTATTTATTTAAAAAATGTGTATACGGCTAAATATCATATAAACGTGCATTTTGGAAAGGATTTTTTTTTCCAAACTCTATGTATGAGTTTCAGTTTTTTTAAAATAAGTCCGAATAAGTCTATCTTAGACATTCTGAGTTTGGCAGAGATCAATCATAATTTTTTTTAAAAATTATAAAAAAATTTCCATAAAAGTAATTTTAAAATTTTATTAAAAATTTTCATTAAAACGTCACGAAAATGACGGATCGCCAATAATTCGTTCTATTATTAAAAGCATGCTTTCGTTAAGCCTACATCGGCACGTTTCTTTCTTCTGGTTCACATTCTATATTAAAATAAAACTTTATTTTAAATTTTACAATAATATTTTTTTTATTTTTTAAGCATCTCGAAAATGACAAGCAATAGACGTACGCATAGCATATAAACAATAAAAATAATGTTATCACTGGCATATTTTTTTATTTTCTTCAAACTTTTTCTGCCACAAGTGCTTCATGTAGGTTCCCAATCACCAAAATGTTGTTAAAATGAATAGTAGTACCATCATTTGACCGTTTATGAAGTTATTTTCGCGTGTCACGAAAATGATGGATAGGCTTGGAGACACACAATTTAATTACTCATGCATGATAATTAACTTAAAATTAATTTAAAAAATATTTTCCTTTGAAAACAAAATGCTTTTTTATAATAATTAGCATTTTTTTTAAAATATTATTTTACTTTTGTTAGAAGAAAACGTACTTTATATATAGACTTTTGGTCCTGGATACTGTCACAAAAATGACATTTTTAAGGTTTAAAATTTTTTAATAAATAATGAAATTGCAATAAAATCATATTTTTTGATTCATTGATTTTTAAAACAATGGTTCTAAAGAATAATAATAAAATTTTACATTTTATTTGATTAAAATCAATAATAAAGGCCTGAGACACTAAAATGCACGTTTATGTGATAGTCAGCCATTACAAATTTTCTTTTTTGTTTACCGTAATGCATATTTTTTAAACAATTTTGTGTTATATAAAATATTTTTGTAATTTTTCTCAAACACAAAACTGGAATAAACATTAAATATAAAAATGTGAAAATACGTCTTTCCTTCTGTTTTAATTTTTAATTAATTTAAGTTTTTAATATAGCGTCAAAAATTACCTTCAAAATTCCTTATTTTTTAGATCAAAAGAGCGAAATCAATCGAAATCGTTTAAAATTAATACAACCAACGCTTTTACTTGCGAATTTACAAAAACATATGAGTACCCCAGAAGCCAAGGGCTACAAGTGACAAAATTGAAAAAAATAAACTAAATACTCAGACGACCTAAAAATATGCTTTTTTCATTTCAGATAAAGAAATATAAATGATTTTCGTATTATTTGATGAGTTATAGAGGCAAACCATTTTTTTCGAAAAACAAACAATATTAATTAATTACACTTTTAAAGAAAATTGTACTTTATTTTTTAATATTTATTGAATTAAGAGTTCAAAGACCAGAATACAACAAGCAGAAATTTTCTATTTCAATTCACTCAATTGTTATTGATGTTCGAATTTAACATCAATTATCTTTAAACTCAATTTACTCCAAATCGAAATTTTGTCACTTGTACCTTTTGGCTTCTGAGGTCGTCATATAAAAATATCAGGGGTCGCAGCGTCTCTAAAATTTTCGCACTTTCCTACCACAATTTTAAAACGATAGTATTTATTCTAGAATTCCATTGTAGATGTTATAGGAATCTGAGCAGAATATTTTTGATTTAAAATACAGGTAGAAAAGAGCGAAAATTTTAGGGACGCTGCGACCCCTGAAATATTCAATTCGATTTTCTTTAATTTATCAAGCTGTGCATTTTCAAAGCATAAAAAGAATTCGAAATGACTCCATATTTCATAGTGTCAACGAAATAGATACACGTATATTTTATTGTAGTAATGCATTCTTTTTTGTATATAAAAATAAATATTCTTCTTCTAAGACCCTTGCTTTTTCATTACGTTTGGTTGGTGAAATATAAGCAGTTTTATTTTTACGCAAAAACACGAAAACAAACTGCTTTTATTTCAACATCACGTATAGAAATGATTGAAAAATGTGACCATCAGCATGCAATCCGCGAATGTTTTCTTTCCTTCTTATTTAGATATATTCTTTCAACTCAAGGATAAAAATCTAAATAAAAGTATTGAGTTTAAAACTGTTAAGATATCAAATTTTCGGAAAATGTTTGTGCCTAACTAAGAAAAATAATGTAAAATATGTAAAGGAAAAATACACTTAATTGCAGCATACTGATAATTACATTGTTAGTCATATAAATGAAATACCAGCTTACCTAAGTATCCTTTTTATACAGTGTAATTAAAATATTTGATCCATGCAATTTGTTAAGAGCTTAGTTTCAAATTACTGTTTTTGAATAATAAAAAAATGTACTTTAAAACGACTAGAGTATACTTACTATATAGAAATAACATACCTCAAAAATGTAGAATTAAAAAAATGATTTAGGGTACTATTTCGTTTATATATATACAGGCCACAGGGTGTCTACTCTCAACGATGTCGAAAGGCTGAATTCTAAATCATTAGTCATAAACTATTGTCAAAATTACAAAATATATATATATATATATATATGAGGACCCCAGAAGCCAAGGGGTATAAGGGACGAAATTGAAAAAAATAAACTAAATACACAGACGACCTAAAAATATGCTTTTTTCATTTCAGGTAAAGAAATATAAGTGATTTTCTTATTATTTGCTGAGTTATAGAGGCAAACCACTTTTTTCGAAAAACAAACAATATTTATTAATTATACATTTAAAGAAAATTGTACTTTATTTTTTAACATTTATTGAAATAAGAGTTCAAAGATCAGAATGAAACAAGCAGAAATTTCCTATTTCAATTCACTCAATTGTTATTGATGTTCGAATTTAACATCAATTATCTTTAAACTCAATTTACTCCAAATCGAAATTTTGTCACTTGTACCCCTTGGCTTCTGAGGTCGTCATATATAAGACTTAAAAGAAATTGAAAGTCGATTGGATCAATAAAAATATTCCATAAAAAGTTACCAAATTTAATATTTTACGCGGTCCCGCCCAATAAGTGATGTTCAGTAAATGTTTCGTAATGTACTAAAAATAAATACAAAAAATGTTCTGTGGTGCAATTACTTGCCATCGATGGATATTCTGACGGGTTCGTAAATGGGAAGTATAGGCAAAAACTACTATAACAATTTAGTTCTGAGTGAAATGATGAAATAGTTTTTATTTAGCTAAGCTTTAAAATTCTTAGAACAAATAAGAGATGGTACTCACCTGTAGCGAAGATTATCGCTACATATCTTTTCCCCTTCATAAATGCAATCATTATTTCCCTTTAATAAATTCTTAGTTTTATTATAGATTCCCTTTTCACTAATAAACCCAGTAGTTTAAATTAATTCTACATTTAATAGTTAATTTTTAGCTTTCATACTCCCTCTAATAGAAGTAAAACTTATTAACTTTTGGAGCTCTCTGTAGAAATAATAATAGAACTTCCTTTCTCACAAATTTTCTGCTGTGTTTGTGCAAAACATCTGCTTAATAGATATCGCACTTATTAACAAAATAAACAAAGCTCTGGGCTTAGTTCATCATAATCTTTTATCCGTTACATTTTTATTAACATCTGCCTTACACACCCTGTTTTCATTCTCACAATTAATGCTTAAACCTAGAAATACTTTTATCTCTGTTTATCCTGACTGTGCTTTCTTATCTGTTCAATTGCGCATCTGGATAATAAAATTTTTGTCAACAAAACTCCAATGTTTATATCGGCCTGCTTAGCTCAACTATTTCCCAGGCTTAAAATATTTCTGTAACCCTAATAGATATTCGCAGATGTAAAAATAATCCTTGGGTTCCTAGACCGCAAAAGTTAGCCGATACTGAAGGTGTGGTCTATCAAATTTCGCCAAAATCTTTGTATGAAAAACTTCTTATGCCTCTTGGCGATAAGGGCTATGACGCTGTGTCGTCACTTCACCGATCGCCATCAGTCTGTCAACATGTAGCTCACTTGAGCTCTCAGAATCCCCTCCCCCTTGTGGGGGGCTTGCAGTGTTGTAACTCTCGTTGAATAAATGTATCGTTAATGTAACTCTCTCTTTTCGGAGGTTTTTTTGTGTGCTGTTTTTGGTAAATCACCTGGGCTGATGAACAAACACCTCCACATGTATATCTGGTGCATCTGGCCTTTTTTTTCTCCGGTCAAAAAAAAAAAAAAAAAACGCACACACACACAGAGAGTTAAAAAAAAATAATAATTAAAATCTTCGACAGAAAATCTTGTATCTAGCACCCTCGGACATCAACGAGTCAGCACTGCTCAAGAGAAGAAACCTTTTTTCGAAGTGCCAAGGCCGCCTGTATTTTTGTGTGACGTATTCCCCTACACCCAAACCGAAACTTGCGACAGTCTCTATTATTCATTTTTATGACTTATCCGCACTCAGAAGAAATGCTTCTTCCCTTTTCTCCCTGTGGTTCTTCAAGATGTGTATGCGTAAGACTGTTGCACCGACCGAAATAATCTGCTGTTTAACCCTATTCAAGATTGGAAAGTGGCACTTTCGTTTTCGAAGCGTCGGAAACTGGGTCAAGTGTTTTTGCCCTCGGACTCCAGCCCTTTTCGTTAATCATCGCTATCTTCATTTTACCCTGTGTGCCGCGACAAAAAAAGTGATTTCGCTCGCAACTCCAGCTGTTCGTGATACTATATTGTGTGCAAAATGTTTCATCATTCTTCAGCGGTTCCGTTCTGTGTGTACCTAGGTGTATGTTACCGTTGGTATACAATATGTCTATGATGCTATCCTACAGAAATACAAAAAAAGTTTTGTGAAAGTACTCATCGATGTGCAAGCCTGTTTTGTGTTTATATATTTCAATCTACTTGTGAGTGAGGTGTGCAACAGATTATTCTAAGCCCCATTTTATTTGTTTTCATCATTAACTAAAGCAGTGTGAAATTTTTGCTAAAAGAAAACGGGTCGTCGTACACATACATAATTAGTGATAAATGCATAAAACAGTGTCACTTATGTCGTGAATAACTCAGACAAAAAGGCTGTGAAGTTACGATCTTAATGCAATTATGGGTCTTCGCACCCAGTTTTGCATATTTGGTTAAATTCAAAGCAAATCGAGCATAAAAAAAGAGACTTGCGAGCTAAACAAAGAAAGTAAAAAAAAAAAAAAGTGAGAGAATGTTTGAGTCCTTCAAGTTTCTATTTTTTTTTTTTTAATAATTACTCAACATTTTGACAAAACTGAAATATAGGAACAAATCTTCTTGTTAGTTACAATTATTTCATAATGAAAATAGTTTGTGTTCTTTTTATCAGCTTGAACAGAGAAGATTTTTTTTAAATTTAAATATTGTGCATTTTTTTGAAGTTTTAGTAGTTACTAACTTAAATGATATACATTTTAAATTTTAGTGTTTAATTTGCACTTTTGAAAGCATTCTTCTCTTTTCATGCTCACTTTTCAAAAGTATTATTATTTTCAATGCATGTTGTTTTAGTATTTATGTGTTGCATACTTAAATATCACAGATTTTTATTATTTTATGTGTTCGCGCTTTAATGGTTTGCTGACATTACTTGTCCTTAATTAATTGCAGTTTGAGACTCGTATTCTCGTTTTTTTTTACTAAATTGTTTTTGCCGTTAACTTTGCCAGTACCTTCTTAAACAAGCCTTTTGAAACTGTTTCGTTTCTGTTTGTCAAGTATAATAATAAAAAAAAAGGGAATTTTGGTATTGGTTTTTGAAGGGTTAAATGTTTTATTTTAAATGCAGTATATGGTTTAAAAGTTGGGTTTGCTTGTTTTTTTTAAAAAAGGTATTATTCAGTGTCTGCATTTTGTTTGTTTTGTTTTCTGTGCTCACATCTTGTTTACCCCCCCCTCATTAAATGTGTCTAGATTCACTCGTAATTTGGCAGGGCTTGCTCTCTGACTAATGCAAAATTTATTTTTGGTTTGGCCTTGCATTTTTTTATGTTATTTCCCCCCAAATTATTAATTTTAATACTGTGGTTAACAGTCAGATTTGTTTTGGTGCACCTAGTTTAATTATAAATCTTTCTTTTGATTTATATTAGTGCATTTTCTTTTGGTAAACATCTATGGCTGATATTGAGCTAAAACGAGCTTCAACTACTTCCCAAACAATGTCAGAGAGAAATAATAAATTTGGGTCTGCTCTTGGGCAATCACAAGTTTCAATATCCCCTTTACTTGAATTTTATGAGGAAAATTTAACAAAGTTTTCAGACACAATTATCGCTGAAGCCACGGCGTTTCAAAATTAAATACAAAATCAAAACAACACTGATATACTTGACTCTAATTTTGCAGAACTCAAATTCACAATCCAATGGGATCTAAACATATTGAAAGAAACCTTTCAGGTACTCAAAGATGAATACACTAAGGTAAAACACGAAAAAGAAAATTTATTTTTAGTAAATAACAAACTGTTGGACCGAGTACGTGACTTGACGCAGGAACACAAAAGTAAAACTAAACCTCACATATCAAATACTCAAAAAGATATCACTCCTTCGGTAAATACTGCTTGTCTAAAATCTGTTCAGAATATGTCCACACAGACAGACAACAATCTCATTCACAAATCTCCCCACACTACAGTACATGAAAGTTGTAATACAAATCCTTCTTTTTCGTGTGATCAACAAGTTAATGATTTATGTGACAGTAGCAATTCTTCTCATTCCAGTATTTTCAGTACCCCTAAGAAAGATAGTAGTAGTTTTATCCCTGTTGTAATCATGCGGTTGCCTGAAAATTTTAGCATACCTGACATTATTTTGGCTATTTCAAATCTAATTGATACTTCTTCGCCTCCCATTCAATTTCAAAACAAAATAAAAATAAAGCATTGTAATTTATTTAACTGGATTTTTCTAATGCCATCCCACTTAGCTGAAATTTTGCTTGTGCATAAACATATCATTATTCAGTCCACAAAGTTTACTCTTAAAAGGTACATAGATATAAAAAGATGTTTTACATGTCAAAGTCTATTTCATTTAAGTAAATTCTGCCCTAATGACATAATATGCCCTGTCTGTGCTATGTCGCATAAAGATCCTAATTGTGTAAACACACCAAAATGCATTAATTGCATGAGGTGCAATGAATCAAGTAATACCCATTTTGACATTCAATATACAGCTTTTTCTCATAACTGCCCAGCTGTCAAGAGATATATAAACATACAAAGACAATTGCTTCATACAACTGAGTCTATTTCAAATGAGAAATAATGTTTTTCTTTAATTTTCCTGGTCACGCTATATACTAAAGGATGAATTCACTACGCTTTTTAAGCACTCTTTATACATTTTGACAGATTGGTTTTTCATTTTTTATAAAACATTTAGTAATTGGTTCCCTCACATTTCCTGTTACACTTTAAATTTTAACAAGTTTTCTTCACATTAATCTTGTGTACAAATGCATTTTATTTCTTTTTCTTATTCGGATATCAGGCGTCAGATGGTTGAGTAATAGAAAGAAGGCAAGTAAGAGTGAAATTTTTGATGCGGGTCGTCAATTTTGTTTTTCACTTGGTGTTGGTTGTTTCGCGTTGGTGTACACAATCATTTTAAACATATTTACTCAATCAAGCACACTTTCTTTTCCCTTTAATGTTTTATTTATGCAGTAACAGGATTGCAGTTAACATTAATAATATTTCAACTCTATTGTTATAGAGGCTACATTTTCCACATTTAATACATTTTTCATGGTCCAAATGTTTTTTTTTTGGTTTCTCAATTAAATTTTAACTTTAAAATGATTGTTGATAGTATAATTACATTTTTTTACTTTCCTCAACTTTGAGTTATATTTTTTTTCTTTCAACTTATGGTCATGTGTTTTTCTCTAGGTCATGGTATATCAGATACCAGGTCATGTGATTTCTATTACACACAGTTTTGCTTTCATGTGTTTTTACACAAGGTCATGTGCTTTTCTCTATGTCAAGGTATATTAGATACCAGGTCATGTGATTTCTTTTACACACATTTTTTTCTTTCATGTGTTTTTACACAAGGTCATGTGCGTTTCCCTAGGTCAAGGTATATTAGATACCCGGTCATGTGATTTCTTTTACACACATTTTTTTCATGTGTTTTTGCACAAGGTCATGCGATTTCTTACACTATCACATTATTTTTTTTTTTTTTCTATATACACTCAGTCATGTGCAATACACTAGGTCATGTGGTACAAACTAGGTCATACGAATACACTTTAGGTCATGTGCAACATATCAGGTCATGTGGTTCTCACATTTTTTTCTCTTATTTCTCGGGTTGAGGATTGTACACGAATTTCACTTGTTTTCTCCAAACTCGTTCATGATAACACACAACACAGTCATGTCATGTGTTTACATTTTTGCACTTTTGTCAAGTGATATGAATCCTTCCCTCATTAAATATAAAAATTACTTTGTAATTAGGTAGTTGAAACCCTCATTCACACAAATATCTTGAATATTTTTTTTTCTTTTAACACACTTACCGTTAAATTCTCTTCGGTTCATTTTATTTTGTTTTTGTTAAATGGCTCATTCTAACACAAAAAAAAAAAAACAGTTGACATTTTTACAGTTTGTCATGCTCACACTTATCCATTTCATCTTAATTGTTCAAAGTTTTATTTATTCCCTTTACATATTACAGTGCTTCAAACGACACCTAGTTCATTTTTGTTTGTCACATTTACATTATAGGTTTATTTGAATTTTTTTTTCACACTACATGTAAATTCCCTTGTTCCACTTACCTCTTTTTATGTAGTGGCAGTACATGAAAAGAAGGTCACTTAGTTCACTAATAATTAATTTTCATTACATGCATTTTATCACGACGTTGTAGTTCAACATTAATTACAAATTATTTTGGACAGTGAAATAGTACCATGCAAAAAAAAAAAAAACCTTTCATCATTTTTATTTTTGAAATATTCCAGTTGTAGTAGCACCTAATCCTGACTATTTGTTTACCTTACCCGGACTGACTGTTTCAATTTAATTTATGAGATGGATTACATTTCATCTTATAGTGTTATTTTTGCATTTTTTAATTTTAGCCCGCAAAAAGTCGTGAACCGTTCAAAATTGTGCCCCAAGGTTTCACGCCACTCCTGTCTTGCGAGACATTTCAATTTCACCTTGGATTGGCCTACCAATTCTTTTATGTTAAATTTTTATGTGACTTCCAAGCGCGCTCCTTTAGTAGATCAGTGCGATTTTACTGAGGAGCGGGGCGGACTTATATTGTACGCAATATGGGTTCGTCCACTATTCCCTCTTCCCCTAGGGCTGACGTCTTAAACTGAAGCCATAATACTTGTACCTTTTTGTACAAGATTAAGGGCTACAACCTTTTTATGGGCATGCCTGTGGCATCTCTTTTTTTTAGTAGTCCTGTGCCTTATGCACAAATTTTCATTTTTTAACAGCATACATTATTTTTAGAACACATTATTTTAGTTAGTTTTCTTTTATTTTTGTTTTAAATATATACTATTTGTGTTTTGTGTTTTATAAATAGATATTTTTGCTTGCAATTATGCCATTTTTGATCTCAAAAAGGATCAATTTAAAGAGAAGTTATCAAATACTAAGCTAACAGGTGATCACAAATAAATAAATAAATAAATAAATAAATAAATAAAATACTTCTCTCAATTTTTGCTCATGACAAAAAAAAAAAAAAAATAAATAAACAGCTGGTACCAGCGCCACAACAAAGAAATTGAATAAAGGATCCGATATTAATTAAATACTATGTGGCAATTGTGAACTATTAAGGAGCTCCCTGTCATGATGATTATAAAGATAAATATGGTCATTGTTTTTATTTATCTACTTTGCAAGCAATAGTATAACCAATCATTTTTCTAGTACTTATATATATATACTGGTATGTCTTTTGATATGTGTTTTTGTATATATTTTGGTAGACGGCACATTCAGTATCTTCAAAATAATGACAATAATAGTAAAAAAAAAAACTTTAATACAAGTATTAAGTTTTTTTTTGTGGTGCCCGGGGTGAGTTATGTAGCGAAGATTATCGCTACATATCTTTTCCCTTTCATAAAAACAATCATTATTTCCCTTTAATAAATTCTTAGTTTTATTTTAGATTCCCTTTTCACTAATAAACCCAGTAGTTCAAATTAATTCTACATTTAATAGTTAATTTTTAACTTTCATACTCCCTCTAATAGAAGTAAAACTTATTAACTTTTGGAGCTCTCTGTAGAAATAATAATAGAACTTCTTTTCTCATAAATTTTCTGTTGTGTCTGTGAAAAACATCTGCCCAATAGATACCGCACTTATTAACAAAATAAAGAAAGCTCTGGGCTTAGTTCGTCATAATCTTTTATCCGTTACATTTTTATTAACATCTGCCTTACACACCCTGTTTTCATTCTCACAATTAATGCTTAAACCTAGAAATACTTTTATCTCTGTTTATCCTGACTGTGCTTTCTTATCTGTTCAATTGCGCATCTGGATAATAAAATTTTGGTCAGCAAAACTCCAATGTTTACATCGGCCTGCTTAGCTCAACTATTTCCCTGGCTTAAAATATTTCTGTAACCCTAATAGATATTCGCAGATGTAAAAATAATCCTTGGGTTCCTAGACCGGAAAAGTTAGCCGATACTGAAGGTGTGGTCTGTCAAATTTCGCCAAAATCTTTGTATGAAAAACTTCTTATGCCTCTTGGCGATAAGGGCTATGATGCTGTGTCGTCACTTCACCGATTGCCATCAGTCGGTCAACATGTAGCTCACTTGAGCTCTCAGAATTCCCTCCCTCTTGTGGGGGGCTTGCAGTGTTGTAACTCTCGTTGAATAAATGTATCGTTAATGTAACTCTCTCTTTTCGGAGTTTTTTGTGTGCTATTTTTGGTAAATCACCTGGGCTGATGAACAAACACCATCACACTCACCCATTAATTTTAACACAGAAGCCCTTGTTAAGGGTCTCTTTTGCAGGAGTGGTAGAGACAAAAGTGACGTATTTTTACCAGAGCTACAGTAAACTTGGCGTTACAATTGTCACCAACACATACAGATTTAACATGAAATAAAAATTGAACAAAGGTTTGGAGCAATGAGATGTACGGTATATCATATGATAACATTTTTAAGGCATGCGAAGTTTGGGTTGCCAGGAAATAATTTTTTACGCCTATAATCGAAACCGGATATGTACACGTAAAGACTAAATGATTTGTTAAGTTCTTTGCACATACTGTTAAAAATCTTCTCTTAGTTTGAATAAAATTTTGGTTTGCAGTAACTGCCACCATAAGATGTGAAATCTCGCACTAAAATTTGGAGTTCCCTATTTCAATCACGTTCCAACTATAGGACCCATGCTTCAATAGAAGCTCTAAATGTTGATTCTAGGTTTCACTATCTTAGAGTGGCAGCCATTAAGCATAAAAATTTGGTTCAAACTAGGACAAGATTTTTAACGGTGTTGTAACTAACGATGATGCAAAGACATCTGGTTTTAGAACAATAAAAAAAATCTGCGAACCCAAGGCGCAAAATTACACATAAGTTAACTTTTAATTATTCAGTTATTTATTTCAACGGTCTTTTCATCTGTTAAAGCAGAAAGGACAAATGTAATGTTTAAAAAAAGCTGCATTAAATATCTTGTATTTCTTTTTGACTATGGAGCCTCCAATGGTTTAAATTGTTTGCGAGGGAAAATATTTTTGATAAATGTAAAATACAGTTGATTATGAAACAGTGAGACGAAGATAAATATTGAACATTTTAAATTGAATTCGTTGAGGTTGAAAGAAAACAAAAATGAGAGAGGCTTCCAATGATTAAAAAATGGAACTAACTAAATGATTAAAAAAAAACTAAAAAAGGGGAAAGGAGTAGAATAAATTTAAATTAAATTAAGGATTATGTTGATACTATATTATTTTAATGGAAAAGGGTGGGGAAATGATATGTGACCAAACGCTTCCCCATGTCTTGTCCATCTAACTCTATATTAGACTCAATTTTGAAACTTTGAAATGCATGATTTATACCTTGTTGCTCTTCTGAACATCAATAGATCCAGCTATACTTCTAAGGGCCGTATACAAAATGTTTCGAATATTAGAAGGAAATTTTTTAAAAATTTCTGCTGTTTCAGTAAAAGTGCTTCCAAAGAAATCGTTACGATTGAGTTAACTTTTAATAACTAAGCTTCAGATTGGTTGTATTTTGATATATGTTTCATTTTGTAAGGATTTCACTTCAGTATTTTTTTTTATCTAAATGTTTTATGTGTCTTTGAAACTTAACGATAAATTTTATGCGCACTCTATTCTACATTAAGTACCGTAGTAAGAGTCATTATTGTTTCCTCAGTGATATTTCTAAATTTTAGAATGTTTTAAATAGTGTAACATCACTAAAATATATCACAAATGGTTTTCCGAATAGACCTTAATGCAACGAAATTCTTTTTAGAGTCTCTGTGAATGAACCGTAAATGATATGAATATGAATGAATATCAGTTTGAAGCTTAATAAAAGTAAAGAATATTTGAAAACGACATCACAAAGGTTCTTTTAGACGATTTGTATAAGACTAAAAAAAATATGATTCAAATTTAAAAAGTTTACTTTTCGAAAGTAGAGGTGATAAAGTTATGCTTCATTTATTTTTAAAGCAAAACTCTAATGATTCAATTTTTAAGAAAATTGGTGAGACATAATTTTACAAAATCTACAATGAAAAATTGTAACAGATTTTACTGGCATATTATGTATTTTCTTAATTAAAACCACAAATAATGTTCTAAAATAAGTAATATTCAAATTGCAAAACTGTATTTTTTAAAGTTCGCATAGAAAGTAGAATATTATGGATTGATCGCAGAAGTTTTTCATCATCATACAAAAAATATTTATTGCATTCTTAAATTTATAACCTTTTTCGCTTAGTCAAAGTGAGCAAGCCAATAATATTCGTGTTTGATATTTTACGCTTAGTGAAATACTTTGACATTAATCCCAATATATGTTTAAACTTTCATCATTCTTTTTATATTTTCCAGTTTTTGACAACTTTGATAAATGGTATATATATATATAGATATATATATATATAAAGAGCGAATGCGAAGTATTTTAAAAGTTATGGTTTTTGTATAGTTACACAGTTTACTTAACTATTTGCTGAATGAATGAATAAAATGATTTAATTCAGTTGAATTTAAGCATTAAAATACGATTTATATAATGACGAAATTTTTCACTTCATAGTCAAAGAACGCTGTATTTACCTTAGAAAGTGCCGTTCTTTTTTATTTATATGTTTTATCGCACTTATACAAGAACATTCTTTCTTCACGTGTCTTTCTACTGTTTGTATATGAAGTAGATTAAAGCAGTAGGAATGTTACTAAATTGATTCAGACGTTTGTTGTCTTCCCCAAAATGGCATCCAATAAAATCATGTTGTGATTAGGAATTCAGCTACCACAATTTTTTTTAATCAATTAAAACTTTTATGTAATAACCTACATTAAATTTGATTGTAGGCATTTTAAATTTAAGTATGCTATCATTTACTCTATCTTGCTCTTTATTATATACTGCGAGAATAGCTCTTTAATGGGATGGCTTTTATCAGATCATTGCATTGAGAATTTGCTCTGGGTGTGTAAATCATACAATGTCCTAAATAACTTAGTATCTGTTTTATTGCGTTTTCTGTGCTGTTTAGTAGACAAATTATTTTCCTTAAATTTATAGATTTATTCCTTCGAATATGATTAGGGGAAGATGGAGTACCTCGGACCTATTTTGACTTTTTAATTTTTAATTTTTTTTAAAAATTACGAAAACTAAAAAAGTAAAAGATTTTATAAAACTTTATGATGTTTAACGCTACATACATTTGTCTTAAATTTTTATATAAATAATTTCCATGAAAAAATTTGAATTAAAAATAAAATGAAAATAGGGCCGAGGTACACCACTATTGGTGTACCTTGGTCCCATTACTAAGAATTGAAAAAAAAAATATTGATTTTAGCGAATAAAATCAACATATATTAAACAAGAAGCTACATATGTAATTTTTTCATACATTTCATTGTTTATTAGGTTTTAAAAATAAGAAATTCTAAAGAAACATAAAACTTTAGAACATTTACAAATACTTTAGAACATTTACTATAACTACAAAAGACATTAAACTTATTTATATTAGTAATTAGATTTATTTTAAGCCAAGATTTTAATTATATAAGTTCAATTCCAAATGTTAACTTCTGGAGCTACCTTTCAGATCCGTTAGACAATACCTAGTGTACCTTGAACCCAGTCCAAGGTACACCACTTGATACTTAAAAACAAAACTATCAATCATGACCTTAAGGTTAGGCCTAACATCATTTAAAACACATGGAGTAGAAGCTAGAACATTGCTTTATTATGCATAATCCCCATTAAAAAATAGGTATGTTTTAGAATAAAGATAACATATATCTAAGAAAAATTTACTTTTGAAAGGTGAATTTCCCTTTTTAAATATTGTATAATTAATTGAGCTTCTAAATAAATGCCAAGAACTTAAATGAGACCTCTGACAACATATATCTAATATACAAATGTTCTTGTTTAATGATCTAAACAAATAAAGCTAGAATTAGCATAGGTCCGAGGTACACATAAGTCCAAGGTACACCACTCTCCCCTTCATTTGGTGTAAATCATCCTACTACATAAACATGGATTACATTTTTTTTGAGAGAACATACAGATCCTAATGATCAATCTGTGCTTACATAAACGTGGAAATATTTATCCATCCTTCTTGGGATATGCTTCCTGGGTTTTTGAAAGTTAGTTCATCTGAACAACGTATTGATGAAATAGCTTTGTAAATGTTTAGTAGGTATTTCTCGTCTGTGCTGAGTGCCTTTTCTCGATTTGAGAATTTTTTTTAATTACATCTGTAGCTCAAAAAATTGTGGTGGGAATAGAATAACACGTGGATAGAGATTTTTCTATTAATCCGGTTAATCCACGTACATAAGAGAATTTTCCATTGATCTTGTTCAATAAATAATAGACAGGAAATTCAATTTAGTGCAAGTGGAATTCAATTCATTATAATGATCCTTTCTGAATGTGTCCCACAAAAAAGTCTCAGAACGGCGAATGGAATATTCCTCCATTATATAAACACTCAGTTCCCATCAGAGTCTCTAAGTTCATTCACAAATTACTGCGTTAACCAAGTTAGTTCACCAGGATGGTTCACCATCAAATGTAATCCACATCTAAAGAATAAATCTAAAAACTCATGGGATGCCAGAAGAGAGTAAAAGATGGAATACGCAATTTGAATTATCGATAATTAACTTTGAAGGGGGATATTATACAAATCAAATTATTTGAAAAATGTTGGGGTAACAGACTCTCAGATCACTACTCATTTATCATATGCAATTTTGCCGAAGGTCATAAACGGCTGAATAGATTTAATTCATAACACGCCCACTGCCTAACATTGTTTGCTTTTTCTTACATATGCAGCAGAAAGATGCATGAAGGAGATCACAGCTACATCATTCAAAGTCTGTGCATACAAATAAGAAATAGACCAGAGAGATACATAGTAATCTTATGGCAATCTTTGGTAAAAAATCACAATCAATGTCTAAATAAAATTCTATAATAAGGTGTTCTATAATAAGAAATGCAGCGCTCTTTTTTGCCAAAATGTGTCAATTTTTTTCTAGTTATGCAGAATAAACGCCTTGTTTCATCGTTTCAATAATTATTTAATAATAAAGGTTTAAATAATAATTTTGAATAATATCTAGCTGTATACGAATTTTTAAATGTTCTTGAAAAACTCAAATTTTACCAAAATTTCGAACTTTTGACCAAAAGCGCAGATTAAAGCCATTTTTTAACTGTTAAAATTAGACATAGTTTATTTACAAATTACAACGACCTTTTGTAAAACTATATTTTCAAATACTAAAGTTTTAGATTTATGAAAAAGATTCTATATTTAAGATAATAATAAAGTAATAATAAACCTCATTTTTATGACGATCTAAATGAGGCTTACATAATAACACAGTCATATATTACGTACGCCATGGTTTAAAGATCAATACAAACGGTAGAATGTGAACAAATGATAAACAAATTTTAATAAAATTTCAGTTTTGCAATTTTCGGTATTGAAAATTTTTAAACTTGTGAATAATTGCACATTTTCAATTTTTTTACACCATCATATATATATATATATATTTATCAGTTTGCTAATGCAATAAGTTTACATCTAGTTGGTAAAAACAAAAGCAATTATTTAGATGTTCAATTTTAAATTCAGACTAACAAACGACAAAAAAATTCTTTAAATTAAATTTTTGAATTTTTCTGTGCAACTAAAAAAATTAAGTTCTCTACATGATATTTAGTAATAATATATATATATATATATATATATATATATATATATATATATATATATAAATTGATTAACCGGAAACCTAACTTATTTTTATGTATATTTTGCTAATGATTTAAACGGAAAAGTGTCAATAATTTTTCGAATTCATACATTTATATTTATTTTATAAATAACTAGAGTGAATTGCAGAAAATGTTTCGATAATTTTTCAAATAAAATTTGGTGTACCAAGAGTTTTCCGCATATTTTTCAAATTATTTTTGTAATAGTTTAAAAATACCTCATTAACACGTTCAGTGCTAAGTCTATTTTGTCTGTCTTTCTGTCTGGGGTGAAATAGGATTTCTGTTATACAATCTGTAAACAGAATGTTTTATAAAATATCTAATATGCGAAGGTATTGTAAATTATGCTATGCGGAAAAAGTGGTAAAATTGGGCAAATAAATCACCAGAAAATTAATTAAGTAATTTGCCATATTTTGTGATACTTACGAAAAGCAATTTTTTAAGTTTACTGAGTTTTAATAAAACCCATTGAAATTTTTTCATAAGAAATGGCTAGTGCATTCATGATACAATCCTAAACTTACTTGAAATTTATTTAGAATGTATTCTATTAAATTTTTATATTGTATTTTATACTGTCAGTCACAAATGACTGATCGGCCTAAACAGAAATTTAAGTGTCGATCACCTATGCCTGACATGATACAGAACATGTTAATTTTAATAAATTGTTAAAACATAATTTTTCCATTATTATAGAATAAATCATTTAAGTAAGTAAGAAAATAATCCAAAAGCATAATAATAACAATAATAAACGTGAAAAAATTATTTTAGTAGAGTGGTGATGAGATAAATGTTATACAATACTGCAATAAAGAAAATAAATTGAACACATTTTAATGATTACTAATTATAAAAAGAGAAAAAAAATCTCAAAAAGTCACTATAATAACAGCAGCAACAAGATAAACATTTCCATATACAGATTTCAGGTTAATTATTTCTAATTTAAGTATAAAATTAAAATTTAGTCAATTGCTAAATTTTACTTAATTAAAAATCTCATTTTTCTTAATTAAGAAGAAGATTTTTGTCAAATTGTGAAACAAAATTCTTTATTAAAATATTATTTTATTTTTGGAAATAATGCGTAGTTATAAATTTTTTTTAAACATACACAAAAATAAATTGATATTTAAATTTAAATATTAATGAAGTAATTAAAATTTAATTGCTTGTTTCTATCACGGATATTTTTTAGACATTACATTTTTTGTTATTTAAAATTTGATTCGTCGCAAAATATTAAACAACTCCTTAATTACCATAGTGTAAATGTTTGAAAAATTGGATTATATTTATATATTTTTTCAACATCTGGATACAATAAGCTTAATAGAACTAATTTTTTACGCGGAATGAACATTGTAAAATAATTTTTTTCTAAAAGACAACCATTCACAAATAAAATTATGCTTTTGACCTGCATTGTATTTCTATTAATTTTGTTACATTGTTTCAAAAATTATTTAAACAAATATTTATTTAATTTATCTGATATTTCCTCATAGATAGATTTGGTCGGCTAATTAACCGCTATTAGAATGTAGTAAGTCTATGTAATATTATTTTCTAATTAGATTTTTGAAAGTCAATTTATGAGATGACACATGGATAAATGAAATAATTCGAGCAATTTGCCAAGCAAATAAAACGTTAAATATTATATTTTTTAAACCAGTTTATTACAGAAACACTTAAAGTGCATTATTTGGAAGTTATTTTATACGCCTTTAATTATTTTAGAAAATATATTTATAAAAGTTCTTTCTAAAGTAGACAGTCGGGAAATCAACATAAAAACTTACAACAGGTACTTAGGTATTTACAGCAAAATCTAATCTCTATCAACTTATAGCAGCATCTGAAATCCGTTCATTATTTTCTGAGATTGTCCTATTGCGGAATTTGCTAGAAAATCTGCTGAAAAGCGCCACCTGTTCGGCGATGTACACGCAAAACTAATCAAGTCAAATTTTTATGAGGGACTAACTGAATCTGAAGTAAGATGAAAATCCATGCATTAGTTTTTGAGATACAACCAATAAAAAATCATGAAAAAAGTAGCACAGCATCAGCAGCTGGACGGCGACTTACATCAAAAACTAAACATCACAAATCCATACGGGAGAAAATTCTTGGAATAGTTTTTGAGATAGAGTTATTATGTTAATGATAAATTTTTCAGAATAGCAGTGCCACCTCTTGAGCGATTTACACAAAAAAAATTATCAGCACATAATTATATGAAGAATAAACAGAATCTGAAATCTTATGAAAATTCGTGCAATAGTTCTAGAGACAGAGCAATTGTGGAAATGTTAAATAATGCAGTATAGAAGCTCCAGCTGCTGTCGATATACACCAAAAACTAATCATCACCAGTTTGTATCAAAGTCTAACTAAATGTAAAGTTTTGAGTAAATCCGTACATTAGCTCTTGAGCGCCCACAATTTTTTTAACATATAACAAAGTGACAGAGTGGTGGACAGAATGCCAGATAGAATAAATGACAGACTAACAGTCAGACATTTTTAAAAAATCACCAAATCGTGCTCAGGACATTCTAAAACGTATAGATTCACGAACAACCTGAAGTTGAAAATTTTTACGATTGCAGTACTTTCTTCTAGTAAACATAGAAGAAAGTAAAAGCTAACAACATAAATGACATAATAAATGATATATTAACTTTTAATATATCATTTTTACACCATCATATATATATATATATATTTATCAGTTTGCTAATGCAATAAGTTTACATCTAGTTGGTAAAAACAAAAGCAATTATTTAGATGTTCAATTTTAAATTCAGACTAACAAACGACAAAAAAATTCTTTAAATTAAATTTTTGAATTTTTCTGTGCAACTAAAAAAATTAAGTTCTCTACATGATATTTAGTAATATATATATATATATATATATATATATATATATATATATATATATATATATATAAATTGATTAACCGGAAACCTAACTTATTTTTATGTATATTTTGCTAATGATTTAAACGGAAAAGTGTCAATAATTTTTCGAATTCATACATTTATATTTATTTTATAAATAACTAGAGTGAATTGCAGAAAATGTTTCGATAATTTTTCAAATAAAATTTGGTGTACCAAGAGTTTTCCGCATATTTTTCAAATTATTTTTGTAATAGTTTAAAAATACCTCATTAACACGTTCAGTGCTAAGTCTATTTTGTCTGTCTTTCTGTCTGGGGTGAAATAGGATTTCTGTTATACAATCTGTAAACAGAATGTTTTATAAAATATCTAATATGCGAAGGTATTGTAAATTATGCTATGCGGAAAAAGTGGTAAAATTGGGCAAATAAATCACCAGAAAATTAATTAAGTAATTTGCCATATTTTGTGATACTTACGAAAAGCAATTTTTTAAGTTTACTGAGTTTTAATAAAACCCATTGAAATTTTTTCATAAGAAATGGCTAGTGCATTCATGATACAATCCTAAACTTACTTGAAATTTATTTAGAATGTATTCTATTAAATTTTTATATTGTATTTTATACTGTCAGTCACAAATGACTGATCGGCCTAAACAGAAATTTAAGTGTCGATCACCTATGCCTGACATGATACAGAACATGTTAATTTTAATAAATTGTTAAAACATAATTTTTCCATTATTATAGAATAAATCATTTAAGTAAGTAAGAAAATAATCCAAAAGCATAATAATAACAATAATAAACGTGAAAAAATTATTTTAGTAGAGTGGTGATGAGATAAATGTTATACAATACTGCAATAAAGAAAATAAATTGAACACATTTTAATGATTACTAATTATAAAAAGAGAAAAAAAATCTCAAAAAGTCACTATAATAACAGCAGCAACAAGATAAACATTTCCATATACAGATTTCAGGTTAATTATTTCTAATTTAAGTATAAAATTAAAATTTAGTCAATTGCTAAATTTTACTTAATTAAAAATCTCATTTTTCTTAATTAAGAAGAAGATTTTTGTCAAATTGTGAAACAAAATTCTTTATTAAAATATTATTTTATTTTTGGAAATAATGCGTAGTTATAAATTTTTTTTAAACATACACAAAAATAAATTGATATTTAAATTTAAATATTAATGAAGTAATTAAAATTTAATTGCTTGTTTCTATCACGGATATTTTTTAGACATTACATTTTTTGTTATTTAAAATTTGATTCGTCGCAAAATATTAAACAACTCCTTAATTACCATAGTGTAAATGTTTGAAAAATTGGATTATATTTATATATTTTTTCAACATCTGGATACAATAAGCTTAATAGAACTAATTTTTTACGCGGAATGAACATTGTAAAATAATTTTTTTCTAAAAGACAACCATTCACAAATAAAATTATGCTTTTGACCTGCATTGTATTTCTATTAATTTTGTTACATTGTTTCAAAAATTATTTAAACAAATATTTATTTAATTTATCTGATATTTCCTCATAGATAGATTTGGTCGGCTAATTAACCGCTATTAGAATGTAGTAAGTCTATGTAATATTATTTTCTAATTAGATTTTTGAAAGTCAATTTATGAGATGACACATGGATAAATGAAATAATTCGAGCAATTTGCCAAGCAAATAAAACGTTAAATATTATATTTTTTAAACCAGTTTATTACAGAAACACTTAAAGTGCATTATTTGGAAGTTATTTTATACGCCTTTAATTATTTTAGAAAATATATTTATAAAAGTTCTTTCTAAAGTAGACAGTCGGGAAATCAACATAAAAACTTACAACAGGTACTTAGGTATTTACAGCAAAATCTAATCTCTATCAACTTATAGCAGCATCTGAAATCCGTTCATTATTTTCTGAGATTGTCCTATTGCGGAATTTGCTAGAAAATCTGCTGAAAAGCGCCACCTGTTCGGCGATGTACACGCAAAACTAATCAAGTCAAATTTTTATGAGGGACTAACTGAATCTGAAGTAAGATGAAAATCCATGCATTAGTTTTTGAGATACAACCAATAAAAAATCATGAAAAAAGTAGCACAGCATCAGCAGCTGGACGGCGACTTACATCAAAAACTAAACATCACAAATCCATACGGGAGAAAATTCTTGGAATAGTTTTTGAGATAGAGTTATTATGTTAATGATAAATTTTTCAGAATAGCAGTGCCACCTCTTGAGCGATTTACACAAAAAAATTATCAGCACATAATTATATGAAGAATAAACAGAATCTGAAATCTTATGAAAATTCGTGCAATAGTTCTAGAGACAGAGCAATTGTGGAAATGTTAAATAATGCAGTATAGAAGCTCCAGCTGCTGTCGATATACACCAAAAACTAATCATCACCAGTTTGTATCAAAGTCTAACTAAATGTAAAGTTTTGAGTAAATCCGTACATTAGCTCTTGAGCGCCCACAATTTTTTTAACATATAACAAAGTGACAGAGTGGTGGACAGAATGCCAGATAGAATAAATGACAGACTAACAGTCAGACATTTTTAAAAAATCACCAAATCGTGCTCAGGACATTCTAAAACGTATAGATTCACGAACAACCTGAAGTTGAAAATTTTTACGATTGCAGTACTTTCTTCTAGTAAACATAGAAGAAAGTAAAAGCTAACAACATAAATGACATAATAAATGATATATTAACTTTTAATTTTAGTAATCAGGATGCATTTATGCTCAAATTTTGAGCTAAAAAATCCTTTTTATTTATAATTCTGTTTTATAAAGCATAACATTTACACAAAAAACTGTTACTGAAACCTATATTTTGTTAAAATGCATGAGCGTATAAAGGTTATTGTTTTGGCTTGCAATTAGTTGATCGTGAGTTTTGTTGTAAGTGTTTCAAGGGAAAAACGTTATTTAGAATACTGTTTCATTAAATTTCCTTACTACGCGCAACATATTATAGTTTCTAATTTATATTATGTCTATAAATATTTACAAGATGACCGAAGGAAATCTGTCTACTTTAAAACTTCGATTAAAAATATTTCTGACATATTATGGCGCTATTTAATAAATATGGTAGCCAAAAGTTTTATCACAGTTTTATTCTATTGATCATGTGACGCATTTGGTGTTGTTGGGAGTTGATAGTTAAAGAATAGAACAAAAGTTTGAGATTAGAAAGCGCACAAAATTACATTTCTGTTTTAAATTTCAACTTCAAAAATTATTTTATATGTGAATTGCGAGTAGAAAAAAGTAAACATAGTGACAATGCAGGAAAAAGAAATTTTTTGTGATAACCTGCAAAGAATTTGTAATTATCGTCAGAGATATATACAAAAGGTATAAACCTGATAGCGATAAAAACAATAAAAAGTTCAACAAAGAATTTCTTCAAATTGTTCTGAAGTCACCTTTGAAAATGCACTTAATTCCGGTACTGAAGTCAGTACCAGAAGTGTAATAAAAACAGATGAAGCTTTTCGACGTTTTTAAATGAACACATGGAAAAGGTGAAACAACCCTTTGCTCAAACATTCTTAAATAGACCAAAACAGCTGCTTAAGAGTTAGATATGCCATGGTCAGCAATTTTTAATGTTCTTCGCGGAAAATTAAGGTTCAGGCATAAAAAGTACATCTTCCGCAAGAAACTGAAACCGAATGGTGGCCTTTCCTATATAAAATTTGCTATGAAGATGTGTTTTCGCACCGGAAAGGAACATGATTTTTTGAAGTTGGTAGTTAATTTTTCATAAGATAATATCTCATGTATCTGAAAGTTCAGAAGCTCAATTGCGGAATTTGGAGAACACGAAATCCTCATCCAGAGGTAAATGTAGATAAACAGCCCAAAAGTAAATGTGTAGTGCGAAAAAAGGGACTTTCGTGAAGTGTACAGATATTTTTTATTTAAAACTGTTAGTTATTTTTAAATTTTTATCATGCTTTGAACAGTTTTGTTAATTGTAACAATGTCACAAAAACATTTAATTTAGACATCCTGTGAAATCCGAAGTAAGTTGTTTATTTTGAAAATATTCTATAAACATTAAATATGTAGGGTATATACCAAAATGTCTGTTTCTTTTTTTTTCGTTTTATCGAAAATGACATGAGTTTTACTAACTTTGGTTTTTAAAAAAGATTTCCTGAATACAAGTAGTGTGCTTTGATTGTCTGAGCGAAGCGAAGCTAAACATAGCTAAAAAACGATATTAAATGTCAAGCATAATTCTTTGGTCCAGCAAATCTGTAAACATACAAGTCGGATTTCGACTCTGATTGTAACAGAAAGTACCTATGAAGGTATCCAACTGAATGCACCTGCTATTAAAAATTAGTTCTAAATAGTTTAAAAACTGTATAAAAAATCTGATACAAAGACACCTGAACACGTCATAAAGATTTCCTGTGAATCACTTTTCACCGACTGAAGGTTTTCGTATACAATCGAATCAGAGTACATGGAATAAATAGAAAACATAAAACATATGCAATAAAACATATTAAAATTTATTCAAGAAAGGAAAGAAATCTGTTTTTTTTTTAGTTAAAAGAAAAAGTCATAAAAACATTGATTTTGAGATTTTCATTTTTTCTTTGAGATTGAGATTTTATAATCTTTCAATTGTATTTTTTTTTATCGTGAAAAGAATATTTTCTACTTCGCGTGTGAAAATTAAAAACAATTATAGGTTTTAACCCTTGCCACACCTTGTCTCCGCTGCGGAGAAAGTAAAATATGTTCAAAACTTAAAAAAATTTCGTTAAAAAATGTGGACATCTATTGCCCAAAGCAAAAAATGTTTCCTAGTGGATTAATAAAAATCATATCAAAACGTGGCTTACGTATTACTAGATTCATATATTATGTAGGCCATGGATTAAACAGTAATATACCTCGAAAAATTATTTTTAAAAAATGCGGATACCAGGTGGTCTATTCGCGACTGAAAACAAGAATCATTTTCCAAATGGTTAAAAAAAGGCAAAGTAATATTGCAAAAGTATTATGAAAATACTTAAAATTTTGTATTTTAAAACAAGTGAAAGAAATTGTTCTATTTTTAATGAAATAAATGTGATTTAAAAAGTTATCGCAATTTATCCTCATAAAAATACGAATATTGCAATCGGTATAACATATGCGAAATGGAAAAGTTGTCTTCGAACTATTTTTTGCACACGAGAAATGGCCAGTAGTCCGTTTTTAGATACATAGGCCAGATTTGCGTCAAACAAGAGTGATAGTAACAACCATATTTTTACAAATGTATGAGAGTTATAATAGCAATATGAAATTGCTTTTGAGCAAACAACTAGACAAGTAGTATTTTACGTTTGTTTCGAGTGAAATTCTATTATTCAGTTAATAAATATTATTTAAAGCAACAGTTATAAAAATTAAAGTTTTAATTCAAATGTAAATATATGAAATCCCGTGCCTCCCTCTCCCCCCAAAAAGTCACAATTATGAAATTAAATTGACAGTCAGCGTCGCTTTTTAAATTTGATATTGGATCAAAACCAGATTACGGAATATCCTTGTAACATTTTAACAAATCGATAGATTCTTTTTTTAGGTGGGTTCAAATTTAGCCAAGACTCGTAAAAAAACAACTCTTTTTCTACAAGTGTAACTTAGATACAATTCTTTCCTTTTGAAATAAAATGTTTTGACTTATGCTATTATCTCTTCTTATAATTTATTTGTTTCTTTATTTGTATTTTAAATCTGATGAGACAAAATCGTGTTTCTGAAAAGCATTTTATATGTATTTTAAATAAATGTATTTTATATATAAAATGCATTTTGAAGGAGAGCAAAAAGAACAATATTTGGCGATTTATCACCTTCTCCTGGCAAAATGCCATATTTTTTTTAAATATTTTTCTCAGTATTTTCTGTTATATAATCACTATTGCTTTTATAAAAAGTTTGATGCAGTTCGGGTATTAGAAAGTGAGTTTTTCGCCGAATGATCTAAATGGCTATTAAAAGAAAAATAAAGTTTTGTACTGGTCTATGTATGTATAACAATGCACCTGCTAACTCTTATTGGATAAATTATCTGTATATAATAAGAAATAAATGGTTTCTGATTCTGTACTTCCATGCTAATCTTATAAAGCAGTAACTTTTGTGCATTTTTGAGGTATTATCATTGAAACTACCAAGCAGATTAAAAAAATTATGGAAGTAAAAAAAATGTTGGCGAACATCTCTCCTAAAAAGACCATATTTTATGTCGATGCTACAAACTTCATCAATGGAAGAACAAAAATGTTCTAAAATTGCGAATTCTCTGATCTTGGAAGGACTAGAATCTTGAAATTTGTTGTGATGATTATTTCTAAGATATAATGTACTCGTTATGAATGATTTCTAAAAGTTTTGATAATTTGATTTGACAGATAACTTTAAATCTTTATGATAAACATAAAGATTTAAAGCAAGATGATTTTAAATAATGATTTATTACAGTACGGCAATTGTTTGGATACTTTTGAGATTAGAAACGATAATTTTAGCATTATAGTAACTTATAAGACGTAAATGCCAATTTCTCCAAACATAATATTTTTTTATTTAGAGTTACTCAAATTGTGCGGAGCGTCTGTTTATACTCTTGACATCATTTCAAAGATTTAAAATTACACTGTAACATAAATAAATGTTCTATTTTACTCCATTATTTTTAACGTACTGCATACTTCCAAATCTAACGTAAATGCGTGATTAAAAAATTGAAAAATATTGCTGTTGTGTTTGCATTGGAACGTTTTAAGCCGTTCCGGAAAAGAATTAGTATTTTTTCAAGTACATTACGTCTTGTGGCCGCAAAAGACCCATCGACTTGACTGACAGAGTTCATCAAATTCTTTGAACAGATGCAGGGAAAAATAAACAGAATAATAGAATAATTCCTTATCTGCAGGAACTTGAAAAAAAAAAAGAACACAAAGACATCAAAAAGGATGCAGGAAGTTTCTCTTCATTAAAAAGAATTTTTTATTTTTTTGTTGCAAAAATCTTGTTTTATTATTTTTGCGGAAAAAGTAGATAAAATACAACGTGGTCTTTCATTTTTTAGAGACCTGGCACTTTAGCATCTCTTTTAAAATTCCACTCTTGACGATTCAGAAAATACTTGAAATGAATTGTGTTTCTCCTGGGGAATAAGGGGAGACATGTTCCTTTTTTGGATTCCTTATGTAAATTCTTTGAATGCAATGAAGTGCAACTGAAAAGTGATTATGCTTCGACGAAGCATTTCCATACACCACAGGTCCTATTTTTCGAGGACCCATCTAATACCGCAAGGAAATTCATAAGCGGTGTATCATCACATTTTTATTCTAAAAATCTTTTTTACTTTTAATTTGAAATTAATTTTTCGAAATCATAACCTACGATATCTTCCATCCTTTTGGAACAATAAACGCAGACACCGGGCTAGCACACCCTCTCTGGATTCTGTACCGTTTTCTTCTCTGCCCAAGAAAACGAACGCAGCCGCAAAGGGAGAAGGGGGTTGCCACAATCTCATAATACGCCAATTGGCAGGGTTATAGAAGTGGCGATAAAACATATAGGCCAAATGTTTCAACACGAATAGGGAAATTGAATTTTTAAGATTAAACTTTTGTAGCACCAGAAAGATGCGAAGCCAATAAAGTATATAGGGATTCACCTATTTTAAATAACGCATCAGTAGAATAGAGTCCGATTGGACAGGAGGAGCGGCTATAAAACGGAAGTTCATCCCCCATCGAATATTCGAGAAAACTCAGGAACAATCCACAACCGGAAGTAACAAATTCGAAATCATTCTATCATTTTGAAATCAACAAAAAGTTACGTAAGAAAATAAACTTTACAGGAGAGTTTAAAAAAGATGAGAACTAAAATAAATTTTTAGAATGCAAATTTTTATAATAAATGAATAAAGATTAATAAAATACGCGATAAATTAAATTGAATAAAAATATGACAGTGGTTATGAGTAACCACAACAGTTGCATACGAATTTATATATAAGACTTTGTAATTCATCGATTCAACTCGTTTATTTTCACTATTTCTTTTTATCGCAGTATATGATCAATTAAAAGTAGCATCTCATTTTCTTTACTTATCGCAAGTTATTGAATCATTTTTCTCAGCATTGTCGCTCAGACTAATCTCTCTGATGGAAGTCCTAGTGTTTTTTGTCTACAGGTATAACGTGCTCTAAGTGAATATGAAAAGGAGAACTATGCTTATTTTTAATACCATTTTAAAAACAATTTAATTTCAAAATTTATAAAAAAGAATAATAAAAATATATAACAAATTATATAATAGATGCAGTGTCCAAAAGAATACATCAGCGAAATTTTCGAAATCGAAAAGGAAAAGTTTCTCAACATTCTAACAGTGTACTAACAATATTCCTAATTTATACATAATTCACGATTTCTGTTCTCCTTTTAAATAAACCAAGTAAGAAAAAATATGCGTTAAGCATAGATTATAAAACTCTTTCCATCACTTCCTGAAATCTCGAACAAAACTTCGTTATTTAGATAAATAAGGTGTTACTGTCCACAATCAAATATATATTTCGATACTTTTAAACAGACTTGTATTTAATCTTTCGGTTGATACTATATAATGCGGAAGTTTTGTTTAGCAAGAAAACGTCTTACAGTTTGAAATTTCTCTTTCAGCAATTTAAGCTAATGTGTGGAAAAATACTTCAATATATTTCTTAAGCCCTGTAGTTTAACTAGTACCTTTATTACACGCCACTATCTTGTTAAAATTTATGTCAAACAAAAGCACTTTTAACTACTTAAATCACATGTCCTGAAATTATCATCCATGGTTGATCATGTAGAAATTTTTTGTGTGACCCTTTATATCATTTTATTTATATTCTACAAACATTTCTTAGTAAACCGAACGCAGTTCAAAAATGCATCATTTATTTAAAAACCACCTCTAAGTAAATTATCTTCATATTCAGTAAGATTTGCAAGCTCTTTTGTATAACCCTGTATATCAACTATAGCATTTATATACACCATGTAATATGCAGACATTCGGTAAAACTTAAAAGCAAATATCACAAGTGAAAATGCATTTCATCTATCCATCAGCTATCATCGATAATATACAGTACTTCGGACAGAATATACGATTTGAAATATTTTGTGTGTCCCTGTAAATTCTATGCACTTCATATTATGCATGAAATATTGAATCTCAATAACGTATGTAAATTTTATGATATTTGAAATCGTTTAACATAGTTAAAATATGTCGTAAACAATTCCCTTCGTTATTATTATGTAATGGCCCTTCTTTGAGTGACCCTGTAAATGAATAATAACAGTTATTTTCACTGCATATTTTACAGAATGTATATTTTAGTGCACTTTGTGAATCCATATAAATTTCAATATGTTTGACAATTTGTAACACCAATAAATTTCTTTAAAACGATTTTTCTCATAGGCCGTAATTCATAGGAAATTTTTGACCTGTCCCTGTAAATGAACTAATCATGGTAGAAACTTCATTTTCAGTAGGGCTCGTGCTTGCGTAAATATCAATAAAATATAAAAATTTCATAGCAATCGGAGTATATTTACGAGAGTTAGAGCGCGGATAGACGGTCATCCGGCCAGACAAACCGAATGCATGACCACTTTTTAAGTTTGTTGGAAGGTGCTAAAAAAGGGATATTGTTCTTCTATTGGCCGTTTTTTTACACCTGTTACCAACGACTGAATTGCATCTAAAATTCACACTGGTTTAACTATGTATAATGCATAGTGCACTAGTGAGGTTTCATGGGTTGCTATTTATGCCTCAAAGTCGTTGCCCATTACTCAAAAATTTCCGGGACGGCACCCGCACAATCACAGGGATGACAAATTGGATCTAGATCACCCCATTGTAAAATTGTCAAAAACTAACCTTTAGAAAACATTCACAGTATTTTTTTATTCAGAAAAATAATCCTTTAAGCATTTTAAAGAATACCCGAAAGGAAAAAAACACAATTTCAGACCAAAGATGGTAAGTGTTCCAGTGAATGAAAGAAAGTCACTTTATGGCATACTTGAGTACCTAATAATGATAAATAATGCGGCTGTTTTGGTTATCTTTAAACAGGTTAGCTCTTAGCAGTCAGCTTGCTAGGAAACCAGTAAAAAATTATACAATCTGAATTACAAACGCGACTAAACAAAGAAAATAAAAAACCTTGTAAGACACATCAAATTCAGAATTAAATGCATATGTTCTAGTTTTTGAAATAGACGAAATCTATTAAACACTAATACTTTTGTTATTAACTGTTATTCTGTGTGTTTTGAAAAAAGCGTAAATTATTAGGGGAAAAAACATAAAAACACTGTATTTTCATAAGTTTTTTAAATGGTGTTTTATGGAAACATATTAAATTGATACAAAATGTATGAAAATATTGTTAACACTATGATAAATTATATTCAAATTTCTAATACAATAACATAAATAAAAAAGAAAATGTACCTATTTATAAGAGGACAAAATGCTGTTCTATTACAAAAGTTAACCATTTGGTTGTAAAGTAAACGTTTGTTTTATCATTAAAATCAAATAGCGCTATCAATTTTTCAATAAAAACAAAGGATAATTATAAAAATATATTTCGACATTTTAAACTTTGTTTTCTATCATTGCCTTGGAAGTTCTTTATGTATCAAAAATCACTTGTAACGCAAAATGTGACAATAAAAAATACTATTCATGTCCATAAACATATGTTCCTTAAACATAATTTCAATATTCATTTCCTTAATGTATTATACGTTTATTTTCGAAAACGTAATTAGCACTACCCAATGCTGTCTCAGATTCAGACTAAACAGTGTCATTTTTTGCTTCTTCCGTACTGAAGTTTAGAAAATAAAAAACACTATTTTACACAGTCACTAATGCTGAAGGGTTTGTACAAATACAAAATACTTTTTTATTTTTTTTCTGTTCACTGTTCGTTTCTCATCAAGCTTCACTACTAATTACATCACTGTATATTTTTTAAAAGAGGTATAAAATAAGAATTGTTTACACAAAGACTGTCGCGATATTAAAATCATATTCGTCAATAATTATGTCAAATATAATCTGTAAAAATACAAAAAATCATACAGCGTTTTCTTTTTTTTTTTTTTTTTTTTTTTTTTTTGGGGGGGGGGGTTCCTATTAAAAAATGCATATTTCAGAAAATGCTATCAATGTGTCCTGTCTATATTTAAAATTGATTTTTCTTGCGAAAATATTAAAAGAATGTAATCATCAAGTAAAAATATTCTTAACTTAAAAATTCATGACATAATATTATGAAAACGCTATTCAATATTTTAGAACAGGCATGGGCAACCTTTTCCTAAGAAAAGGTTTTTCTTAGGAAAGGTTTCTCAGTTTTTTAAAAATCAATGATGGGTGCCATTATTAACATGGCTCAAAACATGCAAGAAAATCATCATTTAATATCAAAAGCAATATATGTATGTATGCAAATAAAACATTAAGCGCCTATAGATCTAACGCGCCGTATTAAAAAAAATAATAATAATAGTAAATTATAATAAATTTCGAATAATACATTTTCCCGCAATGTGCTGTATCAAACATTTTTTAATTGGAAGGAGCCAAAAAGTAAAATATCATGTATTAGTAAAATAAAAATGTAATCAGGGATATTGTTCGGTTTTTGGCGATTGCAAATATTTTGCAATAACTACAAATTTTTATGAAATGTAAATTTGCCATTATAAAAAGTGCAGAAATAAAGTCATGAGTGCTCTCTTAAAATGTCAGCCAAAAAATAACTCAAGTTGAGCCGAAATTCACTCATCTCACGTTTTGAAAGGCATAAAATATGTTGAAACAACTCAAATGAGTGAGTTGTTTCTAGACAATTTAAAACAAGATGAGCTATTTAAATAACCAAGATGAGTAAAGCATTTAGGAAACAACTCATTCACGATTCAATAAATTACAACTTTTTAGAAGCTAAATCCACTCTTTCGTTTAAAGAGTGTGGTTCCAAACAAAGAGCCTGAAAGAGCTTTCATTTATGGAAATCATTTAGCACAGTTTAAAAGATTAAAAAAAAAAAAAGCTAAATTTTCAAACTTCTTGGAAAGAAAACTACAGTCTGTATCCCGTCTTTTAAAACACCCAAACGGCCAGAGAAACAACATCAATAACAATAACAAAAATGCTGAACTTCCATACACGAAAGAGAAGAAGAATCGTTTATATTTTTCCTACATTTTACTTCTTAGTGTATTAAAAATTTCTGCAGACACTTATTGATTCCTATCTTCATAATGTTCATAAAAAAATTATAAAGCGTAACTATAAATTAGTGAAAAATGCAACAGCACACATTATTAATTGCAAAATAAAAATAATCATGTGTTGTTGTCTTTCTTTTAATGCGTTGAGTGATAATCGTTGACACGTGAAATACACTTGTAGATTTTTAAAACATATCTCATGAAAATATCAAGGATTTTAAATAAAGTATTCTTTACAAGGGAATTGTATTTAAAATAAAAAAAAAGATTTGTGATGAAAAACCTTCAAAATGGCGCAGTGCTGGACAGCCCTGCTTTAGAATATCATAATGCGGCGCGGAAAACTCAAATATGGAGGCGAGAGGACTATATACGCACACTAATATATATTAAGCAAAATTTTGTATTTGGGAATACTTTTCGGCACAAAACACAATGTATAAACAGTGTTTATTTCTGTTCTAAGTTACAGCATGGAACAAATGTACTCTAAATAAAGTTTATTGGATCGTACGGAAAATAGTGTCTTATTGGTAAAATCAATTCGTCTCGGAAAATTCTACTTATTTATTACTAAATATTAGATACCGGAAACACTATCTAATAATTAAATGAGAGAATTTTTTGATACAAATTAATTTTCCCAAACGGACACGACTTTCAAACGACTCAATATATATGTTCCTATTTTTCAATCTGGGCAATACGAATTTCTTTTACAAATTCATACCATCATATTTATACATAAAAATATAAATACTACAGGAAACTATTTAAGTCATTTGGAATTACCATTTTTCAGTTTTCAAAATACACATCATTACACTTTGAGTTGCAATTGATTTTTATCTTATGATGGACTTTATAAAACTGTCGTCTTTCAAAATTTGGCTTATAAAGGCAACTTAGACGACTACTCTCTCTGACAACTATTTTGCTTTTAAGAAAAAGTGAAGAACACTATTCCTATTTTTAGTCTTTTAATAAAACCACCTCTAACATTTTTAAATTTAAGAATAAAAATGACTTTATGAATGTATCAATTAGTAATAAATTTGGATTTGTAAAATTGAAAATAACCTAACATATTGTGTTATTTAAATTTGAAATAATGATTGGTTTATCTCAGAAGCGCCAATTTTAGTGGAATGGAAGAGAATCAAAGAGATGAAGGGACAGATGTATTATTATATATTTTGTATTTTCACATAGGGGACAGGGGTATCCCTTGTAAAAATTTCTATAGTGATTTCTAGAGGTTTTTTAGTTTTCTGTATTCCCAACTCCCTGGAGTTGGAATTCATGAAGGATTTAATTTGTTATAGTGTTCATTAGTCCAAAAAAGTTTTTAAAATATAGAAAAAAGTATATGAGATTTTTTAACCTACTTGTACCATATTGTATGGATATTTACACGTAAATCTCTTTAAAGAAAATTAAAAAGTAACATTTTATGAAAAAGAAAACATTTTATCTTAAAATCGAAGTTAATTAAATCTTTTAGTTACACTTTCCTTTTCTTCTATACTTTACTATTGATTGATACAGCTCATATTCAAAATATTAGAATAATTGAGAAAAAGTAACAAGAAAAAATTATTTGTCATTTATTTATTTTTTATTCTAAGTAAATGCAATTAAATTTCTTATAAATTAAATCTGGAATGTTTAGATAAGATTTTAACATTTATAAAATATAAAATACAGCACAATAAATTAGGTATACAGCTTCCTTAAACACACCAGAATATTAGAATAAAATTTAGATTGGTTCAAAATATTAGAATATTTTATTTTACGCAACAATATTACCTTATGAATATGAAGTAAATGGTAGTTAATATTTTGTAGCATCCCCTTTAACTTTCATAACAGCGTACAATCGATCTTGCATACTATATACAAGGTGTTTACAAACATTTCTATCAATATTAGCCCAAATATACTTTATACGTGCCACTAACTCAGTTTTACTTGAAGGAGGATTTTCTTGAAGTTTTTTCTTCATTATACACCATAAGTTTTCAATGGGATTAAGATCTGGTGAATTTGGTGGCCAAGGAAGTACCTTAATGTTGCGTTGGCGGAACCAATTCTTAGTTGACACCGAGGTATGCGGGGACGCTAAATCTTGTTGAAAGATGAAATCATCTTCAAATAAATCTTCTGATGATGGAATCATGTAATATTCTAAAATTTCTTGATATATCAGAGAGTTAACCTTTTCGTAGACGATGCATAACTTTACAGGTCCTTCTGCACTCATACAACCCCAAACCATGACACTAGCAGCAAATTTTACGGAACGTTTAAGGCATTCTTTATCAAATGCTTCTTGCTTCATTCTCCAAACTCGAATACCTTGATTACCATATGAAACACAAAACATACTTTCATCACTAAATAATATATTTTTCCAATCTTCATTGCTCCATAAACGTCTTGATTTAGACCAATTCAATCTTATACGCTTTTGTCTTGCAGTCATGAGAGGTTTTGTTTTCGGTACACGAGATTCAAATTTAAATTTATGGAGACGTTTTAATGTTGTCGATGTAGAAACTTCAACTCCTTCTTCTTTCCATTTTCGGTGCAAGAATCGCACACTTTTAAAACGGTTTTTCGTAACTATACGCTTCAGTTTCCTGTCATCTCTAGCAGATGTTTTTGGTTTTCGGCCACCATTTCGGCGATTATTTTGAAATTTTCCAATTTTTGAATATTGTGTTAGTATTTTACTAACGCTCGATTGCGAACAATGTAAATAATTCGCTATAAAACATTGATTTTTACCGTGCCGATACAAATCAACCATACGAAGTTTAGTAGATTCAGGAATATCACTCACACGGCCCATTTTAAGACGAAAAAGAAACAAACTGCAAAAAAGAATACTGATTTTAAATAAAATAGTCTGAATTTAATCAATGATGCCACCAGTTTAGAATTGGTAATAATTAAAGGAGAATTAATGTGAAATATTCTAATATTTTGAACCACTTGAATAAATATTCTAATATTTTGACTTTTCAAAATAATTTTTTTTGCAATTAATCTTTTCAAAAATGATATTAAATTTAAGATAACAAGTAAGTTTAATCAACAATAAGTTCTTAATAAAAATATCGTTTGCATATTTTCATTAAAATACATTAAATTACCAAACGATATTTTCAATTTCTAAAAAAAAGGTAATTATTCTAATATTTTGAATATGAGCTGTATTATTTCATTCCTTGAAGATTTCTTTTGCTTTAACATAAAAAATATCTATGTTATGTCTTATAAAAGAAAAGATAAGCGATTTCAAAATATCTAGTCATTTCTGTGGTAGACAGCTTTTTGATCAATCATTTTACTGTTTTTAAGCATAATTTAAAAAGGTATTTGGAAGAATATTTTGAAACTTTGGATTTCCATAAAGTAGTACTTAATAAATCGAAGCCCATCAAAAAAATTGTAGGTTGGAATTTATAATTTCTTCCATCATTAATTTCACAATTCCTAATTCATATCATAAAATTATGAAAAAATGCAAATTCAACGTATGTTTGGGAATTTTAGCATTTTTGCTAAATTAAAAATTAACACGTGAGAAATATAATTCCAAAACATATTAATAAAAATATGAAAATATAATTTTACATCAAAAGCACTAAATTTTGAATGTTCATAATTCAAAGACTTATCATTCAAAAGACTTGAAATATCTAGGCATAGTGTACACCAAAGATTTGAAATATTTTTTAAAATTGGGTAGTGCCATTACTAAAGGAAGTTTGGCTTCCTTTTATAATGTAGATGGCCCCTAAGCAAATTTTTTATATATAATTTAAAAGTAGACTATTTCCAATCATTTCAGTACCAGTAACTTTCTTCTATGATAATTTGTTGAGGAGTTAGTAGGAAGTGTTTAGTTTTTTCACGGCTGTCCAAATAATAAGTTATTTTAAAGAATACATTTTAATCTTTATTTCCTAAACATTCCGATCCAATTTTTATTTTCAAACAGTATCAGCAAATACTTATATTATATATTTACTTTTCGTAAGCTAAAATTGTATTTCAGCGACTTTTAGGAAATTTAGAGATAGAAAAAAAAAAAAAAGAATTTTCGATGACAATAACGCAAATATGTAACTATTTCATATCACTATACTTGAAAAAACGAGATGCTTGTAGAGCATTTGTTGAGTGAATACAATTTCTGTATCTGAAAAATGATTTAATACAACACGTTCTTTTTAAATTTTTGATAAAACTCTTTTGAACTGAAACTTTTGAAAGCAAATTGTATAGCAACTGCTAAAACCAAACACTCATAAAAGAAAATTGTCTTATTTATTTTTATTTTGTATTGACAAAAACAAATGAAATCACTCGTATTTAAATATCTTCTAAGACTGAATTTTAAAAGTTTATTATTCTTTTTAAAATGATTCTAAGAGAATTAATCAAATAAAAAAAAACAATGAATTTTTAGTTAATTATCACAGATGCGAATCTTCTGCAAATAAACACTTGAATTCTTTACAGAAGTATTAAAAAAGTCTATTTCTAAAGATTTTAAATTAAAACAAATAAATTTAAGGCAGATGTTTTTTTTAGATTTCTTTAGAACTTATTTCATTTAATGAACAATCCTCAAGGCGTTGTAATTTAGAATAATTAAAGAATATTTCGGATTGTTTGTATTGTCTTAAAATACAGTTATTAGTACGAAGAATAAAATCTACAAAAAAGAAAACATGATTTTCTGAAATAAAACACAATACTTCTAACTACTACTTGCAAATTTTAATAATAAGCATTATTTTTATTGAGAATTTTTACAAATTGTATGATATTTATTGAATATATAATAAAAACTCTAGTTTTTGAATGCGAAAGCGAAATAATATAAAAATAAATTTATAAAAGTTGTTTCGAAATGCTACTATAGATATAATAACAAGGAATAAAAATAGAAAAATCCATAAAACATGTATAGTTAACCAATAAAATGTAACTTGTTTCGTAATCGTCTCAAAACATTGCGATAAATATATGCATATATTTTCTGATTAATGTCTAAAATCTTACTTAGTGGAAATGATATGTGATTTTGGATTTGAGCAGATTAAATCGTCAAAAACTGATTGATTTCATTTTATTCAAGAAGTTAATTTCTAGAAAACCTTCTGTACAAGTATTTACATTTTTTAGCAAGTATTATAATAAATGTACTTTGACAATTTTTTCAATAAAATATTTACAAAATTCTAAAATCCGAGAGATTTCGTATGATTTTTAATGACAACTTGGAATACCATATCACATTTTAAAAAATTTCTTCCAATCTATGTGATGATGTAGCATTCTAGGAACACATTTACACAGGCACACACATACATATATATATTTAGAGAGAAAGAGAGAGAGAACGAGAGATGTCGATATAATAGACATCGATAGAGATGTAGAATTAAATCAAATTGAGTCACATTAGCGGGGACTATCAAAATATTCTAATTAAAATATCATTGCAAACTAGATAAATATTTAATTTAAGACATTAAAATGGTAAAATGTAATACAATTTGATTGTAGCATAAATGGAGAAATTTGGATTCAGAATTGGCTACGATATATTCATTAAAATGTAGTAGGTTGATAGACTCAGTTTTTATTGACTTCATTTCCCTCCATGACGACAAATACTTTCATTTTTTAATATCAATGAATGTCATATATTTGTAATAAATAACTGTTAGCTGACATTGCATTTCTGTTCATTCCATCGTTCTAATATGTAACAAAAATCTTGACGCTTCCTTATAATGAAGCAAATAGTCTTTGGATAAATTGCCATAAACTCGCATTTCTATATATTTAAAACACCTGGCTGTTTTTTTAGTCATCAGCCCTGACTTTTCTACTGGACCGATTTTGATAATTATTTTTTTAAATGAAAGCTGTTCATGTGTAGATGTGCCCATTCTGGCTAATTTTTAATTTATTTCAATTTTTATATTTTATTTTTAATTTTAAAAGCTTTTTCGCGCATTTCCTCAAAACAGTGGCAACAGTTTAAGCTTTTCTCACTGTAATAGAATCATGAGAATGTAACTGATGTCATATTAGAAAAAAAAAGAAAGAAAGAAAAAGATTAAAACCTGTGATTTGCCGGTATTACGATCTTTTTACTTTACATAATATCAAAAATTAATTACAATCATTTCGTTGTATTAAGTTATTATTTAAAATAAAAATAAATAAAACGTTTTCTACATTTCAATAACAAACAAAATTTTTATTCTTTTTAATAACAAAGATATCGTTTTTCTTTTCGTTGTCATGGCAATAAAACTAATTATGACAAGTTCATGGAGACTACAAACTAATAAATTAAATTTATTGCAACTGCTGTAAATGTGTATTGGGTTGGTTATGCAGTTTTAGTAACTCCCTGTTTCTGTAATAATTAAAATGTTTTGTTGATATTACAAATACGAGGTGGAACCCGTCGAAATTCTACGAAAGAAAATATTTTAAAAAGAACAGTTTCATTGACTTATAATAAATCTAGAAAATTAGCTACAGTAAAAAATACATTTTATATTGGTCAGTCTAAGTCTCAAACAATATTATTTTATGCTAATATTAATGAAATATTATAAAACACAATTATCCAAATTATTAAACGAAATATAACCTAAATTCACTGGATTTTTTAACAGACTTTTTAAAATAGTATACGCATTTTAATTTCCTTTTTTTTTCAATTTTAAGGGAAAATGCAGTGATTCTGTTGCCACAATTACAAAATTGGTACTAAACAAAGAACAAAACAAAGCAGAGTTCAAAACTGCATTAAGTTTTCGACTCTTTCGTCATAATTTAAAATATTTAAATTGTTAAAAAATATGCGATTAAGACCAGAAGAATCTGAATTTTCGGAATTTATGCTTAAAATAGGTAATGGAGAAATTCTTGCATGAATGAAGAATTCTCTGGAGACTCAAATAAAGTATGTTTACCACCGTCTATTATAGCAGAAAATGACATCGTATCCGAATTTTTTGGAAAAGGATTTTCATTTTCAGATAGTATCACCAAATTAGCTAAAGTTTCAATTCCAACCCCGAAAAACGATCATTTCAGTGAAATTAACCATAAAGTTATTAACCTTATACCTTGCACATCCAGAACGTACATGAGTAGAAATAATTTAATAACTGAAAGTGAAAAAGGAAATCCTCCAACTTCCAATGGAATTTTTAAATAGCTTAGAATTAAGTGGATCGCCAAAACACATTCTCACATTAAAAATCGAAGCAATTCTAATATTACTAAAAAATTTAAGTCCTCACGAAAGTCTTTTAAAAGGGACCAGGTAAATTGTACGAAACATGTACGATATTTTTTTGGATCTAGCAGTTACTACTGGCGAGGGAGTTGCAAAAAAAGTTATGATTCCTAGAATGGATTTAATGCCATCAGATACAACTCTTCCCTTTTTATTTAGAAGGTTTTCATTATTCGTGTTGCGTTTTGCATGACAATTAATAAAGCACAAGGGCAAACAATGGATTCTGTTGATATTTATTTACCTGAGCCAGTATTTAACCACGGCAAATGTTGCGATGTCTCGAGTACGTTCATTTAAAAATTTGAAAGTGCAAACAGTTTCAAAAAGCAACACAACAACTAATGTCGTTTGTAAAGAAATACTTTAACTCGAAAAGAAAAGTTAAATCTTAACTCAAAAAGAAAATAAAAAACCTATCATTGAACCAATATGAAAACTGATTTTCTATTTATTATAGATAAAACTGAATAAAATTTATATTTTCTTCTAAGTATACTTTTCTTTTATGTCATTCATTTTTATTATTCATAAGTTTTAAATGTAACATATTTATTTAATATATATTCTTTTCCGTCGAATTTCGACGGGTGCAGCTAGTTGTTATTATTACATAAGTCACTGTCGCAACAGCTATATTGATTTTAGTGCTAACTGCTCAACAGTTTACTCATTTTCAATTTTTTTGGCCACAGAAACACTAAAATAACAAAGAAAGAAGTTTGTGAGTGTGTCTTTGTGTGTGAACTTTTCTATGATCCATTTCTAATGCGATATTCAGTGCGATTTTCGAAGTAACTTTTAACGATTCTTCATGTTTTTGTGCTTTTAGAAACGATTTCTTTCATTTTTGTCAACATTACTGATTTTATTATGCATCATGATGTTATGTAATTTTAAATTGCATGTAAAAAAGTCGAAAAAATATGAAATTAATGAATCAGCAATAAAGGAATCATTTAGAATATTCACAGTAATTTATAGTAATAAAGAGAAAAGTTTGTGAAAGTGTCAGCGCTGTTCTGAAGAGACCGATGCACGTAGAGTTACAAACTTTTAAGGGAAAGTAGCTCTATATATGAAGATTTGCACCTCGAAACTCAATTCCCGATATTTTGATTATATATTTTTAATTTAATTTTTTATTCGATTTTTAGCGTACTTTTTATGTTTCGAGACGAGTATTGTATGCACAATTAATGAGATGCGATAGTGATATTTTAATGTTTGATATTATACATTAATTTATAAGTTACAGGCCAAAGCCGAATTTAGACCAAACTAGATTGGCCTAGGCCAGACTAGTCTATCCTAACGCCCATCGGATAAACTAGTTTTTCCTAGGCCAAACTAGTCTATCCGAAGGCCCATCGGATAGACTACTTTTTCCTAGGCCAAACTAGTCTATCAGAACGCCCATCGGATAGACTAGATTTTCCTAGACCAAACTAGTTTGGCCGAACGGTCATTAGGATAAATTAGTTTAGCCTGCTATTTATTGGTTTGAACTAGTTTATCCTAGGCCGATCTAGATTGTCCAAGGTCAATTCAATTTAACCTGATTTTATTGAATCTAAAGAACGCTAAGGTGCCAACTTTCCAGTTTTGATCTAATTTATCCTAGGCCGATGCAATTTGATGCGATTTTATCTTACTGACTATCAAAGCCTGAGAGCTAATGTGCTCGCAGATTTTGTTAGTGTGTATGAAACCATATACATGTTGTACGTATGTATGTATGTACATATGTATGTACGTATGTATATACGAAATTCAATAATTCCTGATAAAAATATCCGATTTGCTTCAAATTTTGGACCTAGATTTATCCTGATAACGAACTTCCCTGATTAGTTTCAGGAGTTCATTGGATAAGAATAAGAAGATGGGAACAAAAGGCTAATACGCACCCCCTCCTCCTAAATTTAGATAAGTCAGTTTATCATGCAAAAGTGTGAGATTTTATTAAAATTTTAGGTATAAGATCTTTTTGATTAGGCACCTCAATGATTGGTTGTGGGTGTTCATTGTTTACGTATAAAGAAAGGAGGAATGGGGGGTAATCCCCTTAATTTAGTTAAATAGGTTTTTCACGGAAAATTTACCGATTTGTTTAAAGATTTTTATGTAGGCTCCTTCTTATAAGGCGTTTACCTGATTAATTTGGGGGGTTCAGAGGTTAAATATAAAGGAAGTAAGGATTACTTTTTCAATCGGATAAAAAATTTTTGTTTAATGAAAATTTTTTTAATTCGTAACAGACAGTGGTTTTTCCACACATCACATCACACGAAATTGTTCATATTGTTACGAATTTTGTAAATAGTTAGTGTTTGTACTGTAAAATAATGTAAATAATCTTATAAAGCTCCATTTCTTTACTAATATTAGTTTTTGTTACATTGTCTCTGTTATCAAGCAAACTTGTCTATTATTTTCAGTGTATGTCTACGGCAGATTGGCGAAATAATAAACATATCGCCAAGTTGGCGTAACTTTTGACGACTAATTTTGGTCGCCAAATTTGGCGATATATCGCCAAGTTGGCGACAAACTTGGCGATTGTTGGCGATGGTAACCCTTCCCTCTCAATGGTAACCCCCCTTAGATATACTGATACATTGTTTGTTGTTCCGTGGATTTTTCGAGATGGTTCTAGAAATTTCCCGCACATGCTGCGAGCCTATATAAGAAGAGAAGCGATGCGAGCTGTGATTATTATTTACCAGTCAGTCATTGAGTGAACAAGGCGTTTGTTAGCAAGTTTGCTTGAGTTTCATTTATGTTGTTTTGAATGTTATTAAGTGTTGAGACGTTGTATAAAGAGTCTCTGGGATCTAAAGCTATAATTGTACGATATATTTGAGCAGTTATTTTTGAATATCTAGCAATATTTGTGAGTTTCGAAGACTCTGTTGTTCTGAAGATCTGTAAATGAATTATTTTCTACTTTTCTAAGAGACAAGAGTTTGAAGTTCTCTAACCATAAGATCAAAAGAACCCCATATACGCTGCAACATTTGGTGTCAGAATTTGGAATCTTATGGCGAAAATGAGAGCAATGGAAGAGCAACTGAATGAGTTGTTGAAAGCTATTAATGGATTATCAAATAAAATGGATAAAGGCCAAGAGGAGTTGGCGGAAAAGATGATTAAAGGCCAAGAAGAGTTGGCGGAAAAGATGATTAAAGGCCAAGAAGAGTTGGCGGAAAAGATGAATAAAGGCCAAGGAGAGTTATCGAATAAAATCGACAAAGTCGAAGAAGATGTGACTGAAGAAATGAAAAGAAGCCAAGAGAGAATGGAAGAATTAAAGGAGGAAGTTAATAAAAGCCAAGAAGAAATGAAGAAAACTTTGGAAGAAAAGTTCTCATCGGTAGAGTGAAGAATAGGCTCGGTAGAAGAAAAAATAGAGGAAGTAGAAGAGAAAATTCAGAATGAAGTTTGCAACGTTGAAGAGAAAATACTAGGTGAAGTAGTGAAAAGCTAAATAAAAAAGTAGAAGATCTTGAGAAGAAACTTTCAGCCTGCAGTGTTAATTATGAAGAATTTAGGAATCCGTCTGCTTCTCCCGTGCACATCAAGCTGTCGACATACGACGGAAAGAGTTCCTGGCAAGTTTACAAGACCCAATTCACCATTGTAGCCGAAGCGAACAAATGGAGTGACGAGGTGAAAGTTTGTCAACTGGCAGCATCTTTAAGAGGAGAAGCCGCCGAAGTGCAGCAAACATTGCCCGATATGACGCAACTCAAATTTGAGACTCTAAGTTGTGCACTTGAAATGAGATTCGGCGAAAAATTCTTCAAGGATTATACGAGAATACAAATGAAGAGCCGCCTTCAAAAATCGAGTGAAACCCTTCAAGAGTTTGCCTCGGAAATTGAACGGCTTGCAAATTAAGCATTCATTGACTGTCCAACAAATGTACGGGAAATGCTCTCACTGCAATATTTTGTAGACGGAATAAAAGATCCAGAAGTACAGAGAGCGGTATGAATGGCAGATGTACAGGATTTAAAGGCTGCACTACTATATGCCTTAAAGTTGGAAACAGCTACACAAGCCAGCCGAAGAGATCGTCATTCAGTCCGAGGGGCAACGGTGAACAAAAGCTCAGACACAGAGAGCGACGTCTTGAAAGAAATTAGGAAATTAAATCAAGAGATTGAAGCTTTAAAATATGGAAGAACAAGCTCAAGAAGACAGAATCTCACGTGCTGGGGATGCGGTGATACAGGACATCTCCGAAGAAATTGCCCCAAAATCCACGAACGTGAGGTAAATTCAAACAGTCAGCAGGGAAACTAAATTTTGGCCATCTCGCGGGGCGGAGGTTGCCAGAGAATGAAAAGCTCCACCTGAAGATCCTCCAGATATCAAAAATGAGTGGCGGTGATAATGAGTTATATGTGATAGGCTTTATTAACGGAATTCAGTGCCGTATGACTGTCGATACAGGAGCCAATGTGACAATAATAAGAGAGGTTTTGGCTCGGAAATTGAAATCTAAACTCATCTGGACTCCACCATACGTTACCCTGAAAATTTTGACGGGCGACAAGATAGACATATATGGAAAGGAAAATTTAACCATCAACTTTGGAGGAACGAAATATTACCATACGGCATATGTGGCTGACATAACAGATCCTTGCATAATCGGGCTAGATTTTCTGAAGAAGTTTGATTTCAAACTTGATTTCAAAAATAACAAAATGCTCTCAAAATTTGAAGAAATAAGTCTTTTTGGATTAAATAACGAAATTGAATGTAAACAAACAGTAATAGCCAAAGAAGACATCAATCTTGTCTGAACCAAGTACAGAATTTTTAATTCCAGCTGTAATTAAAAATAAAACTAATTATCGATTTGACCATATAGATTATCCCGAAGACAATAGTAAACAAGCAGGAGTATTGGTGGCTTCATCTGTAGTGGACCTCTCGAAGAAGACCATTCCAGTCAGAATTGCTAACATCAGTGATAAGACGAGGACTATCAAGAAAGGAGAGGTGATAGCATCATGTGCTTCTGTGACGTGCATAAGTCAAAATTCCAATCACTCTCAGAAATCTTCAGATAATTTAGTCAAGGATTTGTTACAAAATACGGACTTAGATCCAAATCAAAGAGATGCTGCGGAAAGTTTAATTAGAGAATTCCAAAGTTTATTTTCCGAAACATCTGAAGACTTTGGACGAACTAAAATGGCACAACACCGAATTGACACGGGAGATCACTCACCTATTAAACAGCACCCTAGACGATTACCTTTTGCCAAGCAAGAAGAGGTGCAGAATTTAATTAAGGTTATGGAAGAAAATGACGTCATCGAACCATCGACAAGTCCATGGGCGTCTCCCATTGTATTAGTAAGAAAGAAGGATGGTTCTACAAGATTTTGTGTAGACTACAACCGACAGAATGACGTCACCTAAAAGGATAGTTACCCTCTGCCAAGGATTGACGACACTCTTGACACACTTGCGGGCAACACTTGGTTCTCGACTTTAGACCTGAAGAGTGGTTATTGGCAGGTAGAGATCCATCCCGACGACCGCGAGAAGACTGCCTTTACAACGGGACAGGGATTATGGCAATTCACGTAATGCCTTTTGGTCTATGGAATGCACCTGCAACTTTTGAACGGCTTATGGAAACGGTTCTCCGGGGACTGTCATATGAAGCATGTCTTGTTTATTTAGATGATATCATAATCATAGGAAAATCTTTTGATGAACATCTGAACAACCTCAGGCGGGTGCTACAAAAATTGAAGGAAGCTAATTTGAAGTTAAGCCCTTCGAAGTGCAGCTTATTTCGCAATGAAATCGCATACCTTGGACACATCATTTCGGCGGAAGGAGTTAGGACTGATCCGGAGAAGATATCGGCTGTGAAAAATTGGAGTCGTCCAGCAGATGTTCACCAGCTTCGAAGCTTTCTAGGATTATGCACCTATTATAGAAAATTTGTCAAAGGCTTCTCGATGATTGCAAGACCACTTCGTAAATTAACTGAAGCCAATCAAAAATTTATGTGGACACAGGAATGCGATGCTGCTTTCGAAAAGCTTAAGGAGGCATTAACATCCACTCCAATTCTGTCATATCCCCAAATCGATAAACAGTTCATACTTGATACGGATGCAAGTAACGAAAGCATTGGCGCTGTACTGTCAGAGGAAATCGACCGCGAGGAGCGTGTTATCGCCTATTTCAGCAAGTGCTTGTCAAAGGCAGAGCGAAACTACTGCGTAACAAGAAAAGAGCTTCTTGCTGTAGTGAAAGCCATAGACCATTTTCATCACTATCTTTACGGTCGAAAATTCCTGATCCGAACTGATCATGCTTCTCTAACTTGGCTATTGAATTTTAAGAACCCTGAAGGCCAGATAGTCAGGTGGATACAAAAGCTTCAAGAATACGATATGGAGATACGCCATCGAAAAGGCTCATCACATGGAAATGCAGATGCTCTCTCAAGAAGACCCTGCTCAGAGAATTGTAGATACTGCGACCGGGTTGAGAAGAAATTTAATGCCAAAGGTCCTGTAGTAAGACAAGTTACAACTGGGTCTACATCATCGCAAGATCCGTGTAGTCACGAGAGCCAGCGTAAAGATCAACTTGCTGATCCTGAAATTAAGCCAATTCTAGAGCTGAAAGAGGAGTCCAACAGGAAGCCCAGCTGGCAAAAGATGGCCCATTACCATCCTACGACTAAACGTTATTGGGCCCTCTGAGATTCCCTACATTTAAAGAACGGTATCTTGTACCGAAAATGGGAGTCTGACGATGAAAAGACATGTAGATGGCAACTACTACTCCCTAAGTCGAGAATTTCTATGGTCCTTCAAGAACTGCATGGTAGTCCCACAGGAGGTCATTTTGGTGTAATGAAGACTCTGCAAAAGGTTCGAGAGCGTTTCTACTGGAATAATGTTCGCAGTGATGTAGAGAATTGGTGTCGAACTTGTGACACCTGTGTAGCACGTAAAGGTCCAAAGAGGCGCACCCGTGGGCGACTGCAGCGTTATAATGTAGGAGCTCCTTTCGAACGAATTGCACTAGACTTCATGGGTCCTCTACCTAGAACATCTGATGGCAATAAGTACATCCTCGTTGTCATGGACTACTTCACTAAGTGGCCTGAAGCCTACGCCATACCTAATCAAGAGACGGTAACCGTAGCAGACATACTAGTTCAACACTGGGTTTCCAGATACGGAGTTCCTCTTCAAATCCATTCTGATCAAGGAAGAAATTTTGATTCGGCTGTGTTTAAGGAAATGTGTGGACTACTCGGCATGAACAAAACTCGAACTGCACCTCTACATCCTCAATCGGACGGCATGGTGGAGCGTTTCAATCATACCATCCTAAATAGCCTCTCCCTCCTGGTGTCTAAAGATCAACAGGACTGGGACAAGAAATTACCTCTGTTCCTGCTTGCCTACAGGAGTGCTGCTCATGAGGCCACTGGTTGTTCCCCTTCTCAAATGCTCTTTGGTCGTGATCTTCGTCTACCTGCGGATCTTTTGTTTGGCCGTCCTCCTGATGCTCCTTTATCGCCCGAGGAGTACGTGGATGAACTCCAGGCACGGATCGAGGAGATTCATTGTCTAGCGAGGAACCGAATCGGATTGGCATCGGAAAAGATGAAGACACGGTACGACATAAAGGCAACTGGACATGAGTTCAACGAAGGTGACAAAGTTTGGTTGTGAAATCCCATACGTCGAAAGGGACTGTCGCCAAAACTACAAAGAAACTGGGACGGTCCTTACACAGTCGTCAACAGGCTGAATGACGTCGTCGTTCGCATACGAAAATCGCCACACACCAAGCCCAAGGTCGTACATTATAACCGGCTAGCCCCTTATTTTGGCCAAAGTGATTAGAAATTCAAAACTGGAATTTCAGACCATGGTCATGAAAGTCACTTTTTGTAATTATGTAAATAGTAATTATTTCTTATTTATGTAAATTTTATTATTATTGTTATTATTTATTTATTTGTTTATTTATTTTAAGTGTTTTCCTCTAACTCAAGGATTGCACTGCCCGGGACGTGCAGTCTTTGAGGAGGGGGTAGTGTTACGAATTTTGTAAATAGTTAGTGTTTGTACTGTAAAATAATGTAAATAATCTTATTAAGCTCCTTTTCTTTACTAATATTAGTTTTTGTTACATTGTCTCTGTTATCAAGCAAACTTGTCTATTATTTTCAGTGTATGTCTACGGCAGATTGGCGAAATAATAAAGATATCGCCAAGTTGGCGTCACTTTTGACGACTAATTTTGGTCGCCAAATTTGGCGATATATCGCCAAGTTGGCGACAAACTTGGCGATTGTTGGCGATGGTAACCCTTCCCTCTCAATGGTAACCCCCCTTAGATATACTGATACATTGTTTGTTGTTCCGTGGATTTTTCGAGATGGTTCTAGAAATTTCCCGCACATGCTGCGAGCCTATATAAGAAGAGAAGCGATGCGAGCTGTGGTTTTTTATTTACCAGTCAGTCATTGAGTGAACAAGGCGTTTGTTAGCAAGTTTGCTTGAGTTTCATTTATGTTGTTTTGAATGTTATTAAGTGTTGAGACGTTGTATAAAGAGTCTCTGGGATCTAAAGCTATAATTGTACGATATATTTGAGCAGTTATTTTTGAATATCTAGCAATATTTGTGAGTTTCGAAGACTCTGTTGTTCTGAAGATCTGTAAATAAATTATTTTCTACTTTTCTAAGAGACAAGAGTTTGAAGTTCTCTAACCATAAGATCAAAAGAACCCCATATATGCTGCAACAATATTAAAAAACTAAATATCCGACCCCTTTTAAAAGTAAGAAAATGCTTAAATAAAGCATGAAACCTAAAATGTAGGATTGGGGGGGTAGAGTAAGGGGACGCTTGAATTTTTTTTAAAAAGCTCAGCTTTTTTTAACGTTTTATCTGCTAATTAAATATTACCCTTATTTGAAACTTTTTGAAACATAATAAAACATGATGTTAAATATTTAAGAAAAAGGACGCCGCATCCAATTTCGTGCATTAGTTCTTCTGTTACAGCTCCTATAAATGTTATGGCACAGACAGTCAGACAGAGTCATAGACTCACAATTTGAAGAACATGTTTTTTGGAATCTCGGACCACTAAAACGTGTAAATGCGTCAAAAACCGGAATTAAAAATTTTCACGAATCAAACACTTATTGTAAAGACAGAAGAAAGTAAAGTAAATAAAAGAATGAATTTTAAATGAACTTCGCTTATTTCAATAGATGTGTTTGAGCTGAGCGGATTCGTTTGAAATATTTTGAATTTGACCTTAAACTTCATTAATTTTTAAAAAATTAAACTTGAGTTTAAAATAATTCTTTTCTTTGTGAGCGTGCCAAACAATGGTGGGCATTAATTACAACACGTCAAATCGAATTGGCCTAGGATAAACTAGATTGTCCTAGGATAAACCAGATTGGACTAGGCTAAACCAGAAGATTGGCGCCGAAGCGGTCTTTGGGATCAATAAAAATACGCCAAATTCAACTGGCCTAGGACAATCTAGACAGAGTCATAGACTCACAATTTGAAGAACATGTTTTTTGGAATCTCGGATCACTAAAACGTGTGAATGCGTCAAAAACCGGAATTAAAAATTTTCACGAATCAAACACTTATTGTAAAGACAGAAGAAAGTAAAGTAAATAAAAGAATGAATTTTAAATGAATTTCGCTTATTTCAATAGATGTGTTTGAGCTGAGCGGATTCGTTTGAAATATTTTGAATTTGACCTTAAACTTCATTAATTTTTAAAAAATTAAACTTGAGTTTGAAATAATTCTTTTCTTTGTGAGCGTGCCAAACAATGGTGGGTATTAATTACAACACGTCAAATCGAATTGACCTAGGATAAACTAGATTGTCCTAGGATAAACCAGATTGGACTAGGCTAAACCAGAAGATTGGCGCCGAAGCGGTCTTTGGGATCAATAAAAACACGCCAAATTCAACTGGCCTACGACAATCTAGATCGGCCTAGGATAAACTAGTTTAAACCAATGAATAGCAGGCTAAACTAGTTTATCCTAATAACCGTTCGGCCAAACTTGTTTGGTCTAGGAAATTCTAGTCTATCCGATGGGCGTTCGGATGGACTAGTTTGGCCTAGGAAAAACTAGTTTATCCGATGGGCGTTCGGATGGACTAGTTTGGCCTAGGAAAAACTAGTTTATCCGATGGGCTTTAGGATAGACTAGTTTGGCCTAGGAAATACTAGTTCATCCGATGGGTGTTAGGATGGACCAGTATGGCCTAGGCCAATCTAGTTTGGCCTAAAATAGGGTTTGTCCTGTAACATATACATTTATTTAATATATATTATTTTTTCTATTCAAATTAAAAAAAAATTAAAGACCCAATCCCTTTTTCAGTAAAGCTTGTGTATATTAGTTTAAAAAAAATAGGATTACTGTTTGATACAGAATAACATTTTCTTATATATGCAAATTGCTTTTCAATAGATGGATCCTTTTATTAAAACTATTTAGCTATTAAATCTATAAAAAATTATTAATTGGACTTTAAATAATAGGATTTTAATAGCGTTAATTTTTGAAGAAAAAGGTAGGTTTATATATAATTTTTTTCATAATTCTAATACCAGAAATATTTGAAAAAAAACTATCCCTGAATTATTTTGGTTTTGATATTCTTGAAGATTTTTTTTGTGGGGGGGGGGAGGTATAATTATCAAACAAAAAAGGTGAAATAAAATAACATGGAACTTTGTAGTGTATACCACTAAATAGGACAGCTGTTATTAATTTATCTTTCGCACAGGTGTTATTTAATCTTTCCATTTATAAGCACTCTTTTTCTCAATAAAGTTACATCTCTACGTAAATATGTAATTTAACATGATAATAAATGTTCTTATGCTTTTTGTAAATTTCTGAAAAGTTTTAAAGGAGGTAAGTGAAAAACAGCCCGATAAGGGCAAAAATAAAAGTTTCAGATTCCAAGAATTGTTCAATATATTTGTATATCTAAAGATATTCATTTTTATTTAACATAAGATTTACTTGATAAATAAAATAATTAAAGGTAGAGTGTTTTGGCTTTTTATTACATTTGTCTTTTTTTGTATCTTTAAATCCCTTTTATTTAAGAAACACCCTAAGAAGTAAATTAATTTTCATTTGCAATTGTATTACACTTTGTAAGACTTTATACAAACATTATTTTATTTTAGTTTAGTGTGTGCTTCTACTTAATACAGAAAAAAAATGTTTCGTGATACAGTATTAGTTGCATTGCTATGGGAGCACATTCAGATTTGTTTTGCCGCACTGAAAAAAGTACATTGTTCAGATGTTAGTGCTGTTTGCTAAAACTTTATTTACAAGTATATATTTAAGAACTTAATAATAAATAATGTTGGGAGTCAATGTCATTGTTTTAAAACCTGACGAAAAACAAATAGTCACTTTCGCATCTGTTCTCACACAATAGAATATCGATACATAAGTATTTTGAAAACTGCGATATACAAGGTGGTTATAATTTGTGATCTGAATTTCTATTATACGTATTTTGGGTGCTTCCGGCTCGAAATAATCATATTTCTTCTTCTGAGGTAATAATAAGTGATTATGCGTCAACGATTACTGTCGATGACTCCACACATGAGAAACCTAATGTACATTTGTTAATGCCTCATTGTTATACCTCTAAAACCTATTTTATAATAAGTAACTGAAAGAACTGCCTCGTGACTATTTCAAAAGCAGGTTGAACGCAATCCGTTATAGAAACTAGAATCTTTATTTCTTCGGGTAAATGATATTGTAAACTCATATTACAGGATCGGTATTCAGTGGGTTGACTCCGCAAATTTTACAACCTGTAAGTAAAAATACATGAGTATATGAAAATATATTGAAAGTCTTTTAAACACTATCAGAAATAAAAGTAATAAAAGAATAAAAGAGAGACCTCGGTTTTGACACACGCACCGGAGCAGTTCGATTATCATACTCTTATATGTATATTTATGTCTGATTTTAATAATATTTACATGTCCAAAATACATGCCTTAAGAAAAAAAAGAGCGAGAGTCATTTGTTATATGCTTGGAAAAGTTACTTATAAAGCTTAAAATTGATTTCTCTAATGATTTTATGCACGTTATTCAATATAAGAAATCAAATACTGTCTTCAGTGAAATGTGCAAATCAGGCTTTGATAGAGGATTTTGTTCCACTACACCTTGGAATGAAACATGCTACCAGAACACAGGTTATTGAAAAATATACGAAGAAAGCAAAGCTTTAGCAAGAAAATTATTTATTCCGCATGATGACAATGATAGTGTGATACTTGTTGGTGGTACGTACATTTATATAAAGAAGACTCTGAACTATTACTTTTAGAAACGATTTTTATGTTTACAAAAAAGAAGACCTTTGGTTAAGTTTATGATGTTCGTCTCTACTTTAGAATACATTTTGGAGGTTTTTGAACATTACTTCGTAAATTCAAAGAACAATTGTACTAACGTTCTTACACATACCTTAAATATGATGCATGCAACATCAGAGAGTTGATTTAATGAAATGTTATTAGGATTATTCATATCAAGGAAACAATTTTGGAAAAATAAAAAAAGGCTAGACATGACGTCAAATTTTTTCAAAGTTTCTCAACGTGCAGTTAAACTCACTTTAAATAAATAGTTTCTATATTTTGTTTACTACTTCTATTTGATGCAACAGCTATATCATATATAGCTATACGTTATATCTAAGTATTTCATTGGTTTAGATGTGGTGGCAACATTATCCATTATTTACTTAAAAAAAGAGCATTTGTACTTCTTATCAAACAAACTTTATGATTGATGTGCTACTAAACATTTATTGAAAATTAATATTTGTAGATTTATTTCCTATTAATAAAAAAATTGAAGTGCACAGTATTATACTCAGTTTGTTGTGTGTGATTGTTGTAGAGATTGAAAGTTGTAGTGTGTGTTTTTCTGCATTTAGGTCATATAATTTCTCTGAAGATGACTCATTAGAATGAATTGTACGAAAAGTGTGGTGCAAACATATTTTAAATGTGATTAATGCTTTTTTTTATCTATATTGTATGCTGATGAGTATCGAAGTTTTCTTTTAATAAAAAAAATGAAGATATTTGTTAATCTAACTGGTAACCAAAATTTAAGCATAATTCGTAAAATGTTGAAAAAATGGAGTAAATATTCGTAAAATTATTCAAAATTACTGGCTAAGATTAGTTGATTGAAGAAGAAACATTGGGTTTATGCAAAACTTTTCAGTCGATTACATCATGCTCGAAATACCTGCGCATGTCGGAACGCTTATAAAACGGTTCACGTGGTCTAGGCAGTTTAAACAAATTTCGTACAGCTGATGTATCAAGGAACTTTGTTACGATCAAACAGGATTCATGATGGTATACAGACGCCAACTGGACATTTTTATGAAAGGACGAATCGTTGGAATGCTGGAATGCGGACGATCACAAACTGAAGTGTCTCAAATTGTTAACGTGGACCAGTCTGTAATTTCAACACTGTGGCAGAGGTTTCAAAATACGGGATTTGTTACCCGGTCGACCAAGAGTCACAACCCATCGCCAAGACAGATATTTGGCAATAAGTGCGCGACGTCAGAGGGACAGTACTGACAGAGAACTGGGTTCGGCGCTCACAGTCGCCACAGGAACATAAATTTCGAGACAAACTGTTTACAGGAGACTCAATCATGCTGGTCTGTATGCCAGAAGACCAACAGATTGCATTCCCCTCACGTCTGCGCATAAACGCGCTCGTTTAAACTGGAGTTTGAATTATCAAAATTGAAGTGAGGGAGAGTGGGCCAATGTGATGTTCAGTGACGAGTCCCGATTTTGTCTGAGTAGTGATTCTCGTCAGGTAAAGGTATGGAGAGAACGTGGAACACGTTTTGAATCAAGAAATGTAATAGAAAGGCATCTTTTTCCATCAGGGAAAGTAATGGTAATGCTGGCATCATGTTGGACGGCAGCACGTACTTCCATATCTTCGACACGGTGTCTGTGACTGGTAAAAGACACAGAGACGAAGTTCTTGAGCATTATGTTCGCTTGTTTCGAGGTGTTCTCGGTCCTGATCTCATATTCATAGATAATATTGCGCCTTGTCACCGTGCGTTACTGGTTGACGAACTCCTTGAAACGGAAAACATCCAGCGCTTGTCATGGCCTGCGAACTCCCCGGATTTAAATCCTATCGAGCATGTATGGTCGGAAGGCAGCTTTTAGCTCTTTCGCGCGCATCCCACTCCGTTCCCGAACTGAAAGAGCTCTCAAAGAAATTTTGAAACTGTTTGAGTCTACAACTCATTCATAATCTCGTAGCAGGTATGGGATATCGCTGTGCAGCGTGTCTGACTGTCAGAGGTGACGACCAAACGCCTTATTAAATTGCAGCATCACTATTTTATTTAATGTTTCTTTCATTTTTCCTTTAAAGTGGGAATCTTTACTATGCTCAGTTTTCTTTTAAACTGCTACTTTGGATAATAAAAGTAAATATTATCGTTCTTTTGAAATATTTCCTTACTTATTTAATTACCAATTATGCTTAACTTTTGGACAGCAGTGTAATGTTTTCGTACAATGTACACGAGAACCACATATTTCAGTAATTGTGATAGCCGTATTATTTTATTTTAAATTATTTTGCCTGTAAGGCTCCTTATAGCTAACATGGGTACTTCTGCTAGTTTATTATAAATACAAATATTTGAATCGGAATGCAAGCATATCATAAATCACAGGTAAAATATCATTTGTAGTAAAAAAGTCACTCGATTTTTACAAATGTTAAATAATCTATAAAAAACTTTATCCAAACGACACCATATTTTTATGCATATTTTAAAATTCTAATCATGTAATTACAGGAAAAACTAAATGTGAAGAATCACTACATGTATAAAAATGCCTTTTTAAAAATTTACCAACATAATTGACAAATGTTTATGAATGTTTGGTTATGAAAAATGTTTGGGTTTGTCTGTCCCTCTATCTGTCCTAGCTGACTATTGTGAAACAAAAAAGAGTTTGAGCATCGAACTGTATTAGTGTGGAAAATTTGTTTGGACAATATATTCCGTTCACTCATCGCACTCAAAATTTTCTAATTTGAACAAAATTGAACAGATATTCGAAATAGAGTAAAAGTGGTAAATGTTGTCCGAATGAACTCACTTAATATACATTATATAATAACTGAGATGTAGAAAAAAGAAAAAATATCACACACCCCTCCATTATCTCCTTCGTATCCATTCAAAGTGATGAAAACGGTCAATATTCCTACAACTAACCTATATTACTAGATCTGTAAATATTTTCCAATCGATTTAATAATTTTGTACTTTATGAAATTCTTGAGGCTAAAGGGCGAAAAAAATACCACTCCATCGTCCTCCCCGGAGGGCTACGATAAGTAAAAATTATGCAGCTCTTTACCCATCCTTCTACGACTCACGACTCACTAGAGGAATGTGGCTGCACTTAGAGTGCCACCCACTTTCTTCATAACAAACTAGTCAAAAGAAGGCATAAAGAGGTATCCTGCAGATTCACTAGGAATTCTTCTTAGTGTCAAATTGTGCCATAGTGTGACGAGAAGTCCGGGGGGGTTTTAATGAAACCATCACTTCGTTCATGCCCATAAACTTTTGAGGAAGCCTATTTTATCAGTTTGACACTGCATTCAACGGCTTACGTGTGACATAGTATATCTGCCAGATTCAAAGGAAGAGATTGGCTTTTACTGCCTGAAAATCAATTTAGCAATGTCAGCCTAATAAATGATTATTAAATGAGATGGGCCAGCAATTTTGAATACAGATCAATTTCTAATATCATAATAATTACTGGCGTCAAAATTAAGGCCAGAAGAGGAAAACATTTGCCAGATATTCCATTTGAAGGGTGTCTCTGCCTCTGGATTTCAATTCCCGCCAAAGTTATCAGCTCTTGAACATGTTGTATATCTTTAGAATACATTCTTTAGAGAAAGGAATGGACAAATATAGCATTTCTTTCAATAACCTTCTTCACCACTTCTTGGATTTTTGCAAGTAAACTTCTACATTTCAAGATGCATTCAAGAACATCAAGTCCCTTACATATTTAAGGTCTTGTCTTAATTTCGCACTTCAGATGTACGTGTACTGTCATAAAGTCAGTGACACTTTTAAAGAGATCTTCGGGTGTGGTTTCCAATGAAGTATACAATACAGTCTGAGAACTTGTTTACTATCGTTAACCAGAAAGCGTGAGGTATTTGTTCAGAATCCCGATTTGCTACGTCTGAGGAACAAGAACCATTAGCACAGGAAACGGCAATATCGTGCAAATAGATATCTCTGGTTTTTCGTCAGGATTTCTGAATGATTGGGTGGAATGTCTCAATCAAGTGTTTTAAAACTAACTACAGGCAAAAGTTTACAATAATTCAGCTGTTTATATAAGTCAGAGAAGTAGTGAAGAAAACCGTTCAAACGGATGCTTTCGTTGTCCATAGAGAAAACCTTCTCCTTTCAGTGATAAGAAATGATATGGTACAATTCGTGCTCTGGTACTTCGGCGCGTTCTGAAATTCAAAGACATTCTCTCTAAAATCAAATCCGTCAGAGAGTTTCTAGGCAATGACAATTATGAATTTAATAATTTGTATGAAACCAAGACTACCTGTTCACTTCATTTGATAAATATTCTTCAGCTGATAATGAAGACTTCTTTTCCAAGTAGGAAAAGTTAACTCTTCCTTTGATCTTGGCAGAGGTACCAATTCATACGCAAGCCGTAGACCGAAGTGTATAGCTTGGAACTCAGGTTTCATCATACGTTTATAAGCATTTGTGACATGATGGCTTTCTACTAACCACCCTCGCTTCTAGTACTATCATGCTTCAATTTTACTCTAAATAGGAATTCACAGTACTTAAATTTGCACTTGGATCTGGATAACATTTCATGCCCACCTTTTCATTGGTTGATTAGATAGGCTAAGAATGGGTCCCGCGGTACCGCCCCTTTCCCGTAGTACGTTGTGAATCGCCTATAGAAGGACGGTCAAGTTCTGCACAAGTTAGACCTCTTGTACCTTTCCGGGGTGAAGGATAGAGCTGATGATGTTTTTTCGACTTTTAGTCTCACTGTTATCAATTGTACAAAAATTAGACTGATTCGTCAATATTTATATCTCCACATCTCCGATAATTTGGATTAATTTAACGAAAATTTACCATTTTCATACCCTTAGGATTGTTGGAATGGAACAGAAGAGGTGTGTGTGATATTTTTTCATTCATTCTATATCTCAAGACCATTAAGAGAGTTCGATCTGAAAAATATACACAATCTACGATTTTTCGTCTATCTGCTCAGTTTTTTTCAAATTCAAAACTCTCAAGCGCGATGTGTGAACTAAATATTTTATCCGATTTGAAAAAAATTGACCTCTTGTACTTATATTAACGAGTAGCAACTTTTCCGTATTATTACAGTTTGATTCGACATTATTTTGTTTTTCGTTCCGGTCTGGTGAATATACTCGAATTGTCTTTTCATTGATATACGTTTAGATTTATCCTGCCATATTCTCTATTGAAAAATATAGTTTTTGGGGTATTTTAATGATATTACCTCATAATAAACATAATAAAATTGATATCAATTTTTGATGTGCAATAAAACAAGCTTTCTTTTGAATATGGAGAGCAAAATATCACACAGAACAAAAAGTCACACAGAAGAATCTGTTTATGTACTGGTATTCGGGGAAAAACTCTTCGCATTTATTTGTTTTGCACTTTTTAAAACATTGTGAAATTGAAATACGTTGATCAGGTTTATTTCAGGATGCTTGCATTAGAATATGACAAGAATCGCATTTAAATAGACACATAAAAATTTACGGATATAAAATTGTATTCGAAATATTGTCTACTAGAGATGATTGCTTCAATGCTTTTTTTTAGTTTTGATATGCACTTTTAAGTTAAACTAAATTTTTGAACACGTATTGTTTTTGAATTTTATAGACCATATATTAGGCTACACAGAATAATTCGCATGTCTAACTGAAAGAATATCTGAGAGAGTCTTTAAGAGAATTGTTCAAAAGTGTTTTTTTATTTGAAATATACATTTTCAAACTACATTCAGCTTTTTAAAAGATGTTTGTAAAACATAATTCAAATGATATCCAGAGCAATGCGTATAACTAAATACAAAGCCGACCATGAATGATACTTTTTGAAAGTATTATTTTAGAAGATTCAAGCGTCTTTTTGTCGGAATTAAAATTTAGCTGAATATTTGAGGTACTTGAAAATCAATAAATTATATAGAGGGTTACACAAAATAAATCAAATACGTTTCCGTCTAATATTAGGAATTGCGGAATCTGTATTTTTATTTGTGTAATGCGTTTTATTATTATAGTAAATTTTAGTATCCTACTATGTAGAATATCTGCAATTTTATAAGCTTAAGCAAAAGAATTAAGCTTATATGCAAATTAATAATAATAATAATAATAATAATAATTTTTGCTATCGACTGTAATTAAAGAAATCTGGTTTTAAAAGATATTGCAACCTTTTGCAAAATATTTTCTTGGGTTTCTTATGTGCATTATTAAAATACGACGCTTTTTAAAATATATTAAAATGTATTGGGAAGAGTTTTATAATTTACATTTGACGCAGGATTTGTCTTTTTTGCTTTGTTAAAAACAATAAAAATTGTAGGATTTTTTCCTGTCTTGTTTGAAAACTAAACAAGAATAATATATATATATCTCCATAATCTTTTCCACGTCATTATTTTTTAAGCTATTTCATTTATATAGAACAATTAAGCTGAAGGTGGAATGAAAAAATACAAGTTTTTTATTATTTTATGAACAAACTATTTTAATTTTGACATTTGATTAAAAAACTTAATTTTTACTGCGTTATGTTTAATAAATGTTACTTGAGATCCTTATTAAACTTTATGAAAGTAAAATAATTTCGTAAAGATATAAATTTTGATTTTTTTTTTTTACTTTTTAGAATAATTTATAATTAATTCGCAAAATTAATAGTTATTTAATTGCGCTTGATAAATAATAATTTAAGCTACTTAAAAAGTTTGACTTTAAACAACAAGAATAACCTAAGAAATAATAATATTCTATAAATACTTTAGTCTTCTGAATTATTCGCAAAATACTAGAGCACGTACTGAAAGAGTTTTTATTTTCTCATTAGTAGTTCAGACGGAATCTCTCTCTTTTTTTTGTATTAGTTGCAACAAATTTGTATTTAGTTTAAGGAATATATTCAATTTCTTCTCAAATATTTTTGTAGCGGTTTGTATACTTTTCTTTATTATGTATAAAATAACAATCATTTAAACACGTAAAACCATGTTGTACCACATATTTCACACTGCACTTTCTTTAAAAATACATTTTTTATTTTAAAATGTCCTTTTGCCTGTTAATGTTTTTAAGGAATTAAAATATGCATTATATGATTCATAAATGTATAGCTAAATATTTTAAAATTCACAAACATAATTTCTAAGTTATTAACTATACAGTGCTCTGCAAAAGTTTAGACACTGGTGTTTTGTAACCTTTAAATAAAAAATACAAATACGTGAGTTTTACAAATGGCTATACTTATTTTCAAACACATTTTAAACAATGTAAAATAAAAATAATGGTTATAATGTAAGATAATATTTAATTTAACTGAAAAAAGTAAAATTTGCATATTGCAAAAGTTTAGACACTTTTTTTATTTTTAGCCAACTGTTCATGGAAAAATGCAAGTTTCCAAGTTATGATGTCACCTGTCTGAAGTATTTAATTATATCTCGATATAGCATCAGTTAGTGACGATGCTGCGAGCTAAAGATATTGTGTTAGATGAGGTAATTGAAGTAGGAAAGCTGAAGTGGAAAGGAAAGACATTTACAGAAATTTCAGCAGCATTGAATCGTCCAAAGTGGTCTGTCTATGAAGTATAGTCAAAGGATGACGCCTTCAAAATAAAACATAATCTGGAAGACACTGTGTGACGAGAAAATGAGATGACAAAAGGATCCAGAAACTGACATTTACACAAATAATGATTGCTAATCACATTAAAAGTAAGTCAGGACTTTTAGTGTCGACGGACATGATTCATAGATGAATTAAAGAAACAGGTAAATCAATTTACATGAAAATGATAAAACAATCAGCTTTAAAATCACGCTACAAATTGCCGAGAATGAACTTGCAAACATACGTCATATGGACACAAATGGTACGCTATGATATTCAGTAACCGAAAAAAGTGGAGTTTGAATGGCCCAAACGGGTAAGCATACCATTGACACGACTTGCGTAAATAGCCTGTGACTTTCTTAAGTCGACAACAAGAAGATGACTTTTTAATGATTTGGTCCTCACTTTGCTTTAATGCTCGATTATCTGTTGAGTTATTCATTGGTTGCCAAGCCACACAAGACTGCATACATACATTGGAGATTAATTTTTAGTCATTTGTGGAACTTTTAGCTGATCTAAAGTATGGATTTTAACAAGATAATGCGTCTATTCACGTTGCATACAGAAGAAGAACTTCGTTTAACTCTGAAAATACTACTGATCTCAACTGGCCGGGGTGTAGTTCTGATCCGGAACGAATCGAAAACCTTTGTAACATCATACGTCGTAATGTTTATGCAAAATTTTGCTGTACTTTTCTTTTAATGAGCTTAGAGCCGCTGTTGAACATGTTTGGCACAAAATAGACCCCCAAGTAACGCAGCATTTAGTTTCTTCTATGAAAATTCACATTCTTGCACTAATTGCAAACAATGTGGGCTCAACTCGATTTTAATTTGTAGTTATTTTTCTGTAAATGTACAAATTGTCTATACTATGGCCACAATGTTAATTTCATTTTTTTGTCATTATATTTTATGTAAAAGGTGAAATTCAAAATTTATTGTTTGTGAATAAAGGATAAGTCACAAGTAATGTATGACAGATAAATTACGAACAGACGGTACATACTTCTGAATGTAGAAGCGTAATCGATCATTGTCTAATCTTTTGCTTAGCACTGTATTAAAGTTTACATGCATAACAGATGAAGGAAAAGACGATTTCAGTAATTGGAGTCCAATACTTTGTCTTTCTAATTTTCTTCTCACGTATATATGACATTTAAAGTTATATTTGAATATAAGCTCGAATGTCAGAAAGCTTTATCTAACAGGCATTCGACAAGATTTATTTTAAAATCAATCTCTTATTTGCTTGAAAACGGCTCACCCAAAATCTATTGTGTGTCCCTGCAAATATTACGAGTTTTCTATTATATAGGAAATAGCTTGTAGTAAATCTCAGTAACGTATATTATATTCATAAAATGTGAAACATTTTATTGAAACTAAAATTCCCCTCTTTAAAAATGCTTTCCCTTATGCGATTATATAATGGAAAACTTTTGTTTGGCCCTGTAAATAAATAAAAAACCTTCTTTACATCGCATATTGTACAGCATGTGTATTTTAGAGTACTTCATAGATGGATATCAATTTCATTATTTTTGAAAGAATGCAACATCATTAAAATGAACTTAAAACTTCTTTTCCCACTGGCCGTAATGTAACGGAATACTTTTGACTGTCTCTGTAATGGAATTACACAGTTGATTTTCACAAAAAATTGCAATAACTCAACAAAATTATACAAAATTTTTTTTATTTTGAATTTCAAACCTTTCGATTGAATAGTTTTGGCGCAGTTACAGGCGGATGGATGGACCAAACAACAACTATAGTTGCTACCCACATATTTAATTACGAATTTACCCAATAAAAGAAGCTGGTAGAATTCTACGGAAATGGTGTATTTTTATGCTATTTGTTTTGAAATTTCTATTTGTTTTCATTGCATGCTATGACACTTTACAAAAATATAATAGAAAAAAAATAGAAAAGCTATTTTTAAAAATGACAAGAGGTTCTGACTCCTTTAATGCTAAAATTAACGTGCAATTTAAAGTTGGTTGCAAAAAAAAAAAAGAAAATAATGAAAATAAAAAATAAAAGATAAAAAATAAATAAATAAATAAATAAATAAAATAAAATAAAATAAAATAAATAAATGCATAAAAGTTTTTCCAATTTACATCGAGCTCATGAGCGTTATTTTCGGTACTTGCAGTGGAAAAATAACAATTTAAAGCAATAACGTTAAATCTTTGGATTTTGTGAATAAAAATGAAATTTCCATTTTTAATTTTCATTTAAGTTTTTTATATATAGAAATAATTAGAAAAAATCGTGAATTTGAAACTATTTACAAGTAATTTTACAATTTACGCAATGTCAATTTTTAGGTGCTTTCGTAATTATGTAAATACAATGCAATCGTTAACCGTCGTTCAAGTCCGTCCGTCTTCCGCATTTATCAGAGCAAAAACTACCCAACTGATTTCTTTGAAATTTAAAAAATATAATTGATGCATAATTTTGTCAAGTTATTTCACATTTCATGAAAATCGAATGTACAGTTTAATTATAGGGACAATCAAAAATATTCCGTTACATTACGGCTAAATACGGAAAAATAGTTTCAAGTGCATTTTAATGATGTTATACTCTTGTTAACATGATATAACTGATATACAGCTACGAAGTATGTACTTATAAAAATAATGTATATATTGTATAATGTGTGGTTCAAAGACTATTTGTTATTAATTTACAGGGCTTCACAAAAGTATTCCTTTATATTAAGGTATAAGGGATAACATTGTATGGGATGCGTTTGAATTTTGTCAAACTATTTTACATTTTACGAAATTGATATATGGTGCTGAGGTTTACCACAAATTATTTTCTGCATAACATAGAGCAAATACTATTTACAGGAACGTATACAAGATTTCGGCAACTATACTGTATCCAAAGTACTGCATATAAATTTTAAATTTTTTGTTATAGTAAGAATGCACCTCATTTGTTCCGCTTGACGTAAAATTCTCGGCTTGTTATTTCTTAGAAACTTCAAAACGCAAAAGTGTTAGTTAAAAAATATATATTCTTCATTTTAGGAAGTAAATGTGAGTACATTCCTTTACATAATGTTTGTCTTCTACCCCAAAGGGGAAAAATGTACAAAATACTAAGAAAATCGAAATCCCAATTGAATAACTTCCTTCAAAGAAACACTAATTGTCTGCATATAATTCTAGAAAATATTTCTTCTAACCAATAAATGAGAGAAGAAAAGCTGTTTCAGCACGTTTCCTGTTATTTTACCTATCTAGAAGATAAAAGTATATAGAGAGCATTCTTACTTGGTTGTTATTGTTTATTTGACTATAGATTTTTACGAATAGAGAGTATTACATTCTTGAAAATTATCGATTTACGGTTTTGGTCGGATTTACATATTTTAGGAGTCACAGAAACAGAAAAACATGTTTTTACAAAATGTCTCTCTGTGAGTCTGTGATTTTCTCTGTCTGTCTGCATGTTACACAAATTTATTAATCTCTATCTCGAGAGCTAATGAAATGATTTTAATAAAGCTTCAGAATCAATTATTGTTTGGTATAAATTGGTGCTAATTGTTTTTTATGTTAACTGCCCAACCAGGATCACTGCTATGTTATTTACATAATATTGCTATTTACACAATAGCTATACCTCAAGAACTACTGCATAAGTTTTCACAAATCTTCAGATATAGATAATCCTTTATATACATTGGGTACTGATTGCTTTTCGATGTACATCTTCTAAAACGTGTCATTTCCTATGATGCATTATTCATGATTATTGCAAAAGCTGCATCATTTTCAGCAAACTACAGTTTCATTTTCCATAATATAATTTCGTGCTTTACAATTTTTGTTGCAAATCGCTCTACAGATGGCGTTACTATGCTCCGTTTTTCAGGGTTTCCGCAATAGCTATAATATCTAAAGTATTAAAGCATGAATTTTTATTTATTATTAGATTCAGTTGGTATCTGATATAAATTGGACATGTTTAGTTTTTTTCTGTGAATCCCTCACAATCGATGCAGCTGTGCAAATGTTTTTTCAGACTTACTTGCAAGTAACTCCGTCTTAAATCTAATGAACGGAATTTCCTCTAACTTGACACATTTTCACAGCAACTTGACATGAGTTGTTGCTGATTAGATTTTGGCGTAAATCATCTAACTGGTGGCTCTGCTATGTCATATCTTTCAAGAAGTATTAAGATGTATGAGATAAGGAAAGTTTTTGGATTGACACATACGACTAATTTTTTACTGCTTAACCTTCTCACTGCTGCTACCGGCAGTGGGAAGGTTCACTAGGCTGCAGGTTTCACTGTATTAGAAGCTTTATTTAAATTAATATAATTCTACAAATATAATCCAATTTTAAGAAATTAAGTTATGAGTGATACTTTCAAGGGTTATAAGCATATATGTGACAAAAAAATTATTATGCTAAAAAAAATCCCTCTTTTATTAATATTTAAAATAAATTAAGGAGAAAGCAACATTACATTTTTGTCCTTTTGCTCAGCGGTCAGGGAGTTGAAGTATTTTAAATTTAGAGCACTGGAATAAAAAGGGAAATATCGCATTTATTTTATTTTATTATAACGTATTACAAGTATTATTAAAATAAATATGTTTGTAATTTTTCTTCTCAAAAAAATAAATATATTATCGTAGGGGAGACCGGGGCTAGTAGTGACATTTTCGACATTTTTTTATATTAGCCGTAAAATTTGAATTGAAGCGAAAGATTTAATGTATCAAATCATTAGAGTACGTCTTGCGTAACATATTTATGAAACTATTTTTAACATTATAAACGTTTTTCATAACAGAAAATTAATTCTGCGTAACCTCGAAAATTGTCACTACTAACCCCCGGTACGGGGCAAGTTGTGGCATGCTTGGGGCACATTGTGACACATAAATGACACATACAAGTACATTGTAACATATACATATTATGTAAGAAAGGCGATTAAATGAGATGTGTTAAATCAAGAATGAGAAATTTATTCATTTATAACATTCTTAAAAAAAATAAAACACTTTCATGTTTTAATAATATTGCAAATCAAATTAAAATAAAATAGTTAAAATGTTAACATTTGCAAACTATTAATCTTTTATAAAGATACTTTTAGAGACAATTAGCAATAAAAAACTGTCTTAATCAGGAAAGAAATAAAAAGTAAGCCTACACGAATCTTTGGCCATTTTGACCTTTGACTGGGAAGCCTACTACAACGTGTAGGCCTATATGCTATATTGTCATCGCTTGTTTCAGCGTCTGATTTGCAGTTAATACAAATATAATAAGGTTCATTTTTGGTACATTTGACATGCGTCCATCTTTTACATGTCATGCATTACACCCAGTCTTCTCCGGGTCTAGAAAGTCTGTATTGCTCCAAGCAAACTAGACATAAGCAATTTTCGTCATCTTTAGAGCTATCCAGTACTTGCTTCTCCCTGTTTTTTTCAATAACCTAGGTGTATTATTTTTATGCACTGCTTGGCCTTTCCATTCAGTTTCTTTTTTTTTTTCAATTTGTTTTCTGAGTTCTTTTGATTTTTGCTCTGCTCGAATTTTTTCTTTTACAGTCGTGCTTGTCATAATGGCAGATTTCAAACATTTACGATTAGATCGCTTGCCTTTTCGAGGTCCTGCTTTAGGAGGTAGTCTTATTTCTGAAAGACATACTACTGACACATTGCTATTATCAGTTGCCATAGAATCATCTAATTCAATGAGATTTCTTACTTCTGAAGAGGGCCCTACAATCTCACCATCATTGATTAAAGTTATTGCTGAAGTTCTTGGTTTATTAACAGTTACATATTTACTAATTTTTTTATTGTCATTCTGGTCTTTAACGCTCTCATATTCGATAGATAACGGTGGATCAGTTACTAAGAAACATAGGAAGTCTTCATCTGTAAAAATGTTCCTATTAAATTCCCAAACGCCACAACAACGAAATCCTGCTTGAATGTATTTTGGAGCGGCAGCACTAGAAAGAGCTATTTTGACAATACCTGGTGTGTCGATAGATCGACACAGTGCTTTCAGGATGCAATTTCAACCATCCACATGCTGCCTGATTGTATAATTTTTTGAACGGCCCGTACACTGACACATCAAGAGGCTGTAATCTGTGACTCGTGTAAGGTGGAAATGTCACATCTTGCCTCTTAGATTTTGTCACAACTAGCCCCGCGTTACGCTATTTTGAATTTAATTCATTAGTTTCCGAAATATTGGCATGATTAACAAATGGAATACATAGAATAACAGCTTAAAATATAAACATTTAAATAATGTGAAGGAAGTTTAAATACCTCAGTATTGCTAGTGGCAATGACGATTCAAATGGAGGTCGCAAAATTTACTTTTACGATAGAAAACAAGATAAATATTTTTATCTCGATAACAACGCGACGCTATACTTAAAAAAATACGCAACACATTGAGACAATGAACCTCTTCACTCACATAAGGCGACAGGTGCTGCACCCTATTGGTCAGTCAGGAAGCTCCATGGCGCAACTTGCCCCTGGCATAACTAACCCCGGTCTTCCCTATTTATTCGAATACCAGAAAACAATGAATATAAGTGATAAAATGAAGAAAAACTGAATTAAATGCTTAGCTTTATTAGAAAAAATGCTATTTGTTTGGAAGGAAATAGATATGTCTGATTTTCTAATTACATGCTACATTCTAGAGGCTAACTATCTAATCTCTTTAAACTGCTTAACTACGTAACTCCTTAATCTCTACTTAAATAAAAAAATATATTGTTCTCCACTTTACTTTAACATTTATTGAAATAAGAGTTTAAAAACCGCTGTGAAATATATTCAGCAGCCAAATGACTTCACTTTAGTTAATCTGTAAGATTTTTTTCTTCTTTTTTTATCTTTTACACTTAAGAACTGGCTTAAATTTAAAAGTCTTCTAGACATATTTCAGGTTTTAAATGCAGATAACGTCTTCATGTTTTAGTACTGACGTAATAGACAGTTGGCATTTAAAAGGTGTCATTAACTAGGTAAGTATCTCTGTGTAAAACATGTAATAGGGATGTTATGAAAGACATAGTAATTGATAATAATATTTTAAATTATCTTCAAATGTGTTCATTCTGTATTTTAATTACCGTAATTCTCCATTTATCGTTGTGTCAGACTTTAACCACAGTTGTTAAAAATGGAAAAAAAATAAGAAATTTGTTTTCGATGATAATTTGGAGATCATTATTTATGCATTCCTGTTATTTACAAAGACATATTTCTATACATATACATACATCTTCTATATCTGTAAGCAGAATAAAATCTAAATTTGAAAAATGGCTTTTATAGTAACACATAGGCATTGAAACAAAGAGTGTCGAAGCTTCACTATCATTTGAGATGAACTACAAATTATTTTCATTAGTCTTGAAAATATATGAAAGTCCAAATAACAAACATGGACTCGTGACCTCTATAGAATTGGATTCCGCCCGATGCCTCTTGAAATCTAATTTTGAAATTTTTCAGATTAGTTTCTCCTACGAGTATCACATCGAAATTATGACAGACACGTGTTCATTTATTAAACGGAAAAAATTCAAAAAATGCTAAGCGGATTGTATTTCAGAGATAGACAAGCTCACTTAAGGTCATGATATGGTCTGTCATCAGTGGAAGTGGTACAGGCGGTTCTTAAAATGTTGATATCATCATAAATCAGGTTCAGTGTAAAAAAAAATATATTGAAAGGGAGGTTGATCCCTCAACTAAATGATTGGTTTTCCGATATCTCCAATATTTATTTTCATGCATGACAGGGTGCCAATTCATAAAGCGAAAACAATAACAAAACTCTTAACTAAGTAGAAAATAAATATTTGCTATAGCCGGGAAATGTTTCGTATCTAAAACCCATCGAAAACGAATGGGCGTTTCTAAAGCAAAAAGTAAAAAAGCTTGACAAAAATCTTGTTTAATTTCTGGCATCATAAAAAGAAAAGGCAGAAAATCGAAATAGTTTAATCAAATTCGTTAGAGCGGTTTTTCTAGATAAAATTTTATTGACCCATAGTAACCCAAAACTTACCCACTAACCGAAATTAATCGAACCTGTTTTATAGTCCAGTAATCTTTCCGTGTCGAAATTTTCTCAAAATTGAGCCTTTTTTTATATAAAATTTGCTTGACGAGGACTCTCATTGACTACAAATGACACACTAATCAAAATTCCTCGAGCATGTAACATATGTTCGATTATATTTTTGTGCGTATATCAGTATCATGCAAAATTTTGACAAAATAATTTGGGACTTTTATAAAAAGAATTAGTTTGATTCCGATCCCTTGTGACCTAAAATGACAGACTAATTGAATATTTTTGAACATGCAACCTAACTCACTTTTCTTCGTGATCCCGAAAACGATAAAATACAAAATTTAGTCAAAATCATTAGAGCCATTTTTAGATAAAATTACCTTGAGCATCAGTGACTCCAAAATAACTTATTAATCGAAATATTTCGAACATATGATTTAGACCAATGATATTTTGTGTCTAAAAACGGTATAATGTAAATTCTTATCAAAACTTTTTGAGCAATTTTATATATATTTAGCTTGAGACTGTTTTATAGAGACCCAAAATGACCTATTAATCGAATTTTGTCAACATAGTACGTAACCCAGTGGCCTTCTCGATCCCAAAAAACGATACAATATAAAAGTTAATCAAAACATAATGAATCGTTCATTAGAAAATTAGCTTTACACACATCGGCTCAAAAATAACCCAGTAATGTAAGTTTCTCAAACAATTCCACCTAGCAAAATGTTCTTCTTATTCCCAGAAACGATATAATATGATATTTTGTCAGAATCGTTTGTTTTATTTTTCTGATAGAATTTGTTGAAATTGATATATATATTAACCCCATATTTTAAAGTGTGTATTCTTTATTTTCTTATTCTAAAAATTCTTAATCTGTTAAAAGCAACACTTTTCTTAAAACCTATTAGTTTATTTTATTATTTCATTAGTTTCATAATATCGTTTATTTACATTTAAAATGTCATTTTTTTAGTCCATGTTTCCTTGCGAAAAGTTCGGTAACCGGATTGTTTAAGATAACCCTCCGATCGATTTTGAAAACTTATTTTTTTCTTTCTCCCGCTTTAGATTTCTCATTACTTAGTGACTCGATCTCTCAAACGTTTTGTAGCCATATTGAACATTGCTGTCTGATTTGGTTTTCATGCAACCTTTTGTATATAACGGCACTACTTTCACTTGGAAGATAGAATTCTTCGTTTTTTGTGCTGCTTCAATAATCCGTGTCACCTGGATACAGCTTTTTGCCAACAATTATCCTTCTCTGGTATGCTACATTTTATCCATTTTGCTTAGATGGATTAACACTGAGATATCAATTCAAAACTTGTGGAATGATCTCTATCTATTTGACAGCAAATAAAGTAATTGGAGCTCTACTTTGATTCTTTATATAAAGAAGAAATTTCTCATGGAATTTTAAAACATTACTTAGATTTTGAAAAAAAAAGTGTTCGTCTGTCAATCGATTTAATAAAATCCATTTATTTCAAGAGATGTTGTTCTGCGAATGGTCCATCTAATTATACCTGACTTTCTTTTATGCGAAGGGGGTTTCAACTATTGATGTGCAGATTGTTCGATTTGGTGTGCAGTGGTGCAAAGGAATTCATTGAATCATTCCTGATATAGGCTTATGATTCAAATTGTCCTATATAGTGTATACTTTCATTAAGTGCCAATGATTCTCTCATGTTTTTCGGTAATTCTTGATGTTTTTACATTTATTGGTGGTAGAACTTTAAATTGTAATTTTTTTGTTATTATTTTATCATCAAATTTGTTTACTAAATAACTAAATACCAAATTAAATTGCCATTTTAGAAACTTCTGTAATTAATTATATGTTGTTCATGTAAGTTCCATTTGCTTATATACCGCTACAGCCACAGCTTATAAATTTCACTAGAACTCATAAATTTTTGTAATGGCAAGAATTAAAAAAACACAAAATGCACTTTAAACTGCGTTGTAAATTTTACTCAGTTCTGATGCTTAATAAGAGACAAAATGGTAACAACAAGCAAAGAAAGAAACAAAACTTAATTTTAGTTTCAATATTACGCTTCGTTAAATTTTGCAAATAATGTTGTTAGATTTTGACGGCCTCAGCTCTGAGTGCATTCTGTAACTTTTCTTAAAGTAAGTTGTTAATAAAAGAGACCGGGAGGGAGATTATACTCTACAGACTTCGTTTTCTTGTCCGAGTGGTTTCTCTTAGGAAAACAAATAATGATGTCATCTCCTGTCGAAGGAATAAAATTTAAAATACCCTGAAGACATTTAATCCAGATATTTTTATGAATGTACTGATTATGAATTATAGTAAAGAAAAAATTAATTATAAAAATTAATTACATTATAATAAAAAATTAATTGTAGTAATGATAAAAATATAAATATGACCATATTATGCTTGAAAATTCTACCTTAGTTAGAACTTTTAGAATCAGAATATTATATATTTATATATTTTTTTCTATTTCCCGGTATTGAAATATTTACAGTAACTAAAATGTACTTATAACTTAATAATTTATTGTCGAAGCCAATGAGTTATTGTTTGAGATTTTATAGAAAATTATCTCTAAAATCGATACTTTCGAACAATTTAAAACAGATAATTTTAATTTATAATACAATTTTTGGAACTAATATTGATTATTACATATTAATTCATCAAATAATGGATTTAAATACGAATCATAAAATGGAAATTTTGTTCTTTATTTCTATATTTGTATTTGTTTCTTAGATTTTTTTTAAATACCATTATGAAAACAAACAAAATCAAAACATATTTTCGTTTTGTTAATTAAAAGTTTCCTCATATTTAACGAAGTTTTTATCCGAATCCAATATGTTCTGTACAAATTCAAAGTCTTTACGATTTGTTTTCATTTTTTTAAGTAAAAATGGCATTCAGCTTTGTTTTATTAAAATAGTGTTAATAAAAATATATTTGAAAATCACTAATTAGTATGCATTTATTGAAACATTTATTATGAAACACGTGACTTAATTATTGGTTTCAGACTACTTTGAAAAATACAAGTGTTTAGCAGTTTCTGAAAACATTTTGATGATTTATTTGAATTAGAACTTTTATAATAATTTAATGAAGTGTATAAATTTTTATTTAGGAATAATAACAAAAAAATATCAGTTTTTATAATATTCTTAAGACAAAACAGATGTTTTATTAACTTAGAAATTATCTGACTATAAGTATTATTTATAGATAACACTTTCTAAAAATTTTATTAAGATATCTATATTATAAAGGCCAAATGCATCTGTGCGTAACGCATACGTCATTTTGCGAATGGCAACACTTTCAAATTTTAAACGAGATTTTGGTTTTGCAAATTTTTAATTTTATAAACATTACGCATTTTCAATTTTTACATCATCGTATAGAGGAAAAATGTACTTTTAAATGTAATTTATTCGAAATGTGTATCTTACTTTACTTTTGAAATATTAATTTTTTTGTAGTTTTTAAAGCCATTTTTCTAATCGTGGCAACAGGAGTTCTTCATTTCTCTTAAAATTAAAGAAAAAAAATGATTATTGTATCTTTATGTTACCATTTTTTCATTAAAAGGGAAAAAATGAGCTGTTAAAAAACTCGATAAATTTAGATTTAATTTACAAATTTTGGTTTACACGTAAACGAATATAAATACAATATAACCTCCATAAGTTGACCATTCAAGGGGCTGTAATTAAGTGGTCAATGTACAGAGGTGGTTAACTTAGGGAATTTTTAGAAAACATTTAGCACAATATTAGAAGACATTTAGTTAACTTTTTTAGCATTTTTAAGAAAAAATTTCGAAAAAAAAATTAGTATTTTAACGTACTCATTTTTATTTTTACTGAAGGTGCTATACATTTTTTAAATTTTTGAAAGAATAATTCAATTTTTGTTTGAGTCCTCTTTTTGTTCATTAAGTAACTATAATACAAAAAGCACTTTCACAGTTTACAAGTCCATTAAGCATGCTTGGACATTTTCTGCATCGAAATATTTAAGTTGCTCCATCATGTGCTTTACATCCTCTTCCTTCAGAATTGGAAACTTTTCAGTTTCAACCGTCACTTGGATAATCATCTTCTTCGCCGTCCATTTATTGTACCTTAGATTACTCGTTGTTCTTAGTTTCAGATAGTATCTCATTAAAGATTGTCTCTGGGTCTGGTTCAGCAGATATTGCTAACTCACCATCCATAGTAACATAATCTTCAAAATCAACTCCATAAAAATTTGCAAGGGGTATAGAGGAATCTCATTCTCTTGCACCGATGTTGTAGTTATAACAAATCCAGCTTTCTTAAAACAGTTCTTTATCATGGTTTGCGTAACTTTATTCCAAGCAGAGTTAATCCAATGAACACCATTCAAAGCATTTACTGAAGCAGATATTGACGATGACAATGCAGAAGGCGATGACAATGCCTTCATAATTACCCATTTTGGAAGTTGAGCTCTGTAGTGCACTTTGAAGGACTGAATATTGTCTTGATCTAAAGGTTGTATTTTCGAGGTTGTGTTTGGGGGCAAAAATTTTAGTTTCACATTTGTGAGATTATTCATTTCTGGGTAGCAGTGGCAGTGGCAGCTGCCGTCTTCCACGAAAAGATAAAATACCACTTCTTTTCCCTCATTTCTGAGTGAATTCCTCTATTCCATTCTTTGAACAGAGCACTGTTTATCCAAGCGAATCTATTCGCTCTCCAAAAAACAGGAAGCTCTTCCGGTTTTACATTATTAAATGCACAAGGTTTAGTGTATTTGTCGATCACAATAGGCTTGAATTTTCCCCAGTCATACTAGCACATAGAAGAACAATAAAACGCTGTTTTGAAAGTTTTCCTCTTTTGCAAGCATCACCCTTCATTACTAAACTTCTATCAGGCATTGCTTTGAAGAAGAGACCGCATTCGTCAGCATTAAAGATTTCCTAATCTTTAAAATTTTTAGCAAACTGGGGATTTTTGAATAAACTTCTCCACCACTTCAGCTGAAACCTCATTCGATTTCCACACAAAGCCTTTTGAGAAATTTCATATCGTAGTTTGAATTTTTCAAGCTAACCCGCTGATGTTTGGAAGTCCTCGATTTCAAATTCTTTTGCAATTTTATTTGTACTTCTTGAAGCATAGGTCCTGATATTCTTGCATTGATTGATCTAATCTCTTAAAAAGAAAAAGAAAAAAGTGGCTTCGTTTACAGCATCGAAGCACATTTTTCTGCACTTTCTTTGAAGTCCCCTGTTTTCGGAAGAATATCTTTCCAGATAATCTGCCTTGCGTTTTAAAATGGTGCTCACAGTTGTCTTGCTCACACCAAATTTTTCCGCTGTTTTTCTTTGGTTGCTGCTTTCCAGAAAATTAAGTAGATCAACTTTCTCCCTTAATTTAAATTCTTTTAGAACTTTTCTTTTTGCCATTTTTAATAAAAATTTCCGAGTTTCTGTTACTAAAGTAATAAAGTATCTAAAAAAACCAAAACTAAAAGACATGTTCATGTAATGATTTTTACGGCTTCATATGTTTTAAAATGTCTTTGAATTTATGCGAAAGATTACTTACTATATCAATAAGGGAAAAAAATAAACATCGCTTAGCATTTTTTTTTTTCAAAACGTTTGATTTTTAGTTATTAATCACATTTTAGGAAGGTGGATATTTGTATTTCCGGAAACATAGCATCGTCAGGTAAAGTTCGGTTAGGTAATTTAGAAATTTAATCTGCAACAACTTATTTCAAGTTCTAACTGAATCTAAAATTTGATAAAAATCTGTATATTAATATATGTGATAGAATCATCGCAGAAATCGTAAAAAACCTGGATAGAAGCGCTACCTGTTGAGCGATTTACTAATTTACTAAAGGAATGCTAATTTATATCAGAGACTTACTGAATTTGAAGCTTGACTATTATACATCATAGATATCATTATCTCCTGAAACACAGCTATTGCGATAATCAGGATAATGCCACATAGTAGCGCCACCTATTGAGCGATTTACTCCAAAAACTAAAGAATACTAATTAAATCAGATAATAACTAAATCTGAAATTTGATGGAAATTCGTGCATTAGTTCCTGAGATAGAGCTATTGAAAATATCATGAATAAAGCACCATAGTAGCGCTATCTTTTGGGTGATTTACATTAAATCATAACAAGAACCTTATAACATATTGTACAAACAGAATATGAAGTTTTATGAAAATCTGTCTATTAGTTTTTGAGATATAATTATTGTAGAAATCCTGAAAAGGGCAGAATAGCAGCGCCACTTGTTGGGTGATATACACTAAAATTTAATCAGTTCCTGTTTATATTCAGGTGTAAATAAATCTGATGTTTTGTGAAATTCTGTGCATTAGTTCTAGAGATAAAGCGCCCACAAAATTTATGTCACTTACAGACAGGTATTTTTTAAAAACATGATTTTTGGAATCTCTGACTCCAAAAACATGTAAATACGTCGAGAATCGGAAATTTTCACGAATCCAATACTTCTTGTAAAGATAAAAGAAAGTAAAAAGAAATGTGGGAAGCAGGAATTTGCGGTTTTCAGATAAATATTTAGAGTGGTAGGGAATTTTGTATGACCCAGGAAAGAATCGATACAAAATCTCAACCATAAGGAGATATTGCAGAGAATTCCATGGAATAATTGTATATTGCTCCCACAACGCAAGGTTAGGTATATCAACGTAAATACCTAACCTTGCGTTAGGTACTAATAACTAAATCTGAAATTTGATGGAAATTCGTGCATTAGTTCCTGAGATAGAGCTATTGAGAATATCATGAATAAAGTACCATAGTAGCGCCATCTTTTGGGCGATTTACATTAAATCATAACAAGAACTTTATTATATATTGTGCTAACAGAATATGAAGTTTTATGAAAATCTGTCTATTAGTTTTTGAGATATAATTATTGTAGAAATCCTGAAAAGGGCAAAATAGCAGCGCCACTTGTTGGGTGATATACACTAAAATTTAATCAGTTCCTGTTTATATTCATGTGTTCTTAGCAAATACTGCAAAGAACAACCGGCCGGGACACCAACCGTTAGGTTTAAGGACTAAATGTCCAGGAGGGAAAACCCTATCGACGAACCAGCAGCACCACCTCTCCTGGGACAAGCCTAGAAAGCGCCATATACTAAAATAGAGAGAACAGAATATTCCTATCTGGAATAAAAATAAAATAGCACACAAGATTCGCCTTACATAGAAAACAAAGTAAAATTCCAAGAACTGATGTTTTATAGGTAACCGCCAAATAAGAAATAAAAACAAAACAAAACAAAAATACTAATAACTGTAATAAGATTTAACACATGTAAATAAAAAAAACCTGACTATTAACTTTCTTCAATAACATTAAAGAATGAAAATAAATATAATACAAAGCAAGATAATAGTTAAAAGGTGCCAATGCACAAAAACGACTGACAGAATATATATACACATAAAGAGACATTAGCTTTCGACAACTAATTAAAAAAAAGAGGACATAGTTTTAGATAACTAATTGAGAAAAAACACATATTAATAATACATTACAGTTTATAACAGTCTTCGAAGGCACAGTTACTCAAGAGTCATATCCCAAGTCTACAATTTCTATTCAGTTTGTAATAATTCTTAAAAAATGTCTCAGAATTCAACGTTGACTATATCAGGTTACCCCTAGTAAAATGCTAATGTAATAGGTTTTCCAAATTTATATCATATAAATGAGTACAGTTGATTCAGCACATTATAGTTATCTTTAGGTTTTTCGTAATTATCTGAATCAAAAAGTGTGCGTCTTAAGTTTTATCTCACCGATTTACTTTGGTCAAAGTTAAAAAAAGAAGGGCATGAATGGACATCTGGCATATATGTAATGTAGCACATTCCTACACTTTTCCACAGTCACAGTTAGTTAGGATTTAGCGAATACTGCATGTACATGTTTTTGTATCAGAATCTTGCGGTGTGTGAGCAGGGCTGTGCAGTCGGTGGGGAAAATGACCCACTCCGACTCCGACGCCATCTCATTAGCTGGCTAAAATACTAGAGTTGCTGAAATTAAAATTATGATTGAACGCAAGAAAAATAAGGCGAAAATTTCGGTATTTCGGCATTAACTCAGTTCTTAGAGATAAAAAAATTAAAGAAAAAAAGGAAGAAAAATATTTTCGCACAAGATTTATTCAGCAATCCAGAACTTAGAAGTTCCGAAATCGAAGAAAGATGTCAGGAGTCTGTTAGATCTTCTATCTTATTATAGATCCTATGATTTCCCGACATAGCTCATCCTTTGATCGAATTAACCAAAGAAAGGGCACCTAGCGAAATTATATGGACCGAGCAATGTGAAAAAGCTTTCGAAGATCTGAAGCAGGCCATTAGCGAAATGCTAATATGTTATTCACCGAGTTTTGAGAAATCTTTTATTATTCAAACAGATGCATCTTCATATGCGATAGGTGCTTGCCTATCCCTACAAGATGAAAACGAAAGAGAGCACCCCATCGCCTTCCTAAGCAAAAAACAGTCTAAAGTGCCAAGAAAGATATGCCACACTCGAGAAAAAAGCATATGCAGTGATTTTCGTCTTCAAAAAGTTTAAACATTACATTTAAGGCTCGCAAGTGACTGTCGTGAGCGATCACAATGCATTAAAGTTTTTGTCTGACAGTGCCTCTCAAAGTGTGCATCTTCAAAGATGTAATCTGGCATTGCAGAGATTTCAAGCCCAAATTTCCTACCGACGCGCGACGTAGAAACCTCCATGGTAACGAAGATTCCCTGAGTAGACTTATGCGTCACACTGGACTTACAAGGGGACCACTAAACATGGTGCTCACAGATTTTGATGAATTCAAAGTATATTGTAGGGGTCATACCATTAATTATTCGGCTGAAAGGGTTCTTCCAAATGGGCCTTAGTTTTTGAGAAATTGGGGGTCAAAGTTCAACGTATATTTTAAATACTTATTAGTAAAGCAGTTTGTCAACAGCTTCGTGGCTCCGCGGTAACGTGCGAGATTCCAGACCCGGACGTGGCGGGTTCAACTCCAAGTTAGAGCTTTTTTTTTATATGTTTCATATATGTTAAATTCTTTAAGCAGAATTGGAAATTCTACAGCTTTCAACTTATTAATATTTTCTTATGGGGATAGTTTACTTTTTCATTTTTTTTTCTTATTTAAAAAAGTATGGTTCAAATGATAAACTAATTGCGCTTCAAAATTCGTAAAATAAATAAAAATAAATAAAAAATGCCTATACAATTAAAATTTTCAAACGTATAAAATTTTTGAATATTTTAAAATCCCTTCTACTTTAAATATTAATAATTTTGCTCATTTACATTTATATACAGTGTCTCACATAAGTGGTGGGACACTTGTGCTTTACAAAAGGAAACTAATCAAATAAATTAAAACAAGTAAGAAAAATCATGCGTTAAGCATAGATTATGAAGCACTTTCCAACACTTAATGAAATCTTTAACAATACTTTATTATTTAGGGAAATAATAGTGTACAGCCAAATATACCCAAATATGTATTCCAGTACATTAGAACAGCCCTGTATTTCATATGTCAGTTCATATAATGGGAAAATTTAGCTCAGCAAGAAAATACCTGGTAGCTTGAAATTTCTTTTTCAGCAATTCATACTATTAGATGGAAACATACTTGAATACTTTTGTTCAGCCCTGTAGTTTACATTCTACCTTTATTACACGTCAGCATTAGGCTAAAATTTATTGTAAACTAAAACACTTTTAAAACAACTGAAATCACATTCTCATAAATTATCATTCATAGGCGTCCATGTACCGAATTTTTTTGCGTGGCCCTGTATATCCCTTTATCTATATTCTGCAAACATTTCTCAGTAAATTGAATGCAGCTCAGCGTAAAAATGCATAGCTTATTTAAGAACCACGTTTAAATAATTTACGCTCATATTCAGTAACGTTGGTGAGCTCTTTTGGGTAGCCCTGTATATCAACTATAACATTTATACACACCATATAATGTGCATATATTTAGCGAAATACAAGCGCGAATATCATAATTAAAATGCATTTCATCCCTCCATCAGCCATCATCGGACACATATACGGTACTTCGAAAAGAATATACTATTTGAAATCTTTTGTATGGCCCTGTAAATGCTATGTACTTCATATTATGCAAGACAGTAGTGTATAATTTATATCAAGCTTCAGTGACATATATCAGTTTTATTATACATGAAAAAGCTCAATATATTTAAAATATGTCACACACAATTCCCCCTTTTACCATTATCTAATGGAATTCTTTTGTGTGGCCCTGTAAATGAATAATAGCTACATTTTCACCTTATATTTTATAGAATGCATATTTTAATACGTTTGACAGGGTATAACATCTTTAAAATTCCTTGGAAACGATTTTTCCCCATAGGCCGTAATGTAATAGGAAATTTTGATTCGCCCTGTAGATAAACTGATCATGGTAGAAACTTCATTTTCGACAGGACTTGTGTTAGGGTAAACGTCAATAACGTCTTAAAATTTCATGGCAATCCGAGTATATTAACGATTTTTCCCCATGGGTCGTAATGTAATGGAAAAATTTGATTCGCCCTGTAGATAAACTAATCATAATAGAAACTTCATTTTCAATAGGGTTCATGCTAGGGTAAACCTCAATAACGTCCTAAAATTTCATGGCAATCCGAGTATATTAACGATTTTTCCCCATAGGCCGTAATGTAATGGGAAAATTTTGATTCGCCCTGTAGATAAACTAATCATGGTAGAAACTTCATTTTCAATAGGGTTCGTGCTAGGGTAAACCTCAATAACGTATAAAAACTTCATAGCAATCCGAGTATATTTACGGGAGTTAGAGTGCGGACAGACGGACAGACGGACAGACGGCCAGACAAACCGAATGCATAAGCACTTTTCAACTTTGTTGGAAAGTGCTAAAAACATGTACACACTTTTTTGTGGGTGTGTTTCATACTTAAATTTAATAAAGATTATTACATAACATACATTTTGTCAAAATATTAAAACATTAATTTAATAAAAATACAAATGTTTAGAACGGAGCAAAAAATAGTTCACATAAGTGATGGGACACCATTATATATGCAACAAAAATCGTCTGAAATAAGCAATAAAAATATTTTTGGGGGTTTTATTTTTACTTAAAAGCAATTGGCAATAATTTATAAAATCGTCTGCCGTATTTCTCTCCAGTTTGTTTTGGAATTTTAGTGTTTTTTAGCTCTGTGTAGCCATGAATGCTAAACGAAAAGAAACTTCGCCTGAAATTCGAAAATTAATTATTAATTTGCATATTGAACGTGGAAAATCTATTAGAAAAACTGCTGAAACAGATAACTTGAGTCGTTCAACAGTTTTCAGTATCATTAAACGATATAAAAAGAATCGTATGATTCAGGATAAAAGAAGACCTATCCGACCATCAAAGCTATCCAATGGAATAAAGTGAATTATCGTTTGAAATATTAAAAAAAATCCAAGAAATAGTGCTTCAAAAGTTACTGCTGATTTACAAGCATTATATGGAATAATTGTTAATCCTGAGACTATTAGAAGGGTAATTCGATCTGCTGGATATCACGGTAGAGTAGCCAGGAAAAAATTCTTCGCAATGTGAAAAGAATAGAAAACTCAGACTAGCTTTCGCAAAATCCAACATAAATAAGAATTCTGATTACTGGAATAAAGTTATATTTGCTGATGAGAGTAAATTTAATATATTTGGTTCTGACGGTAGAATCTTGGTGTGGAGAAAACCCAAGGAAGAATTTCGCAAACAGAACTTGGTACCAACAGTAAAGCATGGTGGAGGAGGAGTTTTGGTATGGGGGTATATGTCATCTGCTGGAGTTGCTAATCTTGTTTTTATTGACAGTACAATGGATCAGTACAAGTATATTGGTATTTTAAAGCAAAATTTCAAATCTTCAGCACGAAAATTGAACTTTCATAACGATTTTAAATTCTACCAGGACAATGACCCCAAGCACACTGCTCTAAACGTTAGACTCTGGCTGCTATATAACTATCCTGAAATAATAAAAACACCACCACAATCTCTAGACTTAAATCCCATAGAGAATATTTGGCAAGAATTGGAATCAAGAATTCGCAAACACACCATTTCTTCAAAACAACAACTAAAATCGGTGCTTCAAGAAGAATGGGGTAAAATCAGTCCAGAAATCACAAAAAATTAGTCGAATCCATCCCAAAAAGATTAAATCATGTTTTAAAAGTAAAAGTAAATCCAACAAAATATTAAAACCTTTTAAAAAGTAAAATTTTTGGATAAATTTTTGATGGAAAAGTAAGTGTCCCATCACTTATGTGAGCCATTTTTTGCTCCGTTCTGAGCAATTGTATTTTTACTGAATTAATACTTTAATATTTTGACAAAATGTATGTTATGTAATAATTGTAACTAACTTTAAAAATTGAAACACACCCAAAAAATTTTTGAACATGTTTGTTTATTTTATTGCAGTTTTTTTTATAAAGCACAAGTGTCCCATCACTTTTGTGAGACACTGTATATAGTTAAGTAAAAAACAATCCAAGTTGGCACTTTTTTTTCTTTCTTTATATACCTTTTAAATGTTACATATTTTAAGCACAATCGGAATTCTACAGCTTTGAACTTTTTGATATTTTCTTAATAAAGTAAATTTATATTTGCGAATGCATTTCATGAAAATTTCTTTTTATCTGCAATTTTTAAACTAATATTTTTATTGACAAAACTGCATAAAGAATTTATGCCTTTAACCTTTTTTAGGTAGCTTTCATTACAAAAAGTAAAAAGCTACCTATTGCAGCCGTCCGGAGGAAAGCACTTCCAGAAAATTTTGGTATATTTTCACCGATCATGACCCCCAGACCCCAAAACCACCCTCCGTTCAAATGTTGACATATATATATATATATATATATATATATAACCCTATATATATATATATATATATATATATATATATCTGATTTTTGTCATGCGATAACAAACGTATTTATGAACCGATTTGAATGAAACTTGGTATGTACATAGCACATACAAATATCTCGACCGAGTTCGTTGGCCAGCATCATCCGCCATCTTGTTTCAAAATGGCGGCCATTTTAAAAAATTTAAAAAATTTAAAATTTAAAATTAAATGTGAAAACATTAAAAGTTGAAAAATGTTTTTATTTCATGTGTTACACCTTAAAACACCAATTCCAGAACACCTTTTATTTTATCTATATCTTAAAAAATGATTGAGTTAGAGCACTTTGAATTTTTCTTATGGCTGACATTTTGAAACGATCTGATTTTTGTCATGCTATAACTAACGTATTTATGAACCGATTTGAATGAAACTTGGTATATACATAGTACATACAAATATCTCGACCGAGTTCGTTGGCCAGCATCATCAGCCATCTTGTTTCAAAATGGCAGCCATTTAAAACTTTTAAAAAAATTTTAAATTTTAAATTAAATGCGAAAAAATTAAAAGTTGAAAAATATTTTTATTTTATGTGTTAGACCTTAAAACACTATATCCATAACACTAATTACTTTGTATATATCTTAAATAATGATTGAGTTGTAGCACTTTGAATTTTTTCATGGCTGATATTTTGAAACGATCTGATTTTTGTCATGCTGTAACTAACGTATTTATGAACCGATTTGAATGAAACTCGGTATGTACAGTGTACATGCAAATATCTCGACCGAGTACGTTGGCCAGCATCATCCGCCATCTTGTTTCAAAATGGCGGCCATTTGAAGAAATTTAAAAAATTTAAAATTTAAAATTAAATGCGAAAAAATTAAAAGTTGAAAAATATTTTTATTTCATGTGTTAGACCTTAAAACAGCAATTCTAAAACACGTTTTACTTTGTCTATATCTTAAAAAATGATTGAGTTATAGCACTTTGAATTTTTCTTATGGCTGACATTTTGAAACGATCTTATTTTTGTCACGTGATAACACTCGTGTTTATAAATCGATTTGGATGTAACTTGGTGTGTACATAGTACATAATAAAGTCTGAACCGAGTTCGTTAACCAGTTCCATCCACCATCTTGTTTGAAAAGGCAGCCATTTACTTTTTTTTTAATTTAACATTTGAAATTAGGTACAAAAAATTGAGAAATTGAAAAAGATTTTTTTTTATCCATTTGACCTTGATACAAAGATTCCAAAGCATTTTTTGTTTCGTCTCTATCTTAAAAAAGTCTGAGTTATAGTACTTTTAATTTCTAGTGTTGCTCACATTTTGAAATGATCTGGTTTTCGTTACGTGATAACACACGTATTTATACACCGATTTGAATGAAATTCGGTGCGTAGATAGGACATACTGATGCCTGGACCGAGTTCGTTGGCCAGTTCCAACCGCCGCTTTGTTTCAAAATGGCGGAATATTAATTTTTTTAAATTTAAATTTTAAAATTAGGTGCAAAAAAGTAAGAAATTAAAAAAGGTTTTTCTTGTGTGTTTTGACCTTGATACAAAGATTCCAGAGCATTTTTTGTTTAATCTATATCTTGAAAATTGGCTGAGTCTTAGCACTTTCAATTTCCAGAGTGATTGATATTTTGAAACGGTCTGAAATTTGTCCCGCGTTAATACGCATATTTATAAACTGATTTCGATATAACTCCGTGTGTTCATGGTACACACCAATGTTTTGACCGAGTTCACTGCCCAACTTTATCCGCCATCTTGTTTCAAAATGGCAGCCATTTAAATTTGTCAAAAATCTTTTAAATGTATAATGATGTATAAACAAAAAATTAGAAATTGAAAAAAGGTTCTTTCTAAACTATTTATCTTAATAATGAATTCCGGAGTATTTTTTGCTTTGTCTTTACCTTGAAAAACGACTGGGATATAGCAGTTTGAATTTTTAATGTGGGAGACATTTTTTTAAAAGTCAATTTGCCCGCGACAGTACTCGTATATGTTAATCAATTTCGATGTGAGTGTGCATGTTCACATGAATTAAGATTTGGATCAAGCTCATTGGGTTTTTTTATCCATCATGCTGCTTTAAAATGGATATCGTGGAATTTTGCGACCCTATAAATCGCTTAAAATAAAACCAGGTTGAATAAAATATGATAATTATCCTATTAATATTTAGTTTTGATAAAAACTAGTATTTAATCTTATAAAATCGGGTTCCACTAATTTGAGCTTCGTGTGTTTGAATAATATGACTTAATTTAAAAGAAATAAATAAATATATGAAAGCTACCTCTTCCTCCCGGCATTGCCGGAAGGACTTTTTATTAATTATTATGTAATTTCTTTTCTAAGCACAATTCTGAAATAATAATTTTTCTTTTTTCTATCTTTTTTTTTTTTTTTTTTTTTTTTGTGGAATACTTTAAATGAAAATTTATCCTTTTTTCTATAAATTATACAAAATAATTTTTAGGTGCGATTTCTCAAACATTTTTAGGATTAGTTAATTCAAATAATGCATACCTTCGAATGTGTAATAAAATATTAATGCAGTAGTGCTAAAATATTATCCAAATTTTTACTGATCTTTAAATACATTTATCTGTAACGTTCAACCTCAACATTATTTATCGTTTGCACAAATAAGAAATGGCAGATTATATTTAAATATATATACATATATTTAACAAATTCATAAAAAAATCAACTAGATTGCAAAAGTCGTCTGCTAATGAAATTAGAATTTACGAAACATAAATTGATATATATTTATTTTATTCGTCTGCTTTTATTTTCTCGGTAAAATCAAGCAAAAATAGAAATTGTTTTTGCTGTTGTCATTTTGTTTCTTTTGCAGACAAATGAAAGATTTGAAATATTGGCATGTATATGTACAGCTGAAATTATGGTATGAAAATTGAGCGAAGGTAGATTTATGTCGAACGAAGATTAAATGCTAAAAATACTATAATGGAAGGAAGCAGCACGAGTACAGAAACTTTTCGTTTGGAAAAGGAACAAAAAGGCGAAATTACGAATGCATTAAAATATTGCGAGATGTTGTTACAAAATGATAATCTGCTTACAAATTCCCAACCGGGTTTCCTTTGCTTCTATTGCTATAGCTGAAGAATTTCATGATTCAATATTACAAATATGAGATAATTGACAATTTATTGGGGCAGATGAACGGATATTGAATGAAGAATGTGAATTTAATGAATTTACAAAGGTATGATATTTTTTTTACTTAGATATATATATAAATGTAATTGAGCAAAATTATTAATATTTAAAGTAGAAGGGATTTTAAAATATTCAAAAATTTTATACGTTTGAAAATTTTAATTATATATGCATTTTTTATTTATTTTTATTTATTTTACGAATTTTGAAGTGCAATTAGTTTATCATTTGAACCATACTTTTTTAAATAAGAAAAAAAATGAAAAAGTAAACTATCCCCATAAGAAAATATTAATAAGTTGAAAGCTGTAGAATTTCCAATTCTGCTTAAAGAATTTAACATATATGAAACATATAAAGAAAAAAAAAAGCTCCAACTTGGAGTTGAACCCGCCACGTCCGGGTCTGGAATCTCGCACGTTACCGCGGAGCCACGAAATTGTTGACAAACTGCTTTACTAATAAGTATTTAAAATATACGCTGAACTTTGACCCCCAATTTCTCGAAAACTAAGGCCCATTTGAAAGAACCCTTTCAGCCGAATAATTAATGGTATGACAACTACAATATACTTTGGATTCATCAAAATCTGTGAGCACCATGTTTAGTGGTCCCCTTGTTAGACCAAGAAACTTTGCATGTGAAATACACCAGAAGACTGAATTAGTTCCCTTGCTGATCCTGTGTCACCTGCTGACTTTTACTTGTTATTTCTTGAACTCTTTTATTTTTAGGTAGCTTTCATTACAAAAAGTAAAAAGCTACCTATTGCAGCCGTCCGGAGGAAAGCACTTTCGGAAAATTTTGGTATATTTTCACCGATCATGACCCCCAGACCCCAAAACCACCCTCCGTTCAAATGTTGGCATATATATATATATAACCATATGTATATATATATATCTGATTTTTGTCATGCGATAACTAACGTATTTATGAACCGATTTGAATGAAACTGGGTATGTACGTAGTACATACAAATGTCTCGACCGAGTTTGTTGGCCAGCATCATCCGTCATTTTGTTTCAAAATGGCGGCCATTTTAAAATTTTCAAAAAATTAAAAATTTAAAATTCAATGCGAAAAAATTGAAAGTTGAAAAATATTTTTCTTTTACGTGTTAGAACCTAAAACAATGATTCCAGAACACTTTTTATTTTGTCTATATCTTAAGAAATGATTGAGTTATAGCATTTTGAATGTTTCTTATGGAAGACATTTTGAAACGATCTGATTTTTGTCACGAGATAATACGCGTATTTATGAATCGATTTGGATGTAACTTGGTGTGTACATAGTATAAACTGAGGCCTGAATCGAGTTCGATACTCAGTTCCATCCGCCATCTTATTTCAAAATAGCGGTCATTTAAAAAATTTTAAAAAAATTAAAATTTAAAATTAGGTACAAGAAAGTGAGAAAATGAAAAAGATTTTTCTTTTATGCATTTGACCTTAATACAAAGATTCCAGAGCATTTTTTGTTTCGTTTGCATCTTAAAAAATGGCTGAGTTATCGCATATATATATTAATATATTTCAATATGAGTGTGCACCTGAATTAAGATTTCAACCAAGCTCATAATCAGGTTCCACTAATTTGAGCTTAGTATTTTTGAATAATATAACTTAATTTAAAATAAATAAATATATATATAAGCATATGAAAGCTACCTCTTCCTCCCGGCACTGCCGAGAGGAAGAGTAACCCCAGAACCACCCTCCGTTCAAATGTTGACATATATATATATAAACCATATATATATATATATATATATATATATATATATATATATATATATATATATATATATATATATATATATATATATCTGATTTTTGTCATGCGATAACTATCGTATTTATGAACCGATTTGAATGAAACTTGGTATATACATAGTACATACAAATTTCTCGATCGAGTTCGTTGGACAGCATCATCCGCCATCTTGTTTCAAAATGGCGGCCATTTAAATTTTTTTAAAAAATTTAAAATTTAAAATAAAATGCAAAGAAATTAAAAGTTGAAAAAAATATTTTTTTTTTATGTGTTAGAACTTAAAACAACAATTCCATAACACTTTTTATTTTATTTATATCTTAAAAAATGATTGAATTATAGCACTTTGAATTTTTCTTATGGCTGACATTTTGAAACAATCTAATTTTTGTTATGCTGTAACTAATGTATTTATGAACCGATTTGAATGAAACTTATTATGTGCATAGTACATACAAATGTCTCGACCGAGTTCGTTAGCCAGCATCATCCGCCATCTTGTTTCAAAATGGCGGCCATTTAAAAATTTTTAAAAAATTTAAAATTTAAAATTAGATACAAAGAAAATAAAAGTTGAAAAATATTTTTCTTTTATGTGTTAGAACTTAAAACAACGATTCCAGAACACTTTTTATTTTGTCTATATCTTAAAAAATGATTTAGTTATAGCACTTTGAATTTTTCTTATTGCTGACATTTTTAAACGATCTGATTTTTGCCACGTGATAACACGCGTATTTATGAATCGATATGAATGAAACTTGGTATGTACATAGTACATACAAATGTCTCGACCTTGTTCGTTAGCCAGCGTCATCCGCCATCTTGTTTCAAAATGACGGCCATTTAAATTTTTTAAAAAAATTTAAAATTTAAAATTAGGTACAAAAATGTGAGAAATTGAAAAAGATATTTATTTTTTGTATTTGACCTTGATACAAAGATTCCAGGGTATTTTTTGTTTCATCTATATCTTAAAAAATGGCTGAGTTATACCACGTTCAATTTCCAGTGTGGTTGACATTTTGAAACACGGTAATACGCATATTTATATATTGATTTGGATATAACTCCGTGTGTACATAGTACATATCAATGTCTCGACAGTGTTCACTAGCCAACTTCATCCGCCATCTTGTTTCAAAATGGCGGCTATTAAAATTTGTCAAAAATCTTTTAAATGTATAATGATGTACAAATAAAAAATTAGAAATTGAAAAAAGATTCTTTCGACTGTATTTATCTTAATAATGATTTCCGGAGTATTTTTTGCTTTATCTTTATCTTAAAAATCGCCTGAGATATAGCAGTTTGAATTTATAATGTGGGTGACATTTTTAAAAAAATCAATTTGCCCGCGACAGCAGTCGTATATATGTTGCTTTAAAAGGGCATGCACTTCATGATATCGTGGAATTTGGCGGCTCTCCGAATCGCTGAAAATAAAACCAAGTTGAATAAAATATGACTAATTTCTAAAAATTCCTACTAATAATTAGTATTGACAAAAACTAGCATTCAATCTTATAAAATCGAGTTTCTCTAATTTGAGCTTCGTTTCTTTGAATAATATAACTTAATTTAAAATAAATAATATATAAAGGAGTATATGAAAGCTACCTCTTCCTCCCAGCATTGCCGGAAGGACTTTTTTCTTTTGAACTTTGAAATATTTATTACAGAACTTTAAACTTTTCATATTATTACAGTGTTATATTGCATAATATATTAGATATTTCTTTTTTGTCATCTTTGTAAGTAAGTATTGTAATTTTTATTTTTATTAATATTGTGTGTTACTGAATATGTATAGATATGCACCAGATTTTGATTAGTCATAAGGACTAAATCAAAACTTCGAAAGGGGGAGGTGTGATGCTCGCGCATACTTTTTGTACTCGAGTAGCGCCCCCTCTTGGAAAAGGAGAGGGAACTAGGAGAACGAGAAGTAATTTCCACCTGTGAAGGTATACTTAAAAGGCGGTCCGGGTTGTTCCGACCGTATTTCGAAATAACGCAGAACAAGAAAGAACAATTTTGATAATATGTTATTGATTTTTGTGTTCCTGTTTGTGATTTGTCGTATTTGTGAAGTGTTGCCGTGCAAATAAAATGTGTTCATAAAACATAAATGTTACGAGAATGTTCTGGCCCACACATGAGCATCCACACCTACGGAACTATCACAAATATAAAAAATCCAATTATCAACAAAAAAAAAAAAAAAAAAAAAAAAAAAAAAAAAACAGAATTTTTTGATTTGTATCCATGGACATGAAAGACGGAAATCATTATAATTTTGATGCTAAATTTTGTGTATTCTAGTGCAGAAAATTTTTGATGGAAAGGAAAAAAAAAAAAAAGAAAATTTTGTTAGTTCGGAAATTTTCTCGATCTACTAGAGTTTTTAATAAAAAACTATTTAATCTACAATGTACGCTCAACAATATAATTATTAACAATATAACAGTATAACACCACCGGGAATGTTTAACTTCGGTAACCCAATATAATCCAAAAATAACAATAATAATTCATTTTATGGATTCAGAATTACTTATAATTGGTTTAATTTCACTTTGAACTATCTAACAAGAAAAAAAAAGCCGAAGTTTGAATCGGTGTCGCCTTTTTTTTAGCGACTCCCACTCCGACTCCAACTCTTTTACTCAAAAATTAATCCGACTTCATCTCCGATTCAGCAGCCCTGTGTTTGGGAAATTAGAAATTATTAAGTAGAATTATTCACAGTAACACCTTATAATGTCGAAGTTTTGAACTAATTTTTCTGTTGGTGTCATAAAAAATCATGTAGTACACTTAATATTTATATTTCTGCATACCGCATATCTTTCCAACTCAGATCATTTTTTAATCGCGTTTTACTTTTTCACTGAACTCGATAAATTAAAATCCATTTTGTAATAAAATTGTACTTCATTCAACCGATAGTTGTTTTCATCTACAATCCGTCTCAACACAATTTCATTTCTAATAAGCAAATTCATGTTGTAGGTATAGTAAAACAATGCTAAAAATCTCTATTACGGACCTATGCAGAATACAATAAAATAAAAAAAATAGACTAATCAACTTATTATCTTCTAAAACGGATTTACTTAAAAAAAGAAAATTGAAGATATTTTGTTGTTTAATTCTACTTCCTAACGAACAGGCCGAACAACCATCAGCGAAAAATCACAGCGTATCTCTAATGCAGTTTCTATCATTTCTCTTCAATAAACCATTCTAGGTACCAGTGAAGTTAATACAAATATTTAATTATTGACATATCTGAAATGATTACATTTGTCGAAATAAACCCCAAAAATTATCAGTATAATTACCTACAATAAATCATGTAAACAGAAATATTTTGGAGTAATACTGATTCGTCATACTTATTAGTTATAAAAATAATGTGCTTCGCATTCTTCCGCTACGTTCGATAAAACATGTTTTTTTTTTTTCATATCATAGCGATTAGAGACAAACCTTTCGATGAAAAAAGTACTCCTGTGAACTGAAAATCGTATGGGTCGAAGCCGTTGAACAGACCCCGCCTTAGACACAGAAATGACTTATAATGACTATATATCTATTTCTACTACACTTCTGTTTTGATTTTCTTCAAATCAATTCCAGATTTAGGTATTCAAACGGTAAAGACTTGTAAAGTTTTGGAAGCGTGAATCACGGTACTAACATCTTGTTTTAAACTGTTTCAAAGTTTGTGTTTATTAGCGTAACAAAATGTCAGTTATCTCCAGTGCTTTAGAATCACAATTCGGATGAAAGTAGGGGAAAGCTTGAAAAAAAATTAAAAGTTTTTATTTTTCAACAATTAAATAAATTTCAAGAATAACCAGAATGGAAAAATTGACGGTTTTAATTTTTCATTTTAAATGTTTTAAAAAAGTAATTGAATAAAGAATATGCATTTTTTATTTTTTAATGTTTAATTAATATTTATAAAAATAATTTTAAATGTATTTTTCTTGATTGTTTTTTGCGCGAAAAGCTATCATACATGCATTATTTATCAAGTACACGAAATATTTAGAAATCATTTCACAAACAACATTGTCATTATTAAAAACGCTCGAGGTACGAAAATGACATTGTTATTGCAGCTATTGAAAAGAAAATTTGTAAATGTATGTAATTTATTTATATAAGTATTTTATAAATTATTGGAAATTAGTGATTAAATCGAGTTATAATTAAATTGTGTGTATCAAGAATAAGAGTTATGTGAAGAAATCAATTGCCGTTTCCAAGAAATTAAAAGACAGTATGGTCTAAACATCGGTATCTGAACAACTACTCGCAACAGCTCTGAAGCACACTTGACCTTAAGTTTAGTGGAAAAAGAAATAGCGCCTTAGAATGACATCTTTCTCTATCCGCTATGTTACAGACTAAGCAACCTGTCAGCCATCATAATCATTGTAGCAAATGTCTTTATGATGTCGTAAATCTGCCTAACATTTTTATGTCTGAAACTTAGCAATACAATTTACAGTTCCTAAAATTTCCATCAATTTTCAGAACATAGCTATGCGAAATATTTCCATTACTTTAAAAACTCATATTGCTGTTACTGTTTTAATCGACTTTTTGAAATTATTTTACTGGTAACTATGCATAGCAGAAAATGTTTTACAATTTTCTAAAACCCACCTTTAGCAAATTGCTTGACTTCATTATAACTCACTTATACATGAATGTGTTTTAAGAGCTTCATATGGCGTTAAAACTTCTGTCAATTGAATTATTTTATAAATCTGATTAGAGTTAGCATATATTATTAACATTTAAATAACATTGGATGATGCCAATCATATCGATTATAAATATCACATTACACAACAAAAATCTGCTAAAACTTAATATAAATAAAATTTAAAAATACAGCTTTATTTTATTTATTTCACCTACATTAAACGTTAAGGTTTTTCTTGTAGCGATCTTCATGCCACTAAAAATAAGATTTGAATCAATATTCTTATGAGAAATATGCGTAATATATCTTATATTATTTAAAAATTGTAATGTAAATATTATTTCCAATGTTTCTACCATCGGACATAACCAAAGAAAAACAATAAGTTATTTTTAAAATGATTTTTGTTGCTCATAGGAAAAATGTTCAAGAAATATATATTGGCTATGCCAGTAATATCTTACATTATTTTGCCAATACATGTTTATTTGGTATAAAATTTAACGAATTGTCACATGCGAATATATTAAATTCGACATTATACTCTTCATAAAATATTCAGAAGTTGCTGTACCACCGAAACATATAACAATTTCCATTTTTATAATGGGAAAAAAGTTATTGAAAAAGGATAATTCTTAAAATTTTTAAACGATATATTGACCAATAGTAATGATAATAACATAAAGATACACGAACAAGGTTATGCATAAAATTCAGAGAGCAAGAACAATTTCCTTTAATCCTATTAATTTTCAACGAAAAGAAATAATTTTTATAGACGAAAGAAGAACACTATTAAAAAGACCTTGAAATGTAGATTGAGCAAATAAAAGCAGAAATCCAGGAACTGAAATTTGGAAGTACACATAATTCGACAACGTATTCCTCATAGAACATTCAAAAGTCGTTGTGTATTTTTTGCGATCTCGTTGACAGTTTAAAAATAAAATATATGCTTTAGAGAAAGGAGGTGGCGGCTTACAACTAATTTTAAGCTATATATACTATATATAAAATACTTATTAATAGTATACTTAAAAGCTTGTACTAAACTAATATTTTATTATTAGTCGTAAAAAAAGACAACATTTAAAATATAATAAAGTAAACATTGCAAAATGTTTGAATAAACTGGAAAAAAATATTACGAATAATAACTTATATAAACCGATTCAATTAAACTTAAACATTTTATTAAGAAAGATTTTTAAAGTTTAAATATCGATAGATATTTTTTTTTCAAATATTATACATTTAAAATTATTACCTCTAATATGGTTTTTCTTAAATGTGTTAATATTAAGTTTTAACACTAAATATTCTCGTATTTTCAGCTCATTTAAAGGTACATTATTTAAAGGGTAATATTTAATTTTTTTTCTATGGATTAAATTTCATTAAACTAATTAAACTATAATTGCTTCTATCTAAAAATATATCTTCACATCAGAAAGCAGAAATTACAGATTTTAATTGCATTATAATTTTCTCATATATATATATGCAGTGTGACTGTGCATAGTTCATTATTATGAAACATTTTGGTTTAAAAATGTAATGATTCAACAATGAACTAATTTTTCAATTTAAGAAATTTTAATCGAATATTTTGTATTTAGTTTCAAGATAAGTTATATAATTATACATTATTGAGCAACAATAAAATATCAGTTATAAATTATAAATTAAAACACATAAATTAAAAGTTAATGACTACAGTGATGTCATTTTTTTAGAAAAAGATTTTAAAAAAATCATTTACATCTTGTAACTTTTATATTAAAATGTTATTTTTCTTATTTATGAAAATATATTACATAAAATTATTCTTTATTTTACTTTATTTTTACTTTATTTATTTCCATACTTTTTAACACAAATGTTATTTACTTTTCTTAATAATTCTACATGCTACATTAGTACAAAAATGGTATTAGTCAGCATGATGATAAATTGTTATTAAATTATAATAATACTAATAGTTACTTTTAAAAGGCTGAGCAAAGAAACAGGAAATATAATCATAGATGATGACTTTCTTTTAGAACTAATCATACGATTTTCTCCAATTATGTCAAAACATTTAATAAATGAATATATTTGCTAAGAAATGCTCTTATTTTTCATTTAAAAAATACTTACTATTTCAGAATAATTAAAAGCAAATATTTTGTTCCAAAATCTTCAAAATTTAATTAAATAATTTCACAATTTTAAAGCAGTATTAATTATAAAATATGAAAATGCCAAAAAGATAATTTTAAATTTTTTATGGTCTCGTGTACTATTAATAGTACATATCTTTTCATCGAATATTATTTTATCTTAAAAATTATTTTATTACTATTTACATATAAAAAAGATAGTACGTATCTATGATTTTGTTATTATGACTACATTTATGTTATGATATTAAGTAATAACAATAATAATACTACTTTACTTAATTCTCTTTACATAATTGGCGGTTACTGTATTTTATACATATATTTCACTTTTTAAAATTAAAATATAGGTTACTTTTCTGAACGAATCATGCGTGATCAAGCGGGAAAAATATTAGAATGTTGTAATATATGTTTAACCCTGTTGTAATACGGTATTTTCTAAACATTTCCACTCTTCATAGCCTTTAATCATATAGATATGAAATTCAAATTACACACAATAAGTACATTCGTTACATCTCAGACGAAAAGATAACCTTTAATCATAAGTAAGTTTATTTGGATAGTTACGATTAACTTTATTAAAGTAATAATAATTTTGGTCTCAAAATGAAAAAAAATTCGATCCTAAAAGGGTTATAAAAAAGTATTGAAATATGATCGAAAGAAAAATATATAATAATCAGTGTACATAATGTATTCTATATACATTTACAATGTTTGTTTTTTATTCACATGAAGTTTAATGCTTTATAGAGAAATGCTAAAAATCAAAATTTAAGAAAATGTAATTAAAAATATCTTTCCCGAAGAAAACCAAACATTGTAATTTATGCGAGAAAATTGTCAAAAAATTCTGGGATTTCCTTTCTGTCCAAAACGAATTATCCAAGACTACCCCCGTTTCAAAAAACGGATATTATGATATAATAGCAGTCTGATACTATCGTTTTCTTAATATTAAATGATGAAAAGAAGAATTAACTTCTGAAAACTTGTATGCAATGAAATGTCAATACAGTAAATAAAAAAATACTTTTAGTAATTAATAGTTTATGTACTTATTCGAAATTTTGATTTTTGATTCTTTTAAATAAGGTACTCTGGGGTAATAACGCCACGTTAAGGTTCTACCAATTTTCACGGCTTAGTTTTAGATTGTATTTTCCAAACAAATATAGGATCTGATACAGCAACTCATTAACTATCTATCTTCTATCTATATTAATAAAATAACAAATCGCTCTGTGTGTGTGTGTGTCTGCGATAGTTAGCGAAAACTACGGTACGTACGAAGCTCAAAATTTTTCTGAGAGTAACCCAATATCTCTCCTGATGCACCTGACGCTCAGAATTTAAAAATTCTATTTATTAACTGAGTAATTAATTAAATTCCAAACCTCACTCTCATAAAAAATCGCTTTTTCTTAGCTTTTTTCCCCTTTCATTCTCTTATGGTTGGTTGGTTGCATAAAATTTTCCCAGAAATAATTTAAAAAACTGGGAGTGACTTTTAAAATTCATAGACTGGCAAACTGTTAGTTTAAATGAGGATTTTTTTTTAAATCACAGCTGCTGTACGCCATGGAGTAAAAATATAGGTGGTGGCGAAGTAAACCGAAAAAAAAAAGGTTTGCAATATGAAACCATTTATCGCTGAAATTTTAATGTCTCAAAATAAAGCACGAGGAAGGAATTTTGTATTAATAAGACGGATTGGAAGAAATGGATTACAGCTGAAGCATATTTTACGAAGAAATAGTAATTTTTTTAAATGGTTTTTCTATTATATTATTTATTAAAATAAATGTTTGCTTTTAAAATAATTGAAATTGGAAAATGAAAAATAATTAAATGTCAAAATAAAATTAAATAAAATATTGAAAACATATGATTTGAAGTAAAAAATTGTATTACTAAAAGTTTTCTCTTTTTTTTCAGAAATTTTTAATACTTTATAACGTAGATGAAAAATGTTTATGATTTAACAACATATTAATAATTCCATGTCAATATATAAAATATAGTGATGAAAAGATTCTTTTAAAATTATGCATGAACACTTAAATAATAATATTAATCTAAAATCTAGATTTCAGAGTGCAGACGATTTTAAGACATTAACGAAAGAATGTTGACTTTTCAAGCAAAGTCTTAAATGATGCTTCTATATTGATATTTCAAAGTCATATGATAAAAATAATCAAATAATTCTTGCCTATGATTGATCTAATTGTATCTTTCATGCATTCTGATCGTGTATTACAGGCAATAATAGCAAAAAACGTTATTTTTCAAATGAAATTTTAGTCATCTATTCAATAACAGTTTAAAAGGTAAAAAACAAAAACAAAGAAATACTGGTTTAAACCAGTTTGAATTGATCGGAGTTTCAAAGCACAAGGTTTTGTTGGTGCTTATTTGGACTTAATGTAGCGGATTTTAGAGATACATTTTTTGCGTCACCCCAAGACATTATACTGCCACTCTATTAATTTCTTTTTACTATATGGTTGTACGCATATTTTTGACATTTCGAACATTAGAATGTATGAGTCATTAGCTGAGTTGCAGTAAAAAACATTACACAACACTTTTCTATGAGCTTATTTTTTTAATCATTGATTAAATTTAAATGTGTTCTATTCAATTTAAAATTGTAATATGGCTTTAATTTGTTTTTAAAATAAAAATAAAATAGCTGTTTGGCGTACAATTGTTTGTATCCGCAAACGATTCATTCACCGTAATAAATTATCAAATAGCAAACTAAATTATCTATCAGAATTAGCCATAAAAAGAATAGTAGCAAAACTGATTATAACCTTAATGTTTAGACTAATTAAAACATAACCCGATCCCAACCAGAAAAAAAAAACAGACCACACTCCGATTCGTGATACACAAAATTTCCGTGAGTATAAACCCGACCCTGACCTAAAAATTCTGTTTGGAAAAAACTATGGATTTGATAACTGACCGAAACCAAATCTGAATCCCGCAAAAATGTTCAAGTGAAGCATAACCCGATTCAAACAAGGAAAAATAATTTTCGTGGGCATGAAACCTGACCAGAATCTAAATATTTTCTTAAAAAACCCCGAAATATGACTCGAACGAAATCTGAAATCGATAAAAATATTCCAGAGAACTATAACTCGATCCCAGCATGACAAAATACTTTCCATAGTCATAATCCCGACTCAAACCTAAAAAACTCCGTTTGAAAAATCCTGAACTTTGACCCAAACCACATCTAAATCTGACCAAAGTATTCGAAAGAACCATAACCGGATTCGAGTAAGACAAAATAATTTCCGTGGACATGAACCCGATACGAACCTAAAACTCCCATTCAAAAAAAATCTCAAATTTGAATCTAACCAAATCTAAATCTGACAAAACTATCTCAAAGAAACGCAACCGGATCCAAACAAGACAAAATATTTCCCTGGACATGAACACAATCCGAACCCAAAAAAATTCTTTGAAAAAATCGCGAACTGAACGAAATCTGAACTTGGCAAAAATATTCCAGTGAAGCATGTCCTTATTCGAACAAGACAGAATTATTTCCGTGGACATGCAATAGGACCCGAACTCAACAGTTATATTTGAAGAAAAAACCCGAAATCTGAATTGAACCAAATCTGGACCTGACAAAAATATTCCAAAGAACTATAACCCAATCCAAGCAAGACGAAATAATTTCTAATGACATAAACCCAACTTGAACCTAAAAAATCCGATTTGAAAAAAACTGAAATTTGACCCAAACTACATCTAAATTCGACCAATATATTCGAAAGAATCATAACTGGATTCGAGTATGACAAAATAATTTTCGTGGACATGAACGAGTCCGAACCTAAAAATTCCATTTGAAAAAAATACTTGAAATTTGAATCGAACCAAATCGGAACCTGATAAAAAATATTCCAAAGAATCGTAACCAGATCTGAATACGACAAAAAATTTCCATTCACATGAACCGAATCTGAACCTAAAAAATTTCTTTGAAAAAATCGCGAAATCTGAACTGAACCAAATCTGAACTTGAGAAAAAATATTCCAGTGAAGCATATACTTATTCGAACAAGGCAGCATAATTTCCGATCACACGCAAGAAAACCGAACCCAAAAATTCCATTTGAAGAAAAAGCCGAAATCTGAATTGAAACAAATCTGTTCCCGACAAAAATATTCCAAACAACCATAACTGTATCCGAGCAAGGCAAAATAATTTCCATGGACATGAATACGACCCGAATATTAAATCTCAATATCAAAAAATACCTATAATCTGAACCGAACGAAATCTGAACCCGACAAAAATGTTCTAATGAATCATAACCAGATCCGAACAAGACAAAATAAATTCCATGGAAATGAAACCAATATATGGTTTGGTAACATTTAGATTGCAATTACATTACGGTAAGTCATTGATTATATTTAATTTCCCGTTAAGTTACAGTTAGTTCACGGTAAAGTTAAAGTTAGGTTAAAGTTAAATTGCATTTATGTTATGGTTAGAATAAGGATAGGTTACAATAAAGTGAACGCTAGGTTACATTTATGTTATATTTAATTTACGGTAAGGTACTGTTAAGTCAAAGTTAGGTTACCGGCAGATTATGGTTACGGTACAAAAGTTTACGGTTAGGCATTTATCCATAGAGTGAACATTACGCATGATTTGATTAAAAATAACACTCATTTCTGTTAAATGGCTCTGAAATTATAATACTACACACCAACATTTTAGCTACCAGCGAGTATCGATTTCATTCATGGTATAGTCGGATTTAAGAGTGATATAATTAGTTTGAAATTCAAAATATTTCACTTGGGATTTCTATGTGAAAAAAATAATTAGTTACGTGACTTAACAGTGATTTTTGATAAATATCAACACTTTAACACAAAAATCACGCAGTCGTTGCGGATACATATTCCCTCCCGCGTATTTCATCGCTCATTTTGAGTATTTTTAGAGCTTAACATTAGCTGTTTTTTAAACCGATTTTTCACACAGTCAGTGGCTACGTATTTCAGACAATGCATTTCTGCATGTTTCGAGTTAATGATAAAATCATACAAATTTCAAGTTCGTTTAATATTGTTAATACGGACCCAGGCAACGTCGGGCGGGTCAGCTAGTATAAAATAAAATAACTTAACAGATATGTATTCATGAAATGTAATAGCGTTTTTTCTTGACCAATGCTATTTGGCGTTAATACCCACCTATATGGGTAATAACGCCATACAAACAAAACTATAAAATAAGATGGAATAATGGCATGTAGATTGCCCAATTCTAAAAATACAAACTCTACAAACTTAGAAATTGACAAATTGCAATCTAAGCTATTGAAAATGTACAATTTTTTGTGACTCTGAAAGAAAAAGAAAGCTGTGGTGGTGGCGGGGGAGGAGGCAAAAGAATATTAGATTCTAAGCTACGTTTTGCTTTAAAATGACCATTTAAATAGAATTATTAGAAACATTGCACGGATTATTTGAATCAGTATTTATATTCCCATGTATGCATTCTATGCGATAGAAAATATTGATTTTTTTGTGAAAGTGAAAGAAAAAGGAGTGAAGGGGAGCTTCAACAGAATATAACACCCTGTGTCCTTCTTTGCTTAAAAAATCCCGCTTAAATATGATTATAAGAAACATTGCATGGTTTTAACCATTCATAATGTGATATTTTAATCATGTGAAGTTTTATAATAACTAGAGTTATATGTAATAAATATTTTTGTTAAACCTTAACTGCTGTTAGCGTCTCACATACCGCTGAGTTTTTCAAGTTTCAGAGTTTAACTTGCAATTTTTAGTTTAACTATAGATACCGGGAAAATTTTGTTTCATTTGGAGTCCTATTACTATCTCTAGAGACTTTTGAATAGCTGAATTTTATTTACAATTGTCCTGTATATAAGGTTCAATACAAAAATAATATTCTAAATGTTAATTTAACATTTTATTCATCGTTAGATTAAGCGCTCTGACAGACCGCTCACAGTAAGTTATGCGACAATTTTTGTCACAGCAGTTAAGGGTTAATACTATTATAGTAATCTAGTAAATAGTTTTTAACCCATAACTCCACACTAATGCGGATTCTCCAAACCTACAGTTAAATTGTCGACGTTTTAAAGAGCATGATTTAATAAATTTTTAATAAATTGAATAAAATTTTTGATTAAAAAATATTATCCCAAAGAGATCTCTTATTCAATTTTATACATAATTCATATGGTTATATACCATTATCTCTATATTAGCAATAAAATTAACCTTTAACTGCTGTTAGCAATCTGAGTGAACACTGTACCCCCCCCCCCCACAAAAAAATAGGGTTTAACTTGTATTTTCCAGTTTAACTATAGTTTCAACTGAAATTCTCTTTCGTTTGGAGTTCTCGTAATATTGTTAGAAATATTTGAATAGATTAAATTTAATTAGAAATAATTCTGTACAAAAAGTTTAGCGCAGGAACAGTATTCTATGATTTTTAATCATCAATCGCATTTTAACCTTTAACTAATGTTACCGGTCTCGTAGACCACTATTTTTCTTATAATTTTTTAGTTTAACTTGTCATTTTCAGTTTAATTGCAAACACTACCGAAATTTTGTTTCATTTGGAATTTTAGTACAATCATCAGAGACTAAATAGGTGAATATTAAGTATTCACCTATTTGTATAAAATTACTCACCTCAAAAGTATTCACCTCTTGTAAAAGTTTAGTACAAAAACACAATCCTATGAGTTATTCCCGCCTTTTATTCATCTTTCAATTTTGTGGTCTCACAAACCGCATCACATTCATACGTTACAATTTCTGTCACATCAGTTAAAGGTTAAATTTATAAAGTTTTGAAAAACCGAACGCTGAGAAAGCGAACAGTTGAAATTTCGAACTCAATTGAACAATCCTTTGGAAATTTAATAGAAACCTGATTTTGAAGATGTTCGAATTTGAATCTCGAAAACATTTTGATATAGTTTTATTTACAAGAGTTAAAAATTATTTTTTACATTAGTAAAAAAAAAAAAAAATAATAATATAATAAAAAATAAAATAGAGAGATTATTTTTAAATATTGGGCACCCCCCTTAATCTTACCATTTCATAAATGATGATAATGCTGTCCCATATTAATTTATAAACCCCCTTCGGATATAGTTCGGCCGCTGTTGGTAATCAACCGGGGTAATAACGCCAATCCCTGGCGTTATTACCCCGGGATACTTATTGCGCAGTAAATCCTAAACTACAAATTATCTCGAGAAGATATCCAAAATCTTCTACAACAATTTGAAAGTACGTGAAATACACTACAAATTTATGTAATAAAAAAAGTATTTCTGGATAAAAAATATAGTCTTCAGATCAAAAACCTTATCTCGCAAATTTTACATCAAGCGTTAATTTTAGTTGCTTGTAAAAACAATAAGACCTAAAAATGAAACAAATTAACTTGAAGCTGTTTTTTGCGATTTATATGACTCAAAACCCTTCTGCACAGAGCACATAAGTGTCATTTACCTGATTATTTCATAATTATGCAAAATATAAGCACTTGGCGTTATTACCCCGCTTGACGTTATTACCCCAGGGTACCTTATTTCTGTGAGGAATTCCTCAATAAATGATATTCAATCACTTTAGTACAATGGATATTGTTTGCTTTCAAAAAATTCCTTTGATAATAAATCATTTATTAAACAGAGTGGTTTCCAGGATAATAATATAAACACATTTCGATAAGCATCGTAATACTTTCTTAAGTAACGAGATACTAATTTAAACTGTTAACTGAATAATTTGATTCACTGATATTGTACAAATTTAATTATTCGAAATTAAGATAAGTACTTATGGCTAATATAATTAAATAATAATTTGCATAACTTTTAAATATAAAACAAAATTTTACTTAACTATATGAGGTTTATAATTAAAAATTTTTTTGGACTTTCCGTATTGACATATTATATTTATACTGTCGAAAGCTGAAAAGAAAAACATATTTAAAGGTAAAATATATATTGAAATTAATCTACACTATTAAAATTCGACCGTACGTATGCATGTATGTGACGCTATCTTCTCCGATCCCGGAAACGGAGAAACGTCGCGTTTGTTTTGAATTCAAGAGAAAAAGTCCCGAGTTGCCAATTTCGTCTGTCCCCATATAACAACTCAAAACTACCCAACCGAACCGTTTGAAACATAAAATGTATAATTATTAGATAAATTTCTCGAGTCATTTCAAATTTTATGACAATCGAATGCATAGTTCAATTACAGGGACAAGCAAAAGGATTCCGATACATTATGGTCAATGGGGAAAATTTTTTCAAGTGCATTTTAATGGTCTTACACTCTTTAGAGCTTAATAAAGTTGATGTGCATACATGATGTATATACTATAATATACATTCTGTACAATCTGTGGTGCAAATAATATTTCTTATTGATTTACAGGGGCACACAAAAGTACTCCTTTGCATACTTATATATTGAGACATTGTTTGGCATGAATTTTAATAGTATTAAATTATTTAGTACTAACAATTAAGCTATTTAATGACCGTAATTAATTAACTATTAAACTATTTAATGCCCGTCTGTCCGTCTAAACCGACCAGCATAGCGGGCGAAGGCCGCTAGTGTCATATTAATTTTTTACACATGAATGTTAAAAGACAGGTACTTCTGACTTACACTTTGTTGTTAAAACCAAAGTAAATAAACAAATAAGTAAATAAAGAAAATAAAATAGGTAAATAATTAAATAAAAAAAAATAAGCGTAAGAGATTATGTAAGTATTTTGTAAGAAAATGATGCAAAGCTAATCATTTCAATGCACAATATTCTCCTTTATGTGTGCATTCATAAATTACATTGTGACAAAAATAAACATATCTATTTCAAAACTTTCTGTGCGATTTTCATTAAGAAAATGTGTAAATATGTCAGTCAAATCTGTTACCAGTTTTCAAAAGGAAACTTGTAGAGCTATGAGTCTAGTTTTCTTAAATTTTCCTCAAGATTTTAATAAAAGAATACAATTTCATTCAAGGAATAAACTAAACTTGATTTCAACTATGCTACACCGAAATTTTAGTGAGCTCAATGAACATAACTTTAATGAAGCGAACGTCAAAATTAAAATGTTTTAATTTAGTATATTAGGTGTATTTTCGCTGCTTGTAATATTATGTGAATGATTATAGCATGCAATGCATTTCAAAGAAAATATGAAATATTATATTTTAAATAAAATTCAATTGATTATCTAATAATTGCACTCTATAGCATCGATATTGCAAGACAAATAATTTGGAAATTGAACATAAAACATGACAAATAAATTACGTTCATAGTATAATTAGTTTTATAAATATTCAGATTTTAGTGCAGTATCTGTTGTATCTTTATGTTAAAAAATCATGGATAAAAAATTTATAACTGTGATGTATATTAAATTCGATAATAAATAATTAGACTCCTTGTTAAATATGATGTAAGCACCATGTCAACCTAGAATCATTACTTATCATCGTTTAATTAATTACAAAGGAGAGTATTTAATAGAATGGATAAATTTTTTTATATCTTTTTCAGTTTTGATTAGATTTTCAGAAAATTTGTAATGACTCGATAAAATTCAGCAACGATTATAGATATTAAATTTCAAACCATTTGCTTGGGTAGTTTTTGCGGTGTTATATAAAACTGTAATTTTTTCAGTTTTGCTTTTTTTATGCTCACTATTGATACACCTCAATATGCGTCCAATCACACGGACAGACAGGATGACGAATTTAGGGGCTATTTATATACAGGGTGTCCGAAAAGTCTGGAAACGGTCGAATAACTCGAAAAATACATATGAGATTGAAAAACGTAAATATACGTGTTAAATATTTTTAAATAAGCTACTCAGTGATACCAAATTTGACCTTCATAACCGACCCCCTGGGGGTCAGAGGGGGTCCAACTTTGAAATCTTAAATTATAACCCCCATTTTTTATTGCAGATTCGGATTCTAAGGACAAAAATACGTAACTTTTGTATTTGATGTTTATTTCGAATCCTCGTTTATCACGGTGTAATTGAGCATATTAAATTGATACATATTTCGGCTTTTCCAACGGGATTTTCCCTAATCGAAACTAATTGGGGAGAATTTATGACATCAAATTCCTCGTCTTTTGCAATAATGGCGTTTCCTGAAAATCACACGTGCCGATTATTTCGGTAGTGCTACACAGTTAAAAATTTGATCCATTTGCTGTAGCGTCACTCCACAGCTTTTATAGAATGTCTCTTTCATGACCAATGAGAACGTTCCATAACACAGTAAAGTACACTGTAAAAAAATTGACCCTTTTGCTGCATCGTCACTCCACCGCTTTTATAGAAAACGATTACTTTACTGTGTTATGGAGCATTCTCATTGGTCACAAAAGAGATATTCTATAATAGCTGTGGAGTGACGCTGCAGCAAATGGGTCAAATTTTTAACAGTGTAGCACTATTGAAATAATCGCCACGGGTGATTTTCAGGAAACGCTATTCCTACAAAAGATGAGGAATTTGACGTCAAAAATTCTGCCCAATCAGTTTCGATTAGGGAAAATCCCGTTGGAAAAGCGGGAGTATGTATCGATTTAATATGCTCGATTACACCGTGATAAACGAAGATTTGAAATGAACATCAAATACAAAAGTTACGTATTTTTGTCCGTAGAATCCGAATCTGCGATAAAAAATGGGGGTTATAATTTAAGATTTCAAAGTTGGACCCCCTCTGACCCCCAGGGGGTCGGTTTCGAAGGTCAAATTTGGTATCACAGAGTAGCTTATTTAAAAATATTTAACACGTACATTTACGTTTTTCAATCTCATATGTATTTCTCGAGTTATTCGGCCGTTTCCAGACTTTTCGGACACCCTGTATATAATTGTTCATGTTCCAAAAAAAGGTAACTCTATAAACCTGCAAAAATCGAATGGTGAGTTGTCATCAGTTATTGATTAAAAAAAAAGCCTGGAGCAATATGAAAATTAATTAAGTTAGTGTAGCTTTATTTACACACATTACAACATACAGGATTTCTGCGCCGCATCACAATTCTGTGAATGTGGCGAAGTTGGAACCCCAGAACACATTTACTATCACAGTAACCTGGCTCCTTAGAAATCACCCATCTCCTCCTCAATTCTTCCTACAAGGAATATTATCTCGACCACAGTTGGTTGGTCAAACTAAAAAATATTTATAATTATCTAATAGTTGTTTAAATCCTAACCACTTAACTGTCTGTCTTACTGTCGTGTAGCAGGAGCTCGAGAGTGATCCGCAATTTTCTACGAATTTCATCTCACCATATGCCTGTCGCGAGGGGGCAAACGCCCCAGCGGGCACCTTGATAAACATTTTAACATCACAATTTTCTTGCACCCTCTCTGTCGCGAGGGGTCGGAGAGGGTACTCTTTCTCTTCAGGCTGAAAAATTTTCTATATATTTTTAAACCTTAATAAAGGCGACCGGGAAGGACACTATGCTGTATAGACATGGCTTCCGTCTCTTAGCAGACCCACCCCCCAGGCATTAAAAACGTAACGAGTGTGTAATGAATCAATACCTTGTATTCCGTTTAAATTTCTTATAAAAATCACATCTTCATTTCTGTAAATAAATCCTAAGGCTTATACAAATGTCTCGAACGTGACAACTGCGAAATTTTGAATTGTTTTAAAGTGTCGGAGTAGTTGCACGATATGAGATATCGTATTTAATTTGCTGCATAAATAAATTTTTAAAAACTAATGGAATTTTGATTCTAAATTTCTTTTAGATTATTTCAAAACTATTCGAAAATTATCTAATTGTGTTAAAATATTTTACACTCAAAATATCTTTTTCAAATATTCATGCTTATTCTAAGATAATATTTAATAGTAAACTTATTAAATTTTAAAATTATACAAAATAATCTATTTAAAAAACTATATTAACAAATATAAATTTGGGTACTTTAGATTTTGAGAAAAGAATGTTCCGTTCGAGTGTTGATGTTTTATACATTTTGCTTTTTTTCGCTTTTACATTGTAAAATTTTTTAGAAGAGAACACATACAAATTAAATGTTCTCGATTTAGAATATCTGTGTGTTGGAGATTTTTTTTCTTTAAATGGAAAAGTATTCAAAAGTAATCCAGAACAAGCATCCACTCTAAAATGTTTTCTAACATTTCGAAAGAATTGAATTTCGAATTGAAGTTAAAATTTCTTTTTAAAAGTATTTTCATACTATGAGAAAGACGTCCAAATACAATTTATTTGCATTGTAACTTACTCTTGCAACAATTTGCACAAAAAAGTTTTTCTTTTTTATACTTTTTTGGTAAAATCTTTTTTAAAAATACCTACAAAGGCGAAAAAAGAAATAATAATAAAAAAAAAACATATTTTTAAATTTTGGGAACAGTAAAAATTAAAGGATTTTAAATCTCTTTTTTCAAATTTTGATTATAAGAAATTAAACACTTTTTGACTCAATAACTCAGATGACCAAAATAATCACTCTCGAACTAGAATGACTCAGCTAAGCACGGTTAAAATTATCTTTGTTTTCAACACTATAAAGATAATATTAAAAGACAGGATTATTATTGTAGATATATTAAGATTTCGAATAAATTAATTAAGGTAAAATGACGAAAAATTATTATTATTATTACATGTATTGCAAATTTCAATGCTCTATATCAACAAGAAGTGGATGAAAATGAGTCTGAAGATTTGACTTTTACATAAAAAACATAATTATAAGTTAAAAGAAGTATAATAAAAAGGATTTCTTACTCCTAGGGTTATTTGTGATTTGATGCTTTTAGCTTGCAATATCAAACAAATTTAGATTATAATGATTATTTAAAAGTAACTTTCTGATTCTTTTGATTTTGTGATTAATATTTGAAGATCGGAGACATTTCGGTCGAAAGATGGGAGCAATAAAGCATTTTTGAGGGGGGAAAAAACTACTTCTCTATGCACTCTTCAATCAGCTGTAAAATGGAAGGATTTATAGGCTATATCTTATTTTACATGACACTTAATATTAGAAGTACGTTTAAAATTGCGTGGAAAATATGTAAAATCATTATATTACTACTGAATTAGATACTGACTAAATAAATAATGACGCTTTTAGGCTTTGTAAACAGTTTGCACAGGTATTCAATTTAAAGGAATTAGAAACTTTGAACTAAATATTACGACTGCTGAGAAGTGTGGAGTATATAAAATATTCTTAACGCAGATTCAAAATTTAATGAATAATAACTCTTAAAGTCGTTGTAAGTAATTAGCAGATGCAATTAATTTAACAGACTGCCAGAATGTTTCCTCCAAAACAAGACTGAATTCCCAAGTGAATTTAAAGTCTGGTATATAAAATAAGCAGCATTTTGACTTGGAACATTATTTAAATGTGGTATTTCGTAAAATTAAAACAATTAATTATGCATAATTTCATATCTGAGAGTTCTGAGGTACTTTACTCTCAAACTATTGGAATTATTTATGTTGCTACAGAGAGCGTGTTAATTAGTATTTATTCATAAGACAGAAACATTATAAAGCTATTTTTCTTCATTAAATAAGATATTAAGCAATTTTATTCAAATGACAGTTTGAAGTTTTAAATCTATTTACATATGCTTCAACGATTTGAATTTATAAAGAATGGAGGAAAAAACCCTCTAAACTAGTAATTTGGTTTTTCAAAAATATCTAGTATTTGCTAATTTCAATGCATAATATTATTTATAAATCAGTTTTTTGAATGGCATCTTCAGATTTAAAATTTTTTGTATAAATGTAAAAGACACATTTTTGAAAATATAATTAAGTCTTTTCCAACTATTAGTATAATATTTCATTACATAGTTCAGAAATTTTTATGCAAAAGATCATGAAATATTATTTTTATTAACTCGTCAATTTTGAACTAGTTGGAACACAATTTCCTGCTAAATATTCAACACGTATTCCTTTTTAATATAGTTAAATTTAAGTTCGATATCATTCACAAATTTTTAAAAATTGTCGAAAAAACTACTATAGTAATTCTTAGGGAGATAGCAAAAAGAAACTGATTGAGTTTTTTAAGAAAACCGTAGACCTCTTATTGTGCAAAAATCGACTAATATATATTTTTTCTTTTTTTTAAATAATATTATTTTTTTAATAAGAATGCTTTTTTTTTGCTTCTTAATATATTACAATTTTAACTGCATCACTTGCAAAAAACCGAATGCAACTGCTACGGTTCCAAAGAATTTACACTAGTTTATTTCTGTACACCGTATTTGGAATACACAATAAATAAAACTTTAAATTCCGTTTTCTCAAGAAAAGATTTTTCGTCGAATTAGTATTCAAAATTATCCCTGCATCTTATTTATTATCCCATTTCGATACTATTATGAATGACTTTTTGCAATTTTCTATAATTGAAGGTTTAATATAAATGTATTACATGTATTACTGCACATAAAAGGAAAATTTGCTATTTTATTAGTCGTTATTTTATTAGTCGATCTTATTCATTATCGATGATTTATCATATGAATGTATGAATCGATGACTTATCGACTCGTTATCTAATAATTATTGTATTATTAAAACGTTCCTTAAAAAATAACCATATATATTAATCTAGATTATTTAAATGTTTTTAAACTTTAGCTAAATGAATTGCTCATTGTTGAACTATATTCTACAAGATATTTTTCGCAGTGCTAGATCCACTATCAGTTTTTGTTTAAAATCATTCCTTAAATAATAATTATTTTCATTAAATTATATTATTTAAATTTGGATTAAAGTTTAGCCAGATCACCAAAATATAAGAAAGAAGCATGAATGAAAATTTAAATTAATATCAATACCGCTGCAAATCTTATGTGAATTCGAATTTTTAAATCTTATTCAGAAATCCTATATCAGGTGTTCTGAAAATAACGATCCATTTTATGAAAACATTAACCTGTAATTTATTTACAGGCGTTTTCAGAAAAGCTCTTTTTAGAAGAAAGAATCGCTATCGTTTCCTGGAAGTAGGGTGATAAAACTTAAGAAGAGGTGCGTCAGCCGTACCATTAAAAATACAGAAAACAGCCAGCAATAAGGGTCAATACCAAGATACTTCTGAATGTGGGCTGCCCTCAACTGCCTCATGAATGGTTTTGGTGGTATTATCATATGTTTATGGTATTCCAGAACGTTTTTCATTTGCCACACAACCGGTTCGTCTGAATTTTTTTCAAATAGCCACATGTTGGCCCTTATTGGAGGCTGTTTGCAGAAAAGCTCTCCTTAGAAAGAAGAATCGCTATCGTTTCCTGGAAACAGGGTAATAAATCATATGAAAAGGTGCGACAGCTGTACCATTGAAAACACAGAAAACAGCCAGCAATAAGGGCCAATATCAAGATACTTGTGAAAGTGGATTGCTTTCAATTGCCCCACGAATTCTCTTGGTTGTATCATTAGCTGTTTATGGTATTTCAAAACGTGTTTCATTTGCCATGCTACCGGTTTGTCTGTATTTGTTCTCAAGTAACCATATATTGGCCCTTATTTGAGACTTTTTTTCGTATTTTCAATGGTACAGCTGACGCATCTCTTCATATGCTTTATCAATAAGTTTCCAGGAAATGAGTGTGTTCTTCTTTATGAGAAAAGCATTTCTTCAAACATCTGTAAAAAACCCAAAATAGATTAATGTTTTCATAGAAATGGATCGTTATTTTTGACACATTATGCTACATTAAATCATATTCTTAAATTCAGACAGAATTTTTTCAACCATACATTTATTATTCTGTCTTTTTCGTTATTGATAAAATCAATTCCACAGAATTATTTAAACGAGTTGATATCATTTAAAATTTAGATATTATTCCATAAATAAAGTAATGAATAATAATTTTCATTTTTTTTGTTTAAATTTTAGTATTTTAACATGTCTTATGAAAGGTACATTTTAAATGCCATTTTGAAATTATAAATAAAATTGTAAAAGAAATATTTTTATAAATTTTTACTGAAAACTTCTTTACATAATTATTTTTCAAAAGAAACAAAATTATTTTATGTCAATGGAATTTCCATTATAAATGTTAGTTTGAAAGTTAAAAATAAAAATAGAAAAAAGTTTTCTAACTATTCCGATAAGACTTCATCATATTTAATTATGCGTTGCATCATATTTCAATCTTATATAATTAACTCTTTTCAAGGATCTAAATTTTCTTTTTCAATTAGTCTGTATTTTAATTGAGAGTTACTTCGATTTTCGTAAGTAAAAAATCCATTAACTAAAAAAGTCTTAATAAATTAAACTAAAAAGATTTCAATAATTACCAACTAATATGAATGCAGAGATACTTTGAAGGAAAAAGAAAATTGCATTATTCACTTAATAATTCTTTGAATTAAGTAAATATTTTTCATCTAAAAATACTTTGGTGGTGATTTGTCAATAAAATTTTTTATATTACAGATTAAATCTGTCATTTTCATGTAAAAATTATAATAAATGTATAATTATGTTTCGTAACGTTTTTATTACAAAAATAAATAAATAAATAAATAAATAAAATAAAATAAAATAAATCAAAGTTATCAATTTAAAAAATAATTGATGTTTAATAGAAACATACTCTGAAAATTAAATAAATAGCTGTTATATTCAAATATGCTTTGTTAGAAATGCATTGCATAAATTGCGCTCCTTTAAATTTCCACAAAATCAAAACCATTCGTAGATTTTTACACCAAATCTATTTCTTCAATTTCTCGAATTCTAGTTTTATCAATACGCTTACAGTCGTGAAAAAAGTTCGTGGAACAAAGCTACTGTTATCAAATGAAGAAAATAAAGTCTACTTTTAAATTATGTTTATATATACTTTTTCAATATAGCAGTACCCAATTCTGACAGCCATTCGTGAATTCCACACCTTTCAATTAGCTTAAAAAGAATTTTTCATGCAATTCGTACAGAAAGTTTCCGAGAAATTAATTATTTTAAAACGAGCATATTTTATTGGCTATATCTATATTGAAGTTCAATACTTGATTCTTGACCTATAGATCCTGCTCCTTGATAAGGCATCTTAGGTGCCATTCAATCAATCATTATAAAGAAAGATTAGATTAATACCATGAAAAATTTCAAAATACCCAGTCACGTCTATAGTAGACGGTAAATAACTGAAACTTCAAAGAGTTTAATGTCTGTGTAATGGCTACACATCCATTTTATAATGCAATAATGAATTTTTCGTCAACCTCGATAACGGGTTGTCTTTAGTTAATTAAAAACATAGGCTATTTCTTCAAACTGATGACATTTTTTAAAAGTGTTAGAAAATTTTTACTTTCCTAACCCAAAAAGAACGGATGTTGCATTGCATCCTCTGATTGCATGTGTAAAAAAAACATTGTTGTAATTATATTTGTATGACATGGATGAAAACAATGAAATCTTGATATTTTTTTGAAACTTGACATAAATATTTTCTTCTGCCTGGTTAGCTAGAATTCTGTTATTTCGAAACTCTGTTTTAAGCATTGAAATGAAGTGGTTCATGTTTCTGTCATTGGCAAGAAATTTGTAGTGATGGAAATTTTTGATTGACTTTAAATATTTGTTTATTTTATAACGCTATCTTCTTTCTTGTATCATATTAAATAATGTTGAATGTGTCAGAAAAGTTTTCGTTCACGAATTTGTTTAAAAAATGGTTATTATTAATTAATCTATTCAGTAATTATTATCCAACTGTATTTGTGGATATCAACTACTATATTATTCTGTAATTATTACTTATATTATTCCATTTTAAACTAATTTTACAGTCATATCCTGTTATGGAATGAAACATTAATTGAATTGCAAAAGTAAATACAGGGTGTATCTAAACTACTGGGCAAAACTTTAAGGGGTGATAGCACACATCAAGACAAATAATATTATATGGGAAACAAAGGGTCCCAAACGTCTTTCGAAGGAGACAGGCGCCATCAGAGTTTAGGGTCCAAAATTTGAAATGATTATAAAAAACGTGAAAATTGGTCGATTCGTTTGCGGTTTTTACTAAAACTATTCTTTATGTCAGTATTGTCTTAGCACAAAATTATGAAGATAAATTTCAAAAAATGAGGATAGAGGGCGCTTTAGACTTTGGAGCAACGAACAACTATTTTTTACCGTTATTTTTTGCATCTCATTAATTTTTCTTAGAAGTTTAGACATAAACTTAAATTTTGAGCTTAAAATTTATGGTTAAGAATCGCAAACTGAACTGTGTTCAATGGGAATGGGTAGGTTCAAATTTCAAATGATTATAAAAAACGGAAAAATTGGTAAATTTATTTGCTGTTTTCACTAAAATTATTTTTTATGACAGTATTGTCTTGAAAATAAATTATACAGATAAATTTTTAAAAATGTCGATAGAGGGCGCTTTAGACTTTGGAGTAACGTACAACTATTTTTACCGTTATTTTTTGCATCTCATTAAATTTTTTTAGAAGCTTAGACATAAACTTAAATTTTGCGCAGAAAATCTGAATCATTGCGAGTGGTTAAGTAGCGCAAGCTGAACTGTGTTCAATGGGGTTGGGGAGGTTCAAATTTCAAATGATTATAAAAAACGGAAAAATTGGTCGATTTGTTTGCGGTTTTCTCTAAAACCATTCTTTATGTCAGTATTTCCTTGAAAGTAAATTTAAAGATAAATTTCAAAAAACTCCGTTAGAGGGCGCATTAAACTTTAGAGTAACCAACAACTACTTTTAACAGTTTTTTTTTAATCTAAATAAATGTTTTAAAAGCTTAGAGTTAAATTTTGAGGCCATAATCTGAATCGTTGTGAGTAATTAAGTAGCGAAAAATTGAACTGCGTTCGTAGAGTGGGCAGGGAAACATTTCAACTCCTGAACACAGCTCAGTTTGCGCTCATTAACCCCTTCCAATGATTCAGAATTTGAGCTCAAAATTTAAGTCTAAGCTTTTACAAGCATTTAATTGGCTAAAAAAAAATAACAGTTAAAAATTGTTGTTGGTTACTCTAAAGTTTAGGGCGCCCTCTAACGGAATTTTTTGAAATTTATCTTTAAAACTTATTTTTAAGGAAATACTGATATAAAGAATGGTTTTAGAAAAAACCGCAAACAAATCGACCAATTTTTCCGTTTTTTATAATCATTTGAAATTTGAACCTCCCCACCCCCATTGAACACAGTTCAGTTTGCGCTACTTAACCACTGTCAACGATTCAGATTTTCAGCTCAAAATTTAAGTTTATGTCTAAGCTTCTAAAAAAATTTAATGAGATGCAAAAAATAACGGTAAAAATAGTTGTACGTTACTCCAAAGTCTAAAGCGCCCTCTATCGACATTTTTAAAAATTTATCTGTATAATTTATTTTCAAGACAATACTGACATAAAGAATAACTTTAGTGAAAACCGCAAATAAAATGACCAATTTTTCCGTTTTTTTATAATCATTTGAAATTTGAACCTACTCACTCCCATTCAACACTGTTCAGTTTGCGCTTCTTAACCACAGATTTTAAGCTCATAATTTAAGTTTATGTCTAAACTTCTAAAAAAAATTAATGAGGTGCAAAAAATAACGGTAAAAAATAGTTGTTCGTTACTCCAAAGTCTAAAGCGCCCTCTATCGTCATTTTTTTAAATTTATCTTCATAATTTTTTTTCAAGACAATACTGACATAAAGAATAGTTTTAGTGAAAACCACAAACGAATCGACCAATTTTCCCGTTTTTTATAATCATTTCAAATTTTGGACCCTAAACTTTGATGGACCCTATCTCCTTTGGAAAACGTTTGGGACCCTTAGTTTCCCATATAATGTTATTTGTCTTGATGTGTACTATTACCCCTTAAAGTTTTGCCCAGTAGTTTAGATACACCCTGTATAAATCAGACCATCCTATAATTCAATGATGATCATGAAAATCTTAGAAAGGGACATTATATAAATAAAAATATTTTTATTCAACCCTGCAATCGTCACACCCGATACATTTACGAACAAACTGCTCGTGAATGTATCGGCATCGACGGTTAAAGGTTAAACATAAATGGTGATAATTGAACAAAATAGCTAAAATTAAGATATGTTATATAAAATAGTAATAATAAATAAAAAATTTATAAACGATAAGAACAGTTTTATTAAATTAAAATTTTATAAAAGACAATAAAAATTATAGTAAATAATTTTTTTTAAGTATAAGAATAGTTATAGGAAATTAATATATTCGATAATGTAGATATTTATAAATTATAATAAAGTTAAGTCCACATGATATTATGCTACCGCACTGCATACTAAATATTACACAATTCTTCCAAGAGTTTTGTATTAGTCATCTAAAGCAAGTCGTTTTTACATTTGATGCGCATGTTATTTACTTATTTTGAACTTATTTTTAGAAAAAAGTGAAATGTTAAAGCAAACTTCAAAAATATGTTTTTCAAAAGTTTCTTTTGGTCGGAAAATAGATGAAATCGTCGTACGGATGCATTTAAATGTAGCAGACACCTAATATCTAAAAAGCACTAAAAAACGTACAACTGAGAAAAACGTAAAATTTAGCAATCCTACCCAATGACTGCACTTCTTGGAAATTTCCCTCATCTATTATTTATCAATATATATATTTCAGTTCCACACTTAGTGATTTTTTCTTTTTTTTTTGAAGGGGGGGGGGGGTATGGGAGGCGAAAAATGAATCACTTTCTGTGAAGTTGAAAAACAGTGTTGTGATGTAGAATCACATATAGTTTTCTTAAGTTTTACATTTTTCTAATTTACCGTTAAAACTAATCTTTAATTATATGTCCATTTTATCTTAACGTTTATTTTCGATTCCACAATAACTTTCCGTTCAAAAGAAAAGAAAGAAAAACATCTAGCATCTGCCTTATTACTGAAAAACGGCTATCAGATAAAGAGAATTCATTAAGATGCGTATTTCACCCTTGCTGGAAACAAATAAAAAAAGAATAAAGTTCGAATGTGTTTGCGGTCAGTGAAATTTCATTTTCCTCTCTGCGTAATTTTAAGTATAACTTATTCGTTGCATATGAGTCTTTTTATGTACATAATGGTTGTTATGTCTTTTGAGAACATTTTCCCAAAATATGCTCCTAACGTACGAATTGGCAGTCGGATTCCTTTTTGGCGTATTTTTTAGGACTGATGTTTTCTGGTTGCCCTGCTATTAAATTCAAAATCCTTTTATTGTTTAAGCGTAACAGACAATTTTGCGGAGATGATATCAGTCATTTTTCATATGCTTAATGTCGCCAATTGTGTGATGCCAATGTGTGAATTTTTCAGTGAGGAATTAATTGCCTCCCTCTCGCTTCATGAACTCAGTCATGTGAAGACTGTTTTCTTAAAAAATGCGTTCAGGCACCATCCCTAGCTTTTCTGTATGAAAACCTTTAAAATTTATAAGTTACTGCAAATAAAGAATTTTCTTAAAAAGCATTTATTATCTTAAGCGATCATAGCCTACAACTCCAGCGAATGCATTTTTAAAAAGAACCTGTCAACATACTTTAAATTACAGATCCATACTATATAAATTTATGGTGCCTAACACCAGGCATTCGCAATTTTTTTAACGTCAAGGGATGGTGCCTGCTTTTAGTTGCCTGCTTCGATTTGCTTGAAAGTTTAGTTTCTGGACTATTTATTAGCAGTTATCTGGACTATATCTGGACTATTATCTGGGCTATTTATCTACCTGAGTAGTATGACATTATCTTATTCATTGGCTGTTAACAAGATTTTTGAAAGCCTATTTCCCCGACAGATGACTATCTATTACGTTTGCGGAATATAGAGTATTAGATACTACGAGTGTTCTCAGTTCATAGAATATAGTTTGGAGTGCCTATAGAATGCGGACTGTCGCTGCCGGATTTTTCCCTGATGGATCGCATTGGAATTGTGTCCCGGCGCCGAACCATTATTCATGTTGGATGCGGCTGATTTTTCTGATCGAAAAAAATTTCACGAGGCTTAGCGTAAAGAACTCTGCTCGTTAACGCCTGCTCCTCCCGATGTACGCCTAAGAATCTGCGGTAGATTGTGGTGACTCATACTTCATCTCCGTTCAACTCGCAGCCTTACTTTCGGCAATATAGTGCATTTTATTTCTACTTTGTGTACTTCAGTAGTTTTTGTTTACTTCAGAGATGGATCGTGCGCAGTGTGCTCAGTGCTACAGATTTTCGTGTTTGATCTGCAATTTAATCTACATTCATAGATTAGGTGTTTTTGCGCTGGATTTTGTGTGTCTTCGATTGCCAACGTGCATATTTTGCATTTCTTCAAAAATTAAAAAAAAAAGGGAATTGTCGAAATCTATTATGAAAAGAAGTAAAAAAATTAGCGCACTCGTGAGAATGCTGCCAAATTAAAACAATGGAGTGATTAAAAAAAAAAAGATAGTGAAGAAAATAAATAAACATCTGCGGTATAAAATGTGAGTACGAGAAAATATATGCATTTTATATTTTATGATTTTAATACTCAATCTCTATTTTAATTACATGACTTTTTTTGTTATTATTTTAGAATAATATGATGAGTGATTTTATTTCAATTATTGTTTATTATGCATTGTTTTCTCATGCTCATATTTATTTTTGTGAATAATATTAGTTAGAAGTTTTCTTAGATTACGTCGAAATATTTCATAGTCTTACAAATGCTATTTCAGAAATAAGACGCCAAATATGATAAGAGGATAAAAGGATATTTTTCATATAACTAAGTATCTATCAACTGTGCACTCTTACTGAAATTTCATTCAAATTATTAAGACAATCTTAAAAAAAAAAAAAAAAAAGAATTCAGAATATTGACTTCATAAATCGTATTTTTTTGGATGATTGTGCTAAAGAAAAAAATCTATTATTTTACTTATTTTCTTTAAATATTACATTTTTATTTACTTTGCAATGCTATTCTTTTTGAACTATTACAATCTGACATTCATATGTATACATTTACAGTTTTATATATTTCTTTACCTGATTTTATAAGAGGATAAAAAAAAAAAAAAAAAAAAAAAAAAAAAAAAAAAAAAAAGAGGTTAAAGGTAAGTTCATGGTGCATCTAAAACATTCATGTTTCCAGATAAATAAGAGAGAATGTTTTTGTGTCAGACTATTATTTTTGCATTTTAGGAAAGTTAAAAAAAAAAAAAAAAAAAAGGTATGAAGAAAGATAAATATGAATACTTGTAATAAATAAAGATGTATGCACCTCTCTAGATATTTGACACTGCCTTCCTCTTAAGATACATAAAATTGTATCATTTCAATTATATTTTATTATGCTTTGAAAATTCCATAATCAAAGGGAAAGTTATGTTTTACTGTGTTTCTATTGAGTATTATTTACAGATAATACATTATTTTTATATTTGTACTTAAAAGTATTTACCATTTTTTCTGTATTGCATAATTGAATATATGTAATCAATATCTTTAAAGCAGCATTTTCTATTAATTATATCCATTTAAGTAGAGCTATTTCTTGCAGCTAAATATTAAGGAATTTTGTTTCTTTATTCTGAGTATATAAAGAAGATTACGGTTTTATAACATATAATATTTAAACGTATGCGCATGATTATTCTTCATCAGTAATTATAACATTATAAGAACTTTCATTTTAAAGGTTATTTCATAAAAATATATCTAGATAATTTTCTTTAAATATTATAGTATTTCTTAGACATTTATTTGATAATATACAGAATGGTCTTACAATTTTTATATAATCAATGTGTATGTTTGTTTTATTACATAGATATAGGTAATTAATTTTATATGCCTTTTACATATTTGTGTATAGATATCTTATTTTAATGTTCATAACATATAAAGTTCATTATGTGGTATATCACGTCATACCATTATAAAAATATTTTATGTGTTGTCATGTTGACAAATTTAGAAATGTAATGAATGAGGCGAGAAGCTTAAATTTGTTTTCGCTTATGGTAAATTTTCACTTGTTTTTTTACTAAACTTTAAATTATTGACAGCAATTAGACATTGCATAATTTATATTTTAAAATATTTTCGCAAATATAATATGCTTTTATATTTGGAGATGTCATATGTGAAATATCATATTTTCTTTAGTTATATTATCTCAACCTGTCACAAGCTTTCCTCTTAACATTTTAATGCCTGCTCGAGTCATCAATATTATTATTAATAATAACAGGAAGAGAGATTTTATTTATTTCATTAATGCAATTAAAACATATAACGTACCAGTATATATTTTAAGTCAATTGGATGCCGTGTTGTTGCATACCAGCACACATTTTTAGATGTGAAATCTCAGTATTTTTAAAATTCAGTTAAGATTTTTATTTTTGTTTCTAATATTTAGTGACTGTTTTCGATAGATTTCTTCTTGCATTGTGTTATTTTCTAGAGGTAGCACAATGTCAAGAATGGTTTTTTAAGGGTTTCTTTTCCTTTTGTGGGGTGAGATGGCCACTTACCCACGCAAAGGGAGAGAAAGCTGGTTTTCATTTACAAAATTCATTAATTCATTTTTTTAAAATTTACTATTATTAGACACTTTGCTAAATTCTCACCGTTTTTTTTCATGTGCAGAACATTTTTAATTTTTATTTCTTTAGACATGACATTACTGAAGTGTAGTCTCGCGCGACCTCGCGGTTTTCAAATTAATTCGTTAGAATATATTTCACAGAGATTTCCTTTTTCTTGCGACTCTTGTACATATTTGTTGTGGTTTCATATTCAACCTGGCTTTACATGTATACACATACTTACACTTCATTCTCACAAAATTATTTTTGGTTATGGTTCAAAGATAACACTCGCCTTGGTTGAATTCAGTCATAATTTTTATGTACTTCTGTAATATTTTTTCTACATACTGTGTCATGATCACATTCCTTTTATTTTACTCTGCAGACAAAAAAACTATTTTGTTTTACATAATTTTACACTCATTCATGCTGGTTGGTTTACTGTTAGGAACAGGCATTTTTCCTCTTTTGAAGTTTAAATTGTTATAAATACACATTATTTACATCTTCAATTATTTTAAACACGTCATATAATGTATTAGTTCCTGGTACACATAAGAATTTTGTTCATAGAAAAAACACAAGAGTTCATCGCACATTCTTTGTTCATTGATATTACAATAGTTCATCGCTTTACTTTCCATTCTTGTTGTACATGGGGAACTAGTTACATTCATTTTTTTTAAACAAAAAAAAATTCGCTTTCTTCCTGGTCATTTTAGTTCGCCGAATAAACAACTTAGTTCATAGCATATTTACATGATTAATTATAGAAATTCTACACAGTAGTTCATCGATTTTTTTTTTCACTTTAGTTCATAGAATATTTACACGTTTAGTTATAGAATTTTACACGTTAGTTCATCGATGTTTTTCACATTAGTTCATAGAGATTTTATACATGTGTTCAGTCATGTCGTACGTTGTAGTTCATAGAGATGTACACTTTAGTTCGTTGAAGTTTTATATTATTGTTCATAGATTGTTTACACATTAGTTCAATGAAAATACACATCTTTGTTCATAGAATATGTAACACATTACTTCTTAGAAAGTAAACCACATTTTAATATACATTATCTTTATGATATAATTTGGAACCTCTTTTTAATTTTTTTTTAGATAAAACAGTAGTTTTTTTTTAATGTGTTTTTTCTAAAAATCCATACAACACTCAGAAAACTGCCAGCACATACCTTAAGGATTTTAATATGGGAAATAAATTATAATATGTACATGCCTTTCCACATACATTTTTCTTTACTGATAAAATTTGACTGATTGGATGCGGATGGTGACTCGATGCTAATTATATCATTTCACAAAATGATTCTTCTCAAAATAGTATAATATATCTTTAAAATTGGACATGTTTCTGATACAATATTATTTTGGTTCTTGTCACTAGTTAGATATACTTTTATCTTTAAAAGTATATATGCTAGAACAGGTATGACCATTACATCATTTGTACTTTCCTCTATTTTAAATGACACTTTAAATTTTCACACATTTAAGCTTTTAGAAATACATGCACTTACTGCAGTTTGTTTAGATCATCATGTACACACAAAATATTGTAAGCATTTTTATTATTTTACAATAATCACAATTGTTTTGGCATGACTCTTAGCTATACCTTAAACATCAAGAGTATTTAAACGAGGAAGTTAAATACTTTTACAGTTTTAATATTACATATTTGTCACATTTGATATTCCGGTAATATTTTATGCCTATACACTTAATTTTTAACCTTTTGCTAACCATACTATTCGACAGTTTTTTTTTCACTTCACACATAAATCATAGTTAAAACACGTAGTTCACTGTAGCTGGTTTAGAGTTTAACCAGAGTTTCTTTTTACGTAACACATGTAGTTCATTGAGACAAGTTAACCCTTATTCATTGAGTTGTTTAATGATTGTTAATTCATTAATTACGTAATTGAATGTCACTCATTGGTAGGTGTTTTTGGGTTCTTGTACACATACTGTCTGTTTCTTACGTTAGCAAAAAAAAAAAAAAAAAAAAAAAAAAAAAAAAAAAAAAAAAAATCCTAGTTTGTTTTTCTACACAATCGCGAGAGCGTTGCTTGGCATGCGGCAATGGTATTTACAATGGTATTTTATTTTACAAAGGTTTTACAATGTTACTTTTGCGGCATGCTACGCGGATGAGCTTGTGGTCTGTGGATAACAATTTTGTGGGATTTCACCATTCTTATTTTTCCCCTCATCAATGGCATTCCTTGTGGTCCAAGACATTTCACGTGAATATATATATATTTATTGTTCACGAATTTTCTTATAGGTAATGCACAGGTTTTCATTTTTCTTATTACATACATGCAGCCTTCTCCTGGTTTATACCAGTTAATTCTTTAGCACATATTAATTGAGGCTGAGTTCACACACACACACACAATTTTTCTCTTCAGTATTACCTGTTGTACAATTCACTTAAAATTTCATTTTTCTCATACATTTTTACATTTAAAAGATTACATGATGGATTAACTCAATTTTTTTACACAAGTAAATGCTTATTAAATAACAGTTTTATTTAAACTATATTTATATTAAGACAGGGGAATACAGTTGTCACATGGAATTAAATGGCTTATGACAGTGTTTGAGGTATTTTTTTTATATCCTGATTTTCTACAGTTTTTTATTATTGTCTTCTTTACCTTATATCTATCTCATGAATATACATTTGTTTAATATTCATGTTGAGAGATAAAAAAAAAAAAAATCTTAAAAAAAAAGAAAGAAGCTTAAAACCCATACTTTCGGTCATTATTATGGGCATTATTTCTGGTTTCTTAATTATTTACATTATTTTTGTTTATCTGTGTGTTATATTATGTCTTTTATTGCATTATATTACTCGAGTATCTAATTTTATTTTATTATAATATTGATCAATATATATATATTTAATGTTTATTATTGAAAACATTTTGAAACTTATAGCCAGCTGGTAAGTGACCTGTTTATTTAGGCCTAATGTATTTTTATTTTGTGTGTGCACATTTCTGATACAGGTCATCGTCTAAATAAGACGAATTGAAGAGTGATCACAAATTTTATTAATGAAGCTGCAGCTGTTTCTAAATAGAAACAATATATGATGTCATTTGTGTGACAAAATGTATGGTACCAATATATTATATCATGATATATATACTTTTGGGATGGTTGCCTGCTTAGAGAAAAGTTCAATTGCTGTTTACTTTATGTAGCAAAGGTTTGGTTTGTTTTCATGAACATTTTACACATTATTACTTGTAAGAGCATATGAAAATTGATTTTTCTCCCTTCATGTACATTTATAGATTTTTTTTTTTCGCCTGTGAAAGGGGTGATATATGTGATGTAGAATCACATATAGTTTTCTTAAGTTTTACATTTTTCTAATTTACCGTTAAAACTAATCTTTAATTATATGTCCATTTTATCTTAACGTTTATTTTCGATTCCACAATAACTTTCCGTTCAAAAGAAAAGAAAGAAAAACATCTAGCATCTGCCTTATTACTGAAAAACGGCTATCAGATAAAGAGAATTCATTAAGATGCGTATTTCACCCTTGCTGGAAACAAATAAAAAAAGAATAAAGTTCGAATGTGTTTGCGGTCAGTGAAATTTCATTTTCCTCTCTGCGTAATTTTAAGTATAACTTATTCGTTGCATATGAGTCTTTTTATGTACATAATGGTTGTTATGTCTTTTGAGAACATTTTCCCAAAATATGCTCCTAACGTACGAATTGGCAGTCGGATTCCTTTTTGGCGTATTTTTTAGGACTGCTGTTTTCTGGTTGCCCTGCTATTAAATTCAAAATCCTTTTATTGTTTAAGCGTAACAGACAATTTTGCGGAGATGATATCAGTCATTTTTCATATGCTTAATGTCGCCAATTGTGTGATGCCAATGTGTGAATTTTTCAGTGAGGAATTAATTGCCTCCCTCTCGCTTCATGAACTCAGTCATGTGAAGACTGTTTTCTTAAAAAATGCGTTCAGGCACCATCCCTAGCTTTTCTGTATGAAAACCTTTAAAATTTATAAGTTACTGCAAATAAAGAATTTTCTTAAAAAGCATTTATTATCTTAAGCGATCATAGCCTACAACTCCAGCGAATGCATTTTTAAAAAGGAACCTGGTAAATATACTTAAAAATACAGATCTACAGCATAAGTGTGATTTTCAGTTAGCTGTAGCACCCTTAGTAATGGGTTTGGAAAAACCTTTTCATTGTGAAATTTGTAGAAAATATAATGGATTTTATTTTGTTACCTATGTATGGTACACAATAATTTTATAATTTTCGAATTATAGGGAAAAAACTGAAAAAGTCCGTTAATTTAGCTGTCCATTAAGTTGATTTAGCTGTAAAAGATATTTTGTTCTTCTTGCTTCGAGATATTTTGTTTGAAAACACTGAATTTCTGTATCACCCATACAAACACTTTAAAAACATATAATCTTTTAGCAGAATTTTTGCATTTATTGGCCCTTTTTTCTGGCAATTTGATTGGACTAGCTCTAACTCTAATCTGTATTGTAAGCGAGATATTTATACTATAAAAGTTTTTAGTTACAATTTTCAAAAATGTACGTTTTACCATTCCAGACAAACTATGATACCTGATTCTGTGTGCCATATTGAAACATATATGATTTGTATCAGCTAAAAATGACTTTACCAAATACAATGAAAAGTAAATTTGCAACACTTCGTTTATTTTTGTTAGATTATGTAAATGTAGGTAGTTGAAAAATTTATAGAAATGCAAAAACTGTCATTAAATGAACTTTCCTCATAATTTCATGTAATGAGGTAAAATATCTTTTAAACATTTCCATGGTATGAATAAATGATAATTAATGCAGTCTTTATAGACACATACATAATTCTAACAGTAGGATGAGTCAAATAAATTAAAATTCACAGACATAAAACTACAAATAATAAAATAATTTTATTGCATGAATTATCGCACGTCAATAATTTTAAAAGTCACCACATTTCTTAATTTATAAGCCAGATGTTACATTCACTTAGAAACTTCAGGAGAAAACATTTTGACACTCTGTTAAATTAATCGCCTCTACTAATTACTTACAACATTCAAATAGACATGTTTCATTAAATTTTGAATCTGAGGCGCAAGTATTTTAATTATTTTACGGTTCTCAGAAGTGTTAATTTGTTACTTAAAATTGTGCAAATCTCTTAAATTAAATATCTGTGTGGAACAACATTACATATTTAATTAATTTCTGATCCTTTAGCCATTTAATGATTCAATATTTCTTTACGTGGTTTAAAAACATCATTTTAAATACGAATCTTAAATTTCAATTGAATAAAAAATATGTTTGGTACCATTTCATAGCTATTTAAATGTTACATTGATATAGTTTTAAGGAATTCATTTTATTACAAAGCTTTTAAGTTAAAGATATTTTATACCTAAAGCAATGCTGGTACATTAAAGCAATATGGCTATATATACTGGTTTAAATAATCTTTTTCCTGTTTATTACATTTTAAGCAAACACAGAAAAGACTATATTATGGATACTATTAATTTTTAATGCTACATTTTATATCATGAATTCAATCACGTGATGACATTCTGAAACAAAAGTTAAAAGTAATTATTTCATTATCAAGTATCACAATTTTAATTTTAAATACTGATCTTGAATTTAATAAGAATAATAAAAAATATTTTCATTACTCTTTTATATTTGAATAAAGCATTGATATAGTTTTGAGGAATGCTCTTTATTACATAAGGTTAACTTACTTGCTGAGACAAAATTCCTTTTTTAAATTTTCATGGTATGAATAAATTATATAATTAACACAGTCTCAATAGACACATAGAGAATTCCAACAACAACTCAGAGCCAAATAATTTAGAATTCACAGACATAACATTATAAATAATAAAATGATTTTATTTCGAGGATTATCACATTTAAATAATTTTGAAAGTCAACATATTTTTAATTTCTAAGTCAGAATTTACATTCACTTAGAAACTTCTGGAGAAAATATTTTGACAGTCTGTTAAATCAATAGCCTCTAATAATTACTTACAACATTCTAAGAGACATGTTTCATTGAATTTTGAATATGAGTCGGTATTATTTTAATCATTTCACGTTTGTCAGAAGTGGTTATTTGTTACTTTAAGTTGTGCAAATCTCTTAAATTAAATACCCGTATGGAACAACACTATTTATTTAATTAATTTCTGATCCTTTAGCCATTTAATGATTCAATATATTTTTACGTAGTTTTAAAACACAAATTTAAATACAAATCTTAAATCTCAAACATCTGGCTCCGTTTTACAGCTATTTGAATGATGCATTCATATAGCTTTAAGGAATTCATTTTATTACAAAGTTTTAAGTTAAAAATATTTTATGCCTAAAGCAAAACTGGTATTGTCAAGCGATTCGGATCTAGGGGAGAGTGGGGAAATTTTAGCATAGGGGATACTTGAGCCACCCCTATTATCTCTACACTTGTTTAATTTTTCTTACTAAAACTGGCAATATGGTAACATATTTATAGTTCTGAACATGCAAAAAAGAAATCACACACCTTGGTATGATTTTGAAAGCATAGTGATTAATAGTTGTTTTTTCCCTATCTGACGTAAATGTTTAGGTGCATGTTTTTTTTTTTTTTTTTTTTTTTTTTTTTTTTTTTTTTTTTTTTTTTTGTAATCAAAGTTCTATGTAAAGTTTCAACGATATACATAAATTTAATAAGTATAATTTAAATTGTATTTTGAATCTAAAATAGTTCTAATAGCTGCATGCTTTATTTAGTAAAACTCTGATAAACAAAAATAGTGATAGTTTTGATACTTGAGCCAATGAGATTGGGGATACTTGAGCTATGGCTGAACCATCTCCACTAGGACATGGGTGAAACAAACAAAAAATAAAATTACATCCTTATATTCACAAATAGATTTTTTTCTGGATAAAAGGGAGAATAATTTTTCATTTTATATTTTTCTTAAAAAATAACGTCCTAAAATATGTTTAAAAATGTATATTTTTTTAATGAAAATATCCATTTTATTTTTCATTTTGGCTAACAAAATAGCCTGTCTAGATAAATGTAAACATAGTTTTCAACTTAAATTTTATTACATTAAAATAACTTTTTAAAACTGTTTTACAGGTTATAATCTCTAATACTTTAATTAGTAAGGTCCAACATATTAAAGTATTTATTTTTTAATATAATATATTAAGATTAATATTTTATATTGGAATTGTAGCCTCTGTTATTGTAACTTAAAAAAAAAAAAACTAAGAATATTGAAGAAGAATTGGTAAAAAAGGCGCACAAAAAACAAGAAAAGCAACAAAAATCACAATTCAAATTAACCTGCATTGAGCCAAGGGTGAAGACAAAATCTTTTCCTGTGAAATCAAAAAAGTGTTTGAAATAGTAGAGTAATACATCTGGTACAGACTCTGGCAACTACTCAATTAAAAGCATGAGTTCGACAATATCCTTAGAGGAAAATTCGGTCAATGATGGTGATGATATGAAAAAAAAAACCTTCTATTGACGATTGGTTACTAATAAAATATGCCGAAAAGAATACTGTAAAAAGATTTGTTGGACAAGTGCTTAATATTTTGAAAATAAAATTTGCCCGAAGAATTGCAGATTCCAAATTTAAATGGCTCACAACTGAGGATGTTTCTACCATCGACATAACTCAAGCTAAAATGATCCTTCGACCATCAGTTCTAACGACAAAAAATGATCGTATTACTAGCTTTGTTTTCTCAATTGGTTTTGAAGGACTTTATGTATCATAATTCATAATTATGTAAAATGTCTGTGAAAAAATAAAGCACAAAAAATACTTTTGTAGGTATTTTTCCGTTCTGGCTCAGGCATACCTTCACCATGGCTCAAATATCCCCCTCATGGGGATACTTGAGCCACGATGTAAAACAAAAAGTAAAAATTTATTAGACGTAGAAAAATAGCTAAAAATTAATTGAAAGTGGTTTTCAGTTGAAGAAAAACTATTCCCCCCATCTTCCCCATCTTCCCCTATATACTGGTTTAAATCATCTTCTTTCAGTTTGTTACAGCTTAGTCAAAGACAGAAAATACTATATTATGGATTCTATTATTAATTAAAGCTACATTTTATGTTCCAAATTTAATCATGTGATGATATTCGGAAACAAAAGTTAAAAGTAATTCCATCGTTATCAAATAACGCAATTTTAATTTTAAATACTAATCTTAAATTTTATGTGAATAAAAAAAAATATTTTCATTACTTTTTTATATTTGAATAAAACATTGGTATAGTTTTGAGGAATTCTGTTTATTACACAAGGTTAACTTACTTGCTGAGACAAAATTGCCTTTTTAAATTTTCATGATATGAAACAATGATATAATTAACGCATTTTCTATAGACACATAGGTATTTCCAACAACAAGGAAGAGCCAAATAGTTCAAAATTCACAGATATAAAGTTATAAATAATAAAATGTTTTTATTTAAGGAATTATCGAGTTTAAATATTTTTTTAGAGTCAACATATTTCTTAATTTATAAGCCAGACGTTACATTCACTTAAAAACTTCTGGAGAAAACGTTTTGACAGTCTGTTAAACTAATAGCCTCTCTTAATTACTTACACCATTCAAAGAGACATGTTTCATTAAATTTTGAATCTGAGTCGGAAGTATTTTAATTATTTCACGGTTCTTAGAAGTGTTAATGTGTTACATAAAATTGTGTAAATCTCTTAAATTTAATGCCTGTGTGGAACAAAATTATAATTATTTATTTAATTCATTTCTGATCTTTTAGCCATTTAACTAGTAAATCTGCAAATCAGGGGCCTCAACGTTAACTTTGCACATAATTTTTTAAACACTTTTTGGGTAATATTCAACTTATTGCAAACTGTAATATAAAATTTTCAAATTACGTAGTTGTTTGTAAGAATAAAATAAGAATAAGAAGTTTTCAGCCATCAAAAGCGTTAAATTAAAAAGTTTGTTATGTTAGGATATACTGAAATTTTCATGATCTATTATTTCTGTTTTTTATTGTAATGTAGTGGATTTCTTCAGAGGAGCGGAACCCCCCTTGAACCCCTCGTAGTGTCAATAAATTTAAATTTGTTATTTTTTATTGATTGTGCTAATGGTTATCGTATATCTTGCATTTCTTTATACTTTTTGATTTATAAGGATAAGTAACAGTTTGGAACAGCATTTTTTATTATCCTCATACTTTTACTTGCCTGCCAACCACAATCACCTAAATCTGATTTATCTGGAACTTTTGTAAGTGTGAACTCAGTAATCTAAAGTTTTACAATTTTGTTTCCGAAAAAAAAATAGGTGCAATGAAATAGCTTTTTAGCTAGTTATCCAATAGTATCTAAATTAAAATTAAAATCATAATGTTATAAATACCGTTCATATTTGACGCAAATCTATGTTTCAGATCAATTTACCAAAGATTAAAAAATCTTTTACTTCCCTCAGCTGATTCTGCTGCTTTATCTCTCGTAATCTGAATTAATTAAAGGGTTTTTACACAGGCTACAAGCTGCTACAGGTGACTTTATTCCCGTATTATTAAAAAAGATAAATGAATAAAATAAGCGAATAATTCCTTTTTTCATAATTGATAATATAAAAAATTAACCAAGTCTTCATTACATTTCAACGGTGACAATACGGAATTTTATATTTATATGGCCTTGACATACCTCAGTTATAAAATGTAAAAATTTGAGACAATTATTATAAACTATTGCCAAAAAGAAATTATAACAAATATAAAAACAAGTGCCAAGTAAAAGATAGGAATCGACGAACCTTTATTCGTAAAATGAAAAATGATGCGTGTTAATGCATGAAATATTCTTGTAGAGATTTTTAAAACATCTCTCAAGTAAATATCAATGATTTTAAATAAAATATCCTTTACAAGTGAATTTTAATTTAAAAAAAAAGAGACCAGCAACAGGAAACCTTCAAAAGAGAGCCAAGAAAACCTGTAAGTGGCGGTTTATACGAATGAAAATATTTATATCCTAATTAATGACGTCATTTTGCGGGGCATAATTTTGTCTCTTACTAACCATTTGCTTTTCAATTTCTTTTTATTAATGAATTTTTCGATTAAAAATTAAATATTTCTGTTAGCCGTATGCAGACGATAAACCGTGAAATATTGGTAACGGTAACATTGTTTTTTAATTATCAGAATTATCATAATAAAACATGGCACATTTATTTCAATCGCAAAGGATATTTATTTTATTTTTTATACATGAGGCCAAATTCACATTGTTTTCGTATTTTCGTATTTTTTGATTATGGAGATGTATTCATATCTATTTTTTATTTCATTTTCCTCTTACAGAAAATATTTCAAATCAAAATTAACTGTTTAGCACAAATTATTATTTCGAGATATGATTTTCATGGCAACGATAAGAAAAGATTGAAAAATTTAATTTTTATTGAAAAGGTTAAATTTTTTGGAAATATCAATTTATTCTTTATTAAAATAATGGCCATTTTAATTTATAAGAAAAATATTTGACTAGAATTCAAATTAAATAGAACATACCTGTCATTATTTATGGCGTAAAATCCATGTGTAAATAAGACGCAAATACATTATTTCATTCATATTTACGTTAATTTGACTTTATTATTTAATTTGACTTAATTATTTTTAAGTGTAGTTCCGTTACTATGGGTAACTCAGAAACAAAAATTATAGCAATGGAATACGCAAGTTTAAAAGAAATAAACGTATGAAAGAAAATATTTTTATTATTGGGACATATATATAAAATCTCACTATAAGTTACACACAAAATTTAAAAACTCTAACAAATATATAAAAAAGTTGCAAAATAATATCAATAATGTATGATTCTATTTGGAAAATTTCATCATCCATAAATTACCTTTTAAATCCCTCCATCATATGAGCTATTTCCTTTCAACAAATAAAAATGGAAATATTGCTTGAATTGCCATATAAAAATATTATTGCGCAAAATAAAATGTTCTACATTTTCCGACACATGAACCAAATATAGCGAAAAACTATACAGCTAAATCCAGATACTTTACCAAGATACTCATTTAATTTCTAGTTAATCGGAAGCATTTTGTGGCAGTTATCGCGGAACACACAGACAGACAGTTAAACAGAAGGACAGATTGACAGACGGAAAACAAAAAATTTTGTGTCTCCAAACTAAGCCTTCATTGACGGTTCGGCAATTACGTCATTATTCATGAGTTATTGATACCCATGTTCCTTGTATTTTTAACGACTACTATAAAATACCTGTTTTATTTCAATTATGACGTAATATTTTACCAAGTAAAATATTTGTTAAAAATAAAATTCATTTTTATTTTTTTTTACTTTTAATTATGCCCCCATTTTTGTCAGAAAAATTCTTATTAACGAAACAAATGTCTGTGTTTAATATTGAACAAAAAGTTTTACATCTATTTTTATGTTAATTCTGAGTCATATTTATTTATTTTTTCTTAGTTTTAATTTTTGATTGGAAATTGCTCAATTGAAACTTATTGCTGTTGAAAAATAATTATTCGAGATTTTGATTTTTTTGGCAACGATAAAGGAAATTGGTTAATTTTATCTAAAAAATCCTTATTGATTCTGTATGAAAAAGAATGAAATTTTGAATTATTAAGGAAAATATTAGAATAAAATTAATAAAACATATCCTATGTTCTTTTATGGGCTATATTATACTTATGCGCAAAAATACTAAGACATTAATTAATTCATCACTTTTGATGTTGATTTCATTTAATTTTCGTACACGCTTTCAAATTTATAACATTATAAGGATAAGGTTGAATAGTTGCTTAGCAACTATTAAGAGAAAATAAAGAAAATGAAATAAATACATTTGAAATAAATAAATCTGTAAAACGAATTAGTTTATAATATTGAAACACATTTATAAAAAATCTCCAAATTTTACAGTAATAATTTTAAAAAATCTGATAAATGCATGGACAAAATTTCAAAACAATACAAATAATTTAACTGGTAAATTTAAGTATCCATTTATCATTGACTTCCATTAATCAAATATGTCATTTTCTCTCAAGGAAAAAAAAATGAAAATCATTGAATTTGACAAAGATAAGCATTATTGCGGAAAATAAAATATTCTATATTTTCCGAACGAATAAATCAAATCTAACAAAAAACTATACAACTTAATCCCAGAGCTTCACTAACATACCCACTTAATTTCAACTCAATCGAATACTTTTTGTATCTGTTATCATGGAGCAGACAGACAGACAGAAACCAAAAAATTTCGTGTTTCTAAAATAATCCTTCACTGACGATATAAAAAACCCTTTTAAATACAAATCTTAAATTTCAAATTATTTTAAAATATTTTCAGTACTGTTTTATAGCTATTTGAATGGCGAATTGATCTAGCCGTAAGAAATTTAGATATTTGCAAGGCTTTTAAATTAAAGATATTTTAAGTTTAAAATAATGCTGGTATATTGAAGTAATTACGTTATATACACTGCTCGACATTAAAAATGTAGCCCCAAGAAAGAGTGGTCAGAAAGTGATGAAATTTGGGAAAAAGACAGAGATAGCAAGGAGCACTAAGTGACCTTTATTTCAAAATTATAATCAGAATACAGAAAGACGTCGGCTCTAGGATGTAGGACCAACAAGGACAGCGATGCACGAAAAAATATGTCTAGGCATATAGTCAATAAGAATGCGGATGGCGTACTGGGGTATGGCTCTCCATTCCTGTTCAACCATTTGCCATAGTTCGTCTTCAGAACGAGCCAAGGGCAGAGTCCACAAACGACGTCCAATCACATCCCACACATGTTCGATTGGTGACAGATCAGGTGAGTACGGTGGCCAGGGAAGCATCCGTATACCTTGCAGAGCATGTTGGCACATGGGAGCACTGTGTGGTCGGGCGTTATCCTGCTGAAATATTGTATTAGACAGCCCTTGAATGTAGAGGATTGCCAACTGCCGCATACATTATCCAAGTATCGTTGGGCCATCATAGTGCCTTTAATATGAACCAGAGGTGACATGGAATTATACGCAATAGCGCCGCAAACCATTATGCCACGCTGTCGCGCAGTGGGGCGTTTCACAATTACTGCCGGATTCGACCTGTGTCCACGTAGATGCCACACACGTATGCGACGACTGTCAGTGGATAAAAAGAAGCGTGATTCATCTGAGAACACGACTTTTCGCCGTTATGTCATCCAAGTCGCTCTAGTGTGGAAACACTACAAACGTTGGCGTCTCTGCTGTCGAGTCAATGGTAGTCTTCCAGGCGGACACCGTGAGTGCAGGGCATGTTATAACCAATCGACGGGAAATGGTTCTGGTCGAAAAGAACCATCCAGGGTATCTTGTATATCTGCAGAATCGAGGTACAAGTGACTTGGGGATCCATCACAACTTGTTGGAGAATGCTTCGATCCTCCCGTGCTGATGTCACTCTGGCTGCACCTGCCCCCCTCAATCTTGCCATTTTATATTGTTCTAGCCCTATTCCCCACAGCCGATGCACCGTGCTCGCATCCATGTGGGTATCCGCTGCGGTGCTACGCAAGGACCACCCCCCCCCCTTCTCAGTCCGATCACCATACCTCTCGTAAAACCGTCTGTCTTTTGGAAGTGCCTTCGTTGACGGTGGTCTGGTATTCTCTTCTATGCACATATCCTCCGAGACAAAAACAAAATTTCTTTGATAGTTCGTCTGGCGGAAATAACGACAAGAATATTGCCCATTCTGCAAGTTCCTTCCCTTATATCTTTCATCACGTGCTTCGGACATCTCCGCATTTCACAGCATTCGCATAACTCAGTGATGTGCGTCTACCCTAAATTTTGCATAAATTTCTGACCACTCCTTCGTGGTGTTGCACTTTCAATGTCGAGCAATGTATGCTGGTTTAAATATTCTTTATTTAGTTTGCTACATCTTTGGCAAAGACAGAAAGGACTCGATACCATTGGATATTATGGATACAATTGTTAAATAATGCTATATCTTATGCTCTAATTTCAGTCACGTGATGACATTTTGAAACAAAACTTAACAATAATTTTATTGGTGTCAAATGACGTAATTTTAATTTTAAATACTAAAAATACTAATTTTATATAAATGAAAAACACGTTCATTACAATTTTGTACTTAAAAAAAAGCATTGGTATACTTTTAAAGAATTCCTTTTTTTACATGGATGCATGTTAAACATTTCTTATGCCTCAAATAAAATTGATATATTCAAATAATTTGGGTATATTTGCTAATTTAAAACATCTTTTTTTACATACTAGGAAAAAACCAAAAAGAGTTAAATTATGGATGCTAATATTATATACACTATTACACTTATACCACACTTAAGGGCCAAATTCACTTACAGGTTCACATTCTTAAACTACCGTTAACACTAACGGTATTGCTGTCAAATGACAACTTTTAAAATTTCGTTAACATTTATTTATTTTATAAGATTTTTATTTTTAGACATATATTTATTACAACTTAATCTAAAGTTGTATTATCGGCTTCAAAAAAATCACAAAAAACTATACTGTATTAAACATTATGCTCAGGAATATTATATTTAAAATTCCTTTATCCGTTTGTCTTTAGCGATAGTACTAGACTGTAAAAAAAATAAAAACCAGTATCTATATTTAAACTGAAATTATAAGTTAAACTCTGAAAATTAAAGAAAAAAATCAGCAATTTATTTCTAACAGCAATTAAGGGTTAAACAGGAAAGTGTTATTATAATTTTTAAACGATTCATTTTGCATAAAATGTGTGCGTTCTGTTGATACCGATCAGGCTTGTGACAAGAGGTAAGTGGGGAAAATATTTTAGGATGGCTCGCTTAAAACACATGTCGACTATGTAGCCTATAAAGAGTTTCTTGCAACAATGAAAACGATAGACAAAAACGATGAGGTCTTGGCAGAAGATATGCTGAAATTAAAGGGTTACTACGAGAAATGTTACATCGTGTGGGTCTCGAATTTACAATTAATCGAGACCAATGAGGAAAAAATTAAAAGTGCGTGTCCATGTGGCCTAAGTCAGTTCTATGGTTCTCCATCTCAGAACCTTGTTTAACAAACTTTATTTAAAAATATAGCACATATAAAACTTTATTTAAACACATAATACAATGTACATAGAATTAAAAGGTAGGCAGCAGGCTGGCAAATGACGACCCTCGGAATCTCGAGGACCATCAGTCATCCGGGTATGTTCGAAATAGACGTCCTGAGAGTAACTTATGGTCTCAGAAACAATAATTTTCCTCATCATATTTGCATAATTTTCTGAGCATAATCTCCGGATGACTGTCATTTTTAGGGTCCCAAGATCCAAGGGCTCCGACCACGATCGCTTCAACTCGAACTCTTTTGTTATTTACTGTAAGTTCATGAGCTAAATTAGCGTATTTGTCTTCCTTACTTTTTCTGGCAATCGTAAAGGCTTCCGCTCTATTCTCGAATGGGCACGTCACATCAATAATTAAAATGTCATTATCTTTTGAAGAACAAGATCGGATCGGCAGTTTTGAGTCCCAATTACTTGATCCTCACCAAGGATGGTCCATCTACCAGAGGCAGCTTTTTTGATACGACTGACCACTGCACTGTGGCGCTTTTTATATAGGGCACTATGTACCATGCAGTGGTCTAACACATGAGGTAAAGTCTCCGGCAGTGGACATTTTCTACATTTAATGTTAGTGTGGCCACGGGCTTTCTTGATGGCATTCAGTCGATAGAGCAAGCCCAGCCGTGCCTTATGTATAAAACGCCAGTTTTTGAATGTTGTATATTTTCCATCTCTGAAAAAGTGACTGCTGGACTTGGCCGCAGCCACACATACATTCGTTTTGCCTTGGTGAGGGTGAGCCCTCAGTGACAGGGTACTTTTATTTCTAAGGAATTTTCTAAGGGATTTAAAAATAAACTTCCTGTTACGTTGAGCATCATCACCAAATTTAAACTCGATGTTATGAGCATTCTCAATCGACCACCTCACCCCCAGTCTCCTGGTAGCTTGGCATGCTCTTGACCAAGGTGACCTATATTTATCAGAGGTCCGGGTAGCAGGCGCAGAATTAAGGTAGTCTTGCATATTACGATGGCTGGTGGAGTCTTGTCGATAATTTGCAGTTTCCACAAGCTCAATCGGTAGTTGTAGCCAAACAATTTTTGTAGTAAACCTTCTAAAACAAATTATTGCATCTGCATATGGGAATTTTCACGCACACATGAATATTGTTCATACTTAAAATGACTCGGTGAATAAAGTTGCATTCATTTTTAAATAACCCAAGTGAAAAAAATCAGTTTACACTTCTATTAGAGAAAAAATTAGGGAGAACATTGATAAAGAATATTAAAATTATATATTTGTTAATTTTCTATGACGATTTGCAATTTTCCATAACGAATATGAACTTTTACTTGTCAGATGTTAAAAAAGAAAAAAAAAGAAAAAGAAAGAAAAAGAAAACAAAAATTTTCAGAAACTTGGAAAAATACAATTCAAGTAGTTTTTCAGTTATATTTGAAAAACTACTTGGTATTGCAAATGGTTTGCATGGATTAAAATTAATAATTAAAACTAAACTATTAAAAGGAAATTAAACTTGCCGAATTCCCATATTACCTAATATGATGGCATACTTGAAAAATTCAAGTCAAGTAGTTTTTCAGTTATATTTGAAAAACTACTTGGCATTGCAAATGGTTTGCATGGATTAAAATTAATAATTAAAACTAAACTATTAAAAGGGAATTAAACTTGCCGAATTCCCATACTACCAAATATGATGGCATCCTGTTTGCATCGGGAGGTAGAACCCTATGAGAAATCTAAATATAATATGAAAATTAGGTATTCTTAAATGATTTTTGTTATAAATTCTATACGGAGATGAACCTGTAAGCAAAATTTTGCACCATTAAGTGGCAGTGTTAATAATACATACGTAACAGTCATATTTTTATATAAGAATTTTGTCAAGAGTTTATAAAGAAAGACTATTTTTTTCTACGGCAGTACAGAACAGGCCACAAATATTTAAAATCTACATAAAACAAGCACGTATATTAAAAAAGGAAACCTATTCAAAACGTTTAACTATTTTTAAGATTTAAATTAGAAAATATAAGAAATAATGCAATAATCAGCATGCAATTCTATAGACAATCGAGAAATAAATGTCGAAAGAAATTTCGACAATCATCATTCAACATAAAATTTAAAATTTAATTGAAAGTATTATTTGTTTGAGTATATTTTATACGACAGAAAAAAAATACAAAAAATTTCAACGAACATTTTTATGTGATTTGGAGCTGAAAATATTTAAATTTGTACTTTTAAAAACAATGAAAATACGTGCTTAGCAGTTAATAAGGATATTTTCCCTCAATTTCTTAAAAAAAGATATAAAAATATTATAATATCCTATCAAAGCAAAACAATTCTGCTGATGCATATATATGTTCTTCGCAGACAATAAAAACACTTAAAATGATAGGATGTTTTGTTTTCGTTTACTGTTTTCTTTCCGCATTGATTGGTTCGGTTTACCTATTAGCGCTTAACGAAAGATGGATTGTTTATGTAAGATGTTAGTTAAATTTATATTCCAAACACGTTTTATCTATAAAAAGCACATTATTCTAAAGTCATATTTTTAGAGAAACGAACGAATTTTAGAAAATAATAATAATACGATAAGTAAAGGTTTTGTAATCTTTACTTTTACGAAACAGTAAAGGTTTTTCGTTTTGAGTGTGTACAATATCGTTTAAACACTCAAAAATGTCTTATTTGATAAAATGGTTATTAAGAAGAACTTTTTACAGCTATATACCTTATTTTTCAATGTAACTGCCGCCATTGTCTCAGCATTTGTTGAGTCCAGGTACAGGTCTCTATATCCTATTACCAAAGAAATTCGAAACTACAATTTCGATCTGATCACCGTCATGAACATTTGCCCTATAAGGTGTCCCTTCAAGCAGAGGGATGAATGAAAGTCATTGGGTGTAAGGTCTGGCTGCAAGGCAGATGCCTTAAAATTTCCCTATTGAATTTTATAAGTAGTGTTTTGGTTTGAAGCGAGGTGTGAGGACGAGCATTGCCATTAAGCAAACAGCTTCTATTTGTCAACTATATTTTTTCTAAATTGCACATAATTTACGCTACTATAAAGTCACAGTCAATTTATAGAGAGTTGTTATAGACACTTCAGGTATGCTTTTATGAAACTGTTTCATTGTGAAATGCCTATTTGCTCGAACCGTTTCCTCCGTTCTTTGAAAAAGAACATTAGAGTGAACAGATTATCTATTTACTCTGGGTTTTTCATGAACATCGGTAACATCACTAGACAAAACACAACAACATTTTGTCGATTCATAATGTTATGAAAGACCGAAATAAATTATTTATGAATTGCTACTGGACATTTTTCTTTTGCATGAAGAAAGTGTACGACGACGCATCGAACGTCACTTTTGGCGATATTTTTAATTAATGCAGACATTCTAAAAATTTGTTACACGAAGTAGGATCACTGTAGAATTATCGAGTGACTACGGGGGAAAAGTCAAAGCCTTCAGCGTTAAAATCTATCTTGTCAATGCTCTCAAAAAAACATTTTCACTTATCTTCTGTGTTGTATCATTATTTTTCAAAAAAACCTCATAATACATAATTATTTAGAACTCCGCAAATAATTTAATATGTAAGCTATCGAAATATTTTATCGAAAATTTATTCCTTCTATGCAGTAAATTACATAAGAATAATTGCCTAAATTGCAATAATATGCATTTTTTAAAATTAAATAAATAAGGCCTAATAGCTACTCGGTATTTGAAAATTTTAAATTTCTTAAAAGTGGGCAATAAAATAAGGTAGTTTCATAATTAAATGTCCGAACTTTCTTCAGAAACATTTATATAAATATTTCATTTGTTTATTATAAAATATATGAAAACTATCAGAAATTAAACACTTCCACAAAAACGTCTTTTTCCATTTCACGGCTCTTTAAATTTGTTTCAGATTTTTATCTGATAATTTTGAAATAACATAAAGCAAACAAAAATAAATTACTATTTGTGATAGCGTAACTTTTTCAACTTTCAAATTAGTAATTTTATATTCTAATATTATTCAGTTTTCTGGCATGGTTTATTATAGGCAGATTTGAACCCGGAAAAACCGTGTGTCGTGGACGCTGTTCGAGTCCCAGAAGTGTTGTTTTACGGCTGTGTAATCGGTTCCAAGAAATGGGGAACATTAGAGATGACCAGGGCAAGGTCGGCCATGCACCACTAGAGCAATTGATGACCGGTATATACTATTAATACCTCGTCGAAACAAAACAAACAATCCTACTCAGCTGCAAAGACAGTTGCTCTTGGCAGCAGGACCAAGGACGCCACATTGTAAAAAAAAACCCCTTTAAATTTATTGCAAAAACTACTGGCAGCAATTTAAAAAAATTGATGATTAGCTGTAACTAAAAAATATCTAATTTTACTATACTTTTTACTGCAAAAAATGATGCCAACATGCTGCTGGCAGTTTTTCTCGTAAATTTAACGGATATTTTACAGTGCAAAAAGTACGTAATGGCCTCCATCAGGGAGGTCTCAATGCACGCAGGCCGATTATCTACATTCCATTGACCTCAACTGTGTGACCCATAGAAAATTGTCTTCTGAACACTGAGATTGGAAGCAACATGATTGGAGTGAAATGCTGTTTACAGACGAGTCCCGATTCAGTTTAGAATGTAACACCCGACGTATTTCGATTCGGAGAGAAAGGGACACTCGAAATAACTCTATATTAGTTTGTGGATGGTTACAACTCAGACGAGGTGGTTTGATGATACGTGGTGGAATCAGCGTAGGTGGACTGATAGACCTGTATATTATCCAGAGCGGTACTTTGACGACTCATAGATATGCAGACGAAATAATGAAACTTCATGTCATAACTTAAGCTGTAGCCATTAGAGATTCCTTTGTATTCCAGCATGATAATGCCAGTTAGTATACAGCTTGTCTCGTGAAAATCATGATTGAAGCTGAAATAATACAATGTAAGGAATGGTTAGCATGCTTTCCAGATATAAATTGAATCAAGCATGTTTGGGATATCCTCTGACGAAGCATTACTATGAGATCAAGGCCTCATTTTGCTGTCCGAGTCTTGGAGAATGCACGTCTTGAATAGTGGAAAAGTATTCCCCAAAGTCTTATCAATAAAATCATTACATCTATGAAATACAGGTGTGTAGCAGTCTTAGCTGTTCGAAGAGATCACGCGTCATATTAAAAATCTCTCATTATTAAAAAAAAAAGTTTTCATTTACATGTAACCAAATTCTTGTTTTAAATTATCTTTTCATGTTTTTTTCATATTGTCACAGAAATAAAGCTTAATTACAATTTTTGCAACTCTTTTTAAGTATTGTACACTGATACGCGTGTACTATACCTTTTATGCCAATACATGACTGTCCCTCACTGTTTTCTTAAATTATTTGCTTGATGTCCTAATTTTTTTCAGCAGTGTATATTCTTTATACTAAGATATCTTTGTGCAATATAGACAAAATGATATACAAGGCCACGCAAATAATTAGGTACATATGACCGTCTATGGATGATCATCTCTGAAAGTATAATTTCAGTAGTTTTAAGCGTGTTTAGTCTTAATTAAATTTTAACTAATTAATGGCTTATTTTTAAAGTATGCTTTCATTTCTTGATATAAATTGCTGAAAGTAAAATTGTTTTGTGAATTCGTTTCTTTGTCCATCTGCTCGTCTATCTATGAGAACTTGAACTTACGACTGTATAGTTGGATTGCTCTGTAATTTATGCGTATTATTAAGATTTACTATGTCATATCTGGGATTGGAAATATAGTGTTAAGATTTACAGTTTATTTAGAGAAACATTCAGAGTATTATATCCCTTTATCGTCTATGAGGAACTGTCGTAATTATACAAATACGTAACGACTACAGTTTGCGTGTGGCCCATGCATCTTTTTGTCCATATAAAACATCTCAAATACAACGAAGCTCAAGGGTTTGAAATTAAATGTATCTAATCTTTGCAAAATAATGTCGAGTTATTTTAAATTTTATGAAAATTGGCTCAAAACTGAATAAAAGTTTCCTTCATTCTGTCAAACCTTTTCTCACGTAAATAATTCCATAATATTTCATGATAGATAATGATTATAGATTGGCATGGTGATTACGTCCCATTTAAGAGCGATTAATATTATCTGTATTACGGAATGTAGCATTTGAAATTGTATAAATCTTCGTATTCACCAGTATTTGCATAAGCGCAATATCTATTACATTAAAATTTGATTATTGCTAAAACTTCGTTATAATACTAACGCACCCCATTTGCTGCGTTTTATGTCCAGCTTCCAACTTAATTCCCATTTAGGTATAGATTCATAAGTAATTTTTAACTAGCAATTTTTCGTAAATCTGATAGATATTTAAATACATAAAATAAGTGGAAGAATTTTAATAAATGGGATAAAAGAATATGATAATAATGTGTACATCAGTATCTAATCAATGATAAGAATAGTGCAAACTGGTGAGAAAATGTGTTATAAAACTTCATTAATCATTAAAATGTGAAATTTTCAAATTAAAGTTATATTAAATTTGCTTGAATGTTTGTAAATATTAGAATGCTATTTCTTAATGGTTAAATTTTAACACTGAATACTAATCTATAAACAAAAGATCAAATGATAAATTTAAAAAAAATGCAAATTCAGCAATTTTTATGTATATATTTTAGTATATGTGATAAAAGAATATGATAATAATGTGTACAGCAGTATATAATCAATGATAAGAATAGCACAAACTGGGGAGAATTAATTATTAATCATTCAAATGTGAAATTTTCAAATTAATTTTATTTTAAACTTGCTTGTATGTTTGCAAATATTAAAATGCTATTTTATGATGGTTAACGTTTAACACTGAATATTAATATATAAACTAAAGATCAAAAGATAAATTTTAAAAAAAATGCAAATACAGCTATTTATATATTATTTATCTCTTTTTCTCCTATTTACAAGCGCGAAGGAAAGGCTGTTAAAAAAGGCAACGGAGATTTTCCCATATATTTGAGTACACCAAGGAAACATTTACTGCACTATAAAAATGGTGCCTGGATAAGTTTTCCTTTCTGTTGCATCTTTATTTGAATAATTTAAGAAGTAAAAGGCATAATATATATATATATATATATATATATATATTGCTAAATTCGAGTTAAGGATTTGCTTTTTTTTATATTTACAGTTTTACTTTATTAAACGCATAATTATTTTAAAAATTAATTCTTCTCTATATGATCATTAAAATTTGAAAGTGCATAATAATGCTACAATTTTCAAAATTTAATGAGTTAATTTTATTTCATTTCAAACTTTTGATAAGATGCATTATTTCTTTATTATTAGGACAAATATTGGAGATGTTTTATTCAAGTTTTGGGCTCCTACATTTCATCAATCATTAAAACATAGTTTGTGAATTTATATGTATCGCATTCTTCTTTATATAATATTAAACCGCCAAGTCACAAACATAAAACATCATTCGTAAAAAGTAGTGATATCACATAAAAGTGATAAGACAAAATGTAGCGATATAGAAATGTATACTGCAAATGTCGTGTGAAAATCTGTCACTACAGATAACGTTTCCAAAAGACTCACTTGCATGTGACAGTCTGATAAAACCAGTTACTCTTAATTTTCAAGTGTAATAATATTTGATTCTGTCTAGCACAAATGCAAATAAGAAAAATAAAACATGCGTCAATCATAGAATTTGAAGCACTTTCCAACACATTCAGATTAAGGTAACAAAACCGCATCCTTTAAAAAATTAAAACATTACGTATCATTTCCCAATAACGCATTTTAAATCCAACCGAATTTCACCTTTTCTCATCTAAAGTCGGAAAAATACCTGAAATATTTTGTATCCTTATATATGATATAGAGATTTGTATCTATTAACAACATGAAATCTGTGAAAACAATTGTGATTAAAATTCCCCCAGAATATCGTAGAACATCTTAAGTGCTTTATGACATTTTGATAAATTTTCTTGACTGTTTCTCATTTAAAATGATTTATTTTTTAAATTTCTGACTCTAATGCAGTGTCTCACAAAAGTGATGGGACACTTGTGCTTTATAAAAAGAAACTGCAATAAAATAAATAAACAAACATGTGCAAAAATTTTTTTTGTGTGTTTCATATTTAAAGTAAGTAACAATTACTACATAACATACATTTTGTCAAAATATTAAAATATTAATTTAGTAAAAACACAATTGTTCAGAAAGGAGCAAAAAATGGCTCACATAAGTGATGGGACACTTACTTTTCCATCAAATATTTATCCAAAAATTTTACTTTTTAAAAGGTTTTAATATTTTGTTGGATTTCCTTTTACTTTTAAAACATGATTTAATCTTTTTGGGATGGATTCCACTAATTTTTTGTGATTTCTGGAGTGATTTTACCCCATTCTTCTTGAAGCACCGATTTTAGTTGTTGTTTTGAAGAAATGGTGTATTTGCGAACTCTTGATTTTAATTCTTGCCAAATATTCTCTATGGGATTTATGTCTGGAGATTGTGGTGGTGTTTTTATTATTTCAGGACAGTTATGTAACAGCCAAAGTCTAACGTTCAGAGCAGTGTGCTTGGGGTCATTGTCCTGGTAGAATTTAAAATCGTTATGAAGGTTCAATTTTCGTGCTGAAGATTTCCAATTTTGCTTTAAAATATCAATATACTTGTACTGATCCATTATACTGTATATATTTTTTGTATTTTTCAGACAAATTTTTACTGTTATTTGTATGCAGACGATATACAGTGTCTCACATAAGTGATGGGACACTTGTGCTTTACAAAAGGAAACTAATTAAATAAATTAAAAAAAACATGTACACATTTTTTTTGTGGGTGTGTTTCATAATTAAATTTAGTAAAGATTATTACATAACATACATTTTGTCAAAATATTAAAATATTAATTTAATAAAAATGCAAATGTTTAGAACGGAGCAAAAAATAGCTCATATAAGTGATGGGACACCATTATATATGCAACAAAAATCGTCTCAAAATAAGGAATAAAAAAATTTTTGGAGTTTTATTTTTACTTAAAAGCAATTGGCAATAATTTATAAAATCGTCTGCAGTATTTCTCTCCAGTTTGTATTGGAATTTTTGTGTTTTTTAGCTCTATGTAGCCATGAATGCTAAACGAAAAGAAACTTCGCCTGAAATTCGAAAATTAGTTATTAATTCGCATATTGAACGTGGAAAATCTATTAGAAAAACTGCTGTAACAGTTAACTTGAGTCGTTCAACAGTTTTCAATATCATTAAACGATATAAAAAGAATCATATGATTCAGGATAGAAGAAGACCTGGCCGACCATTAAAGCTATCCAATGGAATAAAGCGAATTATCGTTCGAAATATTAAAAAAAACCCAAGAAATAGTGCTTCAAAAGTTGCTGCTGATTTAAAGGCATTATATGGAATAACTGTTAATCCTGAGACTATTAAAAGGGTAATTCGATCTGCTGGATATCACGGTAGAGTAGCCAGGAAAAAATTCTTCGTAAGTGAAAAGAATAGAAAACTCAGACTAGCTTTCGCAAAATCCAACATAAATAAGAATTCTGATTACTGGAATAAAGTTCTATTTGCTGATGAGAGCAAATTTAATATATTTGGTTCTGACGGTAGAATCTTGGTGTGGAGAAAACCCAGGGAAGAATTTCGCAAACAGAACTTGGTACCAACAGTAAAACATGGTGGAGGAGGAGTTATCGTATGGGGGTGTATGTCGTCCGCTGGAGTTGGTAATATTGTTTCTATTGACAGTATAATGGATCAGTACAAGTAAATTGATATTTTAAAGCAAAATTTGAAATCTTCAGCACGAAAATTGAACCTTCATTACGATTTTAAATTCTACCAGGACATCGACCCCAAGCACACTGATCTGAACGTTAGACTCTGGCTGCTATATAACTGTCCTGAGATAATAAAGATATCACCACAATCTCCAGACTTAAATCCCATAGAGAATATTTGGAAAGAATTGGAATCAAGAATTCGCAAACACACCATTTCTTCAAAACAACAACAAAAATCGGTGCTTCAAGAAGAATGTGGTAAAATCACTCCAGAAATCACAAAAAAATTAGTCGAATCCATCCCATAAAGATTAAATCATGTTTTAAAAATAAAAGGAAATCCAACAAAATATTAAAACCTTTTAAAAAGTAAAAATTTTGGATAAATATTTGATGGAAAAGTATGTGTCCCATCACTTATGTGAGCCATTTTTTTCTCCTTTCTGAACAATTGTATTTTTACTAAATTAATATTTTAATATTTTGACAAAATGTATGTTATGTAATAATTGTTACTAACTTTAAATATGAAACACACCCAAAAAATTTTTGCATAGGTTTGTTTATTTATTTTATTGCAGTTTCTTTTATAAAGCACAAGTGTCCCATCACTTTTGTGACACACTGTATGCTTTCAGGATTTCAGACTTTCGTGATTAAAAGTTTGTATTCAAATGTGAAATGGCAACGAATTTTAGTGAGACGTTCGTTACTTTAGTAATGTAAAAGAAAGAACCTATGTTGAATACTAGAAACTAGATGTTCTTCTCTAGATATTGTAATTGTATAAGATTTCGGCAGTTGTTGCAGAAATACATTAAAAGATAACATGTAATTTTCGCGCGTGTAAAAATGTAAATAGAATACAAATATTTTTCGTGTGTGAAACAATTTTGAGTCTTTTGATGTTGTTGGGTTTATTGCTTTAATGAAGACTCAAAGAATTTCATTGGATCTCCCCCGTGCATCCCATAGAACCCGGTAAGAAGAAGGTAAGAATAATTTATATTATTATTTATTTGAAATATACTATTCTTACATTGTACTTTAATTAAAAAAAAATTAATATGGCATCTCTCCGTGGGATTTATGGTGGTGGTAAAATTTGAAATAATTTAGAAATATTTGAAATAATTTAGAAATATTTGAATATAGAAAGACTCTATTAACGAATTTGAAAGTTAATTCTGCATTATTTTTTGACTTGCAAGAAAAAACAAATGTCTGAAACAGAAGCATTAGAAGTTCTTAAAAAAAGAAGAACTGTTTTTAGATCTGCTGTTACTAAAATTTTCATTAAAATTGAAACTTTAATTAAATCAGACGATGTGTCTGTTGAAGAACTAGAAGAATTTGTTGAAATAGTTCAGACAAATTTAAGTCATTAAAATCAACAGATAATTCGATCGAATTATTAGTCAATCTGGATGATTTAGAGAAGGAATTAGAAGCCGCTGAAAAGTATAGTGTAAATGTAATTTTATGGAAATCACGCGCGAATAAGAAAATAAGAGAATTAAATGCAGGATTTTAAAATTTTATTTAAAAACAAGCAGAAAATAAGGAACAATTTTGAGAGAGTGCAATTACTGAAAAGGTAAACAGTTCTGGGACTTAACGTATTATCATCAGCGCAGCAGAAGTTGCGGTAATGCGCCAATAAAGAGCAATCTTGTTGTACGTACTTTTTCAGTGCTTTCTTTTTTTTTTTTGCTCATTTTTGACGCCATTTTTTAGCACTTTTATTAGTGCTTTAGTGCTTTTTTGCTCATTTTTGACGCCATTTTTTTGTGCGCGTGCGAACAACAAAATTGCTCTGTATTGGCGCATTAGCACAACTTCTGCTGCGGTGGCGTTAGTACGTAAGTACCACCGTTTTTTAAGAGTGAAACTTCCGAAACTAAATATGCCAATATTTGATTGAAATATACATGAATGGTTGTCCTTTTGGAGTAGTTTTGAGTTGGTCATTCATGATAATAAATCGTTAAATAATGTCGATAAATTTAATTACTTAAGATCGCAATTAAGATCGACAGCTTTAAGCACAATTCAAGGCTTTCCAGTTTTCTTGAAAAATTACGATGTGGCCATATAATTATTAAAAAGTAGATTAGGTAACAAGCAATTAGTAATACACAATCACCTGAGTAATTTTTTGGCTGTCAAGCCGTTAAAAAATTCAGCCGATGTTTATGCTTTTCGACGATATTTTGATAAATTATCCGTTGAACTGAGAAGTTTGGAAAGCCTCGGCCCTGAAATAAAAAACATTTCGTATGTACTATTCCAAAACAATTCCAAAAGATTTGTTTTTCGAACTTAATAAATCTGAAAATGAAAAGGGATTTTATGATATCGAAGAATTAATGAATTTTTTATCTGCTTATTTAAAAGCAAGAGAAAAGGCCAATATTCAGATTCAATTAACGAAGATAGTAAAAATTTTCCACCCCTGGAAAAGAAAAACTTTCATTGTTTTAGAGCTAATAAGCAGAAAATTTATCCCACAGCGAACGATTTGATAACAACAAACAAAATGGAGGATCTGAATATGCTAAACTGCGTTTTTTGTGAAGCACATTTTCATCGGTTAATTGCGAAGTTGCAAATGATTTATACATCGAAGAAAGAAAAAAAATATTTTTATGAAGAAGGGGGCCTGTTTTAAATGCCAAGAAATGAGAAAGCATTTATCCCGCTTTTGTAAAAAAATATAAAATGTCTAAATTGTAACGGAAACCATAATACATTGTTTTGTTATATAAACATATAGAAGGAAAAAACTAAACTACAGACTGAAGTGTCGGATACTGCCCTTTTCGCGAATGAAAACTTCCCGAATAAGTATTAATTGCAAACTTTAAATGTTTATGAGAGAAGTAATGGTTGTGAGTATGTAGTAAGCGCATTGCTGGACACCGCATCTTCTAAATCGTATATTTCAAAATCCGTAGCCAATAAGAGGGAATTAAAAAGTTTAAGAAAGGTCAGAATCCCTCACGGGTTGTTTGGAGGTACCGAAACAACGGTAGAGCATAACTGTTATTGGATAATTTAAGGGTTTTAAGGGAAGGAAAAAAAGGTTAAAATTGAGGTCATGGAACAAGAAAAAAATTGTGCTAATGTACCCAAAATTAGAGACATTAATTGTATTATGGAATTAAAAGGAAAAAAAATATTTTTGTGCGATATTCGTCCTGAAAGTAGAAATTGTTTATATGAAAGAAATACAAATAAAATTCATGTACTTTTGGGGGCAGATAATGTGGGAGGCCTGTTTACGGACAAAATAGAAAATCTTTCTTGTGGTTTAACTCGAAGGCAAACAACACTAGGTTGGATTACTATGGACAAAATTGGCAGAAATGAGAGGGATAGTTCTCTTTTAGTACTTATGTAAACGATGCCGAAATTACAGAATTGTGGAATCTAGATTCTTCAGGCATAGTAGATGAAGCGGAAAAACAATCTGAGGAATAAGTCCAGAAATTGGTTTTGGAGCGTTTTAAAGAAACTGTAATTCGCGAAACTGATGGAAGGTATAAAGTTTGTCTTCCATGGTTAAGTAAGCATCCTCCTATTACTAGTAATAAAGATTTACCGATAAAGCACCTGCAAAATAATATTAAGAATCTCAAAAATTGGGTGTTATTGAAAAATTACGAAGCAGTTTTAAATGAGTGGGAATCTGAAGGGATTATTGAGAGAGTGAAAGAGGAGAAAAAACATGACACTAAAGTCCATTATCTCCCTCATAGAGCTGTAATAAAACTTACTTCTAAGACCAAAATTAGGCCGGTATTTGATGGATCAGCACATGTTAAGGCTTCTGTTTCCATAAATGATTGTATAGAGAAGGAACCTAATATAATTGAACTAATTCCTTAAGTTCTAAATCGATTTAGAGTGGGAAAGATAGGTATTGTGGCAGATATTCATAAGGCATTTTTACAGATATCGCTAAATGAAAAAGATAGAGATTATTTACGTTTTCTCTGGTTGAAAGATGGGAATTCCGAATACCTTGAAATTTATAGACATTGTCGGGTGGCGGATGAGAATAAAATTCCATTAGTTAGTTGAATGTAGGACACCAAGAGGGATATATTGTCGTGTGATTTTCGGCATTTTAATTGGAGAATGATTGCATCATTAAAAGAACATTTTTGTACTTAATGCATAAAATATTTGATCCCATCTGTTTAACTTACCCCGTGACCTTAATTCCAAAATTACTTATACAGAAATGCTGGAAAATAAAGGCCTCATGGGACTCCAATCTGCTCGATGAGATAGTTAATCAATTTGAAAATGGTCTAAGGAAATTAAAGATTTAGGAAACCTTGAGATCCCGCGAAGACTGTCTATCTTATCAGTAAAAAAGGGAAAATTACCTTTACATATTTTCTGCGACGCAAGTAAATTTTCTAACGCTACATGTATTTATCTAAGAAATGAAGTAGAAAATCGTGTTACTTCACCTTATTCAGGCCCGTTCTAGAGTAGTTGCTTTGAAGGACATTTCCATTCCACGTCTTGAATTATTGGCCTGTTGCATTGGAGCTAGATTGTCTAATAGCATTAAAACGATTTAAAATTATAAAATGTTTGTACCTTTTATTAGTCAGATTCAATGGACATATTATATTGGATTAAACGGGAAGATTCTTGGGCTACATTTGTAGAAAATAGAGTTAGGGAAATTCGAAAGCTTACCCCCAACTCTTCATGGAATTTTGTACTGGGACATATGCATCCGGCAGATTTACCGTCACATGGTTGTGATGCGAAATTTCTTATTAAATCTCAGGGATGGTTAGGGCCAACATGGCTTTCGGATTCGAAGGAAAATTGACCTAATAGTAACATTTTTCCTAATATGGATATAGTGAATTCAGAAAAAAGAAAAACTATTGTGACCGCTTCTAACGTAGAGAATAACGAGCCACAATTATATTATCGCTGTTCCTCTTACATTAAAATTTTGTGAGTTACTTGTTGGATTTTTCCAATTTACCAAAGTTCGAAAAGGTGTAGTACCGACAGAATATTCGGTCAATTAACCAACAACGAATTAAAAGGGGCAGAAACAATCATATTAAAACTGGTTCAAAGAAAATCCTTTGTGAACGAACATGATGAAAGACTGACATGTCTCTATACTTTTACAGATTCGGAAGGAATCATATGCGTAGAAACGAAAATATTTCAAAGAGAAGATGAGTGTAATTTTAGATTACCAGTATTACTCCCTTCAAATCATTACGTCGTAGACCAACTTATATTTTGGAAACATCTAGAATTTGGTCAGTGTGGTGTATCATTGCTGATGACTACGTTAAGAGAAAATTACTGGATGTTGAAAAGTCGACGAACAGTTAAAAAGGAATTTCTAGATCATAAGAAAATAAATTAGCGTTACCACTATAGAATGAAGATTAGAAATTCTTTAAAATCAAGATTTCGAAATGAGATCTCGGAACTTTAAAATGTTCATTAATTAGTGAGAAAAAATCAAAACCTATGTGTGTAGGAGATGTTGTCGGGTGGATAATTCCAGCCGAATCAACTGGCCTTTTGGTAAAATTATAGAAACTTTATTCAGACAAGATGGCCTTGTACGGGTAGTGAAGTTGAAGACTGTGACCGAAATGCTGATTCGTCGTATTAAAAAACTTCGCTTTTTGAAAGTGAATGGAATCACCGATAATCCAAGTACTGCAAAACCGTGTGACAACTAGCCAGGGTCGAATTGTACCACCACCCGAAAGACTCCAACTGAAGATTGTGTTCTATCCCCAAGAAACTCAAGAGGGGGAGTGCGAAAACAATTGTGATTAAAACTCCCCCGGAATATCGTAAAATATCTTAAGTACTTTATGACTTTTTGATGAATTTTCTTGAATGTTTCTACTTTAAAATGATTAACTTTTGACTTTCTGACTCTAATATATTTTTTGTATTTTGCAGATAATTTTTTACTGTTATTTCTATGGTAGACGATATATGCTTTATGAATTTCAGAGCTTCGTGTTTAAAATTTTGTTTTCACATCTGAAATGGCAACGATTTTTAGTGAGACGTTCCTTACCTTAAGAAAGTAAAAGAAAGAACTTATGTTGTTTACTAGTAAATATGCAGATCAGGAGCCTCAACGTCAGCTTTGCACATATTTTTTTAAACACACTTTGGGTAATATTCAACTTCCTGGAAACTATAATTTAAAATTATTCAAATTAAGTAATTATTACGTTATTCAAATTACGTAATTATTTAAAGAATTAAATAAGAATAAGAAGTTTTCAGCCATCAAAAGCGTTAAATTAAAAATTTAGTTATGTTAGGATATTCTGAAATTTTCATGATCAATTATTTTTGTTTTTTCTCTTGTAACACAGCAGATTTTTTTTTTTTTTGGGGGGGGGGGCTCCGCTCCCCCCTGAACCCTTGTAGTCTCATTAAATTTAAATTTGTTACTTTCTATTAATTGTGCTAATGGTTATTCTATATCTTGCATTTCTTTATACATTTTGATTTATAAGGATATATAACAGTTTGAACAAACATTTTTCATTATCCACATACTTCCACATGCTTGCCAACCACAAACATCTAAATCTAAAGTAATAGGGTTTTTTGTAAGCATAAACTCAGTAATCTAGAGTTTTACAATTTTTTTCCGAAAAAAAATAAGTTTTGATTTCTCTTTGCTGCAGTTATCGTGGACAGACAGAAGAACGGACGGACAGACAGAAGAACAGACTGACAGATAAAAAACAATCAATTTCGTGTCTCCAAAGTAAGCCTTCACTGAAGTTTCGGCAATGACGTCATTATTCATGAGTTATTGATATCCATGTTTCTTGTATTTTTAACGACTACTATAAAATACCTGTTTTTGTTCAATTATGACATCATATTTTACCAAGTGAAATAGTTGTTAAAAATATAATTATTTTTAATTTCTTTTACTTCTGATTATGTCTCCATTTTTGTCAGAAAAATTCTTATTAACGAACCATATATCCGTGTTTGATATTAAACAAAAAGTACTATATCTATTTTTATTTTTATTCTGACGTCATATTTATTTATTTTTTCTTACAAGGAAGGTCTCCATACTGGGCATACTCAGATTCTTTTGAAAAAAAAAATACTAATTAAGCTACTTATGTATCTCATAAAAAATCAGTGAAAATTAGCGCGGGAATTACAAAAGAAAACATGTAAAAAAATAAAATGCGAATTTGCGAATATTTGGCGTGAAAAGTCAAAAGTGTCACACGATTTGGCGAGCAGTAATTTTACCCGCCAAAAGCAAACGATTTTAATACAACTGAAAACTTTTGGATTTTTAGAATCCACGTAAATGGTTCTTGATGAATTTAAACATAAACAATAAGAGAATTTAATATATTTTATACATATATATATTTAAATTGCATATGTATACAGGGTGTCCCCTCTCAACTGTGGCCAATGGCTAATTTTTAAACCGTTGGTCATAGACATATAGTTCCAATTGCAAAAATGCTTTAAAAAAGGTAAAGAATTATTTTTTAAGCGATTTAGGTGAAAAAAATGTTTTACTAAAAAATTACAAAAATTAAATTTTTATACGGTCCCCCAGTCCTATAAGTGATAATTAGAAAATTTTTACCACTACTCTAACAAGCAAGACAAAAAAAGTCCCATTCCTCTGCGATCAAAATTGACCGAGTTATAGCTGTTCAAAGTTGAAGCATATTTTTTGCTGCAAGATAGGGGCCAGTCACAAATTTATTGGAAATAAAAATAAACATCAGATAGAAAATTTAACTTTAAACATTGAGTGTAGAAAAATTTGTACAGTGTTGTTTCTGAATTTATGTTGACATTTACATGTTAAAGTAAAATATGCAATTTGTGCTAAAAATACAGGGTGTCCCAAAAGGTCATGTCCAAACGGAACACATGGTTGTGTCAGGTCATGAGGAAACAGAATTACATAGGAAAGGGGGGTCGGAAACGCGATCTAAACAGTGAAATTGCATCGTAACCGTCACGCAAAGAAAAGATAACAAACGGTGTAAAATATCTTTATTTTACAACAAAACAGTACCAAATAAAAAAGAAAAATGCTACAACTCATAGTAAGTGCTCATCCAAGTGCTCATCAACTGGTTCATCCTTTCTCTGCAACGTCCGCGCTTCGAATGATCCGACTGCCCGCGCTTTCGTCTGACATCGCTTATCGCCCTCTAGCGGATTACAATCGCGTTTCCGACCCCCCTTTCCTATGTAATTCTGTTTCCTAATGACCTGACACAACCATGTGTGCCGTTTGGACATGACCTTTTGGGACACCCTGTATAAGTAAAAAAATAACAGAAATTTTGTTAAATTAAACTATGAAAAGCAATAGTCACAAATCGTTACAAAATGATACATATTTAAAGCTCTATTAGATTACTCAACCTAATAGAATTTGATGTAATCCTATAAAATAAATAAATGGAACGCACCTAAAATCGTAATAATATTACATTATCATCGGGTTTAAATAAGTATGGGAATTGAACCTCAATCAGATATTTGGAAGTGAGTTAAAATTTGAATATAAGTTTTGAATTAGGAAAATTTACATACGAAAACTATGAATAAAATAAAAGCTTATCAAAATAACATACCTTTTAAAAATAAAATCACGAAAAGAATCAGTTTCATTTGCTTACAAAATAAAACATACGTAAAAATACAATTGAGGATATGAATTTCAAAACTCGACTTATCGCTTTTTGATTTCTCTATCAGTCTATACAAACCTCCACTATTGTAACAATGCAATCTCAAAATTTATAATGAAAACCAATAGATGCATTTAAAGTTTTTTCGCTATTTCTCAAAATTTGCTTTTTTCGATAAAGAGAATTTTGAAATTCATGTCTTCAGTTATTTTAATAACCAATCTAGAAGTTAATTAATTATAATTAACACTACCGTAAAACTTATACGGTGACAGCGTCTTCAGTTAAATCGCTCATTTAAAACATTTTGTAATTGAAACTATATGTCTGTGACAAATAGCTTAGGAAGTAGCCTTTGAACAGCGTTGGAAATCGACTTTCTTTATAATACTTTAAGCACTTAGTGTACGTTCCCTTAAAGCTTAGTCGAACTCATCCGTTTTCAGCTATAGAAATGTGGTTTAAGTCATGAAATTTAAAGTTTCATGACTCGGTCAATTTTAATGTTACATGAATGGGACTTTTTCTGTATTAATTGCTAGAGTGTTAAAAAAATTTTACTAAATATCACTTATAGGACCGGGGACCGTATAAAAATTTAATTTTCGTAATTTTTTAGTAAAACATTTTTTTGACCAAAATCGCTTAAAAAACAATTCTTTGCCTTTTTTAAAGCATTTTTGCAATTGGAACTATATGTCTATGACCAATGGTTTAGAAATTAGCCATTGGCCACCGTTGAGAGGGGACACCCTGTATATTATTTGTTGCTGTAGTTATTTAATTTATCTCTGGAAAAAATATTTTCATATATAAAAAATTCTGATTCAGTACAATTATTTTCATACATTTAAGCGTATTCAAAAATAAAAGCTATGTTTCCATAGCAACAAAATCGAATTGACAATGCTCAACTGGACTTTTAACTTGATATAATTTTAATTAATTTAAATTTGAATTTCGTGTCAAATCTCAAATTTTGATGGTTAAATTTGAATATAAATGCATATAAATATCAATATAACGAAATTATACTTAAAACAAACTAAAGCTGACAAAAACAAAGATATTTAATTTATCTAAACACGTTGAACATGAAACTTTTTTCCTTTAAAAAGCATTTGACATACAAAAAAACTGTTTTTTAAATTGCTTTTCATCGACAACCAATGATAAATCGACAAATAACGAAATTTTCGTTACTTTTTTAAAGACAGGGAACGGAGGTTCCGCCGAAATTTTTTTATAAACGTATATATCCTCATGAGAAGAACATTTTGTAATTTTTTTAAGATTTTTCGGAGTATGCCCGTATGGAGAACTTCCTTGTTAGTTTAATTTTTCGAATGGAAATTGCTCAATTGAAACTTATTGCCGTTGAAAAATTATTATTCCAAATTTTGATTTTTTTGGCAACGATAAAGGAAATTGGTTAAATTTTATCTAAAAAATCCCTATTGATTCTGTATGAAAAAGAATTAAATTTCCAATAATTAAGGAAAATATTTGAATAAAATTAATAAAACATAGCCTGTATTCTTTTCTGGGCTATGTTATATTATACGCAAAGATACAAATACATTGATTAAATCATCTGTTTTCATGTTGACTTCATTTAAATTTTCGTACACGCTTTCAAATTTAAACATTATAAGGATAACGATTAAGATGAATGGTTGCTTAGCAACCATTAAGAGAGAATAAAGAAAATGAAATAAATACATTTGAAATAAGTAAATCTCTAAAAGAAATTAGCTTATATTATTGGACCACATTTATAAAAAATCTCCAAAATTTACAGTAATAATTTAAAAATCTGACAAATGCGTTGACAAAATTTCAAAATAAACTGAGTAATTTAACTGGTAAATTTTAGTATTCATTTATCATTGAATTCCATTAAGCAAATGTGTCATTTTCTCTCAAGGAAAAAAAAATTGAAAATCATTGGATAAAACAGTGAGTTTCCCGATCCAGAGCCGAGTGGCTCCATGCGGTCCACACATGGAGGTCACGAGACCCCCGAAAGAGGAGGAACCAAGTGACGTCCGGCCTCACGACAGCGCCCGCTGCCGGCCAGGAAGACAAGTGAGGACACCCGGCCCACGGACATGGACTTAGCGTCGCGGCCTCGGCCGCTCACCATCCGCAGCCACCACTCGACGCCGCCCGCGCCCAACACGCCGATTGGAGCAGCCAAGCAGGCATCGTAGCACAAGCCGCCTGAACAACCACTGATCCAGAGACCCAGCCTTCCGGGAGGACTTATAGGAAAGCGACTCGAATTCTCGTTACGTACAAGGGAAACCCGGAAAACCTTGTATAGTCGCTTCGTCCGAATCGCGCCTGCTAGAGGCCTCGGACTCCTCTAAATCGAGTGTTGCGTTCGAATGAACTGGAAAATCGTCAAGCGTTCGAAGACTTCGGTCGGGACGGTCGAAAGCTCAATTGGCCCGACGACCAACCCGATCCAATGTCCTTGTCAAGAGGTCGCCAACTATGTCGACAATACCTTTCCTGCTGTAATTGTCAAGGACGAGATCGGTCAGCGTTCGAGTGTGGAAGTCAGACGGGAAACACTTTTCCCTGATGGACCTCCACAGGGGGCACTCATAGACGAAATGTCTAATCGTACTCTCCCCATTCCCGCAAAAGCACGCAGGGTTGCCTTTAAAGAAGCGGGCTTGATGGTCGCCAAAGGCACCATGTCCCGTTAGGACCTGGTTGAGAAAGAAATCACCCTGTATTCTCCGAGTGGAGACCTTCGGGAAGATCGCATACGTCAACCGGCCGTCCTCAGATCGGTCCCACCATTGCTGCCAATCCAAAAGAACCTCACCAAGGAGCTTCCTCTTGACTTGACGTCCTGAAAGAGGAACAAGTATGTCGACCGACGGTCGACACGCAGCTTCCTTCGCAAGGGAATCAGCCAGCTCGTTAAAGGCGTACCCGACATGAGCTTTAATCCAGTGCATATGGACCCTGACTCCAGTATTCTCAACCAAGTTCCTGATCTCAGCTACAGCTTTGTGCCGAGGCACCAAAGCGTAAAGAGCCTGAAGCACCGATCTCGAATCAGAGAAGATATCGAGTTCACTGAGACCCCTCCGAAGGGCGTCCGCAATCGCTTCCTTGATCGCATGGACCTCAGCCGCGAAAACGGTCGACCCATCAGAGAGACGGAACCTTCCCTCCGCAACAACGCCATCCCTAGTGGCGAGGTGGTAGGCACAACCCACCCTCTCACCCACCAGCTTGGAACCGTCCGTATAGTAAGTATACGGAGACTTCCGGCTGAGATCCGGCGTCCAAGGTATTCGTGCCGGATAGCGCCGTTGGGGTTGGTACTTCCAGACCTCTACCATTTCTGGTGAGAGGTTTGGTCTATCAACGCTTTCGCCCCATCTCGTGAGGGCCTCGAAGTCGCGTTCGATACGAGCACGGAGGTCCAGGGGAATCACCCCGGACAAGACATTCAACGCAGCGGTTGACACCGTACTGTAACACTTGGTGACGCACAGCAAGAGACCACGCTGAATACTCAGCAGTCTCTGACGAAGAGCCACTTTGCCGGAGTACCAGATAGGGGCCGCATACAAGACTATGCGCTCGGCTACCACCGAGTACACTGCCTTTCGAACATCGGGCTTGAGCCCCCACGTGGCTGTCGCCAATCTGGTAAGCTTGTACTGGACTCTGGTCGCCTTCTCTCGGACGAGGTCCAAGTGAGGCATCCAGCTGTAGTCCCTATCTATGACCATGCCTAGGTACTTGATTTGGTTAGAAAACTTCACCCGATGCTCACCCATCCGGATGCGCAATGAGGGTTCGTAATCCATCTTTCCCTTAGGTGGTATGATAGTGTACAAGCACTTGTCGTAGCTGAACTCCAGGCTGCATCCTACAGCCCATGCGAGAATCTCCGCGAGAACTCGCCTGACTATTTCAGCGAACCTGTAGACAGCCACGGAGCGTGCAAGGATGAGTATGTCGTCGGCGAAGACAAGTTCGGTCCAAGCCTCCTCAATCCCAAGCCGCTTCAACAAGCTATTGATTAACACCAGCCACAGGACCGGCCCGAGACACGAGCCCTGCGGGACCCCAACATTGAAGTAATGCTCTTCAGCGTTCGAAATGACCGATCTATTCCAAAGAAAAGAATCGATCAAGCCCAGGAGCTCCGGAGGGACTCCGTACTCCACCAGAAGGCGAAGCAAGTCATCCCGCCGAGCGCTGTTGAAGGCATTCTTGATGTCGAGGCTGACGAGACAGGTGTAGTGACCCGTCCTCTTACTCTGCGAAATGTACTTGACCACCTCATGGAGCGCATCAATGGTCGACCGATTTCGTCTGAAACCATATTGTCGACCATCAAGTACGCCATTTGACTCGAGGAAGGCCATCAGTCGAGTAGCGCACAGCTTGTCCAAGATCTTCCCGACGACGGGAAGTAAACAGATAGGACGGTAGGAAGCCGGATCGCTCTTACTTCTACCTTCCTTGGGAAAGTAGATGGCGACTGCCCGCTTCCAACTTTTCGGAAACACGGACTCTCTAAGGCAGTGATTAAACAAGCCGAGCAACCACTGAGGGTGCCAGCGAAAGACCTCACGGATGATTCCCAGACTGAATCCATCGTGGCCTGGCGCCTTATCGAGCGCCATCGAGTCGATAGCCAACTCTAGCTCCCCGATGTCAAACAAGTCCGGGTCATCAGGCCTCTCAATCGCTGTCTGCACTACCTCATCGACCTGTCTGAAGTGGTGTCTCGCAAGGGCTGCCTGGATGTCATCCCATGTGGATGCCACCACCCCGTCGGGAAGCTCCAGAATAGCTGGAGCTTCAGGACGCCACCTGCCTCGCACCACTGCACAGACCTGACCGATTTTGTCGGTAGAAAGCTTGTCCGAAAGGAACTTTCGGAACGAACGACGCTTAGCTTGCAGAATCGCTCGCTTGTACTCCGCCCGCGAACGCTTAAAGAGAGCCTCACGTCTCTCTCTCTGAGTCGGGTCAAGCGTCCGCTTGTACAACCTCCTCAGTGCACGCACTCTAGACCTCTGAGCCTCCAACTGTGGAGTCCACCAACACGTCTCCTTGTCTGCGGCAGGACGACGCTTACGGTGTTTCAAGCACAGATCAACCAGGACTGAATCAAGATGTTCAACTCCCGAGTCTGGTGCGTTCGAATCATAAACGTCCAAATCTGCATTCTGCAGATCCTGGAGGAACTCGTCCCAGGCAAGGTCCTTGGGTTTCCACCGACGGCGGACTCCCTCAGGATTTCGAGCCCTTAGCCAGCCTTGGTAGGTCCAGGTCATGGCGTTGTGATCGCTGGTTGTCACCCCGTCCAGAACAGTCCAGTCAGTTATGCGATCTGCGCACTTCCTGACCAGAAGTAAATCAATCCAGCTTTGACCTTGATGGCTATCAAAGGTCGCCGCACTGTCTGGACTGTTGACGATTTCCAGATCGTAACCAAGGGCGAAGGAGATAACTTCCTCACCCCTGTCGTCCGTTGGCCTATCCCCCCAAATGTACGACTTTGCGTTGAAGTCCCCGACAATCAAAACAAATCATTGGATATGCCGTAGAAAAGCATTATTGCGCAAAATAAAATATTCTATCTTTTCCGAACAAATGAATCAAATCTAACAAAAAACTATACACCTTAATCCCAGTGCCTTACTAACATACCCACTTTATTTCAAGCGAATCCAATGCTTTTTGCGTCAGTTATCGCGGAACAGACAGACAGACTGACAGACTGACAGACAGACAGAATAAAAAAAAATTCGTGTCTCCAAAGTAAGCCTTCACTGATTTCTCGGCAATTAGAAACAAGATGTTCTTCCCTACACTGTAAAAAAAATTCAAGAGGTTACTAAAAATTTTTTAGTAAATTTGTATTCCACAGAATTTTTTAGTAACCATTACAAACTTTTTTTTTGCAAGTGAAACAAGCATTTCTTTTGTAAACTGAACAAAAGAATTTTTTGTATAACTAACTTAAAAATTTTTAGTATGAGCCACCAAGCAAATTTTAGTAATAGCTGCAAAATTATTTTTAATAACCATTACGTGCGCCCGAAAGGCAGGGGGTTCCTTCGAGCTACATCCAGACTTCCGAAGGGGAAGATTTTCGGCAAAACTGCAATAGATGGTAGCACCAAACCTAGCTAACTGCTCTGACAGGATTTTCATAATCCCTTTACTAACGAGTACTTACACTACATACATTCGGGGTGTATTTGGCGGCGGCCAGTATCGAACCCGGGACCTTTAAGTCTGGAGTCTGTTACTATAACCACTATGCTATCAAGGCCACACCAAGGGAGTTTTAGTAATAGCTATTAAAAATATAAAACTATTAACTCTCTTCGTTGCTAACTTTTTTCTAGTAATTCTTACAGATTTTCTTAAAACCGACTAAGATTACTAAAAAATTTTTTGTAATTACAAGGATCACTAAAGTTTTTTTAGTAGATCGACCCTTTTTTTTTACAGTGCGGATATTGTAATTGCATAAGATTTCGGCAGCTGTTGTAAAAATACATTAAAAGAAAACATGTAATTTTCGCACGTGTAAAAAATAGTAAACAATTTGAATGTAGATTCTGACATTGCAGAATTCAGTTTTGCCTCAGATTTGAAAAAAAAATCGGTTTTTTATATACATTTTATAAGAACGAATTTTTCAAGAGTCCGAAAATAATAGTTCCGGATAATCCAGGTTACTGATATTAAATAGGCTTCGTCCTATTCTTAGTTACTAAGTACATACAAAATTTTAAGTCTCTATCTCCATTTATTTGTGGGATAGAGCATTTACAGACGGACTGACGGACGGCATTTTTTTTCTTCTAAAAATATGTTTGTTGGGAATTTCCAGTATCTGAAACGTGTCAATCCGTCCAAATGATGTTTTGTCGATGTGTTTCAAAAGGATTGCAAGACTTACCCTGTACTACGTATGATAGGTAAGTAAAAGTGGGTCACAATTTTTGACACGACACCTTTTAGCTTGTCTGAAAGAAATAGCATCGGAGGCTAATAGAATACAAATATTTTCAGTGTGTGAAACAATTTTGAGTCTTTTGATGTTGTTTGATTTATTGCTTTTACGAAAACGCAAAGAATTTCATTGAATCTCCTCAGTGCATCCCATAGAACACGGTAAGAAGAAGATAAGAAGAATTTATATTATTATTTATTTGAAATATACTATTCTTACCTAATATTTTAATTAGTAAAATTATGATAAACCCCAAAATTGAATTTATTTAAGAGATACACATAATTCAATTGAAAATTCTCCTTCAACAATTTCCTCTAATTAGAAGAATTACATGGGAATATTTTTGTGCAGTCTTGTTTATCAGGTATAGAATTTATATAAAGAATAATATGGAAAAATGTAATTAAATTTAAAAGTGCATACCAAATTTTACGCCGTACTCTTAAACATTTATCACGCAAAGAAGTACTGTAATGGATTTATTTTATGTGTCCCTGTAAATTAATAAAAAATTACCATGAATGCTCTGTTTTGACATGATCATAGTAAAATTCAGTGATTTATATCAGTTTCAATACATTTGACGTAGCGTAATTCCATTAAAATATTCTTCAAACAATTTTTTCCTCATTTATTATAATGTAATCGAATTTTTTTGAGTGTCCTGTAAATGAACCATTAATTGTACATACTTCATATGCAATACCAAACATGCTTTGGTTACCTAAATAAGCTTTATCAACTGCATGAAAATCCGAATATAGTAACTTTGTTAGACCGCGGTCAGATGGATATACAAACCCAATGCATAAGTACGTTTCAACTTTGTTGGAAAGTACTAAAAATATCATTTTGTAAATTTTGAAGCTAAACTTTAAAAGTATAAAAGCATAAAATTTTCTTACATATTAAAACTTAGAAATTTTAAAGCTATGCATTTTCCCCCTAACTATGCACTGAATATTTCAAGAAGTCACGTTAAATGAAAATCATTTTCAATGATCATAAAAAGAACTAACGTGAAAAAAAGATCATAACACTTGATCCATATAAAAGAACATAAACTTGATACATATAAAAGATCAAATCTTAATACTTGACTTCGTGCGAATATAGATAAATTGCATTGAATTAATCTAAGTAGAATTAAAATTTCCTGTGCACTTGTATAACGAAATTGAAGGTTGCATTTTAATTACAAAAGTGTTGATTACTAAGATATAGCATGATATCCATATGCAGTTTTAAAATTTGATTTTCATTACATTCACTTCAAAGGCTAGTGATGTAATATTGCATTTTTCGGAAATTTAAGTACTTGGAACATGGACATTGAGAATCTTTTACTTAATGCTCCTTAAATATGTTGAAAACAGATATTTTACAGACCACGGGACATTAAGAATGTGTTCTACTCTTTTTGAGTTTGATAGTTTTATTCTTAGGTATTAGGAATATTTCAAAAGAAAAACTATTCAAAACGGTTCTTCTTACTATGGTTTCATATTGGACAAACGATATATTGTTTATTATTTTTAAAATATAATCAATTTTTATTCTTTAAATGTTTAATGATCAAAATAATGTCATTTTACGTTACATTTTGAATGAATTAAATTGAATATATAATGTTTACTAGGAAAGGAAGTTTCTTCTATACTCTTTCAAATGTGACATCAGTCAAAATTTTTGACTTGAAAAGAGAAAGGCTCTAAAAAACAAGTTGATATGTTTTATTTCAAATTTAGCGAATTTTTCGAATTTTTATCATTCGGTTTTTAGAAAAGCATATAAGTAAATTGAAAGTATTAAACCATTAGATGTAACGTTTATTTGCTATGAAAAAATGACAACAAAAGTGCACAGTAATATGCTATTTTCCCTTTACTTCCCACAGAATTGGAATACCAAATTTGCCACAATTAGAGAAACAGAATTATAAATTTAAAAAAATTAATAACTCAAAAACTAATTCAGATACAGGTTTCAAACAAACTACGAAATCATAATATTAATATTAATAATAACAATAAATCAAGAATAAATTCGGATACAGTTTTCAAACAATCTACAATAATAATAATAATGATAATAACTCAAAAATGAATTCAGATATAGTTTTCGAAATATTTACAATAAATAAATAAATAAACAAATAAATAATTTAAAAATGAGTAAGGACGCAGTTCTCAAACAAATTGCATTTTGAAGACCATTTTTTTTGCTGTAAGGACTATAAATTTGTGATGTCCAGAAATTAAATAAAAATAGCTTAAAAAAACTAAAAAACACGCTTTTTAAGTATATCAAACTAAAAAGTGAAAAATAATTCGTACTATAAGCTGAAAACGAAAATAGATGAAAAATACTATATTACTATAAAATCATTGTTATTATAGAAATCAATTAATAAGCAATAAATAAAATTATCGTGGAAAAAAAGCCTGGGGTGCTCTATCTACCATGCTCCATCTATCAGTTCTTAAGAAGCACCCTACGCTTTTTTTCCACGATAATTTTATTTATTGCTTAGTAATTGATTTCTATAATAACAATGATTTTATAGTAATATAGTATTTTTCATCTATTTTCGTTTTCAGCTTATAGTGCGAATTATTTTTTACTTTTTAGTTTGATATACTTAAAAAGCGTGTTTTTTAGTTTTTTAAACTATATTTATTTTTCACTTTTAGTTTGATTACTTTAAAAGCGTGATTTTTAGTTTTTTTAAACTATATTTATATTTAATACAAAAACCAAACTAATCGGTTGGATAGTTTCAGAGTAATTGGTGAACATACATAGAAAAAAAAAATACATACGCGTCGAATTGATAACTTCCTCTTCCTTTTCTGAAGCCGGTAAAAAATTAAAATTGTAATACGAATTTTTTTTTTAAATTTTACATAGATGTAAATAATGTGAGGAGTGGGGTTCGAATCCACAATCTCTTTCGAAAAACAGAGCTTCATTCCGGCGCTTTAGACCGCTCGGCCATGCTGTCGACACTCCATTCAGTTAATGTATTCAACACTTTTAATTAGCGAAAAATCACTAATTTTATTAGTTTTTGCCTAATTACTAAAAAAGTACTGAACCAATTTCGATGAAACTGAAGTGGTAGCAATTCAAGAGCATCGTCTTTCATTTAACACCAAAACCAAGTTAATCGGTTGCATGGTTTCACAGTAATCGGTGAACATACATAAAATAAGGAGAGTTACAAACTCACAAACATACAGGTGAAGTTAATAAAAGCGTGGTAAAAAAATACAGTAACGAAAATGGCAAAAGCAAAACTTCATTGAAAAGTGTTGCCATTCGCAAGATGACGTCGGTGTTACACACCGGTATGTTTGCCCATTATAATATAGATAGGCCAACAAATCATCTAAACTTGTCTTTTTCTTTCTCGTACATTAAAAGCTTGTTTATAGTATACTTGGCTCTCTTTAAAATAAACACAACCTTATTTTCACGCACAATTCAGTAATTTTTACAATACTAGTAAAGATAGAATGTATTTGCTTTAAATATATTTAACTGATCACATTTAGTTTATACAATTCAAATTTCAGATTTCATTTATAGATTTAAATTGTTACAAATTTCTAAACAATCACTATTCATTGATTTTATAAACACATATGTTTCAATCTTGCATAATATGCAAATGAAATTTATACCTCACTTATGTGATGGCCGATGAGTTTTGAAAATAGCGCTACTCGACAAATATTCTACTTCCTGAACATTTATGATTCTGAAACATACCTTGGCTGAAATGTCACAGAATTTGATCATGTAAATATTAAGTATTTTCAAAATCATTTTAATTCGAATGCATAATTTCATAATATGTACTATAAAACTACTATTTGTTTCAAAGAGCGAAATAGGAGTGTTTTAAAAGTGATTACGATGATATGTGAAATTTCAGAAGTCAGTAAATAAGCTTAATAAATGTTGTTTTATATCTCATACTAAGTTATAATCATACTAGATGACCTACTAGAGAGCTAAAGTAATGAATGATCACTTTTTAATTAACGGAGCGTTCGATCCTACCGGTATGAAAATAGCAAACTGCATCATGCACTTTGCGATCCCGATTACAGCCATACCAACATAAACAGAGCTATTACACTTGACAAAGTTCAGATCTAGAGAAAAAATGAATGGAGCTCAATGTAAGTAAAAAGGTACAGTCTGTCTTCTTAGCCCAAGAGCCGACAGCACAAAAACCAAAGGTATCGAGCACAAATAAAGAACCTTTATTTTATGTAAGAGTAGTCCTAGGGGAATTTAATGATCTATGTCTGCCGGATGTGAAGGGTGCATAAGAAAAAATTAATACCATTAGTGGTTTATTATTAGGCTTATCTTGTGTTTGCTGTACAAATATTTCATACCTTTGATTGTACGGCAAACATAATGATAAGCCTACGAGTCAACCAATGATGGTACTAATTTTTGGCTTATGCACTAATTCACTTCCGGCAGCCATGAATCATTAGATGCCCCTATTACTAATCTTCAATAAAATAAAGGTTCTTTTCTTGCGATCAATACCTTAGGTTTCTGTGATGTCAGCACTTGGATTATCCGGAGTGTGAGGAGAATTATTTGAAACTCATCTGTTGTATTAAATTTGTTGTTTTAGAGTACAGAGTGTTTAGATATACTATTTTTTTTCTATAATGATTGACAATTTAAATCCTTTGGCAACGACAACTAATCTTAATTTTGTTAAATTAATTATATAGAATAGTTTTGTACTTTTTTATAGCAGCGTTTTCTTTAAAATAATAGTGGATCATGTTTGTCTTTCTGGGAGTGTTCTTCTGGTTCGAACGCTGCTACTCCCGAAACAGACTAAATCTTAGTTTAATTAATACAACCTAAGACTGAAATTGTTACGTTGCGTGAATACTCTCACAAAAAAGCTATTCTGTAAGGTTAAATTCACTAACAGAATGTTTGAAAGAGTGTAGACGTTGGATACAAAAGTTGATACAGAACCTTTATTGTCTGAGCGAAGTGAAGTCTTATATACATAGTACGTAACGATATAAGAAAATCTTTCGTCAAGCTAATCTCAAAAACTACTTGTCGGATTTCGATTCTGTTTGTACTAGAAGGTACCTATGAAGGTAACCTGGTGAATGCACATACTTTCAAAAATTAGTTCCTAATAGTTTAACAGTTATATTAAAAAAACTGAAAAAAACCCCACAATTTATTTGCATAGTTCACAGAAATTTCGTGTGCGTCATTTTTCACATGCTGGAGATTTTCGTAGAAAACCGAATCAGAGTACATGGAGTAAATAGTTTTCTGAGCGAAGAGAAGGCTAATACACATAGTACGTAACCATATTAAAAGTCAAGCATAATTCTTTCGTCAAGCAAATCTGAAAAAAATACATGTCGGATTGCGATTCTGATTGTACCAAACGGTACCTATGAGAGTAACCTACTGAATCCACCTAATTTCAAAAATTAGTTCCAAATAGTTTAAAATTTATGTTTAAAAGACTGAAAAAAATGTACAATTCATTTGAATACATCATAGAAATTTGGTATGCGTCACTTTTCACAGGCTGGATATTTTCGTTGAATTTCCAAATTTAAGCATATGGAGCAAGGAAAATACGCAAACAATTTTTAAGTACAATAAATTATACTTAAACTTAAGAAACAAACTGGAAAATAATTTTTTGTTGTTGTTAATTTAAAAGAAAAAGCTTTAATTTTTAGTAATTAGTACTTGAGATTTTGCAATATTCTTTATAATAGCACTTTATAACAGCCATTAGCATATTCAATATTTCGCACATGCAAATTGGAAACAATTCTGCCGTGTTTAAATAAAATACGTGTTTAAATAAAATATTGGTACTACTTGGTTATCTCGTTGATCAATTTCGCCAAATTATACATAATGACATTTTTTTTTTAATTTTAAATAACGAAAGAAGAAATAAGTTAGTGAAACATTGACAAAAATACAAATAAAAAGTGGGATAAAAAATCACTTGATGATGTTTTAAATGCATGTATAGTATTTAATGCGATTGAATGCGACATTCACTATCATTCATTATTGACATTTTATTTTATTGTTTGGCGATACATATTTGGTCGACGGGATAATCAAGTAATATATAAAAAACATAGTTGAAGCGATGAATAAACAGTTATAATAATAAACATAATAATAAATATAATAAAAAATGTAAATACTACAATAAATCGTAAATCGTAAAATACTTATAGCAATATTCAAAAACAACGTTTTCACCAATTTGGCGGGGAAAAATCGCGCTAACGTGTTGCTTATATTTTTGCACATAAATATGACGTCTGTGCCATATTTATAAGCAACAATAAACATAAACGATCATCAGATTAGGAATCTCTATTTCTGAAGCCATGATTTATAAAAACACCAAGGTGAAGGTATTGGAAGGTATCATATACGTATCGGTATTGACGAAATTTTGGCGAAAATCATTTTTAAATTAATTTCTATTATTTTAAAAATAAGTAACAATTAAACAAAACACGATTAAATCTAGATTAAATGAATATAGAAAAAAAATAAACAATTTATTAATAAACAAACAACAATAGCCTGGTTATCATGCAACGTAAAAAACGATATTTTGGCACCAATTATAAAAAAGTGTACCATATCCTGTTATAAATTTTTTGGCGAGTTTTTTTTTTCTTTTCTTTTTGGCATTAAATGAATTGATGTGGTTATGATCTTCAGCTTGTGAAGTTGCTTTTTTTACACTATTCCAACAAAGCTGAAAAGTATTTATGCATTCGGTTTGTCTATTCGTCTGTCCACGCTCTAACATCCGTAAATATACACCGATTTATATGCAATTGGTAAACCTTATTTAGAGTTTAATAATTGGGAATAATAATTTATCTACAGTGGCACCTAAAAGAATTTTATTACATTATGGTCTATTTTGGGAAATCTTTTGCAGAGTATTTTAATGAAATTACGCTATTGCAAATGTGTGAAATTCATATAAACCACAGAATTTCATTACGATTATGTTATAACAGGACATTTATAGCATTTTTAATCCATTAAAAGGACACAAAAGAAATCGATTACAATACTGTCTTTGAGCTTTAATTTCTGGAAATGCGTTTTCTGTTTCTGCATGCACTTTTAAATTTAACAGTTTTTTAGGTGTGTCTCTAGTAATATAAATATATAGTACTTATTGTCGTCGTCTGATCCGTCCGTCTGTATGTCCGCATATAACAGCGCAAAAACAATTCTACCGAATCATTTGAAATTTTAAATATCTATTTGTTGCCGAATTTTGTTGAGTCATTGCAAGTTTTAATAAAATTGGATACAGGGACAGTCAAAAGTATTCCGTTACATTACGGCCGATGGGATTAAATAGTTCTAAGTACTTTTTAATGATGACAACCCCGTAAAAACATAATGAAATTGATATGCATTTATGAAGAGCACCAGACTATATATTTTGTAATAGAACATGCCGCGCAAAAAATATTTATTTTCACTTACACGTCACCACAAAAGTATTCCATTACAAATTATATTGGGGGGCGGGACATTATCTTTTTAGCTTTACTAATCTAGGGATTTTATCATAGAGTCATTTTCTCTATTTCACTAGCAGGTCTTTTCTATAATAATATTTTTCGGGTAAAACTGCATAATTGAGTTCACATTGGTTACTTGAGCCAGCATGTTATACTGAAAAAATATGTTCAGATTTGTAAATCACTTGTGATGATACTTGACGGCTCAAAGCTTATGCAGACGAGATATTCAGATCTCGTTCGTACCGTATACTATAGACATTGCCAACAGTGGAATAACTGTAAAAAGAAACAGAATATACGGTCTAATCAGAGAGTATACGCTCAAGTTAGAGATTATAGGAGAGAGTGGGGATGAATGGGACAACAGAAATTTATATATGTTCCCCAAACATAAATAATTTGATAATTTACCTGACAGATGGCAGTACTGAGGTTATTCAACAGACATAGTTTCAAAGCAATATACATAACAGACAATTAGCTTTTGTACAAAGTGTATTTTCCAAGAACCAAAGTTGTTTTTTCTGTTTTGTCTTTTTAGTATTTAATTGATAGTTAACCTTCTCAAAAACTTATAATTTTTTTATGTTAGAAAGATATAATCACTTGTTATACTTATGATGCAAATGAACAATATTGGCAGTGCTTAGTAAGCCTAATCACTGTTTTATATAATCATGTAGCTATGGGGATGAATTTGGCAGTGTTTATGGGGATGAAAGGGACAGTAAATTCATCCCCAGGGCTATTCCATAATAAATAAAATTACATTATGTCATTACCTAGAAACCAGATGTTAAGAGGAAAAAACGAGGCCACTGTCGTTCCCTAATCGATACACCAGAAAAACAATATTTGGAAAAGGAAATTGTAAAAAAGCAGAAACCAAAAAAGAAAAAAAGAATTGATTGCTTTCAAGAAATATTTTTAGTAAAAGTATGGACAGTAGTGAGGAATCTGACAATTTATCACTTCATGATGAAGATGAAAGTGATTTGAACATGGTTTCAAGTGATATGGATCACCAAGTTTACAGCTTGGATTATATAATAGAAGACGACTTTCTCCTAACAAAGATATGTGGGAAAAATAATTATCATTATATTGTTAGGGTTTTAAAGAACAATAATGATAACCTTCAGGTACAATTATTGAGAAAAAAGGATAATAATTCCTTATTTTATCAGACCGATCCACCAGAAATTTATTTTGTTAATCTTGAGGATATTGCTATAAAACTACCATGCCTAGACCTCTGGGAACTGCCAGAATCACAGGACTGCTGTCTTTTGATATTAGCTTCCGTCAGTATATGTAGTAAAATAGAATGTATCACTCAGCTTTCAAATAAAATATGTTTGGAATAATTTTTTTAACCGTCCCATTCATCCCCAATTTGTCCCATTCATCCCCGACCATGGGGATGAATAGGACAGTATGCATGCATGTTAAAAAATTATTAAAAATTTAAAAAACAATTGTTGATTGAAATCAGCATGTCAATAAGTAGCTTAATTGCTGAAGTATTCTTTAAATGATTCTTTAAAATTAACAACTGTATACATCTTAAGATATTAGTAAAAATGTAAAAATTGCCCCATTAATCCCCACTCTCCCCTTCCCTAGAATGTACAGGGTGTTTCAAAAATGACCGGTATATTTGAAAAATCCATAAAAATTAAATGGGCAGCGTTAGAATTATACCGTTTGTTGCAATATGCTTGCGACAACAGTAAGTTTTCAGACATACAACTTTCAAAATTAGTTAACATTTTCAACAACAGATGGCGCTGCAGGCAATTTGAAAGCTGTAGTAGAAAACGCAATTTGTGAGTTTGCAATTCTGTAAAGCCTCTGTTCTTGCCCGCGAAGACACTCGCGAGCTAATACTATTGCTATGGGAAGGCATTTTTGTAATAACTCTTTCGCATTTTGACATTTTTTAATAATTTTTTTTGCATTGCATAGCTGAGGTCCCTTTGAAGAAACCTTCTTGATTATATTTTTTGGTTTTGGTCGCAGGTATTTTCTATAAAGTTACTTTTACTTCCAAAACCGATTTCAAAAGTGAAAGAAACTTTATATAAAATATCTGCGACCAAAATCGAAAATTTAATAACGAAGCGATCTTGAGAGGGACCTCATCTAAGCAATGGAAAAAAGAGTTATTTAAAAATGTCAAAATGCGAGAGAGTTATTACAAAAATATCACCCCATACGAACACTGTAAAAAATTTTGACCCATTTGCTACAGCGTCACTCCACAGCTTTTATAGAATATGTCTTTTATGACCAATGATAATACTCCATAACACAATAAAGTAACCGTTTTGAATAAAAGCGGTGGAGTGACGCTGCAGCAAATAGGTCAAATTTTTTACACTGGATAACTTTAGCTCGCGAGTGTCTTCGCGGACAGGGACAGAGGCTTTACAAAATGGCAAATTCACAGATTGCGTTTTCTACTATAGCTTTCAAAATTGCCTGCAGCGCCATCTGTTGTTGAAAATTTTAAAACATTTCGAAAGTTGCATGCCTGAAAATTTAATGTTGTCCCAAAGATATTGCGACAAACGGTGTATTTCTAACGCTGCTCGTTTAATTTTTATTGATTTTTCAAATATACCGGTCATTTTTAAAACACCCTGTATATACTGCAGCTTTTTGAGAAAGATGGGGGTATGTAGTGGTTCTTAAAAAAGCCAAAAAGTATACGGCGTATTCCTCTTTAAACAGTCCACCACATTCATGATTGCCAATTCGTTTTATTTTATGCATGCTAAAGCGAAATACAGCTCAATTTCATGAGAATGAGTTTGAAAAGAAAACGAAACAGCGTATGTACTGGCCAGCCTGCACAACCCATTTAAATCAGATTGAGAATATTTGGAACACACTCGAAAGGACACATTATATTCCTTTGTTGGCGCTTTCGAGATTTTTATGTATCATTTTTTAAAGAGAGAATACCCTAAATTTTTATGGAAAACCTCATCGCATGCATATAAAACAAATGTAGATATTATATTATTATATATATTAACTATTTTATTGTAACTGTTTAAGGGCATCACGCACCATTAAAAAAATTCCTCATTCTCCTCAACCATCATGATTTACGCCACTTTTAAGAACTAAAATTGGTACATATAGGGTAACATCCCCAGTAATTGGCACTTTAAGAATTTTTCTTTAAACTTACTTCAATTTTCATTACAAAGATATAAGATGTTTACTTGGAAATATTTTTAAATCAAAGAATGCATATCTGTGCATCTACTTTGCCCACTGAAAGCAAAAAAAAAAAAAAAAATTGAAAAAGTATTTTTATAAAAATATATTTATAAAAAGTTGCTGAAATCACCAGTAATTGGCACCTAGAGCGCCCATGTATGACATCATGTGATCCAGTAATTGGCACAAGTTTATATTAAAAAAAACCCTTATATTTTGCATTGGGTTTAATCGCTTTAAATGAATTTAATGTAGATGAAGATGCCATATTTCAGGTTTTTGAGAGTAAGAAATCAGCATATTAGTCTGAAATGTGAACACTTTAAAACAATACAATATACTTACATTAACACCCAATAATTATCATGCTGTCTCCAGTAATTGTCATATGAAGCTTTAATGGATTCCAATTACTAATAATATTTCATATTTTCAAATAAAACAAATGGTAAAAAAAAATTAGTCTATAACTTTAAAAGTACTTCCAAAATAAGTGGTTTAATCTCAAATTCTTTGCGTATTTCTTGTAAGTGGAATAGGTGCCAATTACTTGGAACTAGCAAAATTGAAGCACAATTAATTGGAATCTATCATTAATTCAGAAATCCAAATATTTGTGTCGAAAATACTTTTACACAATTAAAGTAACCCTTTTTAAATAAACAAAACTGTTTTCAATTAAAATTTAAAATATATTACAAATCATATTATAATGAATTGAAAAGCATGCCTTCCTTAAACCAAAGACTAAGCATTTGCAACAAAAATGGCTAATTTCATACAAGCCATAATTGGTTCTCTTTCCTAGGCACTATTGTCATCTAGTAGTATAAATCAAAGTTATAATCTTTAACGTAAATGAGCATATAACTGGTATATGATCTTGCATTTTTAAAAGACTGGATATAAATCTTATTTTAGGACATGTTTGTAGGATGTGCCAATCACTGGTGCATGCCAATTACTGGGGGTGTTACACTATTCTTGACGTCATTTCAAAAAGTTTAAATTCCGATACAAAATATTTTAATGCTTTATTATCTGTATTATTTTTAATGTATTGCGTGCTTGGAATTTTATACCCCTGCATGGCTGTTTTGTATAGTTTGATTTCCCCTTTTTTAAACCGTATGGAATTTTTATGTAATATTTTGCAATTGTACCATTCACTTTGCTATTTTTTGCTATTTCAATTTGTGACAATATATAATCAATTAAAGATAGCATTTTTTTTCTTAGCATAATATTATTAAAACTCTGTTCTAAGCAATATCGCTCAGACTAATCCCTCTGAGGGAAGTCCTAGTTTTATGTAAGATTATGAATTTATAATGGATTATAATTTCAAATTATTAATGGAATAATTTCATTATAATTTCAAAGTAAAAGAAAAACATACATGCAATTAAATAAGTGGACTTTTATGCATAACGGTAAATGAATTTTAATAATGTCAGTTTCTAGCCCAATTTTGGTATAGAATTTTTCGTATTGATGTATCACACTTATATTGGAGTTTGTTTTTTTAATAGAAAAAATTTCTATTGCTATGGAAGTCCCTTTACAATGTCAGACAGTAATTACCTATTCAAAAATAAAATAAAATAAAAGTTAATTAATGACTCTAAATAGAATTTTATTCGGCAATCTCCTTTTATATCAGGTATGAGAGCTATAAAAAGAAACTGTTTTTTTATTATAAAATTGATTGAATAGGCTTTCAGGGATGTCTGCTTGCATTTAAATTGATCGATATTGAAACTTTTATGCTGAAATATGAATAACCAGTGATTAATTTTTAACTTTATGAGGAATATATTGCGAATGAACATATATTATACTATCTGGAGATATATTTTAAAACATTTATATTACTCGTTGCATAAGTAAAAAATCCATAAATAAAAACAGCTTCTCTTTTTTTGAAAGTTGCATCGGTTCGATTTCGAAATTCGAAATTTTCGAAAAAAGAGCATTAAAAGTTTACTAAAATGACCTATTACAATATATTAACATTTTCACTGCGTCATATAGAGAAAAATTATGTTATATATTAATTTTACAACAGTTGTTCTTTAGTGATATGTTCCTACTTTTTATTTTATAACTAATTTAAAATAAATTTATGTATTTTTAAATAAAAAATAAAGTAATTAACATTCGAGAAAAATTTCATAGCAAATATTCTTAAATAATTTATCATTTGAAGAAAACTGTAATTTCGATTATAAAGAATCAATTTCAATTAAGGAAAACGTTTGTGAAAATATTTTATTACATAATTTATATAGTTTTTATGTTTGCAAAGATATATTATGTTGAACTACAAGATCTTAATCTTTTTAAAACTTTCTTTTTCTCTATTTTTCAATGAATTTTACCTGCCATAGAATTATTATATTAAAATTATCACCCTAAGTAAAAATAATTCAGAAAGTTTCTGATATGTTCATTTTCAAAAACCATACATCAAGGAAATATAAAATATATTTAATTATTTCGGAAACAAAATTTATCATGCAATTTATTTTCGATGTTATATCATTTTTCTAAAAATTCTATTCAATAGAGAGTATTCTATTGAGATTTTATTATATCTGTTTATAAAATGTTTACTTTAGATGTTTGTCTTAATTAAAAATGGCAAACGGGAAAAAAAATTTTTGAATAAAAGATTTATTAATTCTTAATTTAATAAACATGCCATACGAAAATAATTTTTTGCTCATTAATTAAGTGAAAGAAATTTTTGGCATACGATTAATCACATTTATAGTTTTAATATAAAATATGTAAAATCCAAGTGGCATTTTATTCTAAATTTATGAGTATAAAAAAAGTTTTTGAATCATCATCGTGAATTATTAATAAGTACAATGAAAAAGTTTCAAATTTTACTAAAGATGGCACTATATTAGTGTTTTTTTTTGTATGAAATTAAAACCTTGAAATTCATATAGTAAAATTCTTTAGTTTTTAATTTGTGTATCGCACTTATATTTCCATTTAAATTATTTCTTTATCAAAAATATTCTATTGCCGTTAAAATTTACTAATATTGCATATGACAATCATCACCATTCAAAAACATAATAATCTTTATGTATGCAAATTGCGTTGAACCGTCGTAGCAAAAAAATGTTTTTACTGTAATTAAACATAGTGACCTTTCGTTTGGCTTTGCTACATCAGCGCGAAACCATATTCGCGGGTTTATTAATATATATATATATATTCGAAATAAGTGCTACAATCGCCTCAGAATCTACCAGGGAGCAAAAGTTTAGTCTTTATTTTAAATAAAAATTTAAAGATTGATTAACGGCAATAAGTAGAATGTATACGACAATCTTCTTTTATATCTGGAATATGAGTTATCGGAAAACAATTGTTGTTCATTGCAAAAATAAATTTAATTGTTTGATCCTCCTCCATCCTCCCCGAAAAACAGTGGTTTAGTTTTTGTATAAATGAAAACTTAAATACTGATTAATAACAATAAATAGAAATTTACTCGAAAATTTTTCTTTCATGCCTGGTATGAGAGTTATCGAAAAGCAATTTTTTTTTGTTATTGCAGAAATAAATTTAATAGGCTTTCATATTTAAACTTCCATGTTGAAATATAAATAATCAGTGATTAATTCCTAATTTTGTGAGGAATGCATTGCAAATGAACATATATTAAATTATATAGAGTTATTAATTACGTTATAGATTAAATTAATATTACTGCTGTAATAATCTTATAATCCCGTAAAGCATGGTGATGTCACTGAAACGTCGTTGTGAAGTCACATTGTGACTTTGTGACCATCGATTGTCGATGTGACGTCACGTGACGTCGATATGAAGTCACAGTGACTAAAATGTGAAGTCGTTATGGCCGTTTTAGAGCTCTTTTGTGACGTTTCACAAAGTGGTCACAATGTGACGATTTTGTGAAAAATGTGTCGTTTGTGACTAATTTGACATTAACATTGTGACGAAACTGTGACAAAAGTGACGATATTTAAATTGTCAGAAAAATGTTTTTATAAGTAAATAATATGTTTTGAAGGATATTTATAAATTTCTTAAGATTTTTTAGAAAGTCACATCTCAGTCACAATGTGACGTCACTGAGTGGTGGCATTTTGGTCACAGATGTGATGTGACCAAAGTGACTCACAGTGACGTTACTGTGACCATGCATGCTATTAGGGAAGTAAGTAGTATGTGCAACTTTAAAAACAGAAAATTTGTGGTACTCGTTGTGTTAGCATATTCAACTTTATAAACAGAAAAAAATTATGCTACTGATTGAATAATTACAAACTCCATAAATAATCATGACAATAAAAAAAAATATATTTCTTTTTTTTGAATGTAACATCGGTTTTTGCTTAAAGTTCTGAATTTTCGCAAAAGGTGGATTAAAAATTTACTAAAATGATCTATTACAGTATATTAACATATTCACTGTGTCAATATAGTTAAAAATTGCAATTTAATTAAAAAAAATTGCCCTTGCTTTATATTTTTAGTTTTTATTTTATAACTAATTTAAAATATATATACGTATTTTTAAATTAAACATAAGAGTAATGAACATTCCAAAAAGATTAAATAACAAATATTAAATAATTTTTCGATTGAAGAAAAATGTATAGTTTCTTTTATAGAAACAGTTTCAATTAAGGAAAACGTTTGTGAATATATTGTATTACATAAATTTAAAGTTTTTATTTTTACAAATAAATATGTGAGCTTACAAAATCTTAATATTTCTAAAGCACTTTTATGTTCTCTATTTTTGAATGCATTTTACTTTACATAAAATCCTGACATAAAAATTATCATCCTGTTTTAAAAAAATCAGAAACTTTTAGATATGTTCAGTTATAAAAGTCGTGCATCAAAGAAATATAAGATATATTTAATTATTTGGGAAACAAAATTTTCATGCGATTTTTTTTCTATGTTAAGTCATTTCTCTAAAAATTCAATTCAAGAGAGAATAATCTATTGAGATTTTATTTTAAAGTATTTATCAAATAGGTTTAATTCAGATACTTGTCATGATTAAAAACTGCAAAAATTAACAGTGAAAAAATTGTTTTTGAATTAAAGATTTATTAAATTTTAAATTTAATAAACATGCCATACGAAAACAAGTTTTTGCTCTTTAATTAAATAAAAGGAAATTTTGACTTTCGTTTAATCACATTCATATTTTTAATATTAATATGTAAAATCCAAATGACATTTTATTAAAAATTTATTAGTATGAAAAAAATTGTTTTTGAATCATCATCGTCAATATTTAAACGTCTAATGAAAAAGTTTCGCATTTTACTAAAGATGGCACTATTAAAAAAAAGAAAAAAATGAAATCGATCAGTAAAGCAACATTTATTTTTTCAGAAGCAATAAAACTATATGACAATGAGAGTGCATCTAATATGGTTTCTGACAAAATTAAAGCTAGTTATTGTATGATTAAAGAAGCATTTTGAAGTCCCATTGCCTAGCCTGTACATTGCTCAAAGTTTGAAGTATTCTAAGAATTGAAAAAGATAAGTGATCTGATGCTGCATGTTTGGCCTTATGATGTGTCTTTTTCTATAGCCTTATTACAAGAGGGAGTCTGAAAAATAGATTCCCCTGTCGACTATATTCAGAGTTGTATATATAAAATTAAAAATATAGATTGAGGCATCTATACTAATAAAATCCGTGCGCCTCTCTCTGTCTGCTTGAAGCCGATTACAGTTCGCAACGCGGGCGAGTTGGAAGTCGTGAGAGGTGTCTTTCGATTGGAAAAATTCCGGGGAAGTCATTTCGGGCATTTTCGAGACCGTGGGATCAAAATTTAAAAAGTTATGAATTAAAAACCCCTTGGGAATCGGAACGAAAAATACCTCAATTCCCTACGGAGCTCCGAAGCAGAACACTGCGCTACCTTGCGGTGAAGGAATGAATTTTCCCCTTTGGCTAAAAGAAAAAACAGCCGAAAACCTCCATTTCTACCGGCGCTAATTGCATTTTTTCCCGTATCAATTTTTTTGACTTGCCGTAGAATATTTACCGTAGTTTTCGCTAAAATATTGAACTTAGAAATAAAACAGGACTATCGAAACTTTTTTTTTTTGCGCGTTTTTTTCTTAAACCATCATGCAGACAGTTTTTAAAGTAGAAAAAAACTGATTACATATTCAGAATCTGCGTAAAAATCTGCTTCTGATGAACTAAAAAATACGAAAAAATGTCTTATGGGCGCGTAGTACCCACCGTGCAAAACCAAATACTTTTAACGGGACTATGGGCGCGAAGTGACCATAGCGCCGATCCACAATCTTTTTATTTCAAGTGCACGTGGCCCACAGTGCGAAATCACATATTTTTAACGGGACCATAGCTCTTTAATTTACTTTTTTTTGTGCTTGACGATTCGAACACCAAGACTTGCTTATTAAATGAATTTTTTTGCTTATTATATACTGCTTAATACCGAGGTTCGTTTGGAAAAAGTGGTCCAGCTAGCGGGCGTAGCTCGCTAGTTATACTATTAACAGCTGGTGTTGCGTTTACGCAACTGTCAAAATAATGCACATATTTAAGTTATTATATACACACCACTTTTTTTCTGTGAGAAAATTGGCCTTACTTAAAATTTTAAGATTACACCAAGCAATTTTTTTTTCAAAGTTTGGGGGAGTAAACGCCGTTCAGTTAGGAAATTGAAAATTCTCGCCTTATAGTGTTGGTGGTTAATGGATTAAAGCTAAGACATATTTTTATTTTCCCATATAACTAACAAGTACACTGAAAGATTTCTCATACCGCTTCATGAGCTTCAAAAAGCCCCCCAGAAAAAACTTTAGTCTTTGTATAAGGAAGAAGCGTGTTCTTAAGCAAAGCTCTGATATTTTTTGGAAGGCTTTTTTCAACTTATCAAGTAGCATAACAAATGTGTCAACATACTTGCTTATTACGTTGACAAATAAAGTTGTTTCGCACCTTCATTTTTGGTCAACCAAATTTTTATTCCTAAATGCCTCATTGACACCAGAATATTGAAATGAAAATTTTCCCTTTATTATGTATGCCACTTTTTGCTTATTTTGAAATATATCTGTCTGTAAATTCTGGTGTTGTACACTGATTTCTGCATTTTACGAATAGAAGTACTTTCCCCTTAAAGAGTTAACAAAGATAAAAATATCTTTAAATAAAGACAAAATTCCTACAGGACATTAAATATAATATAAAGAAAATTTCGGTAAAATGATGGCCGAGAAATTTGATAGATAACATTTAACCGAGAATTACTGTAAATTAACAGAGTCTCGCCTTTTTTACTTGTTTTTACAAAATGTTTTAACAGTGTATGGTCAGATTGCACAGAAAGTATAGAGAACCACTTGTAGAAGATTGATCATTATTCTATAAATCGTAATCTTATAAAATAACTAGTTAAATTACAGAATCCAATAACTTTGCATACTCTAACGGACTTGGTTATTTATTTCATAGAATAACTATGTATTTAAAAAAATAACTGAATTATACGTTTTAACAGTAACACTATAATAAGATTAGATTTTGATTTCAAAATTAAGCATTAGTAACTTTTTACCTGATAGTGTGTGCTTTTTTATTTATTTAGGATTCTGATAAATTAAACGTCTATGAAAAATGAAATTTACACTTTATACGTTATTTTTATAAATATTTTGACATTATTGCATCTTCTCATTTTTTTATTTCTAATTTATTTCACACATTATTCTTACATTTATTTACTAAATTCTAATAATAAGAAGGCATTTGAATTATTTGCATAAAATAATAATCTTTATAGATCCAAGAAATTTATAATTATTTTTAATTTTATTTCTTAATATATAGGAAACACAAGAGAAATATCTAGGAGAAAGACTTGTAACCTAATAATAATTAAAAAACACGTTATTTAATTAAAGTTTCATTAAAATTGACACATATTAAAAACTTCTTATATGTATTTTAACGAAAGTTAATCTAAAAAATTTTAAAATAAAAAAAGATGTAGATTTATTTTCATAAATCAAATGCAATCTATTTAGTTTTATATTTAATCAAAATTCAATTTTCAATGCGAAATTGATGTTTTGAGAATTTAAAAATACATATTCGAAAATATTTCATGATATCATCTTATGGAAAAGAATTAACGTTATTTAAAGGAAATCGCAACATAAGCTATACAATTGGAAATTAAATAAATGAGAAATTAAAAAAAATAATAATTAGCAACATTTGAGACTGTGACTATACCGTCTGAAAATATATTATATTCTCGACAAAATGATGGAACATCATTAAAATTAATTAATTGTGAAACTAAAAACACAAACATACATAAATATTTTTTGTATGACCAAAGTGAGTAGAAAAGAGAAAAAATTAAACGCTCGAAAATAACTACGTGAAAATATTAACAGATTCAATTTTACGTATAAAGGTATTAATACAATCAATATTTTAAGACATTTGTAGACATATTATTAAAATTTTTATAAAACATTCTAAAGAAAATAGGGATTCAAGACCAATGAGCAGACAATTTGAAAACGTAGAATGGGATTTCTTTGCTCTAATCAACAATATAAATTAAGGTGTTACTGAAGTGACTGAAGCCCATTTTAATTGCATATTTGTGTTTTGAATAAAACCAAATAGGCAGGAAATTGTAAAAATAAAAAATAACATTATAAAAGTTACTTAACGAGAAATATTTGCATTTTTCTCTAAAACTCAATTATTAATTAAAATAAAAAAACAATGCATGTTGAAATTTGTTCTTATATTAATTCAGCAATGATAAAGGAAATATTTATAAAAATGTATTGTATTTTTCACATTGCAATTTGCTTATTTTTATATAGAAATTGAATTTTGGTCAATAAATTATAGGTACAGATCGGTCACCAGTAATCAAATTTTCATTTTTGGTCTCCAAATATGAAAATTGATGAAAGTACTTTTTTGCCTCCAAGACATCATTCTTAGGTGAACTTCTCATGCGGTCATTGTCGAAAATCGTGTTTTTTCGCGTCTTTTGACAAAAATCGTTTTTATTTTCATATTCCTTGACGAAATTTGGGTTTTTTCAATTTTATTACTGAAACTTGCAAGGGATTTTTTTTCTCCCGATCCTTTCACGAAGCGGGTTTTATTTAGCATCTTTTGAAGTTCACATTTTTCTGCATTTTTACGCGAAATTTGCGTTGTTTCTACAATGTTTAATTTTTTTTCATGATTTGTTGACAAAATTTGTGGGTTTTTTTCTATGAGGAAATCCATCATTTACCCTTGAGACAATTTTTCTACAAAGATCGGCGAAATTCATATTTTCCACGATTCTTTGACGAAAACGCTTCTTTTCCACGAATCTTCATGAAAATTCTTCTTATATGGGGGAACTCATTGAGAAACATCGTTTTTTCCTCCTATTCTTTTGACAAAATGGGCGATTCCTTTGAGAAAAATTACAAAAATCGATTTTTTTTCGATATCCGTTGATAATGGTCCGTTGATAATTTTTCTATGAAATTTGAACTTTTTCTGGTGCCAATTGACAAGTTTTATTTATTCTGTGACCATATATTGAAATTCTTGACTTTTATCCATAATATTATTTTTATGTCCGAATTTCTGGAACGGAATGCGTTATCGGAACTGAATTTTCGGAACAGAATCATCCCTGTTGTAATTTGTGATAAGATTTTTTAAAGATATTTTTTGTTGTGCGATCTTGAAAAACAAATGTTTGAATCACAAATTTCTATTTGAAGTGCAAAATAATCTGACACATTCACATTTTTATTATATGTATTATTACATGACAAAATGATAAATAAGATATGTTTTCCCACTATTTTTCACTGCCATGATTGAGTAGCTTATTCTTATATTCATCTTTCTCTCGATGTACATATAGTCGTATATACAGGGTCAGTCATAAATATCCAAACAATAGGCTACTCCGTAAATATTGCCCCTAGGCACATACTTCCAATTGCAAAAAATGATAAAAAAGGTGACATTTTTAATAAGATAAGTTGCAACTCCATGGGGAGTCTATTTAAAAATTACAAAAATTAAATTTTTAAACGGCCCTGTAGAACAAAAATTCCAGTTAGGAAAACTTTCCTTATCCAGTCCTAAATTAGACACAAAATATTGAATCTTCATGTCTTCAAAACTTGCAGAGTCATACCCGTTTAAATAATTCATCAGGTTTTAAGGGATTAGACACAATCTGAAATGTGTGCCATTCAAGAAACAATGTACTTTAAAAGTTCTATATATATCTAAAAAATACATATAAAAAAACAATTTTTTGAGTTAGAATTTTGATTATTTTGTCTTTTTTTGTGATGGTTAGCCATATAATTTGCTACAAAAATCACATCCTAAAGTTTTACATAAATTTATAAAAACTTCAAATGATTAATACTGCTTTAAATAAGATAATTTAAAATCGTTATAGTTCGAAACTTTATTTATAAAATTTCAATTTCTTTCCATTTAAGTAAAGATGAAATTCTAATTTGATCATTTAATTTTAGTTTTGTTCCAGGGTTTTTTTTTCAATATTAATTTTAAAACTATTAAAAATATTTTAAAAAAAATTATATAACGTTTTTAAAAAAAAATCATATTTTCAAAAGTATTTTTTTTTTCAAATTTGCCGAAACAAAACTAATGTAAAATAATCAAAAATGACATGTTTCATGTTTTTGCACTTTTTCTTCAAAAATTCTAGACTTTTGAAATTTAAAGACGAGAAATAGTGGAGTAAAAACGTTTTAAATACAGTTTGGCTTCTAATAAAATGTTTAAATGCTTTTTAAAAAATTTAGAGTGGCTCCTTTCTGTAGCTCAAACTTCCTATTGAGTTTAACTTTTCTTATTTACCACTCCTTTCTGTACTGTTTAAATGTCCGCCAGTTATTTAAAACAATGCTTTTTCTAAGATGCAAATTAAATCTTTTTTATAATTTTAGCTCTCACAACTTCAGGCTTTTTATCATCCTGAAGAGGCTGTTAAAAAAAAACAGTTGTTGTATACTGGGCCCAGACTTGGCCAGGACCGAAATGTTAATTTTTTCTGGTGAGTCGTCTGGCGGGGTTTAATGTATTTTTTGTACCAGAGGGTAATGCTTACTTGTTTCTAAGTCTTCACATAGTGATATCAAAGTTCATAAAAGCTAAAGTGGCAAAGAACATTATACAATTCATGAAGGGATGGCAATATTTGGCTCCTTCTACGAAAAATTTGCGAAAATTCTCCGTTATGTGACGGAAAACAGTAAAGGTTCGACTCCTAACATTATTTCTAAATTGCGTGAAAATATTTTTCAGATATTTGTTGGAGATATATAGAGTCTTAGTAAATTAAATGTTTGTTAATAAACACTTTTTTAACAAACCAAATTTTGTGTTGTGTAAATATTGTAATAAAAGAAATAAAGCTGATTCGTCTTAAGGTTCTCGTAAACAGAATTTGTTGAAATTTTTTCCTTGCCTTATCGCTACATAGCAGACAAAAAATCTTTAAATTTTTTGCGCATAAATACTATAAAATCTTTAAATACCTTTGCGCATACTACAAAATATCATCAGAAGCCAGATATTTTGGTTTTTAAATAGGGTGCCACTAAAGTATCAAAGAGTTAATTATTCGATTTTTGAAATTATTGAAAAATTTGTGAATGTTCTTAGTGAAAGGAAAATAAGTCCCGGATGCATTTTCAGAAAGAATCACGATTTGAACACCTTATCGCCAGAACAATGATTGGCGCGGAGATGAAGTCAATGCTATGCACCCTTTCTTGTTTGTGACGTCAAACGCCTAGAGAATAGCAACCCTTCCTTCTACAAAGAGATAAAATCAAAGTTCATAAAATCTGTTCATTTGTTTTTCCGTAAATGTTATCAAGCAAATAATATAATATGAGGAAATGTTATTCACCTCACCGTTGTTTACGATTAAAACATAGTTTAAAATAAAGAGCTTTTTCAGATTAAAATGTTTTAAATTTCACAGAACATCTAAACATAGTTTTTTTTGCTCAATTCAATAATATTATTTCCTTAACTCGCTATGTTCTAAAAAATTGAGAAGTTAATTAAAAACAATACTAAAGATTCGCTTGTAATAAATATAATTCCATTAATCGTATGTTTTATGACACATTTGAACTTAGTTTATTTTGTACTTGGTGATGCAGCTAGCTGAATGTTCTCGCTTTCGCAAACTCGCCAAGGCTGGTGCTTAAAACGTGATTCTTTCTGAAAATGCGTCCCGGATATGGAACTTGGTATGCGAGTATGTTCTCCTGATTTGTAAAAAAGAAAAAAAAAAGTGTCATGTTAACAATGGGGCTGTAGCTGGAACTGAATAATGGGTGGGAGGGCTCAGAAAAATGTAGGGAGGCTCATATTTTCTCTCTCTCAATGTTTTTATATATATGTTACCGTTTAAGCGTATAATTTAGGTATTTCATAAAATACCTAGTTATTTCATGGAATAACTAACCAAGTCCGTTAAAGTGTGCAAAATTATTGGATACTATAATTTAACTAGTTATTTTATAGAATAACGATAGCCTAACCGTTAAAGTTTAAAACAAATAATTTAACATAAAAAAAGTTTTTTTTATATATAAATTAATTGATGATAAATAGTCAAAGAAATTTGGAAAATACATTTCAAATTATTAATAGATGATTTAGTTAATAATATATAAAAACTGAATACACATAATGAAAATTTTTTATATTAGTTGAAAGTAATACAAAATAACAGAATGTAGTGCGGGAATAGTTATATATACTTTTTTTACTTATATTTACATAAATATAAAATTATTTTGCACTGTTGGCAAAAAATCTTAATCTATTTAAAAAATATTACAAAAAATTTTATCCCAAACAGAAAATATAAATACTGTTTACAGAAGTAATAATAATTTTAAATATCATTAAAAATTGCATGCTGGCAGAAATAATTATGCTATTTAATAACAAAATTTTAAAACTTTTTTTAGGTTAATAATGCAAGAGCATATTAATTCAAAATTTACGAAATACATTTATTTTGTTTTCATTATTTATAAGAACTAGAATTATTGCAATATGACAATTAAAATTACATTTCATATTATTTCTGTCACTTATATCCAAGTGATATAAAAAATATCGAGCAGAATATCCATTGAGAAATAAAATATGACACCAGGTTTTGCATCTCTGAATGGCACAAATTAATTTTTCTACCTTCTGAACTTCTAGGATATGATAAATTTGGATTAAAAAATAGTCACGAGGTGTTTTTTCTGAGCTAAATTGATATAATTTACTTCTTCCATCGAATTTAATTGTTTTTCGAGAGTAAGTATTGAACTATTTTTTATTTGTTTCACGCTTATTTAACAAGAATTCCAAGCGCTATTCCATTAAAATATTTCTTATATGCCGATTAATCTCTCATTCCTGTAAAACTCATCGTTGAAAAAAAAAAGTTTTCAAATATATTTCTGAATAATCATAAATGAAAAATGCAAATATAAATACACCACTTGGAAATTTAAGCAAATTTAGTTCACATATCGATAAAACGTGTACTCGCAATGACAGTTAATATCGAAGAAAAGGTCTAAGAAATGCAGCATACCAAACGAGATATAAGCTAAACAAAATTGATTGAAACCAGTTATAATCGGTTCAACACGCTTTCTGCGGCCGTCTTTAATACTTTAACGGCTGGACAATCGTTATTCTATAAAATAACTAGTTAAATCATAAAATTTAATAATTTTACACTCTTTGACTGACGCATATAGTTATTTAATAAAATAACTAGGTATTTTATGAAATAACGGACTATACATTTTAACGGTAACATACATACACACACATGTATATATATATATATATATATATATATATATATATATACATAAATGAAAATGCTTTATTTTTGTTTTTAGAATATTTTCTATTTTTTTTATACTTAATCCTTTAAAAAGAAAAGTACAGTAAAAGAAGTAGCGTACAATAGAATTATCTTGGGAAATCAACACCGGCAATTGATTTTAGATAAAAAAATCAACTTTAGATAAGATCTTCCTGGCGTTGAAATAAAATTTCACTGTAAAGTTCTTCTAGTATTTAACTGATTTTTAAAATAAACACCTAAGTAAAAAAAAAATAAATAAATAAAAATAAAAAAAACTAGACAAAAACACTAATAGATCCAGTTCTTTTAAATTTACCTTTTGATCTTAGCATCTCTATAAAAGTAATTTTTAAGCATTTTAGTTTTGCTATTTTCAGAATAAAAAGTTTAAGAATAAAATTAAATATGTAAAGTAGATCATAGATCAAAATCTTTGTTTAAAAATCTTAAATTGAATTTTTATAGAGATTGTCTATAAAAGACTAAAACACGGTTTATTTTATATTTTGGCACAAAGTAAAAGAATATGATTTTCTAAATCTTAGGAATCATATTACTGTTTACTTTCTTATACACTGAATAGTATATTTTTTAGAATGAAGTATAACCTTCTTTAAGGGAAATAGCTCTGAAATTCATTTTAAACCGACGCCTACGCTGTAAAAAAAAAGTGTTTTTAGGTGAGTTCGTAAATATGTAAATACGTAGCACCTATTGTTGTCGCTCAGTCCGTCCGTCTGTCCGTCTGTCTGTCTGTCTGTCTGTCCGCATATAACAACGCAAAAACTACCGAACCGAATCGTTTGAAATTTAAAATACACAATTATAACATAATTTTGTCGAGTCGTTTCAAATTTTATGAAAATCGGATGGATAGATCAATTACAGGGACAATCAAAAGGATTCCGTTACATTACGGTCAATGATGAAAAAAGTTTCAAATGCATTTTAATCGTTTGAAATTTAAAATACATAATTATAACATAATTTTGTCGAGTCATTTAAAATGTTATGAAAATCGGATGCATAGATCGATTACAGGGACAATCAAAAGGATTCCGTAACATTATGGACAATGGGGAAAAAAGTTTCAAAAGCATTTTAATCGTTTGAAATTTAAAACATATAATTATTACGTAATTTTGTCGAGTCATTTCAAATGTTATGAAAGTCGGATGCATAGATCATTTACAGGGACAATCAAAAGTATTCCATTACATTACGGTCAATGAGAAAAAAGTTTCAAATGCATTTTAATGATGTTACGCTCATTCGAACATAATAGAATTGGCATGAATCTATGAAATATGTACTAAAATATGCATTCTGCACAATCTGTGATGCAAAGAATTTTTATTATTGAATTACAGGGCCACACGAAAGTATTCCACTACATAATGATATACGGGGAAACATTGTTTGGGACGTGTTTTAATTGCATTAAACTATTTCACATTTTATGAAAAATACGTTGCTGAGGTGTAATAAAAATTGACTTCCTGCATATTTACAGAAACACAGAACATAATAGAATTGGCATGAATCTATGAAATATGTACTAAAATATGCATTCTGCACAATCTGTGATGCAAAGAATTTTTATTATTGAATTACAGGGCCACACGAAAGTATTCCACTACATAATGATATACGGGGAAACATTGTTTGGGACGTGTTTTAATTGCATTAAACTATTTCACATTTTATGAAAAATACGTTGCTGAGGTGTAATAAAAATTGACTTCCTGCATATTTACAGAAACACAGAACATAATAGAATTGGCATGAATCTATGAAATATGTACTAAAATATGCATTCTGCACAATCTGTGATGCAAAGAATTTTTATTATTGAATTACAGGGCCACACGAAAGTATTCCACTACATAATGATATACGGGGAAATATTGTTTGGGACGTGTTTTAATTGCATTAAACTATTTCACATTTTATGAAAAATACGTTGCTGAGGTGTAATAAAAGTTGACTTCCTGCATATTTACAGAAACACAAAGATTTCGACTACTATACTGTATCCGAAGAACGCTCTACTATATCAGCAAGATCTGAATATTTTTAAAACTTCGTTATCGTACGAACGCACCTCATTTGCTACGTTCACGTGCAATTTCCAACTTGTTTAAATTGTAAAAGATTATTATAATCATGAACTAAAATATTCTCCTCAGCACTGAGACAAATATTATCAGGTACCACAGAAACTATTATAAATATATTATGAAGCATCTCAAAATATTTAGAAGTCATTATATTGTTTTTATACATAGGCATTTGTTAACATTGTCTACAAGTACCTTTAACAATTTGTAATGATTTAAATTAATTTAAAGGATGTTCTTTAGTGTCTCCTCCAGGCGACATCAAGACTGAGAAGGATATAAAGTGTTGGGTAATAACATCTAAGTTACCCAATATTCAGAAAATTTTCTTTTATCTTTACAAACCTCATAAAAAAGTAAATGTCAAAATTTAATGAAAAAAATTAAAAAAATAAATTTCTATTAGCTGCCAGTAATTTTTGGAAACGTTTTCGAGTTGCTTTTATAAAGCTTTAATAATTTCTTTTTACATGGAAAAGAGGTTTACCGCACGCTATCAGATTTCATCTACATATTTTCAGCTGCATAAAAGACATAATGCATTCAATTCTAACAACAAAATTTTTATCTTAATGTTAATGCAAATGCTACTCTGAAAAAAAAGGCTTCTCAAAATTGAGTAGAAAGTATTCAGTTTTAAATACTTCACTTACTCAATATAGCTCCGATCCAAATGAACTCAAAAATGAGAAACACATGAACTGATTTTTGATTCCATGTTAGTGTTCAAATATAAATCGCTATGAAAATGCTCCATAAACTTACATATTAAAGTAAAAATATACTGGCATTGATTTCTTACTCAAAACTATTAACAATAAAAGTTTAATTGACTGTTTATTAAGAAAAATAGCATTATACTCAAATCGAATATATTTATGATAAGAGCATTGTTTGCAAATACTTTTAAATTATTTTAATGTAGTGTGCATAATTTATTATTTACATTAGTAAGCATCTTTAGTGCCATCATGAATAAGATAAGGGTATAAAATTATTGTTTGTTTGGATTTGATAACTTATGATGGTCAAAATTGAAAAAGCAATATGTTCCTTTTTGATTCTATCACACTCAATTCGATATGAGTACATCCATTTACTCATTTTTGAGTACTTCATTTTTTAGCGTATTTTTTATATGTTTTTCAGTTAAACATGTTTGATCAACATGAAAATATTTACTTGAGACATAGTATCCAAAAATCCGGTTTTATGGGTAGAGACATCTGATTAATGCATTGTCAAAGCTACACGGAAACGTTTTCGTTAAAAAAAAAAAAAAAAAAAAAAAAAAAAAAAAAAAAAAAAAAAAAAAAAAAAAAAAAAAACGAAGTGCTAGAGTGCACTTACTTTTATTGTACTATCTTATTTTTCATATTTAAACAATTTAATAAGAATTTTTAAATATCATGGAATGCTTACATTGAACTGGATAAATAAAATAATAAAATTGGAATTTGTAACAGCTATCAAAAACATATTAAAAATGAATCCGACATATATGTAAATAGATGAGTTTAGTTTATGTATGGTATTCATGATTTTTTATATAAAAATATTTTTATTATTAAAAAAGTTTCTTTAAACTTTATGTATTTTTTATTATATAATATAAACTTTCTATTATAAATTTATTTTAAAATTCGTGGTTTCTTGTTTAAACAGAACATATGACAATGTTATAGAATTTTTCTTTGTTAGTTTTTGATAGATAAATTTGCATTACTTTCAAACATATTCAGAATTACAATCATTTTATAAAATTTTCCCTGAAACACAAAAGTACTTTGAGACAAACAAATACTGGTTAAAGAGAACAAGTTATCTTTTTCAAATTGAAAACAATGAAATTCGTTTAATCTTTTTCTCAAACAATCTAATCACCTTGTACAGAAACGTTAGTGAAAACCGATTTTACATCAAAAGAAACCATAGTATAGCCAGTTGGATTGAAGTTACGAATTCTATTAGCAAACTGAACTGAATTATTAGACGTATAAAAATATATTTATATATATATTATTAAACATATATTTTTTCAATTTCAAATAGATAACTTGATCCCTTTAACCAGTATTTGTTTGTCTCAAAGTACTTTTGTGTTTCAGGGAAAAATTTATAAAATGATTGAAGGTTTAGCTATGGGGGACCCTTTAAGCCCAGGTCTGAGTGATATTTATATGCACTACTTTGAAGAAAAGTTATTTAAATTAATACAGTTTCCGTTTTATACCCGTTACGTAGATGATTCCTTCGCCTTACTTGATTTATCTAAACATAATGTTAATTCTGTACTCGATTTATTCAATTCAATAAATCCCTGTATTCAATTTACTTTTGAAATTGAAATTCAACAACGGCTGGCTTTTCTAGATGTTTTATTAATACATGATACTTCTGAATTTTTGACAACTGTTTACCGTAAACTATTTGCCGTCAGTTTGCCCCCTCATTATAATTCTAAACATCCCCCCCCCCCCAATAAATAAAGATTTTGAAAATGTCGTTGTTTTACCTTATTTTCCTAAAATCAGCACACAAATTTCTCAGATCCTTAATACATTTAGTTTCAAGGTTGTTTTCTCTCCAACTAATAAAGTCACCTTTTCTAATCTCAAAGATCCAATTGGCGATCATGATTACTGGGGTATTTACAGAGTTTCTTGTCAGTGCGGTCTATCTTACATTGGGGAAACAAAGCGTGCACTAAGAATTAAACTTAAAGAACATCATAATTATGTGTTAAAGCAGGAATTAGAAAAATCTACAATAGCTAAACATTGCTGTAAATTTAACCATCATTTTAATTATAAAGATGCTAAATTAATTCAAAGATGCAGTTCAATCTTAGATTTAAACTTTTACGAAGATTAGAATATTCATAAAAACACTTCTACTTTAGTAAACGACATGACTAGCACCCCTTTTCTTTCAGAATTGTGGAGAGATCCTGGGTAGTGGCTCTGATTTCCAAATATTTCCGGTCAGTTACGTGATTTCTTTTTATTGTATTTAAACCTTTTCGGAGACATTTTCAATCATTCTACAACCAGTACTCGGGGCTATAACCGAGCCGGGTTTTTTAAACCCATTTCATCTTTTTTTTTTCTTTCTTCACTGAGGAAGGGGATCAAGGCATCCTCGAAACGGCGTATGAAATTCTTTGAGGGTTTGAGTTTTTTTGAAAATTTGTGCGTTAAAACGTTGTTAGTTTTTAAACTTTTGTATTAAATATAAATACATTTCAAGATTTCCTTTTTTCATAAGTTAGCTTAAATTGTTTTCTGTTAAGTTAGACAGTCTTAAATATTTATAGAACATTATTGAATAATACAACGAAAGTTCTCTTTTCCAAATTTTTGAAACGGCATAACATGACTGTATTGTTACATGTTTAAACTGGTAAAGACAGGGAAAGATGTGAAGTAACAATGATTGTAAAGGAATTAAAATATTTTTAGCATGTTGCAGAAGAATATCTGTCTATACTAATAAATCCGTGCGCCTCTGTCTGTCTGTCTGCTTGAAGATTATTACAGTTCGCAACACGGGCGAGTTGGAAGTCGCGAGAGGTGTCTTTCGATTGGAAAAATTCCGGGGAAGTCATTTCGGGCATTTTCGAGACCGTGGGACCAAAATTAAAAAAAGTTACGAATTAAAAACCGGTCGGGAATCGGAACGGAAAACGTCTAATTTCCGAAACGGAGCTCAAACGGACCTCTGAGGCAGAACACTGCGCCACCTTGCGGTGAACGACCTGAACTTTTCCCCTTTGGCTAAAAGAAGAAGCAGCCGAAAATCTCCTTTTTTCTCCCTGGAAAACGACTTTTTCTTTAGTTTCGGTTCTTTGAAAAAGAACTAATTGGTAAAAAATGTTAAACACGGTTTATTTTCATACTTTTTCTTTTTGGTAGCATACACGAATATTGTGTAACCTAAGATTTACGCGATTAATACTAATTTTTGTTAGTAAAAACGGAAAACGAGCTGCCAAAATTATTTGTTAATTATGTTGTTTGTGATATTAATGAAATTACTTATTTTTTTTTAATAGCAGTCTTTTGCAGTTTTTAATACCGAAACTTTTTTGCGCGTTTATTCTTAAACCATCATACAGACAGTTTCTAAAGTAGATAAAACTGATTACATATTCAGAATCTGCGTAAAAGTCTGCTTCTGATGAACCAAAGAATACGAGAAAATATCTTATGGGCGCGCAGTGCCAACCGTGCAAAACCAAATATTTTTAACGGGATGATGGCGACCATGGCGCGTAGCGCCGGTGGGTGGTAGGCCGGTGGGCCGCCTTTGCACGGTGGGCACGTAGCGCCCACTGTGCGAAATCACATATTTCTAACGGGATAATGAGCGCATAACAACCATAGCTCTTTAATTTACTTTTTTTGTGCTTTAGGATTCGAACTTCAAGACTTGCTTATTAAATGAATTTTCTTGCTTATTATATACTGCTTAATATCGAAGTTCGTTTGGAAAAAGTGGCCCAGCTAGAGGGCGTAGCTCGCTAGTCTATACTAATAAAATCCGTGCGCCTCTGTTTGTCTGTCTGCTTGAAGCCGATTACAGTTCGTAACGCGGGCGAGTTGGAAGTCGCGAGAGGTGTCTTTCGATTCGAAAAATTCCGGGAAAGTCACTTCGGTCATTTTCGAGACCGTGGGACCAAAATTAAAAAAATTATGAATTAAAAACCGGTCGGGAATAGGAACGGAAAACGTCACATTTCCCAAACGGGGCTCAGACGGGGCTCTGAGGCAGAACACTGCGCCACCTTGCGGTGATCGACCAGAACTTTTCCCCTTTGGCTAAAAGAAGAAGCAGCCGAAAACCCCTTTTTCTCCCGTCATTTTGTCAAAGAATGTATAAGAGAAAAATAATTGATTGGTAAAAAATGTTAAAAACGGTTTAATTAATATAATAAGTACAACTATTTAAGCACAGCAAGATATGTTCACTAAGAGGTAATCGTGTTGCTAATTAATATTTTGAGGATCTCAGGTGTAACTGGCTATTCATATATTTATTCTGTATGTAAGTATTAATCGTTGTAGCTCATTTTCATACTTTTTCTTTTTGGTAGCATACACGAATATTGTGTAACCTAAGATTTACGCGATTAATACTAATTTCTCTTAGTACAAACGGAAAACGAGCTGCCAAAATTATTTGTTTGTTATGTTGTTTGTGATATTAATGAAATTACTTACGTATTTTCTTTTTATAGCAGTCTTTTGCAGTTTTTAATACCCAAACTTTTTTTGCGCGTTTTCTCTTAAACCATCATGCAGACAGTTTTTAAAGTAGAAAAAAAACTGATTATATATTCAGAATCTGCGTAAAAATCTGCTTCTGATGAACCAAAAAATACGACAAAATGTATTATGGGCGCGCCACGCCAACCGTGCAAACCAAATATTTTTAACGGGACGATGGCGACTATGGCGCGTAGCGCCCACTGTGCGAAATCACATATTTTTAACGGGATAATGAGCGCATAACAACCATAGCTCTTTAATTTACTTTTTTTTGTGCTTGAGGATTCGAACACAAAGACTGCTTATTAAATGAATTTTTTTGCTTATTATATACTGCTTAATATCGAGGTTCGTTTTGAAAAAGTGGCCCAGATAGCGGGCGTAGCTCGCTAGTCTATACTAATAAAATCCGTGGGCCTCTGTGTGTCTGTAAGTCTGCTTGAAGCCGATTACAGTTTGCAACGCGGGCGAGTTTGAAGTTGCGAAAGGTGTCTTTCGATTCGAAAAATTCCGAAAAAGTCATTTCGGGCATTTTCGAGACCGTGGGACCAAAATAAAAAAAGTTATGAATTAAAAACCCCTCGGGAAACGGAACGCAAAACGTCTCATTTCCCAAAAAGAACTCGCCTTACACTGCGCCACCTTGCGGTGAATGACTAGAACTTTTCCCCTTTGGCTAAGAGCGCAAAAAGAAGAACCAGCCGAAAACCTCTTTTTCTCCCCGCGCTAAGTGCGCTTTGTTCCGCAACAATTTTTTGACTTGCCGTCGATTATTTACCGTAGTTTTCGCTAAAATATTGAACTTAGAAATAAAACAGGCCGCCGCAGAGAAAATATACCGATTTTTTTTTTTTTTTTTTTTTTTTTTTTTTTTTTGCGCGTTTTTTCTTAAACCATCATGCAGACAGTTTTTAAAGTAGTAAAAACTGATTACATATTCAGAATCTGCGTAAAAATCTGCTTCTGATGAACAAAAAAATACGAAAAAATGTCTTATGGGCGCGTAGCGCCAACCGTGCAAAATCAAATATTTTTAACGGGACGATGGGCGCGAAGCGACCATGGCTCCGATCCACAATCTTTTTTTTTTTCAAGTTCGCGTAGCGCCCACCGTGCAAAATCACATATTTTTAACGGGATAATAGGCGCATAAAAACCATGGCTCTTTAATTTACTTTTTTTGTGCTTGAGGATTCGAACACCAAGACTTGCTTATTAAATGTTTTTTTTTTACTTATTATATACTGCTTAATATCGAGGTTCGTTTGGAAAAAGTGGTCCAGCTAGCGGGCGTAGCTCGCTCGATATACTCATATTTATTGTGAATTTTTGGTTTTATACAAGGTAATTAATGATATGTTGAGTGAGAAGACTATTTGGCAAAGATTGTAAATTTTTTTAATGCTGGATTTTGACGAGGAATGTCATTTTTATCACCAAGTGTTATAAGGATTAAACTGAGCTAAGACGAATGTTAACTACACATTGTAACAATTGAAACAATGGCAGTGGCACCAACTTATATGGGCTCGTGGGGCCTGAGCCCACCCAATAATGTTGAATCCTAGCGTGCCCAATTTTCAATGTTCTATATCCTTATTTATCTCCTTTTTATTTTATTATTCATTTTTCTCCTTAGAACAAAACTTATTTTGCCAATGACTGCACGTTTTAATACCCCTATTGACACCCTTAAATAAAAAAATGACTGAAATGTAAATGTTTTACTTTCTGCTTTTCAATTTGTAGTCATGTTTATGGTATGATGATATTACGATAAATATTAGTGTCTTTATACAGGGTGTTTCAAAAATGACCGGTATTTTTGAAAAATCAATAAAAACTAAACGGGCAGTGATAGAAATACACCGTTTGATGCAGTATGCTTAGGACAACAGTAAATTTTCATGCAGGCAAAGTTACGAAATTAGTTAAAATTTTCAGCAACAGATAGTGCTACTGTCTGAAAAAAAATCTAAAATACGATATTTTCCACACATCCACTATGCGCAGTAATAATATAACAGCAATATAATCACGTGCAGCGCCATCTGTTGTTGAAAATTGTAACTAATATTGAAAGTTTATCTGCCTGAAAGTTTACTGTTGTCCCAAGCACATTGCAACAAACTTTGGATTTCTATCGCTGCCCGTTTAATTTTTATTGATTTTTCAAATATACCTCTAAATCTAAAATGAGTTTAGAATTTGTGTGATAAACCGGAATGTGATTAGTTAAATGCATAAATTAAATCCTTTAATCCCTTCTGAAATTTTCCACAACTGATCTTTTCCAACATAATGATGATTTCAATACTGTTCTGTTCTATGTCATGATGATAAATATTCAAGAAGATATTCAAGATAATCAGATTCCAGTTACGGAATAGTCCAGGAAAAATCCAGATCCGAACGCAATTAAGAATATATGCAGTCAACAAACAGAAACAGATGTCTTAAACAAACTAATAGACGCAATAAATCTGTCTTGATATCACATTATATCAATTTTAGAAGTAAAATATTTCTTTCAATATTCGGTCAAATGTTGTAAAATTCTATTTGAAAATAAAGATTGCCCAACCACAGTACTCACATTATGATATTTTTTTATATCTCTTTTTTTGATATGTTTAGTTTTTCTCCTTTATAACTTCTATTCTAATAAATAATTCCATTCGTTAAATACCATTCAACAAATAAACATGATTAAATTGTCGTTTCATTGGCATGTACTTTTAAGGTTTTACTTAAACCAAAAGTGATGTTGCAAACTCCCAAATTTGAAAAGAAAAGAGTACTTTTTATAAAAGTACTTGAAAATTTCAGGCGATGTTATCCCTGTACATCATATATATATATATAAAGCGTCTGCAAAATAGTCTTACAGATACTTCGATTATCCTGGCTTTTTTATAGTAAACAGGTAAAATCAACATGCATTGTTATTGTATCATATGCAAATTTACAATCTGTTAGGCGTTTTAAACAATGATTCTAAATCTTACTAAGCCGCAAAACCGATGGATTTTCTTTATCAAGCAACAAACTAAAATAATACATGGATTAGCTATTGCCCACAATGTCGATCCTGTGTGCTGCGTCCAATTTATCTCGTTTATGCATAGCAATATTTATAAGAAGTTTTGTTTTGCAGTGTGTTCCGTTTATACTTGGAATGTTCTTATATGGTTTTACATAGAGCCATAAATTATTAAAACCTGTTCCTTAATTACCGTACTTCGTCATTAAAAATCATCTAAATGTTTTTGTTTCTTTGAATACTACAAATGTTTTATATAAATGTAAAATATTTAATATAACTATTCCATTTTGTGAGTACATTAATTAGGCTCTTTATGAAGCAAATATAATTTATTGACGAGCTTTTTGTGTAATTTTTATCAAAGAATCGTTGTATCAATAACATCAAATACATGCAATGACAATTATTTTTTAAATGCTTTTAACAAATATCACGAAACTTAAAATAAAAAAAAGAAAACAATGAAAAATAAAAGAAAATCTTTCGGCATGTTTTAATATATAGAGACATGCGATTTAAATATATTTCTAAATTTTTGCTTGATTTTATAAAATTTTAGTTACAATATTTCAATATGAATTCTCAAGTTATTCATCACGTAAAAAAAAAAAAAAAAAAAAAAAAAAAAAAAAGTTATGGAAATTGCAGTTGTGTATTTAGGAAAACAAATTCCGAAATCAAACATTTCAAAAATGTGTAAGTTCAATTTTGTATTAATAATGTCAAAAACCAGTAAATATAATAAAGTAAGATTTTCTTATCATAAAGGAAAATTTTTAGACTTAAAAGAGAAAAAAAAACGATTATTCAATATAGAAAGACTATAAAAAAGATAAATGAGTACTCATGCACACCGGTCATCTGTCAAAGTATTACTAGCGTTGTGAAAACGAACTGCAAACTAATTAATACAAATTAAATGCTTATCCTAGTAAGCTAACATGTATAGCTAAAAATAGTGATACTAAAAATTAAAAAAATCACTGCTATACCTAAGAATTCTAATTAGTTTTCTAACTGTTTCGATAAGTAATATGCTAATACTGCTTGAAAATCCATTTATAATTTTGTCTCACCGTTATTTGTATTTTTCAGAATGAGACTATTCAATTTTGTAGCTCTGTAATAGATTTATCGTAATTTCCTGTATATACGCAGAAGTTCAGTTGAATCAATTTCCTATTAGAATTTGTTTTATGAAAAATTTGACTTGTTCTTGCTTAGAATTTATTTGATTTCATTTTTAAGTGGGCCCGAGATAAAAAACTCTTTAGAATTTTAAAAATAAAATAGTTAAAAATTTCTGTTATTTTTACGCTTATAATGACATTTAAATCATGTTTCGATCTTAAGTGGAAGGAGAAATACATTTTTTTTCGTTTTTAGTTTGTTTTTAAAGTATCGTTTCCAAAGCAATGATTGTCATTGAAATGACCTTTTCTAAAAATGTGTTTTTCTTTGTGGTAGGTTTTTCCCAATTTCTCTTATTTAAATTATTATAACTCTAAAGGCGTAAAATATAAATACTTAAAACTTTGACCATGTATTTTTGGTTTATTTAACATTAATTATAATCAGCAAATTTGAAAAACAAATGCTTAATTTTGAAAATATGATATTTTTAAAAAATTTACATCTTTTTTGTAAGTATGTTTAATTTTTTAAGTATTTTAATTTTTTAAAAACATAATATTTTTATAAATGCTGAAACAAAATTAAAATGTAGATATACTTGTTTATTTAAATATAAAAAAATGAAATTCTACTAATAATATGATTTTAAATTACCCTACTTTTTAATAAATTTTAAACTTAAAAGAGAGGTTTATGAGAGGTTTTATCATGCGATTTTGTTTGCAAACAATATCGCTTTCGCTCCCAAAATACTTAAAATTATATTTCAGTAAAAAGAAATTATTTTAAAATGCGTCCTCGATCCCTTTATATAAATTTTCGATGTGAAATCCGCAGCGCACACATGCTAAATTGTGATATTTCTGCAAAAGTCTTCCTGTGTTTGTATTTAAAGTATGTTACTTTTATTACGCAATAACTTGAGTATGGTTTTTATAATTTCCATTAAAAAGAATTGGAATTATTTTAAATTACAATACGCCAATGAAGGAAAAGAAACACAATTTCAATTGTTATGCAAATCACGTTTTTTGTTGCATCTTTTATCTTTTGTATCAATAAATAGTTTTAAAGAGGACACAAATAAAGCAAACTAATCTTTAACTATTCTAAACCTCAAAGCCTTGGGGATTGTTTATTTAAATTAAATATGTTCAAAATAAATCTCAAACAAGCATGTGCTTTTGAATTATTCATTTTAACGATAAAAATTTAACGATAGTTTTTCCTTTAATTGACTTTCTTACTACTTGGAAAAAAAATCCGTTTTTATTTACAAAGAGTCCGAATCTGTCGCTATTAACTTAAAACTGATTCCTTTGATTTGGAATTCTTCTTTTATTCAATTTTAAAGAATAAAAAGTTGTAAAGATCAGTTTCACAAGTTATAGATTAGAATGTTTTCACTTGTTTCTAATATAAGACATTAAAAAAATTTAAAATAAAAGAAAATATTATTTTCATTTTTGAAATTAAGTAGTTAATTTCTGGAAGAAATGCGTAATTTGTTTTGGAAAAATGAATCGATTGTAAATAAAATTTTAGTGTTTACTTGTATTTCACAAATATTCGTTTTAGAAAATGGAACGCCAGAGGAAATGAAATTAATACAAGTTATGAGCAAAGATCCGAGGATGTCATATTAAACACTTCGAATAAAAATGTTTTAAGAGTCATTTTCACTAGACAAAAATTATAATGTTTTTATTTTCTTTCACAATTCAACATAGAAATAAAGAAAACTCTTTTAGTCTTTAGTTTTAAAACTAAAAAGTTAATTTCTGAAATAAGATACGCAATTTGTTTTGGGAGAATGAATAGATTGTAAATAAATCTTTAGTGTTTACTTGTATTTCACAAAAAACTTGTATTAGAAAATGGAACGCGAGACGAAAAGAAATTAATACAAGTTATGAGCAAAGATCCGAGGATGTCATGTTAAGCATTCAGAATAAAAATGTTTTAAGAGTCAGTTTCACTAGACATAAATTATAATGTTTCTGTTTACTTTCACTATTCAACATACAAATAAAGAAAACTCTTATAGCCTTTAGTTTTAAAACTAAGTTGTTAATTTCAGAAAGGGATATACAGTTTGTTTTAGAAGAATGAATCGATTGTAAATAAAATTTAACTGTTTACTTGTTTTTCACAAATACTTCTTTTAACAACTACAACGTGATGAACAAAGGTCCTGGGATGTCATGTTAAGCATTCAGAATAAAAATATTTTAAGAGTCAGTATCAATAGACATAAATTAGATTGTGTCTACCTATTTTCAATATTCAACATGCAAATAAGGAAAACGCTTGAAGCATTTAATCTTAAAACTAATTTTTGATTTCAGAAAAGTGCCTGCAATATGTTTTAGAAGAATGCATCTGTTGTAAATACATTTTTAGTGTTTACTTGTGTTTCACAAATACTCCTTTTAAAAAGTTGAATGTGAGACGAAATTAAATTATTACAAGATATGAGCAAAGATCCGAGGATGTCAAGTAAGCACAGATAATAAAAATATTTTAAGATTTAGTTTTACTAGACATAAATTAGAAAGTTTCTGCTTGTTTTCGATAATCAACATACAAATAAAGATAACTCTTGTAGTTTTTAGTTTTTAGCTTACATGCTATCAAAGTCTGGGAGCTTATGTATGTAGCTGGGAGCGTAACGCGACAACTCATGATAAAAATATCGGATTCACTTGAAATTTTGTATATATGCATATTCTGATAAGGGCGCTTCCCTGATTAGTTTTTGGAGTTCATACGATATGTATAAGAGGGGGAACGGGAGCTATTGCCCTTTCTCTTAATTGATATAGATGGGTTTTTCATGTATATTTATCAGGTTTTTTTATATGATACTAGCTACCCTGCCCGGCGTTGCCCGGGCCCGTGATGTTATTCAGTTTTCAAATGTGTTATTTGCTTTCTAAATGACCCTTAAATTATAGTCAAAATTCTATGATTTTATATCTTTAAGTCCATTTTGTCAAGATTTATATTTTTAAATGGAAAAATCGCGAAAAGATATTGAATTGAAAGCACAAGCAGTTTGGTATTTTATTTTCTATGTAATTTGATTTTTTCGAAAATATGCTAACCGAAAGCGAACGAAACCGCGACGGAACACCTAGGTTTTTACTGAATTAATAAAAATTTTCACACATTTTATTTTGTAAAAAAAAGAATTCTATCCATACGAAAGTTCCAAAATTTTTGAAAGTAATGTAAATCTGGTTTATTGAAAGGCTCTTAAAAGACTTTGCTAAAATACGGACATCTAGTTACTTTTAGCGTAGCAAACATTTGTTTTCCATGAGCTGGGATGTGATTCGTGTTTGTCGGTGTATTTGAACGGGTTAAATCTCATGTATTTTTTAAACAAATTGCAACATAAATTGTGAGAATGTTTTAGTTTTAAGAAAATATTTTCGGTTTCTCAGGACTTAAATTGCGCCCTGCAAAGGGAAAACCGCAATGAAACGATCTGGTTTTTATTGATTTCGTCAAAATTGTCGCACTTTTTATTTTGTAAAAATTATTTTTACTCGTCCGAAAGGTTCAAATTTTTTTCAGAAGGTGTAAATTTGGCCTATTGAGATGCTTTTGAAAGATTGGGCTGAAAAATGTACGCTTAGATACTTTTAGCGTAGAAAATATATTCTATAAGTGAGTCGCAAAGTCCCTCTTTTTGCCAGTGTATTTGGAAGGGTTAAATCTTATATTTTAAAAACCAATTGCATCATAGTCTATAAAAATGTTTTTAAGCTTAAAAAATATGTTTTTTGTTTACCGGTACCTACAGGATTGCGTTTTGCTAAGTCAAAACCGCAATGAAAACGATCTGTTTTTTATTGATTTCATCAAATTTTTCGCACATTTTATTCTGTAAAAAATATCTCTATCCGTCCGAACGTGTCGAATTTTTTGTAAGGAGTATAGATTTGGTCTATTGAGAACATTTTAAAAGATTGAGTTGAAATATACATGTTAAGATAATTTTAGCATGGAAAAAATATCTTCTCGGCGAGTCGCAAAATGACCTACCTTGCCTGTGTACTTGAAAGGGCTAAAATCCAAATATTTTAAAACCAATTGCACCATTGGTTAGAAGAAAATTTCATCTATAAGATTTTGTTTTATTTTGTTTGTTTACATCTTAAAAATTTGCCCTGGAAGAGCATTGACAAAAGGGAGAAAAATGGTTTTGGAAAAAACGACTCTTTTTGAATATTTCTTTTTAGAGGGTTAACTGCAACATTATTTCGAATTAATAATAGCAGTTGAAGCCTAAAAGTACGAGCTTCCGAAATGAGTCTGTTAAGTTTAACTGCGTCGAGCAGTTTGGTTGATTTGGATTTTTAAAAAATGATCCAAAAACAGAAATAAACGCCGAAAAATGTTTCTTTCGTTTGGGTGCTTATAAAAGATTTTGTGCGCTTGTGCAAACGATTTCTTTCCCCGAACATTAAAAAAATGGCTTTTTTATGAAAGTGAGTTCTACTTCGTAATTAAAATATCTGAAATTTATCAAAATATTAAAATTCTGAGCTTAAGGTGCATCATGAGAGATATTGGGCTATTCTCATAAAAATTTTGAGCCTCGTTCGTCCCGTAGATTTTGCTAGCCATCTCAGACACACACACACGCACGCAGACAGACAGAACGATTTGTTATTTTATTAGTATAGAAAGCATATCCGTGATTAGTTTAAGGGGTTCAATGATTAAATATAAAACAGAGAAATAGAAAAAGCTGTTCCCCCTTCCCTTAATTTGCTTTTCGAATGCGATTAACACTTGAAAATATAAGGCTATCATGCGCAATTATTATTGTTTAGCCTGTGAGCTCAATGCCATTAGTTTACCTGGAGAATATTGTTTTTATAAAACTAATTTTTAATTTCAGAAAAGTGTGTGGAATTTGTTTCTGAAAAATGAATCTTCTTCAATAAAATCTGACTGTTTGTTTATATTTTGAAACTTTTTTTTTCTAGAATTTGGAAGTTAACGTGATTGCATTAACACCAGTTCAACTATATGGCCAAAGGTGACCGGCCGCTTGCAATTTTAGAAATTTTTTTAAATGACTAGACAAAAACATGAGGAATTATCCTGAATATCTAAGTGTGTAAACATAATAGTACTGGTCATACATTTCCGTGAAGATGTTTTCCGGAAACTCCATAGAGGGCTATCAACAAATTGGAAAAAAATATCTTTGGGATAACCCTGTTAAAACGAATGTAACTAAAGCGTTCAAGCTTTATATTATGATTAAGTTATATTTCGTCATAAACTGTGCTCATTTTTATGCGGATAGTATGTATACTTGTATAGAAATTTATATTTTTATAAAAACAGTTCCAAGTTTTTTGCTTATAATTTGCAAAGTTCTTAGTATAAAATAATGTTATTTTCCAAAAATGTGCATATAGTGTTAGATAAATGTATAGAGCAACTTTTGTAAAAGTCTTAAAAACATAGCTTAAAAATTCTGAAAGTGATCGTCGATTAAAAATAAGCTCAAAATCCATTGTTCCCAAAATGAAGCAAAAAAATGAGGGGCTATTTCCAAATTTGTATGTGTCATATCGTGTAACCTATATTGACACTTGTCAATGGATTAATGAATACAGCCTTTCATGTTAGCCCTTCTTAAACAAATTAAAACCGTCCTTCATGAAATATAAATTCGTGTATTTTTAACTTTTGTAATTAAACCTTCCAATGAGGTAACAATTTTTTCATCTAAGTATCTGATAAATTAAGAACACTGATAAACAAATTTTAACGAATTTTATATTTCTCTATATTCGTTGGGTGTTTCTTATAGATTTTAAGCTGCTGAAAAAGAATATGTTTGTGAAAAATTTCTATCACCCTCCAATTTTGAGAAATTTCATTTATAAGTTTTGGAGTATGTAGGCATCGTATAGGCATTATAATTATATTACATTATTCTCTTTCATGTATTTGATTCACACAAACATTCCTTTTTCTTATTACAGTGATAGAAGATACAGCAAGAGAGTAGAAACAGATGTCCTCCTAATAAATTTTATCTTAGAAACCTTGAACAGACAGCTCTAGCCACCCCCACAATATTTGACTTTAACGCAAATCCATGACAGTTGAAAAAATTTCGGGGCGAGGGTACTACTGTTTCTTTGTTCTGTAAGACTTTTTAATTAAATTGTGATTATAATTATCCTATTTTCCTCTACACTATGAAAAACATGTCTTAAGGATGTGTTAATGAATCCGATTTTTTTGCTATGTGTGCGGGGAGTAACTTTGAAAAAGGATCGATGCGCTTTCATGCCGTTAATAAAGACTGCCTATCACATGTACTTTGAATATAAAGTAGGTGAAGAAGATGAGAAATGGGCACATCATTCTTGTTGTACGGGATGTGCTACAAACCTCCGGGCGTGGATGAAAGGTAAAAAAAAAAAAAATATGTCGTTTGCTATAGCCATGATTTGGTGCATGCCGAAATATTATATAACTAACTGTTACTAATGTATTACAAAAATTAAAGGAGTCTCTGCAAGAAGTAAATATAAAATTAAGTACCTAAACTTAGATTCAGCAATGTGACCAGCATTATTTAATGATGATTTACAAATACCGAAACCTACAGATAATTTTACATATGACTATGTAGCAGTACAAATGGAAATTGATGAAACTGAAACTGCCTCTACATCTCATGTGAACTATTTTCCTGGCATAAATGAAGACCCATACCTAATTACTCAAAACGAATTAAATGATTTTGTGACAGACTTAAATTTATCAAAGAAAAACTCAGAAATACTTAAATCGAGATTGCAAGGTAGTAATCTCCCGAAAAACAATACAAAGATATCTATGTATCGAGACTGACACAAGAAATATTCGACATTTCTTTCAAGAAAAGATGATTTATGCTATTGTAATGATGTAAGTGGCTTAATGTCTGCTTTAAATTGTCAATATAACTCGGAACAATGGCCTGTAATAGAGCAGCTACTAATAAGATATTTACCGCTACATAAAGTATAACATTTCTTATTAATATCATTTCTTTTTACAAAAATTCTGAAACTTTTCTGAAACTTTATAAAAAATGCATACTTTCGGTGTTTTAAATATTAATTTTAAGCTTTATAAGTGTTTATTTAAAAGTTTTTTATTACTAAAGTACCAAATGATAAATTTCATAAGATATATGTGTTGAATAAATACTAGAAAATTCAGAATTTCAAGATTATGAATTTTTAAAAAAATCTGTGGGTGATGGAAACTTTTTAATGGCAAATTCTTTCACAGCACCAGCTAAAATATAAAAGTCACTTCATACTTAGTTAAAAACAGAAACCTTGTTTATCAGTGGAATTAAATATTGAAAAGCCTGTATGACTGCATACTAAAAGTTTAATTGAAATGGGAATGTTTGATAACTATGAAAAATGAGTAAAATGTATATATTGAAATTTTATAGGCAAAAAGCAATTATTTCTTTGAGGAACCGCATATAAATACGTCTTTACATCAGAAAAGGTATACATAAAGCGGAAAATTTTTGTGGTACTGAATAACTTTATAATAATATTTAAAGTATCAGTACTTGTTATTTTTGTTCCTGCTAAGCAATCTTACATTTTTTATTCCAACTATGTTATACTTTACTCCACTGTGATAACTTTTAAAGCATTGCTGAATAATCGCTTTAGTATTTTAAGCAATTCACTTCACTTTTAAAATTAAGCTTAAAAAATGTAAAATCAAATAATCATTTGAAATTAAATTATAATAAAAAGAATATTGCCCAGTTAAACTGATGGCATTGAGCTCACAGGCTACGAATACTAATTGTACATTACAGCCTTGTATTTTTGTTAATTCCGTTCGAAATAAAATAAGAAGCGGAAACAGCTCTCCCCTTTCTCATTTTTTATACTTATCATTGAACCTCCTAAACTATCAAGGACATGCTTTATCATATTAAAGATCTATATCCAAAATTCAGAGCAAATCGGATAATTCTTAATAAAACCCATTTAGCATTTATATAATTTAAGAGGCGTTATTCCCCTCTTTTATACTTAAACATTAAACTTCCAAAACTATTCAGAGATTTGAACAAAATCTGACAATTCTGCTTGAAAAATCCATTTATACAAGTTAAGGGGAGGGGCATGAGCCCCCCGTTCTCCCTGTTTATACTTATTCAATGAACACCTAATAACAGCCACGGACTCGACTCATCAGAATGATCCTATATCTAAATTTTGAACGAAAACTGTTAATTAAGCATGAAAATCCTGTTTATATCAATTAAGAGGAGGGGCATGAGCCCCCCGTTCCCCCTGTTGATACTTATTCAATGAACACCTAATAACAGTCATGTAATCGCCTCATCAGAATGATCCTATCTCTAAATTTTGAACGAAAACTGTTAATTCTGCATGAAAACCCCGTTTATATCAATTAAAGGGAGGGGCATGAGCCTCCCGTTCCTCCTATTGATACTTATTCAATGAACACCTAATAACAGTCACGGAATCGCCTCATCAGAATGATCCTATATCTAAATTTTGAACGAAAACTGTTAATTCTGCATGAAAATCCCGTTTATATCAATTAAGAGGAGGGGCATGAGCCCCCCGTTCCCCCTCTTATACATATCGAATGAACTCCAAAAACAAATCAGGGAAGCGCCATATCAGGATATACCTTTATACAAAATTTCAAGTGGATCCGATAATTTTATCACGAGTTATCGCGTTACGCACGGACGAACGTACATACAGATCGGACGGGCACATAAGCTCTTAGGCTATGATAGCCTGTGAGCTAAAAAGTGGGATTTTATGGTGCCTTGTTAGTGTCTGAATAATCGATATAACAAATAGAATTTTTTCAAACATATTGATTGTTACCAAGTTTATAAAGTTCAATATTTGTTTGTTATTTCATCATATTAATTTAAATAAATTTATGATTAATCATGAATCAGATCAAAGATAAAAAATATAAAATTCATCTTATTATATTCAAACTAAGGAACTTGTTTTATTCTAAATAAGATACAAATTTACCGTTTTGATTTGAAATATTTTCAATATTGTTGATACTTTTATCAAAAATTCATATTAGAAAAGGAAGAATGCATGCGATGGTGTTATCCTGTAAAACGAATGCTGTTTGAAAAGTGATGGATTATATTTTGCATAAAACATATGAAAAATTTCAAAACAATAGGAATAAATAAAATAGAAACAGTTAGATCTAGAAATGTTTGAAAGGATTAAATTTTATATAATGGTCATTCATTGATATCCCTTTCATTAGCAACACTTAAATGTTTATTGCAGTAGTAACTTTCTACATTTTCAATAGAAAATGCAGTAAGTTTCTTATATATTTGTAGAATATTCTATTGAACTAAATCTTTCCCATTTAAAATGTGTCACAAATCATATATAGTTTTTATTTATTTGTTTATCATCATTGACTTTTTCTTCCAAATATTATGTTATTTAAGTTGAAATCAAAAATAATTTATTTGTATTACATGCCTGTCAAAGAAAAACAAAAACAAAAACAAAAACAAAAAAGATTAAATGCGCGTAAACATTTTAAGTATGATAACTAATAAATTAAAGTTTATAATAAGATTACCTGCTTCGATTTTTTATTTTTAAGCTATTGCATAGCTTTTATCACGGGCTTTGAGCGCGGCGACCGAATCCAAAAATTCCGTAACGCGAAAAATCCTAACACATCGGTAACGAAAAAACCTAACACTCGGCTAACGTCGTTTCTTTTCGGCAGACTTCGGCATGGTATCCTTCGGTAGACTTCGGCATGGTATCCTTCGGTAGACTTCGGCAGACAATGACGCGGTATTTTTCAGATATTTAGAGGATATCAAGTCTCAAACATATATATTTCTTATTTCAGATACTATAAATCTATAGTTTCAATAATAAAAATTTCTGATAGAATGTGTATAGAAAAGAATCGTCTTAAGATAAAATAAGGTAGGATAATGTAACTTTTGGTGATTGGAGACCCGTCTTATGGTGAGGATCGAAAAAATTAAAATACTTATAACTCGCGATCTAATTTTCGTAGCGCGGCAAAATTTTGTTTGGTAATTTATTATAAAACAGTGTTAATTTTTAGTGACAGAAGACCCCCACGTTGAGGGTCGAAAAAATTAAAATGCTTATAACTCGCGGTCTAATTTTCGTAGCGCGGCCAAATTTTGTTTGGTAATTTATAATGAGACAGTGTGAATTTTTGGTGACAGGTGTTTTTGTAAACAATCAAAACTTATTTGGGTTCAAAAATCTTCTAAATATTCTTGAATTTTCTTTTTAAAAATTTTATTACATACTTAGAATTATAGAATAAAGAAATATTGAATTCAAATTATTTACATACTATGTACAAAATGTATAATATGTACAAAATATAAATGCTTTTACCTTGATAATTTTTGATCATCATACTAAAAACTGGAAAGATGATCCTTTATGCATTTCTGCGTGCCTTTTCACAAAATTAACATAATTCTTCAATAAAACTCAAGACACGCACGACAAACAAAAAATATAAACATTCTCTCTCTCAAAAAATTCTTTTACATTCCATCAAAAATTGATGCCAACTTTTTTATCTAAACTTTTAACTCATCTCGTAAGATAAAAAATATAAAAAGCAAAGCAGACGAAAAAACAGCTTCGCTTCCATAGCAACGAGTCGCGTCTTATAAATAAATTAAATATCACAATTGCAAATATGCAAACGATTTTCTGTGAATAAACTGGGATAACTTAATTTATCAATTCCTAACATACTCCCACCTTTAATTTAGGCGGAAGCCAAATTAAACTTAAGATCACTTTTGATCAAATTAAGCCCTAATTCAAAATAAAAAATATGCAAATAAATAAAGATAATAACTAAACAATAATAAAATAATAATGAAACATTTAGAGTTCTAGAAAAGTCAATTCAGGGTTTTAGAAAAGTCATTTCAGAGTTCTAGAAAAAGTCATTTCAGAAGTCTCTGTACTACTCTACCACTTCTAGTTTTACTGTTACTCACAGTCTGGATTACAGGGTCATCAGGACTTGATATCTCTAATGAGTACAGCTTACGAAGTGGACGCACCAAGGTCCCTGAACTTGTTTTAACTTCAGCCACTCTAGCTGCTCCATCTCGACTTGGGAAAATCTTTACAATTTTTCCTATAGGCCAATAAAGTCTCTTTTGGTTTAGTTCTATCAAGACTACTTCACCTAGTCTGACAGCTTGTCCTTTCTGTTTTGATTTTTGGACCAATTCAGCTAAATATTCTTTTCTAAATCTATTTCTAAGTTGTTGCCGAATATTTTGACAGTGTTTATATCTAGATTGAAGTTTCTTTGAATCTATTGCATCTAAATCAGGAACACCTATTTCTTCAATGTCTTGCAAAAATGATGATGGAGTCAAAGGTATAAATTTATCTGTTTCTTCAAAAATATAGGTTAGAGGCCTTTTATTTACTGTTGCTTCGACATCACATAGAACAGTCATGAGTTCTTCAAAAGTTAAAGTTGAAGTGCCGAGTGTTCTGATCAAGGGAATTTTAACACATCTAATCAGACGCTCCCACCATCCACCCCACCAAGCTGCTGCTGGAGGGATGAACTTCCATTTAATAGGAGACAGTTCTTTTGAAGAAACTATTGCATTCCAATCCAATGATTTTAAAAGGTTATTGGTTCCTCTAAAATTTGAGCCATTATCAGAGTATATAGTAGTCGGCCTTCCTCTCCTGCATATAAATCTTCGAAGTGACTGAATGAATCCTTCCGCTGAGAGACTGGATACAAGTTCCAAATGTATTGCCCTATATACTGCACATGTAAAAAGTACAACCCAAACTTTGGATCTTTGCTTTACGAAAAGAGGGCCAAAAAGATCAGCTCCAACAACTTCAAAAACTTTGGAATCTCTGACTCGATCTAGAGGTAGGTGGATTGGAGGTGTAGTATATGGCTTTGTAGAGTATCTTTTGCATCTGTAACACTTAGACAATTGACTTCTAATGATGCGTCTAGAAGAAATTATCCAATATTTTTCTCTCAAAATGGATCCAACTGTTTGAAGTCCAGCATGACAATTCTTTAAATGACATTCTTGAATCAGACAATTCACTACATGATGTTTCGATGGTAATAAAATTGGATATCTGAAAGAAAACTCGTCATCTCGCTCTAATATCTTTGTTTTTACTCTTAACAAACCTTCTTGATCTTTCATAACCTTTAATCCTTTTATTGCATCAGTAGTATTACCAAAACTTTCAGATTGTATTATTGACCAGAGCGACCTTTCCGCATCTTCTTTTTCTTCAATTGACAATTCTGATGGAAAACATATATTTCTGTTTCTGCACTTCATTATGAATCTCTTCACCCAACATACGACATTAATAAATCTACCAAATTTTGAAATTCTACTATATATCATAAATTCATGTGAATTAGAACATAAAAGAGTAGGTACTGAAGTTTTCTTCTTTTCCATCATTACTAATTCTTCGTTGGGGCTTGTTTCTGAATGTGGCCAATTTTCTTCTGATAACTTCAACCATTCTGGTCCCTCCCACCATCTCATCTTCAGCAGCTGTTTAGGACTACATCCGCGAGAAGGTAGATCAGCAGGGTTGAGATGACCAGGTACGAAGTTCCATTGTTGAGATTCGGAAAATTTACAAATTTCTCTAACTCTATTGCCTACAAACGTTCCCCATTGATCATTTCTTCGAATCCAAGCGAGAACAGTCGAAGAGTCGGTCCAATACTTTACTGGTATGAAAATACAATTAAAGGCTTTCAAAACAAATTTAGTCAACCTTCTTCCTAAAATACAAGCAAGAAGCTCTAAACGTGGTATGGTTACATTTTTCTTTGGTGCAAGACGAGACTTAGCTCCTAAAAGTTGTACAAAGACTGCGTCTTTATCTTCACAACGTAAGAAAACTGCTGTTGCATAAGCTCTGGTACTTGCATCACAAAATGTATGAATAGACCATTTTTCTTTACAACCATAGCCTACACGTCTATTTATCTTCACGTCATTTAAATACTTGAGTTCGCTATACCATTTTTGAAAATTATTCCGGATTTCTTCTGGAAGTGGAGCATCCCAATCTAATTTCGTCGACCAGGCGTCTTGAATTATCAGTTTGGCTGGCAACAATGCTGGGGCTAAAAATCCTATTGGATCGAAGATCCCTTGGGTTACAGCTAATATCTTTCTTTTCGACAGATTTTCTATCTCATCACTAAATTTATAAGCGATCTTCAAACTATCTTCCATTGTGTCCCACTTCAACCCTAAAACCGGAACTATCGTTGTTACATTTTTGCTGAGCACCTTCTTTTCGTTAAGGAAACTGCTGTCTTCACTTTTAATTGGTCCGAATTCCCACATTCTTAATTCCATTTTCGCATCAGCCATGATTTCTGTAGATTTTGAAATAAAATTTTCTAGTTCAGGCACATTGTCGACTGAAGTAACGCAGTTATCTATATAGTATGATTTCATAAGCTTCTCAGCTATCTGTTTGTTTTCTTCATCAACATTACTCAAATGATATCTTATAACTGCACCTAGCAAAAATGGGCTACAAGTTGCTCCAAAAACTACTCTATTGTGTTGATAAACTTGAAATTCGTCAGGACTCTTCCACCATAAAAATCGCAAGAAATGCCGATCTGATTCTTTGACTTCAATTTGAAGAAATGCTCTTCTTATATCGGCTACTACCCCAATAGCTTTCTCACGAAATCTTATTAACACTGCAGGAATTTGTTCGATGAGGTTTGGTCCTTTAAAGAGGCAATCATTTAAAGAAGGAGACCTCCCTACCTTACACGATGCATCAAAAACTGGTCGAACACTTGTAGTAAGACTATCTGGTTTGATGACGGGATGATGAGGTAAAAAATGTCCTGGAATCTTGAGTGCTTCATCTGGTACTTTACTTATAACGCCTTCTTCTTCCCATTCATAGAAAACTTTAGCATATTCTTCAAACATTTTCATTGATTTTAATTTCTTTGTTGAATTTATCAATCTTCGTTCAGCTATGTGTCTATTTGAGGGAATCTCACGTTTGCCGTTAATCCAAGGAAGACCTACAATATAGCGACCTTCTATATTTCTATCAACTTCTTTTATAAAATTATCATGAGCGAGTTCTTCTTCTTCTGCTTTAGACAAAGTTTGACAGGGATCTGTTATACCAATTGTCTCTAACTTCCATAATTCTGGAATCTTCATATCTTTTAAAGCTAGGTTCGTGATAAACATATTTCCATAATTTAGGCAAGACTGTGATGTACTTTCTAAACGACCACAAAGTGTCCATCCAAACTTTGTCTCTATTGCTGTAAGACCGCTCTTTAACTGTTTTACTCGACCTGTAAGAAGTTGTCCGTAGTAATCGCTTCCAATCAAAATTTCAATTTTTGGACTTCCTGCTCCTAAATCTGTGATCCATAGTTTATTTTGTTTAAGCTCTTTAATTACTGATTCTTTTGGTATCCGAGGAATATAGTTACAAATTATATCTTGATCCAAAAGTTCTAAGACTTCTTTCGTTTGTTTCTGTCTATCAGAAGAACTTAACTCAACTTGGAATTTATTGTGAGATTTAGCTTCTGTTTGCGTACCACCAAACAAAGTGTGTACAATAGCTTCAGAAGAAATGGGATGTAAACCTAACTCTTCAGCTGTACCTTTTAAAATATAGCTCTTTTGCGACCCACAATCAAGTAACGCTCGTACTTTCTTTGTTATTCGACCTTTAATAACTATTTCTAAAGTCATAAGGGCTACTTCAGCAGAACACTGCTTACTTGCTATGGTGCTTTGAATAACTTCTGGGGTCTTAACTGTATTTTCTGGTTCTTTACACATTGAAATTTCAGGGCATAATAACTCGGTATGGGGTTTAGAACAAACGTGGCAACGAATAAAAACTTTGCAAACTTTAGCGTGGTGACCAAAACGAAGACATTTTAAACAGCAATTTTTATTCTTAATTTTGGCCTTCCGTTCATTAAAGGAAAGAGATCTAGCCCTAACACAGTCCTTGCTTTCATGAGATTTACTGCAAAATAAACAAAGGCGTTCTTTTGCGCTAAATAGCCCTGCCGCAGTAGGTATTTTACTTTCTGCTTTTCTTAACTTTTCTTTAGGTTTGTCTTTAAAGCCCAGCTCTATAAAACTCGATTTGGCTAATTTGAATCTTTCCTCGTTTGCAACTTCTTGTTTCAGAAATTCCATCAAACTTACTATATTTGCTTTTGTTGACAATGCATTATTATTACTAACAGTGTTTGATGTGATTGAAATATTATATCGCTGCCATGCTTTTAATACATCTTCCGATAAGCTAGATTCTATCATGGGATAGAGCCACGCCGAATTGCTTTCTAAACTTAAACCCATTGATTCTAACGATCTTAAATATGCCTCGACTTTCGTGAATAAATCTGATAAGGGAAGTTTATCTTTGCCGTGCGCCTGTACATTAGCTACAATCAATTTTAGGAATTCTCTAACGTACACTTCTATTAGTAAATCTTTATTTCCAAAACGCTCTTGAAATGCCTCGACAGCTTTGGGGTAATTAACTGCGGTCATTGGATAGCTCTCTAACAAGCGCCTGGCACTGGTTCCAGGTTCTACCGATTGGATAAGATACTGAAATTTGTCACTATTATCCAAATCTATGTCTTCATGAATTTTCTGAAACTGAGACCAAAATGAAAGATAATTTATTAACTGCGAATCGAATGGCTTAATATTTAGTTTAGGTAATTTATAATGCTTTGATTTGGAATAACCGTGATCTGTGCTTTTTTCACTATCATCTTGATTACGTTTATTTGTACCCAATGCTTCGCTAACTTTACGCTTAATGGTAATAAATTGATCTGAATAACTTTCATTTTCCACTACTTCATTTTCAATAGCCTCTTCATCGCATTTATCATCATCTAACATGAGTTCAATTATAGCTTCATCAATAGCTTTAATTTCATGAATCAAATTTTCTAATTTACTAAAACCGTCTAAAATTTTGTCCTTATCTAATGACTCGCTGTTAATTTCTTCATTCAAAACATTTAAAGTTCTGGTAAATGACGAACGTAGTGGTGTACGCTTTTTCTTTAGCTTATTCATCTTAGAAAAATTAAGTAGTAATGCACAGCTTATGAAAACACTATACGCTATAAAAACAATTCAATATCTCAACAGTATTATTCAAATGTCCGTGCTCGGGGCGCCAGATTTGTTCTGTAAACAATCAAAACTTATTTGGGTTCAAAAATCTTCTAAATATTCTTGAATTTTCTTTTTAAAAATTTTATTACATACTTAGAATTATAGAATAAAGAAATATTGAATTCAAATTATTTACATACTATGTACAAAATGTATAATATGTACAAAATATAAATGCTTTTACCTTGATAATTTTTGATCATCATACTAAAAACTGGAAAGATGATCCTTTATGCATTTCTGCGTGCCTTTTCACAAAATTAACATAATTCTTCAATAAAACTCAAGACACGCACGACAAACAAAAAATATAAACATTCTCTCTCTCAAAAAATTCTTTTACATTCCATCAAAAATTGATGCCAACTTTTTTATCTAAACTTTTAACTCATCTCGTAAGATAAAAAATATAAAAAGCAAAGCAGACGAAAAAACAGCTTCGCTTCCATAGCAACGAGTCGCGTCTTATAAATAAATTAAATATCACAATTGCAAATATGCAAACGATTTTCTGTGAATAAACTGGGATAACTTAATTTATCAATTCCTAACAACAGGATACCCCCCCCCCCATGAAAAGGGTCGAAAAATTTAAAATGCTTATAACTCGCGATCTAATTTTCGTAGCGCGGCCATATTTTGTTTGGTAATTTGTTATGAGACAGTGTTAATTTTTGGTGACAGGAGATCCCCCATGGGGAGGGTCGAAAAAATTAAAATGCTTATAACTCGCGATCTGATTTTCGTAGTGCAGCCAAATTTAGTTTGGTAATTTATTATGAGACAATGTTAATTTTTGGTGACAGGAGACCCCCCCCCCCACGGTGAGGGTCGAAAAATTAAAAATGCTTATAACTCGCGATCTACTTTTCGTGTCACGGCCAAATTTAGTTTGGTAATTTATTATGAGACAGTGTTAATTTTTGGTGACAGGAGACCCCCCACGGTGAGGGTCGAAAAATTTAAAATGCTTATAACTCGCGATCAATTTTCGTAGCGCGGCCAAATTTTGTTTGGTAATTTGTTATGAGACAGTGTTAATTTTTGGTGACAGGAGATCCCCCATGGGGAGGGTCGAAAAAATTAAAATGCTTATAACTCGCGATCTGATTTTCGTAGTGCGGCCAAATTTTGTTTGGTAATTTATTATGAGACAGTGTTACTTTTGGTGACAGGAGACCCCCACAGTGAGGGTCGAAAAACTTTAAATGCTCATAACTCGCGATCTAATTTTCGTAGCGCAGCCAAATTTTGTTTGGTAATTTATTACGAGACAGTGTTACTTTTGGAGACAGGAGATCCCCCATGGTGAGGGTCGAAAAAATTAAAATGCTTATAACTCGAGATCTAATTTTCGTAGCGCGGCCAAATTTTGTTTGGTAATTTTTTATGAGACAGTGTGAATTTTTGGTGACAGGAGACCCCCCCCCATGGTGAGGGTCGAAAAAATTAAAATGCTTATAACTCGCAATCTAATTTTCGTATCGTGGCCAAATTTTGGTTGGTAATTTATTATGAGAGAATGTTAATTTTTGGTGACAGGAGACCCCCCACGGTGAGGGTCGAAAAATTTAAAATGCTTATAACTCGCAATCTAATTTTCGTATCGTGGCCAAATTTTGTTTGGTAATTTATTATGAGAGAGTGTTAATTTTTGGTGACAGGAGATCCCCCATGGTGAGGGTCGAAAAAATTAAAATGCTTATAACTCGCGATCTAATTTTCGTAGCGCGGCCAAATTTTGTTTGGTAAATTTTTATGAGACAGTGTGAATTTTTGGTGACAGGAGACCCCCCCCCCATGGTGAGGGTCGAAAAATTTAAAATGCTTATAATTCGCGATCAATTTTCGTAGCGCGGCCAAATTTTGTTTGGTAATTTGTTATGAGACAGTGTTAATTTTTGGTGACAGGAGATTCCCCATGGGGAGAGTCGAAAAAATTAAAATGCTTATAACTCGCGATCTGATTTTCGTAGTGCGGCCAAATTTTGTTTGGTAATTTATTATGAGACAGTGTTACTTTTGGTGACAGGAGACCCCCCAGAGTGAGGGTCGAAAAATTTTAAATGCTCATAACTCGCGATCTAATTTTCGTAGAGCAGCCAAATTTTGTTTGGTAATTTATTACGAGACAGTGTTACTTTTGGAGACAGGAGATCCCCCATGGTGAGGGTCGAAAAAATTAAAATGCTTATAACTCGCGATCTAATTTTCGTAGCGCGGCCAAATTTTGTTTGGTAATTTTTTATGAGACAGTGTGAATTTTTGGTGACAGGAGACCCCCCCCCCATGGTGAGGGTCGAAAAATTTAAAATGCTTATAACTCGCGATCTAATTTTCGTAGCACGGCCAAATTTTGTTTGGTAATTTATTATGAGAGAGTGTTAATTTTTGGTGACAGGAGATCCCCCATGGTGAGGGTCGAAAAAATTAAAATGCTTATAACTCGCGATCTAATTTTCGTAGCACGGCCAAATTTTGTTTGGTAATTTATTATGAGAGAGTGTTAATTTTTGGTGACAGGAGATCCCCCATGGTGAGGGTCGAAAAAATTAAAATGCTTATAATTCGCGATCAATTTTCGTAGCGCGGCCAAATTTTGTTTGGTAATTTGTTATGAGACAGTGTTAATTTTTGGTGACAGGAGATTCCCCATGGGGAGAGTCGAAAAAATTAAAATGCTTATAACTCGCGATCTGATTTTCGTAGTGCGGCCAAATTTTGTTTGGTAATTTATTATGAGACAGTGTTACTTTTGGTGACAGGAGACCCCCCAGAGTGAGGGTCGAAAAATTTTAAATGCTCATAACTCGCGATCTAATTTTCGTAGCGCAGCCAAATTTTGTTTGGTAATTTATTACGAGACAGTGTTACTTTTGGAGACAGGAGATCCCCCATGGTGAGGGTCGAAAAAATTAAAATGCTTATAACTCGCGATCTAATTTTCGTAGCGCGGCCAAATTTTGTTTGGTAATTTTTTATGAGACAGTGTGAATTTTTGGTGACAGGAGACCCCCCCCATGGTGAGGGTCGAAAAATTTAAAATGCTTATAACTCGCGATCAATTTTCGTAGCGCGGCCAAATTTTGTTTAGTAATTTCTTATGAGACAGTGTTAATTTTTGGTGACAGGAGATCCCCCATGGGGAGGGTCGAAAAAATTAAAATGCTTATAACTCGCGATCTGATTTTCGTAGTGCGGCCAAATTTTGTTTGGTAATTTATTATGAGACAGTGTTACTTTTGGTTACAGGAGACTTCCCACAGTGAGGGTCGAAAAATTTTAAATGCTCATAACTCGCGATCTAATTTTCGTAGCGCAGCCAAATTTTGTTTGGTAATTTATTACGAGACAGTGTTACTTTTGGAGACAGGAGATCTCCCATGGTGAGGGTCGAAATAATTAAAATGCTTATAACTCGCGATCTAATTTTCGTAGCGCGGCCAAATTTTGTTTGGTAATTTTTTATGAGACAGTGTGAATTTTTGGTGACAGGAGACCCCCCCCCCATGGTGAGGGTCGAAAAATTTAAAATGCTTATAACTCGCGATCTAATTTTCGTAGAACGGCCAAATTTTGTTTGGTAATTTATTATGAGAGAGTGTTAATTTTTGGTGACAGGAGACCCCCCACGGTGAGGGTCGAAAAATTTAAAATGCTTATAACTCGCAATCTAATTTTCGTATCGTGGCCAAATTTTGGTTGGTAATTTATTATGAGAGAGTGTTAATTTTTGGTGACAGGAGACCCCCCACAGTGACGGTCGAAAATTTTAAAATGTTTATAACTCGCGATCAATTTTCGTCGCGCGGCCAAATTTTTTTGGTAATTTATTATGAGACAGTGTTAATTGTTGTGGACAGGAGATCCCCACGGTGAGGTTCGGAAAAATTAAAATGCTTATAACTCGCGATCTAATTTTCGTAGCGCGGCCAAATTTTGTTTGGTAATTTATTGAGGTATTGCATAGCTTTTATCGCGGGCTTTGAGCGCGGCGAAATAATCCAGAAATTCCGTAACGAGAAAAAAACCTAACACTCCGGCTACGTCGCTTCAGTTTGGCAGTCTTCGGTAGACTTCGGCAGATATTGACGCGATATTTTTCAGATATTTTGAGAATATCAAGTCTCAAACTTATGTTTTTTATTTCAGCTACCATAAACGTATAGTTTCAATGATAAAAATTACTGATTAACCTACATGTATTGTAAGATAATAAAAATATTTTAAACGATATTAACTTGTCATTTATTCAATAAAAGAAAAAAAAATTGCTATCGGTCATCACGCTCAAAAAGTGTAACTTAAATTAATATCAAAGACAAAAAAAAAAAAAAAAAACTGCACAAATAAAATATAAATAAATAATTTTAATTGCATAAGTTGATAAAAAATGCTATGCAATAGCTTTACCGCGGCAGTCCCCGAGTGCCACATGTATTTTTTATTTTTTTTTAATTGTTTCTGTAAATTGGACAAAAAATCGCAACGAATTTAAGCTGTCTTGTTACTGTACGAATTATCGATATTACAAAAAGAATTCTTTAAAACAAATTCATTGTTATCTCTTTTATAATGTTCAAAAATTATTTATTTTTTATCATATTAATTTAAATAGATTTATGATTAATGATGATTAAGACCAACAATTAAAAACATAAGATCCATCATACTATATTTAAATTAAGGAAATTGTTTTATTCTAAATAAGAAAAAAAAGTACTGTGATATGTTTATCAAAAATTCATATTAGAAAAGGGAGTATGCATGCAATCGAGTTATGCTGTAAAATGAATGCTGTTTCAAACGTGATGGGTTATATTTTGCATAGAACATATGAAAAGTTTTAAAAGAATGGGAGTAAATAAAATAGAAACAGACAGTATCTAGAAATGCTTAAAGGATTAAAATTTTCTACAGTGATTATTGATTGAATCCTTTTTGCTAGAAACATTTAAATATACATTGCAATAATAACATTCAATGGTTTCAATTGAAAATACAATAATATATTTTTGTACATCATATGCTTCTAGAGTATTCTAAAGAACTAAACCTTTCATATATAAAATATGTCACTATTCATATACAATTTCATATTTTAATTTTAATTTTTTTTTAATGACTACATTTTTTTTCTCTTCCAGAAATAGTGTTTTAGTTGAAATCACCAATAAATTACTAGTATTCCAAGTCTGACAAAGAAGAAAAAAGACAAAACGAGATCAGATGCATGAAAATATTTCCTATATGATGACTAATAAATTAAATTTTATAAGTCGGTAATTTATATTTTAAACTATTTCAAATTAAAAATTATTACTTCTTTCGAAAAATTCATTGTTACTACGTTTATAATGCTCAAAATTTGTTTATTATTTCTTTACATTAATTAAAATAAATTTATGAATAATGATGATTAAGTTCAAGAATTAAAAAAATAATATATTTATCATAATATATTCAAATTAAGGAACTTGTTTTATTCTAAATAAGGTAAATTTTTACCGTGATAGATTTATCGACAATTTATATTAGAAAAGGGAGTATGCATGCGATCCAGTTATTCTGTAAAACGAATGCTGTTCCAACAGTGATGGATTATATTTAAATAGAACATGCGAAAACTTTCAAAACAATGGGAATAAATAAAATAGAAACACGCAGTATCTAGAAATATTTGAAGCGATTAAACTTTTCTTAGTGGTCATTGATTGATATCCCTTATATTAGGGACATTTAAATATATAAAGCAATTGTAACATTCAACGTTTCAATGAAAAATGCAATAGGATATTTTTGTATCTTATATGTTTCTAAAATTTTCTAATGAACTAAACCTTCCATACTTAAAATATAACAGGCTTAGTATACAGTTTCATATTTTATTTTATACTTATAATCAGCAATTTTTTTCTTTCTACAATTACATGATTTTATATAAAAAGGTTTAAAATGCCAGTACTTGTTATTTTTCTTTCTGGTAGGGGAGAGTGGGGATACTTGAGCCACCCCTATTAACACTATAGTTGGTTAATTTTTCTTTCTAAAACTGGCAATTTGGTAACATACTTATAGTTCTGAACATGTAACACAGAAATCGCACAACTTGGTACCATTTTGAAAGTATGGTGATTAATAGTTGTTTTTTCCCTATCGGAAGTAAATATTTAGGGCATGGTTTTTTTTTATTTTTTTTTGTAATCAAAGTTTTGTTTAAAGTTGCAATAATAATATTAATTTAATAAGTATAATTTCAATTGTATTTGAATCTAAAATACTTCAAATAGCTGGATGAGCTGGATGGTTTAATTAGTAACACTCTGATAAACAAAAAATAGTGGTAATGGGGATTCTTGAACCAGTGAAAGTGGGGATACTTGAGCCATGGCTGAACCATTCCCACTAGAAAATTATACATGGGGGAAACAAACAAAAATTAAAATTACGTCCTTATATGCACTAACAAATTATTTTCTGGATAAAAGGGAGAATATTTTTTTTCCTTAAAAAAATAATGACTTAGAAAAAAGTGATTAAAAATGTATATTTTTTATTGAAAATATTCACTTTATTTTTCATTTTGACTAAAAATAGCCTGTTTAAATAAATGTAAACATAGTTTACAACATAACATTTATTACATTAAAATAACTTTTTAAAACTCTTTTACAGCTCATAATCTCTAATACTTTAAATAATTAAGTCTAATATATTAAAACATTTATTTTTTAATACAATATATTTAGATTAATATTTTATATCGAAATTGAAACCTCTGTTACTGTAACTTTTTTAAAAAGCAAATTAAAGCAGAATTGGTAAAAAAAAAAAAAAATAAAAATAAAAAATAAAAACCTCACAGTTTGAATTTACTTGAGTGGAGCCAAAGGTAAAGACAAAATCTTTTTCTGTGAAATAAAAAAAATGTTTGAAAGAGTGGAATGATACATCTGGCTCAGATTCCGACAGCTGCTCAATTAAAAGCATGAGTTCGACAGTATCTTTAGACGAAAATTCTGTCAAGGATGGTGATGATATGAACAGAAAAAGTTCTATTGATGATTGGTTGCTAGTAAAATAAGCCGGAAAAAAACTGTAAAAAGATTTGTTGGACAAGTGCTTAAAATTTCAGAAGATGAATCGAAAATTAAATTTGGTCGAAGAATTGCAGATTCCAAATTTAAATGGCCCCCAACTGAGGACGTTAAACCATCGATATAACTCTAGTTGAAATGATCCTTCGACCACCAGTTATAACGACAAAAAATGATCGTATTATTAGCTTTGTTTTCTCAATTGATTTTGGAGAGCTTTATGTATCATAACTTATCATTCTGTAAAATATTTGTGCAAAAATAAAGCGAAAAAAATACTTTTGTAGGTATTTTTCCTTACTGGCTCAAGTATCCCTTCACCATGGCTCTAGTATCACCCTCGTGGGGATACTTGAATCACGATGTACAACAAAAAGTAAAAAATTATTAGACATAGAAAACTAGTTCAAAATTAATTGCAAGTAGTTTTCATTTGAAGATAAAATATCAAATTTTCATTTTCAATATAAATTTATTTTGATCTAAGAAATTATGAAAATTAAAAAAAAAAAAAAAATTAAAAAGTGGCTCAAGTATCCCCATCTTCTCCTACGTAATCATTCCTGTTTCATCCCTACTGCGTTAGACTTCACGCCATTGCATTCATGTTTTAAGCATTCGAGCATAATCACCTTAGTATCTTAAGCAGTTCAATCCACATTATAAAATTTAACTTTGATAAAATAAAATTAAATAAACATTTTAATTTGAATTATAAAAAGTTTTATTTTACGCAGTCTAGTGAGAGTACGAATTATCAATATTACAAATAGAATTCTTTTGAACAAATTCACTGTTACTACGCTTATAATGTTCAAAATATTTTTATTATTTCTTCATATTTATTTAAATAAACTTATGATTAATGATAATTAAGACCAACATAAAAAAAAACTAGATTCATTATAGTACATTCAAATCAAGAAACGTGTTTTACTCTAAACAAGGTAAAAAAATTATTGTTATAGCTTATTCAACAATTCATATTAGAAAAGGGAGTATGCATGCGATCGAGTTATTCTGTAAAACGAATGCTGTTCTAACAGTGATGGATTAGATTTAAATAGAACATGCGAAAAGTTTCAAAACAATGGGAATAAATAAAATAGATACAGGCAGTATTTAGAAATGTTTGAAAGTATTAAACTTTTCTATAGTGGTCATTGATTGATATTCCTTTCATTAGCAACACTTAAATGTACATTGCAATAGTAACTTTCAAACTATATGTAAACTTCAATAGAAAATGCAGTAAGATATTCATGTATCTTATATGTTTCTAGAATATTCTAACGAGCTAAAACTATACAATATGTCATGATTCTTATACAGTTTCATGCTTTATTTATATATTATTTATCTGTGATTTTTCTTTCATCCAAAAATTAAATTACTTTAGTTGAAGGTAAAAATAACAAGTGGGTAAGTGTGATCGCAGATCGCACAAAAGGTTCCATTTAATATTTTCTTTAAGGGACTTTATCATTAAATTAACAAACGAAAAACAGTCTTTCGGCGCTATTTCGGGATTTCTTTGCCAGTCGTGCAAACTGGAACAGAATATTAAATTTTTCATCTAAATGTTTCCTTCATTGCATAGATTTCTTGACTATATTTAATAAGATTATTATAAATGATGATTAAGACCAACAATAAATAAAACTAGATTCATCCTACTATATTCAAATTGAATAGCTTGTTTTATTCTAAATAAGGTAAAAATTTACCTTTATATCTTTATCAACAATTCATATTAGAAAAAGAAGTATGCATGCAATAGACTTATTCTGTAAACCGAATGTTGTTTCAGAAATGATGGATTATATTTTACATAGAACATGTGAAAAGTTTCAAACAATGGGACTAAATAAAATAGAAACAGGCAGTATCTAGAAATGTTTGAAAGCATAAATCTTTTCTATAGTTTTCATTGATTGATATCCCTTTCATACGCAGCATTTAAATATACATTGCAATAGTAACATTCAAAGGTTTCAATAGAAAGTACAGTTAAGATATTCTTGTATCTTATATCTTTCGAGAACATTCAAATGAACTAAACCTTTCATATTTGAATAATATCACGATTCATATACGGTTTCATATTATATTTTATACTTATAACCTTTAAAATCATTTTTCTCTTCCAAAAATTACGTTATTTTATTGGAAGCCAAAATAAATTACTTGTATTCCATGTCTGACAAAAAAAAAAAAAAAAAAAAAAAAAAAAAAAAAAAAACAGATCAAATGCATGAAAATGTTTTAAATATGATAACTAATAAATTAAATTTTATAATAAGATCATCTGCATGGTCATCATTATAATAAGATCATCTGCATGGACTAAAAAGTCGCAATTTTAATTATACACTGTAAAAAAAAATCTGCAAAGGTACTAAACCTTTTCTAGGAAACTGGGATTCCAAGAACTTTTCCTGTAACGGTAACAGCAAAAAATCAAGTTTCAGAATCGATTACATGAATTTTTCCTGTTATCGTTACATGAAAAGTTCTTGGAATCCCAGTTTCCTAGAAAATGTTCAGTACCTTCAGAGATTTTTTTTACAGTGTAGAAGATAAGAAATTACTCAAAGCATTTTAAGTGTAATGTATAATTATCGAAAGCTATAATCTTGTAAAAGTAATAAAGTGTAGATGTCAATCAATAGGCATTGTTAGCATAAAATATATTATGTATTTCACAGGGTACTGACATATACACTTAACTGTCACTGTAAAAAAAAAAAAAAAAAAAAAAAAAAAAAAAAAAAAAATCTGCAAACGTATTAAACCTTTTCTTGGAAACTGGGATTCCAGGAACTTTTCCTGTAACGGTAACAGCAAAAATTTAAGTTTCAGAATCGATTACATGAATTTTTCCTGTTATCGTTACATGAAAAGTTCTTGGAATCTCAGTTTCCTAGAAAATGTTTAGTACCTTCACAGATTTTTTTTTTTTTTTTTTTTTTTTTTTTTTTTTTACAGTATGTTCCGATGTAAAGGTGAATATCTCTTTGAGGGTTCGGACAGATTTATGGCAGTGAACTATCTTTTTATTAGTAATATTTTTAAAACATATTCGGTGCTTTATTTTTGTATAAAGATATGGACTCTTATATTAAGATATATATTCTCTTCTTAATTTTAAATGAAATCTACTCAAACGAAAAACAAATGTAGTAAATTGTCATGCGATTGAATATAAAAATAATTCCCATGACTGATCTGTCAGTAAACGGGTTAAAACTTTAGTTGCTACGCCTCTCCTTTTTAAAGCATATTAATGGAGAAATTATTCAAAATACTATGTTAAATAGAAACAAGTTGCATATTTTAAAAGGCTCTGCAGAGCAATCGACGATACCAATGTAGAGATTAATAGAGGATCTAGACAAATTTGTTACAATGGATTATTTGTCACAAGCATTGTTTGAAAAATTATCTGCGCCATACTCTTATATTAGGATTATTAAAAAAATATCCCCCGCTAACAAAAAGAAAAGAAATGTAGTAAATTGATATACTATTTGATATAAAAATAATCCCCATGACTCATCAGTAATCAATCGTTTAAAACCCCACTTACTGTTATTTTTCTTTCTTAAACATATAAATGCTGAAATGAACTAAAATTCAAAGTTAGAAAGAAATACATTATATGTTTACAAATGATCTGGAATACACGCTACTATACCGTACATTTTCCAATAAAGGGGTAATTATTATTTTGTTGATCAGTATGTATTTCTCACAATAGACTATTTCTGTATTCTATTAGTATCAACTTTTTGATGAATAATAATTGCATTTTGAACTTAACTTTTTAGGATCTGGTGTACTATTTACAGTACGTGTCTTCTCATCGAATATTATTTTAATCTTAACAATTATTTTGTTGTTTTTATATTTAGAAATGATAATATATTTCTCTGTCTTGCTTATTATGACTTCATTTACGTTTTGACATTTTATAATAAAAATAACAATAAAGTTTAATTGCTTCTCTTTGCATCGTTGGCGATTCCTTTATTTTATACACATATTTCGCACGTTAAGTTTAAAATACATATTACCTTTCTGCACAAATCGTGCATGATAAAACACAAAAAATATTAGAAAGTTGTAATATATGTAAAACCCTGTTGTATTACGATATTTTCCTAAAGTCTCCAAACATTCTTCCTTAGCATATTATCATATAAATATGGAATGAATAGTTCAAAATATAAGTATATCCATTGCATATGAGACAACGAGATAATTTTTAAGCATTAGTACATCTACAGAGGCCGATCAAGCTGAAGTTGGGCCCCCCTACTTACGCATTTTCGGCGACACTTTCAGATAGTCCTTCCGGCAGTGCCGGGAGGAAGAGGTAGCTTTCATATACTTATATATTTATTTATTTATTTTAAATTAAGTTATATTATTCAAAAATACTAAACTCAAATTAGCAGAACCTGATTATGAGCTTGGTCGAAATCTTAATTCAGGTGCACATGCACACTCATATTGAAATCGATTAATATATATATGCGATAACTCAGCCATTTTTTAAGATACAGACGAAACAAAAATGGAATCTGTGTATCAAGTTCAAATGCATAAAAGAAAAATCTTTTTCAATTTCTCACTTTCTTGTACCTAATTTTAAATTTTAAAATTTATAAAAAATTTTAAATGGCCGCCATTTTGAAATAAGATGGCGAATAAAACAGAGTATCGAACTCGATTCAGGACTCAGTATATATTATGTACACACCAAGTACATCCAAATCGATTCATAAATACGCGTGTTATCACGTGACAAAAATCAGATCGTTTCAAAATGTCAGCCGTAAGAAAAATTCAAAGTGCCATTACTGAATCATTTTTTTAAGATATAGACAAAATAAAAAGTGTTCTGGAATCGTTGTTTTAGGTTCTAACTCGTAAAAGAAAAATATTTTTCAATTTTTAATTTTTTCGCATTTATTTTAAATTAAATTTTTTAAAAAAAATTTAAAATGGCCGCCATTTTGAAACAAAATGGCGGATGATGCTGGCCAACGAACTCGGTTGAGACATTTGTATGTACTACGTACATATGAAGTTTCATTCAGGTCCGTTCATAAATACGCGTGTTATCACGCGACAAAAATCAGATCGTTTCAAAATGTCAGCCATAAGAAAAATTCAATGTGCTATAACTCAAACATTTTTTAAGATATAGACAAAATATAAAGTGTTCTGGAATCGTTGTTTTAAGTTCTAACACGTAAAAAATTTTTTTTTCACCTTTTAATTTTTTCGCCTTAAATTTTAAATTTAAATTTTTTTTAATTTAAAATGGCCGCCATTTTGAAACAAAATGGCGGATGACGCTGGCCAACGGACTCGTTTGAGATATTTGTATGTACTATGTACATACCAAATTTCATTCAAATCGGTTCATAAATACGTTAGTTATCGCATGACAAAAACCAGATATATATATATATATATGGTTATATATACACTATATTGCCATTGATTATGGGACACTTGCGATTTTAGACATTTTACTAAATATCTAGAAAAATACATGAGGAATCATCTCGAAACTCTTAGTGTATAAATATAATAGTATACGTCATACATCTCCGTGAAGATTTTTTACCGAAACTCCATAGGGGACCGTCAACAAATTAAAAAAGAATGAATATCTTTTGAATAACCCTGTCAAAACTAATGTAGCAAAAGAGCTCAAACCCTAGATTATGATTGAATGCCTTATTGTAATACACTGTGTTCATTTTTATGCAAATAGCATGCATACTCGCAGAGTAATTAAGGTTTTTATAAAAATGGTCCCAAATTTTTCCAAGTTTTTTCCTTATAATTTTCAGAGTTCTTAATATAAAATAATATTGTTTTCAGAAAATATGACAAACAACATTGCACACAGTACCCTGTAATCAAAATTAAAAAATAATAAAAATTGTATGAAAAATGAGTAGGTTTACTAAATAATTTTTTCTGCGCATGCGTCAAAGATATCAAAATTTCATTTGTATATTATCTTAGCTAAATGTATAGAGCAACTTTTGTAAAAGTCTCCAAATTATAGCTTGAAAATTCTGAAAGTAATCGTCTATAGAAAAAGGACAAAATCCGTTGTTTCCAAAATGAAGCAAAAAAATGAGGGATTTTATCCAAAAGTAGTCGTAACATCCCGTATTGTGTATTCTATATTGACACTAATCAATGAGTATATGGATACAACCCCTCTTGTTTTTGCTTCATTTTGAGAATAACGGATTTTCAACTTATTCAATTGACGATTATTTTCAGAATTTTCAAGTTATGATTTTGTGACTTTCACAAAAGTTGCTCTGTACATTTAGCTAACATAATATGCAAATGAAATTTTGATATCGTTGACGCATGCGCAGTAAAAAATTATTTAGTAAACCAACTCATTTTGTATACAATTTTCATTATTTTTTAATTCTGATTACAGAGTACTGTGTGCAATGTTGTTTGTCATATTTTCTGAAAAAAATATTATTTTATATTAAGAACTCTGAAAATTAAAAGGAAAAAACTTGGAAAAATTTGGGACCATTTTTATAAAAACCTTAATTACTCTGCGAGTATGCATGCTATTTGCATAAAAATGTACACAGTGTATAAAAATAAGGCATTCAATCATAATCTAGGGTTTGAGCGCTTTTGCTACATTAGTTTTGACAGGGTTATTCAAAAGATATTCATTCTTTTTTAATTTGTTGGCGGTCCCCTATGGAGTTTCGGTAAAAAATCTTCACAGAGATGTATGACGTATACTATTATATTTATACACTAAGAGTTTCGAGATGATTCCTCATGTATTTTTCTAGATATTTAATAAAATGTCTAAAATCGCAAGTGTCCCATAATCAATGGCAATATAGTGTATATATATATGTAAACATTTGAACGGAGGGTGGTTTTGGGGTCTGGGGGTCATGATCGGTGAAAATATACCAAAATTTTCCGGAAGTGCTTTCCTCCGGACTGCTGCAATAGGTAGCTTTTTACTTTTTGTAATGAAAGCTACCTAAAAAAAGAAGGTTTATTTGATGAGTAGACAAAATTGTTTGGGTGAAAAGTGCCTAGGATAAAAGCTTCTAAAATTTTTATTGAGTCATTCAGAATACTTAAATTTTACGTTTCATATTTTATTTAAAAATATATATATTATTTGAAAACTGTTTGAGTAAGGAAAAAAATTACCTACAAAATTTGTGGGCCCAGGGCCGAAGCCCCGGAGGCCCGTGCATTAATCAGGCCCTGTACATCTATTTGGATAGTTATGATTAACATAATTAAAGTAAAAGGAATTTTGTTCTCAAAAAGAAAAAAATTCTGACCTTAAAGGGTTAAAGAAAATTTGCTTATATTGATAATCTTGTAAAAGTAATAATGCATCCGATCTTTAAATTTTTATCCGTTTTATTATGTAATTTTTTTCAACATTTTAACTGATGAATTTCTCATATTTTTTGAACATATAAATTCAGAAGCGACTTTAAATACAGCATTAGGAGGAAATATAATATATATTGCTAAGTGTTCCGGAATAAATTCTAACGTTCCAATGAAGGACGAATATCCCTTTGAGGATCGGTACTTGTTTGTCAGAAGTATGCTTATAGATATATATGCATTAAAAACATTTAAATTGCGTATTGTAGGTCATTATAATGCATGCAAATTGAAATTGACTTATTAAAGTGACATTGAGGCTCTTCATCTGCAGATTTATTATTTAAAATGGATTTTCAAATGTACCATTTCTTTTTAAGTGAATGAAAATCGAGTTCCCATTGAAAAATTTTATAAAATTAATGAAAATGCTCTATGTTTTTGGAATGAATCGATGAACTTTAACAAGAACTATACTGTAAAAAAAAATTGTCGACCTACTAAAAAAACTTTAGAGATCCTTGTAACTACTAAAAAATTTTTAGTAATCTTAGTCGGTTACAAAAAAATCTGTAAGAATTACTAGAAAAAAGTTAGCAATCAACAGAGTAAATAGTTTTATATTTTTAATAGCTCTTACTAAAACTCACTTGGTGTGGCCTTAATAGCATAGTGGTTATAGTAACGGACGCCAGGCTATAAGGTCCCGGGTTCGAAACTTGCCACCGCCAAATACGCCCCGAATGTATGTAGTGTCTCGTTAATAAAGGGATTATGAAAATCCTGTCGGAGCAGGTAGGAATGTTTGGTGCTGCCATCTATTGCGGTTTTGCCGATAATCTTCTGCTTCAGAAGTCTGGATGCAGCTCGAAGGAAACTCATGCCCTTCGGGCGCACGTAATGGTTATTAAAAATAATTTTGGAGCTATTACTAAAATTTGCTTGGTGGCTCATACTAAAAATTTTTAAGTTAGTTATACAAAAAAATATTTTGTTCAGTTTACAAAAGAAATGCTTGTTTCACTTGCAAAAAAAATGTTTGTAATGGTTACTAAAAAATTCTGTGGAATACAAATTTACTAAGAAATTTTTAGTAACCTCTATTTTTTTTTACAGTGTAGGCAGCTAAATTCGATTAGCTCTGTATTCGAGTGTATAGCTATAGAGTTTTTCAACAAATTGCACTTGAAATTATTTTTTGTTGCCTCTTCGAAAAATAAATGTTGAAAAAATGAAAATGAGCAGTATTTATAAGTTTAAACAATTGAAATAAAACCTGCATTTAGTCACTCGCTGTTCCCACCGTCAAATTGACGTGAGTGTACGTATACAAAGTCTTTGTCAATTATAATATAGATAGATATAGATTTTCTTCAATTTATATCTTTATGCTTTTTCTATTATAATATATGGTGATCTATATTAATAAAATATGTCTTTTAACTTATAATAGAAGATCAGCAAAACTTTCTTTTTTTTACGAACGAAAATTGTAAGATGATTATTACAAACTTATCAATTGTCCGCATAGTCTCACAAGAGGAGAGCACATTTGTGTAAGTGTATTTGTTATTCGACAATTTATCAAATTTCTGAAATATATTATGATATTTTGTGATTGAATTCTTTTAATGATGAGATAAATATCCTGTAAAGAGAGAAGATTAATCTTGTGAATTTACATCTTCAATTCATCCATACATACACTCGAATCTTGAAATAGCACAATTACTGGAAAATAAAAGCATGAAATTATTTCGACCACGGTGGAGGGATTAGAGGATCGGATCCCTTCCCCCTAAAAAACTGTACTTTTAAATCTTAAAAAAAATGCAGAAAAGTAGAAAAGCAGTTAATTTGAATTCCATTTTATGAAAGCGTGTTTGGTATGACAGTTACAAAATTTCCGAAAACTTCAAGAAATCTTATAGGATTACAAATAGGTATATAAAATTGAAAAGCATAAATTGCGGGTATATGATGCATTACGTAAATTGAGATTAAAAAACGAATTACTTGAAAAGGTGCGGATCTACTGATTTACTATTTATGTTAATCTCTTGTACCCAATAAGTGTTTACTAACTCCTCCTATTATAATATGCAATGCAGTGTGCTTTGATATTAGGATTTCTCTGCATGAGTTCGAGAATGCCATGTGTATTCTCAAATAGTTAATATTTGAATTATTCTCGGAGATTAACTTTAAAGAAGTATCTTTAAGGATAGAAAGTAAATTACTTAATTTTTGTGCGTATAAAAGAAAAGAAAAATGTAGTGGGATAGTTTATGATATCCAATATGGAGAACAACTATACTTGTGTTGTTCTGTTTGAATAAATTAATTAATTGATTTTTAGTTTAAATTATCATTAAAAATTCTTTATGTATGAAACATTTATGTAATTTCTTTGACATTCAATTAAAGTTTTAAAAAAGACTATAAGATTTAAGTCTTATAGATATTATGTTTTTTTTTTTTTTTTGGAATTCGGCAAAACTCTATCTGTCTGATCTGAGATAAAGAATGAAGGGCCATAGAAAATGGTGTTTAAACATACGTGTAGCAGATACGGTCGGAATAAAAACTTTTAGTCAAATCAAGTCAATTTATTCTTCACATTGCCCATATTGCAAATCTTGACTAAGATTTCGTTTAATTACTTATTGAACACATATATCTAACTTGTGTGCTTACTATGAAAGTCCGTTAATAAGTCATCCTCAATATACAAGGACTAGATAGTACAAGAAAATTTTAGCGCTAGAGAATTACAAGTGGTAGCTCCACAAACAGTGTGCAACAGAACCAGCAGAATTCGAACCCAAAAAATCTACTATGCAATTAAGCGACTAGCGGCGTGATGCCGTAGCCACTTAACCACGAAGTTCCTAAGATTTTGTTGATAACAGTTGGACAATTAAATAAAAAATAGTTAGAAATAAGGCAAAATCTGCAAATTGTTTCTCAAAATCATCTTGACCAATAAAGTTCTGCTCCTCGTATACCGCCATTTGGTTTTATAAAGGCCATTGTACAATAGCATCAAAATGTCATTTTTAGGCTATCATTTCTTTTATACCATAAACATAGTATCTTACATAAAAGAAGAAATTTAATAAATATAAGAATGTAAAGTTTTCCTAAATGTAGAGGATAATTAGTTTATAACCCTCTCCCCTCACACACAAACACACCAAAAAGAAAATAAATAAATAAAATAAATAAAAATATCTTCACACGAATAACATGTAACAACTGGCGTCGTTTCTCAACACATTAGCATACGCTAGTTCGTTTTACATTGAAAAATGAAAGCTATTACTTTTTAAAATTACTTTTCGCCTAAATTACAAAACTCTATTCATCTCTGTAAACTGTTTGTCTGTAAGAGTCCGTTTACATAAATTCTATAACTCAGGCACTTCAAATTTTGAGTATTTAAAGCTTAATACCTCCTGTCGCACGACAAATCAAAACTTTTTGTAAAAGTCTATTATTACAATTAAATTTATTTCTTCAATATCTTTCGCTCAATTTTGCGATTTAAATTTCAAAAGAGAACCTTAATTTGAGCGTTTTTCAATCCGACATCGTAGCTTGGGCTAAAAGAACCGCAGTTGTAAACAGATGTATTTTAGTTCGATTCCTGGTGCTGGAACTTGAAATTTTCTAATTAAGAGAAATTTCGTGTTTTTGCCAATTTAAGGGTATATATTACTACGGATTTGTTCATCTGTTTATTCATAATATTTTTTGAAATTCGACATTCTTTCTATTTTAAGAAGTATTGTGATTTATTAATGATTCGGCATTTTAAATTTCGATTAAACAATTTTTTCGTTTTTAAAAATTTAGAATTTTATTTATATCTCCGCAATATTTCTTTAATTTCGGATTTTCCAAAAATTTTGAATTTTGAATTTAATTTAAATAGTTTTATTTGAGCATTTTTAATTTCGTTAAAATAAATAACTTTCTTCGATAATTATTTTAAAATTAAATTTGTTGGTGCTACCAACTATGAAAGAACTTAATAATTGTAATTTAACCATTTTAATTTTTTAATGAAAGCATAAGTTGTTTTAGAAATATTAAACGAAATCCTCTGTACGATGTGAAATCATACTTACCCACTTATTTTTTACTTCTTAAGCCGTATTTTGTTATTACTGTGGATAAATCGTATTAAAATGTTGTATTTTTAAACTCTAAAATAATATAAAAATCGAATAGTATAATAAATCAAAATCATATGAGATACATATTATGTTGCAAAATTAATCTTGCTGACAAATAATTCAATTTTGGAATAAAAAAGGGATGGACTAAGATTCTCAAATACATATTTGCGTGAAAAAAGTAAATAATTATATAACATTGAGAAATGTATAGTATACACATATCCGAATTGTATAAAATATACTTTAGGAACAGGAAATAATTGAATAAATGTCAAATACACAGTGCTTAATCTAATTTGAAATTGTCTTTAAAATAGATTTTTTAATTATTTTTTTGGAAATATTAAATTTAATTTTTAAAATTTAAAAATAAGGAAAAATATTTTTTATTCCACTATAATATTTTCAAGCGTTATTAATGCGTTAAGAAACTAAAACCGCAAAATCCTTCAAATTATAATTTAAGTTTTTGCTATAATATATTTTTATATTTTATTTAAATTAATTTATAATTATTTCTTCAAAGAGTATTGAAACATGAAATGAGAAAATTGGATTCTGGCACTTTATATTAATTTTCAAAATTTTAACTATTTCGACGGAGTTAATTTAAGTATCATTAAAGTTTTCAGTGTGCTTAAATAAGGAAGTTTAAAGTTTCTGATTATTAAAATTGCTCAAATTTTGTAAAGTTTTCAATGGTAGCATATTATGCATTTGTAGCTTTCAAGCTTGGTTTAGATTGCTTTCACTTGTAACGTCTGTTGTACAGAAGATCTTTATTCTCGACACTAGATATATGTATATCGCGTATGTTGTAATTAATACGCTTCAGATGTATTAAAAGCGATTATTTTAAGCAAAAAAAGCAATTTAGAGTGAGATTTAATCCTTTTTAAGTGTTTTAAAATTATAATAATTTAAATACTATTATCTTTAAATCTTCCATAAATATGAAAAACAATATCCACTGTATATAAATCATGATAATTTTCATTTGTTTTTAAACTTAAGTGCTTGTTAAGTATACTGTTCAATAACTTAGTACCAAAATTTAATATTATACATTTAAACTTATAAAATTTATTTACCTTGCGCGATGAAATTGTTTTTTGGATGATTAAAAATGTAGGAATTTAATGGGTATCATAAATTGACAATTAATTTTTTTATACCATTTTCTCTATTATCTCAAAATCTATTTATATAGCACATCATTTCAGTTGGGATCAGAACTATAATAGGTGATGTCCTTTTGAGGAAAATGAAATAGTACGTTTAGAAGGTGCATAATAAGGAAGGTGTCTCATCCACTCCAGCATTGAAACAAGTTTGTAAACAGATGCCATATATGAGAAAGTATATAAAACAGATTTGGTACCCTGTGGGAGTTAATGTAACAGATTTTGTGCACATTCTAAATGTTCTATCTACTTTTAAAATTCAAAATGGACTTAGTATTCACTGGTTGAGAGCCTTGATACGGTGTCAGAATTTAATGTTCGGATTTTCCAAATACTTGGAATTTTGGATTTAATATAAATAATTTTATTTGAACATTTTAAATTTCATTAAAATAAATAACTTCCTTCTATAATTATTTTAAAATTAAATTTATTGTTGCTACGAATTAGGAAAGAACTGAATAAATGTAAACTTACCCTTTTAATTTTTTAATGAAAGCATAAGTTGTTTTTAAGAGCCCTTATTTTGAAATTCAGACAAAAGAGTGATGCATCGATAGTTGTAATTTTTAATTGCCTTGATATTTTTTTATGTTGAAGTAAATCATATTTAATGATTAATCTGCAATTTTGAAGTCCTAAAAATTTTTCTGTTCCCTATAGAAAATATCAAATTTTACGTTTGTGAATGCCATTTTTATGATAAATGTATTCCCAATATGTTTGGATTGCAACAAGATCCCAAAATTCTTTTGGCATAAACTTATAGCATAACACAACCTGCTTATTAAAATTTATTTGTTTCCATGGGACATTGTTATTTTGCATTGTTAGGTTGCCACAAAGTACAATCAAAATGACGTTTTTGTCCTTTTTCGCTCTTAATACCTTATTTAAGCTATAATACCTCAAAGTTTTTCTTATAGAATATGAAAGTGCTCTACTAATACAAGCTAAATAATGTAGTACTGCACGGAGATATTATTGCTCTTAGTATTTATAACTTGTTAAATATTCAAAATTTCCAAAGTCTGCAATATTTAAAGTAGTTCTTTTCAAAAAAGCGTCGCAGTTGAATGAAAAAAAAATATGTCACGCAATAATTTATAAGAAAAACAATGTCCATCATCACATTTTTTCCCTGAGAGAAAATGAAACATGCCGTTTTTCTTTCGGAAGAGGTGACAAAAAAGGGACATTTCATTTACACATAGGGAAAAATCATAGAAAGACGAAAGAGAAAAGGGATGTTTTATTTCTCTTAGGGAAAAATATGATGATGGACATTGCTTTTCTTAAACATTTTGTAATTTTTTATCAAAAAAAAGATCACGAGGCCCCACTTCTTTTTCTTTTTCATGATTTTGTACATATGTTCAACTATTTCGTAACATATTTTTTCTTATTCAACTGTGGAACTTTTTTGAAATAAACTACCTTAAATATTGCAGATTTCGTAAATTTTGAATATTTAACAGGTTATAGTTACTAACAGCAACAATATCGCCGTACAGTGCTATATTATTTAGCTTGTATTAATAGAGCACTTTCATATTCTATAAGAAAAACTTTGGGGTATTATCGTTTAACTAAGATATTAAGAGCGGGAAATGGACCAAAACGTCATTTTGACTTTACTTTGTGGCAACATAACAATGTAAAATAACAATGCCCCATGGAAACAAATGAATTTTAATAAGCAGGTAGTGTTATACTATAAGTTTATACCAGAAGAATTTTAGGATGTTGCTGCTTGCCAGAGATATTCCACTCCAAACATATTGGGATTTCATTTTTCATAAAAATGGCATCCACAGCCTCGAATTTTGGTATTTTCTATGGGAAAGAGGAAATTTTTTCATGACTTCAAAATTGAACACTATTTTTTAAATAAGATCTACTTCAACATATAAAAAAAACAAGCAAATCAAAAAAATACAACTATCACACTTTGTCTGATTTTCAAAATAAGGGCTCTTAAACAAATATTAATCGAAATCATCTGTACAATATGAAATCATACTTTTCCACTTGTTTTTTATTTCTTAAGCAATACTTTCTTATTATTGTGGAAAAACCGTATTAAAATGTTGTAATTTTAAACTCTGAAATAGTATAAAAGTCGGATAGTATCATAAATCAAGTTTTACGTATGACACAACTCTAATGTAAAGTTGGCTCGCTATTTTTTTATTTTTTTTTATACAAACTTTTTAAGAATGTATAACTCCAAATTGAAAGAATATTTCTCACTTATTCTGCGTTCATTTGTCAATAAAACAAATTAGAAATTGTGTTCTTTTTTTTGCTTTATAGTTCAGACATTGTTAAAAATTATCTTTATTTTGAAAAATGTTTCAAAAGTTTTTTTTTGCATTATAATTCCATCTAATAATAGAAAAATTAACTATACAACTGACTAATTTTAACTATTTATAATTGGTGGGTTTTGTAATACAATTCCCACCTTTTGATGTATTTAAATTTATAAAAGCTAGAACTATAGATTAACTTGATTGTTACAGTGATATTTCAATGAAATTTGATGATTATGGAATATTAGATTAAATTTCACAAGTATTTTCCGCATTCACTTTATTATGGTAAACAAGTGTATATAAACCATGTATATAAAATACTTGTGATAAACAATGGGGAGACACAATGTTCACAATCATTTGATACAATACGGCGACAGTTTTTCTATATAATTATTCATTAATATTGAAAATCTAAGAGAAACCGAAAGCAAGGCATTATACATCAAATTCATAATTGCTGTTGTGTGAATATGTTATTATTTAATGTATTATAATATTGATATCGAAGGAAGTCTTGTGATAGCCAAAACATACTAGTTTTGTATTTATAACGATTGACTCTCTTTGCTTATCACATTCCCCACTCGCCACTTGCCCCGTTACTGACAGTTTTGCGGTGTTTATGAATATTCGTAGTTCCTATTCAATAAAATCAAAGTCAGCCATTGTTTTAATTCAAGTTATAATTACTTTAATAAAGCATTGCAAAAATTTTGCTCCAACTCATTTTTAAAGACCTACAGAACCACGAATGCTATTATCCTACAGTTTTGTGGTTATGGATTAGTTATTAAAATTTTTTGTTCCATATTTTGTCGTTAAAGCTCCATAAGAAGTCATAAACTATTGTATACATGAAACTTTAGGATTCTGCAAGAATTTTTGTTCAATGTTGAAAGTTTAATATATTTAAGTATCAGAAATAAAATAAGGAAGGATTTAATGGGATGCCTTGTTCAATTTCCGAAGATAATAATTCAAAAATATAACTACAAAACAAATCAGTCTCTCGTAGCTGCTTAAGGTAATTGAGTTTCTATTTCTAAATTTCTTGAACAGATTTTTATTTAAAAATATAAAACAACATGCATTTTAGTGCGTACGTAACTAAAGACAGCCGAGCAGTGGGGCCTCCAAAATTATCTTCATTTTGAAAGATTATCAACATCTGGGATAATTTTATATAAGCTAATTTAGGAACTTAATTAACATCCCACAGTAAAGATAACAAACTTTTATTTAAATACAGGAGTGAAACAAATAACTACATGGTGGTTTTACAAGATGTTGCATGGATCACGTGCTCCTGATCTGGTTAAGGTATAAGTACTGTTTATATATATATTTTTTATGTTTCAATCTCATACACATTACGAGAAATATTCATTTTCATAAAAATAAAATATAGTGGTTTAAAATTACATTTGACATATTTATTAATTTTGTAGAGTTACAATAAGAATTTTAAAATATTAAAATGTTATTCATCATATTTACAAATCGTTAAGAAATATTGTATAGGTATTTTATTGGACACATTATGTGTAAAGAAGAGAAAAACATTACAGAAAAAAGATTGGACACACTATAAAAAATAAAAGTGTAAATTTGACAAATTTACATATATATGTGTGTAAATTCCTAAAATTACACGCCTGACATGAAAATTACCCACTTTTTGCCAAATTTTACCTGTTTTTATGGGCATTTTAGCTTATAAAAGTAAGTATGTATTTTGTTATCACTTGAAAATCACAAATAAATGTGTAAATACTGAAAAATGCCTGAATTTACACAAATTGGTATGTTATTGTAATTTATACATAATGATATATACATAGGTAAGTGTGTAAATTTGTAAAATCACACACTTGTCATAAACAAAATACACTTTTCCTACAAAAAATACTTACTTTAATGTGTGTTTAGTTTATGGAATTAAGTTTGTAAGTTGTTATCAGTTCATAAACTCAGAAAAATTTTTAAATGTAGATAACACCTGAAATTACACTAATTATTGTCTTACAAAAATTATAAATGCGTGAATTTTAAAGTAGACATTAAGAAAGGGATGGGAGGCTTACATATTATTCAGAGCTACACTTTTTATTTCAGTAATCCCGTTCCATATATAATATGATGCCATTGCATTGCTGTAACAGCATTTTTAAATAAAAATCTAATATATTTATTTATTTTTATACGATACTCTCACCACCTCTCTCACCCTCCCCGTTTCAGCAATAAGTGGACATTTAAAAGAAGTTAAAAAAAATTAATCTCGACACATGTAACAATACATGTAACATAAAATTTTATTCATTTAATTAGTTAATTTTAATTTCGTTTTCCGAATTAACTTTTGAAATTTGTACATCAAATATAAGAATGCTTCATTTTATAATTCTAGTTTTTGATTAAATCGTAATTTCTTTCGGCCGTGTCGCAGACCGCTGTTTTTTCACAATTTTACTTGTAATTTTCAGTAATATTGTTAGATTTCCTTCGTAAAGCGAAATTAGGAAGACTTCATAAAGTGGCATTATAATAGAGATATAATTCCTCTTTATGCTTATTCATAAATTTAAATTATATTTTTTGTACTGTTGGTAATTTTTCTGCTGGCCTCCCCCTTCTCATTAATTTAAAGGACAGTAGTTTAACTTTTAGTAGAATCAAAAAGTATTTCGAATTCATTCAATATGTAACATAAAATATAATTCATGTAATTAAGATAATTCTAAATTCGTATCCTGAGTTATTTTTAAATTTTGCATATCGAGTATAAGTGTGCTTGATTTTACCCTAAATTATTTTAGCCTTTAACCCATTTTAAAGTTTAACTTTTATTTTTAGTTATTTTTAGTTTAATTTCAGTTCGCAGTACAATTTATGGTTCTATTCACGGACTACATCGAACCCGAGTTAGAGGCATCGAAAACTAAAATCTTAATCATTGTCGACTTGGCTTCATCAGGTTTAAGTTGAAAACTAATGGTGGGTCCAGTAACTTGACCTTGAGCACGCCGTGATCTAAATTGAAACTTCTCAACCGAGCACGCGTAGATAGAAAATCATGTACAATGTGGTGGCCAAAGAGGCAAGCTGAATACAAGCGCTCACGTTGGGAAAAATATAGAAGTTATTCTCCTATAAAATATGAGGTATGTAATCTCATGCTTTCGTATTACCTCCAATTCTTTTTATTTGATTTGTTTATCTCTTTGATTTTTATCTAATATGCTATATGTTGAATTGTCTTTTTACATATAAGAATTTTTTACATGAATAATTTATTTGCCTTAAAAATGTCAACATTACCTAACTCCTGATAAATGTCTATTAAAATAATTACTGTTGTATCTAAGGTTATTTATTTCTTGAAAATTTTTCATCTTAGAAAGAATTTATGAATGTTTTTTAAAAATAGCTAAAGAAACATGAACATCACTTTTTTAGGAGGGGGGGGGGTAGCGATGTTAAACTTTGGATCGGTTGTGGGAAAGATGTTACAGTTTATTTATAAACTATTATAAAAATGTACATTATATCTATAAATTATATGTTCTGATTTATAAGTTAAACAGTTCATCTGATTTTTATTTATTTATTGAAAGTTTTTGTAAGTTTTTTTTTAAATTATGAAACTTGCAATGTTAACAAAGTTTATCATCGACTAAAACTATAGTGTTGCTTTTCTATGCATAGCGTTGTTTCTACGCTACATTTTCCAATTTTGAGAAATTTGAAATATTTTTTTATCTTAATTACAATTAATTTTCAGCTGTGTTTTCACCCTTAACTACTGTGGCAAAAATTGTTGCATAACTACTGTGAGCGGTCTGTCAGACCGCTTAATCAAAGATGAATAAAATATTAAGTTAACTTTCAGAATACTATTTAGGTATTAAACTTTATATACAGGACTATTATAAATGAAATTAAGCTATTTAAAAATCTCTAGAGATAGTAATAGGGTTCCAAACGAAACAAAATTTTATCGGCATCTATAGTTAAACTAAAAATTACAAGTTAAACTGTAAAACTCAGCAGTCCGTGAGACAGCTAACAGCCGTTATGGGTTAATTTGAAAAGATTGCATCAGAAGAAATATTTTTCACTAAAATTATCATAGTAAAGAACACATATTTTTTGTTTGTTAATTATAGATTTAATAAAAATACACAGAAGTAAATTGCAAAAGAGCGCAAATACGTTGATTTAAAATAACTCCAGACCAAAAATTCTGAAGAAAATTTGTGTTAAAGTAATGTTTTTTTCTTCAAATGTGCACTTTTTCCATTCCAACTTTGCCTATTATTACAGAATTTATATGACATAAACCAAATGATTTTAGGTATATAAAAAATATAATAGTTGTGTCAGAATGGATATTTAAAATCGCAATTATCAGTCCTCCTCTAAATAAATATGCCCCGCCGGGTGAGTTTTATACACCTAAGACACAAATGTATGTGTCAAGTAAATTCTACGAGCATTGATTTTAAAAATTTATAAAAGTCAATTGCTATTTGGATATAATCACAGTATTTCTTATTTTATTTTTTTACTGTAGCTGATAAATAAAAATACTAATTAGTTTGACATCTAAAATTTTAATTTGAATATCTGTAATTTTCATCTATGAAAACAGGAGTCATTTCATTAATGTTAAAATATATTTGTATTTTTTAAGACAAAAATTTTTAAATATAATCTTAAATGCAAAAGATGTTATTTTAATGATTCAACAGCCTTTTTGTTAGTCTTGATAAATTTTTAAGGTAAATTAATTGTAAATGATGAATATTTATAAAAAGAAAACAATTCAACATATAATATAGGTGATTTATATATATATAACCAAATCAGCTAAAATATTTGCCGGTAATATATGTGTGCGTGAGAGAGGTGAAGATTACATACCTTTTTCTATTTTTTATAGTATTTTAAATTTTACTTTTATAACTGTAAGTAGCACAGTACCTTGAGTATAATTGACTTTGTATCTTGAGTCTGAGAAATAAAAAATGAAAAACTGAGTCTGAACTCTGAAAATAAAAAGTGTATAGATTGCAAGTTTACGAACTATTATTATTTCATCTGACTAGTCTAAAATCTATCATTAATTAATTATTTCTTTTTTCCTTATCTTAATTTTTAATTGCATGTACTGAATAATATCTAAATGAAGGGAAAACATAAAATTAAGAAGCAAGGAAGAATATAGGAAATAAAACAGCAGTTTTTACGTGTAGGGGGAACTGGGGTACATTGATACTGTTTTTTTCTAAGATTTTTTTTGGTGTCAAGAAAGTAGAAAATTCAAGTTTTTTTTTTCCATGAGGTGACAGCAAAACTTGTGTAGTATGTTATAAAAATGTACAATCATTGTTTTATATAGTATTTTGCCATGTAATTTTAAAAAAATCAAAAAAAGTCATTTGTATCAATGTGCCCCATCCCCGGGGCAGATTGATACGTTTGAGAAAAATGGCGACAAAATAATACCAATGCATATTTTTCATAGAAAATGAATTAGAAAACCCTTTTATATTTATTTATAAAAATTCAAATCACCCACAATTTATTTTTAAGCAATATTAAAGCAATCAAAATTAAATATATTATGACCTGATGTTCTGGCTGTTTCTTGTCTGATTGTTGGCTGTGGTAACTTTGTCATATCTAGCACTTCAACCCCAGCATTATCTTCTTTCTTATGAAAGATGAAAAAATTACCAGTTTTTCTGTTTATAAATAGGTTCATAAACAGAAAATAAAGGATAATTATATTAAAAATTCTGTTTATAATATAAGTATCATTTTCTGTTCTGCAGTTTGTTTCTCTTACTTAACATTTCGCATGTCGAAAATACTTTTTTCTCTGGAGAATCGATATAAATTCGAGATTTGCCAGAATGGCGTCCTTTTCTTTTATATTAGTTCTACAAGCACTAGATGCTGGGTAAGTTCCTACGTCTTCTGTTTTCAAAAATACTATAAAATGTTCTAATATAAAGAAATTAGAGCTATTTCACTTCAATAAAAACTAATATTAGAAATTTTTCGTGAAAAAAAAGGTTGGATTAAGGAGTGTATGGTAAAAAAAATAATAAAAGATAATGAAAATATGAACTATTAAAGGATTTAGGCTGTAACAATGTGCCCCGTCATAGACTGTATCAATGTGCTCCATACAGCGATTTTGAATAAAATGAGTCTCAAATCCAACACTTCACAATATATCTAACAATAAATAATGAAGAACTGATAAAGAGTAGCTGTACTTACCAGGGAGAGTATTCATTTTGGTTGAAAATACTGGAACAGTTGTATAATAGCATTTCAATTGTTCAACTCATATTTAATTTTGAACATCAAAAACAATAAATCACCCGTCCCATTTCATCAAACTACTGAATCATTCCAAGATTTTCTGTATGAAGTTGAATACACTAGCATCATCTTTTGGAGCTGTTGTGAAACTTCCTGTAATGACCCTGTGAGCGGTAGAGGGGGTGTATCAATGTGCCCCATGTATCAATGTACCCCAGTTCCCCCTATATTTAGAGGAGAGTGGGGAGGAATGGGACACTTTTTACAAAAATAATAAAATAAACAATATTTGACACAAATGCAAAAATTTTGATTTATAGAATATAAAATTAAACACTTTCTAATGTCCTTGAACAATATAGAAACATAATTTGAAGAATCAATTTTATAATTAAAGAAATTGTAAATTTCAAAATGTGTCACATACTTCTCCATTAACCGAGAAGTAATATTTGTAATACGATGGTTGATGAGGAATATCAAAAACTAATGTCTTAAATGGCTATATGCTGAATTTTAGAACCGTAGCTGCTATAGTAACATAATTTTAGATAGAGGGCTGAAGTTCTAAAAACCTATTTATAGGCAGTTTTTAAGCGGGGGAAGGTGAGTGTGATAGGCTGATTTGGATCATATGAGGCTACACTTGTGACACTGGATGAGAAGTGGGTACATCACTATGATCCCGACTCCAAACACCAGTACTTTTATCTCATCCACTGTCACCCCATAAGCCACCCCATAAGCTAAAAATCAGACTTTCAATTACCCTCCCCCCCCCCCGTTTCACTCCTCCATCCAAAACTATATGAACATTCTGAAACTAAGCATAAAATCAACTAAGACATTAGATTTCGACATTATATTATACATCAACCCATTGCAGTACATATAATTTATATACACTAGACTCAATAGTTATTAAACCTCCATCGAATATGCATATTTTGCATTTTACGCAAAGAACTGTGTAAATTACAATAACACAATAATGTGTGTTTTTGCCTAATACACATTTATCCGTGTAATCACAAAAATTTACATAGATAAACAAGTAAGAATATTACACAGATATATGTGTATTCTTGCGCAATTTACACATTAATGTGGGCATTTCATGAGTGATCATTATAACTTTTACACACTTAGTGTTATCGTCAAATCACGCACTGAAATGTGTATTTTGAAATTTACACATTAGGTGGTATTTTGGCAATTTACACATAAATTTACACATATAAACAAATTGTTTTTGTATCATCGATTTACACATTTTTGTATACAAATTTATACTTTTATTTTTTAGAGGGCATATGATTGTAGGATTTTAAAAATGAAAGATTGAAGAAAATAAAAGAATGTGATGTATTCAATACTGATATTTTCAGTAATAGTGTCAATTGTCAAATCAATATATAGAGTAGATGTGCTAATAATGGGCCACCTCGCACTTTTTGGTTTATAAAAAAATAATAAATAATAGTTAAGCTTTTATTATTTTTTTCTGAACTCTACCTTGCATGCTTTATAAGCTGGATTAATTTTTTATACTTTTCGTTAAAACAATTAGGAAGCAGAAAATAAAGTTTCACAGTTTTTCTGTTTTTCACTGAAAATCTTAATTGAACATGCTAAGAGCAGACTTTACTTACTTAGTTTATATCTTTTTTATTTTTCCTTAAAAATTGAATGTTTTTGTTTGGTTAGCAATATAAAACATTGAATTTAATATACCAATGGCCATTTACAAAATTTTATTTATTTTTAAGATTTTAGGAGGGGTGGTCCATTACTGGATTGCCTATTTCGTGATTTTCCAGTAATGGACCACCCAAGTGACCAATACAAAAAGTGTTATTTCAGTAGAGATAAAATAGTTTGATTTAACGGAAAAACTAAATAATCAAATTTAATACTTAAATTTTACCTATTAGAATTTAATAAAGGCAATTTCTTTTTAAAAATAGTTGTTTTAAAAAAGTCATCCAAAATTGGTACAAAACACAAGCAGAACATTTGACAAAATCTAGATGTGCCGTTACAAAAGAAGTTGTTTTAAGTTGGTTCAAAAATGTAAAATCATATTTGGAAGAAGATATTATTAATACTTTCTTCCGAATTCTAAAGCATACAGAGAGAATTTTCAATAAGATTAAAACAAGGTTTTTATTTGTGCTCTTAAAACAAGGAAAATTTTGGGATCAAAATCAGTTAAAGATGTGTATTATGTAGTACCAAATAACGAAAAAGAACAAATCACTGTTACGGGGTGTGTTTCAGCAAATAATGAGATTGCTTCATTGGTGATAATACTGAAATATAATATAATCTGGATGTGTGAATTAATTTTAAGGGTTTTTTTCTGTAAATTAAAGGTTTTATTATGAACAACTGAATGCATCATTATGTTTCAAATTAATGCCCATTGCTAGCCACTACTGTCTCCCATCTTTCTGGTAGCATACGGATTCCTCGTCGAAAGAACAACTCATCTTTTGATGCAATCCACGAATCAATCCAATCTTTCGTACCTTCGTGAGATTGGAAGCGCTGCGTAGCCAGGCTGTGTTCCATGGATCTGAACAGGTAGTAATCCGATGGAGCAATATCTGGTGAATATTGCGGGTGGGGTAAAACATCCCATTTTAACGTTTCCAAATATTTTTTCACTCCACAAGCAACATGTGGTGGAGCGTTGTCATGAAGAAGAATAACTTTATCATGCCTTTGCTCGAATTGCGGACGTTTTTCTTTTAAAGCACGGCTCAAACGCATCAATTGTGTTCTGTAGCGTTCACCAGTTATTGTTTCATTCGGTTGAAGCAGTTCGTAATACACAACACCGAGCTGGTCCCACCAAATACAGAGCATCAGTTTTGCACCATGAATATTCGGTTTCGCCGTCGATGTCGATGCATGACCAGGCAAACCCCATGATTTTTTCCGCTTACGATTATCGTACCGAATCCATTTTTCATCGCCAGTGACGATCCGATGCAAAAATCCCTCTCTGTTTTGGCGCTGAAGCAATAATTCACAAGTGAATAATCGGCGTTCAAGGTCTTTCGCCTTCAGTTCGTATGGTACCCAATTTCCTTGCTTTTGAATCATACCGAGAACCTTTAAACGTTTAGAAACTGTTGTGCGATCAACATTCAACGATTTAGCAAGTTCATCTTGTGTTTGACACGAATCTTGGTCGATTAATTCTTCCAATTCCGTATCTTCGAACTTTTTCGGTTGACCTGGGCGTTCTCTGTCACCTGTATCGTATACACCACTTTTAAAACGTCGAAACCAATACTCACATGTTTTTATCGACGGAGAATGTTCGCCATAAGTTTCCAATAGCATACGATGACTTTCAGCAGCACTTTTCTTCGAATTAAACAGGAATAATAACACTTCCCGCAAATGGTGTTTTGTTGGCTCGTACTTCGACATTTTCAGACCTGCAAACAAGTGTGTTGTTTACACATCAGCCCAAAGTCACATATTAAACAGTAAAGCCTATTCATAGAGCTCACACGAGAATATAGTTACAGACGAGATTGATGCGATATAGCACAAGTTACGCCATCTATTGTAAATCCCTCAAAACTAATCCACACTACTTATATCCATATAAGCATCTCTGAAGGGAAATTGTGGAATCAATCTGTGCCAAATTGATGGGCTATATGATTATCTGAAAATGGTTGGATAGTGCAAGAACATTTATCATTTTAAATGCATTCTAAAATTCCATTTTGAATAGTTTGGACTATCGGAAAGGGATGATAAAATTGAAGATCTGTTATTTATATTTCACAGTTGCACAGCACATCATTTAGATAATGATATGAATGAAGATTGGAGACTTTTTTTAATGCCTTATTTTATCTAAACTTGATTTCAGTAAAACATTGTCTTTATCTTATAAATCCTTTAAATTCCAATATTTTGTTTTATATCTTTACAATACAAATCCTTTAATGTTAGTTAATAATAAACAGTTAATAATATCATTAATATTTTGTTTTATATCTACATTATAAATCCTTGATTATAATAAATCCAAAACTTAAATTTAAATATTTTGTTTTATGTTTTTTCATTATAAATCCTTTAATGTAATGAATTTCTAACTTAAGTTTTAATATTTTGTTTTATTAGAGAAAAATACAATTGAAACGAGTTGGAAGATGCACGTGAAGCATAGCAAATGAGGTGCGTTCGTACGATAACGAAGTTTTAAAAATATACAGATCTTCCTGATATAGTAGACAATACTTCGGATACAGTACAGTGCACTGTAAAAAAAAATCTGTAAAGGTACTAAACATTTTCTAGGAAACTGGGATTCCAAGAACTTTTTATGTAACGATAACAGGAAAAATCCATGTAACATAACAACGATTCTAAAACTTGAGTTTTTGTTGTTACCGTTACAGGAAAAGTTCTTGGAATCCCAGTTTCCTAGATAAAGTGTAGTACCTTTACAGATTTTTTTTTTACAGTGTGGTTGAACTCTTTGTATTCCTATAAACATGCAGGAAGTAATTTTCATTACAGCTCAGCAACGTATATCATATTCATAAAATGTGGCACAGTTTAATATAATTAAAACATGTCCCAAACAATGTTTCCCCGTATAGCATTATGTAGTGGAATATTTTTGTGTGGCCCTGTAATCTAATAACAATTATTCTTTGCATCTCAGATTGTACAGAATTTTTATTTTAGTATATATATACGTCATAGGTTCATATCAATTTCATTATGTTCGAATGAGTGTAACACCATTAACATGCATTTGCAACTTTTTTCCCCATTGACTGTAATGTAACGGAACACTTTTGATAGTCCCTGTAATTGATCTATGCATCTGATTATCATAAGATCTGAAATGACTCGACAAAATTATGTAATAATTATATGTTTTAAATTTCAAACGATGAAAATGCATTTTAAACTTTTTCCCCATTGACCGTAATGTAACGGAATCATTTTGATTTTCCCTGTAATTGATCTATTCATCCGATTTTCATAAAATTTGAAATGACTCGACAAAATTATGTAATAATTATGTATTTAAATTTTCAAACGATTCGGTTGGATAGTTTTTGCTTTGTTATATGCGGACACACAGATAGACGAACAGACAAACGGACAGACAGACGGATAGCCGGACGGACTGAACGACAACTATAGGTGCTACGTATTTACATAATTACGAACGCACATAAAAACAATTATCTGTTATTTTTTGTAGGGTGGCCCATTACTGGAACATAGGTGGTCCATTACTGGAACATAGGTGGTCCATTACTGGGCTTTTGGGTGTTTAGACATATTTCTGTTATTTAAAATTAAATTTTCATTTCTACTGGGAAATGTAACTGTGGGATTAGTTAAATATTGTTGAAAGATTAATTTAATATGAAAAAAATTGGAATACAATAATTATAACTATTAATAAAATATTATTTTTTAGAGAAATTCCTTAAGGTGGCCCATTACTGGCATCTACCCTATATGCTGAGATCAGCTATAATATTTTCATCTAGTACGTATCCACTCGTTAAACGTATATTTTATCCTTCATCTTGGAAACCAAAAACGTGATTTCATGTTTTATTAGTTTATTAAGTTAACTAAATTTAGTGTCTCATTAACTGGTACTAATTCAATGATGTATAAATTCAATTGATCACGAGATCAATCAGTTCGAGAATTTGAGTGAGAATTGGCATTTTTAAAGACATTAACGCATCCGTAAAGTGATTTATGTATTCCATAGTGGTCTATGTAAATGCTGGTAACTTGAATTTTTCCACGCTTCGTTTCTCGCCTCATTTAAATGCGAAAAATGAAATGACTGTTGCGACGCTATGATTTACTATTTAAACAAAAAAATTTTAATACATTTTTCATTTTATCACGTTTAGTATATCTTAATCAAATACTAGATTTTAATTAATTTACTCAATACATTATATGTTTTTGCATGAATTTAATTCGGTATTAGTATTTATAACTGCTACTCGAGATCAAAGCCGCATCAATTTATATAATTGTTTATTTATTTATGCGTGATAATTTTTACCCACCCGACATTTCATAACAAATTTATTATACTTCAGAAAGGAAAACATAATTTAGTGAACGCACCTTATACAATATCATTTTTGTAGGAATTTTCTTCGGTAACAATCTACTTACCAAATTTTTATCCCAACTTCAAACCACGCTAGCTACCAATGCATTAAACGCTTCAACCGTCACGGGTCCGCTAGTCAATAACTTAAATTTATTAATTAATCGAATCTAGATTTTATTTTTTTCTGATATGACCTGTCTGCTCCACTTTCACAACTTCCTTCAATGTTTGTTTTAGTGAGAGGAAGGACGCGACACCACGTGCAGGTTCTGAGAATGGCCGTGATAAGTTATTAATTACGTAAAAATAATTTGTTTATTTATCCTTTAAAATATGCTGATTTGCGTAACATAGTTCATTTAGAAGATGAATCTATTTATAAAACACTACAAACAATGTATTCGTTATATACTTATGCATTAAATACAATCTGAGAATTTTTTATGCGATACGAAATATTCTGAATATTCTAAAAAATCTCTACTGATATCTAACATGTGAATGTACCACATCTTATAACTTGCTTGCTTTACCTAAATTTATTACATATCACAACTTTGAAGTGAGAGGAGTACACAATTTTGAAGTATTTATACGTCTCTTGTATTTCAAGTTTTAAACACAAAAAGTTTGTATTAAAATTAATAAAAAGTATACACACACATATATATATATATATTACAATGCCACTTTTCATTTACCTATAAGAAGGTATACTTTTACAACTTTGGAAAAATTATGAAATAAATTACTTGATATATGTGAAATTAAATTAAATTAAATGATATCACACAAAGCTGAGAGTTAATAAGAATTATTTAAATAGTTTATTGCATATTTGTCACGATTCATAGATTTTATTAACACATATGTTTTAATCAACTTCACTAATGACAGAAATTTATCTCTCACTTATGCGATGGTCAACGCACTTTTAAGTTTGATATATCATGCCATTCAACAAATATTCCACTTATTGAACTTTTAATGACCACGTAGGCTGTTTGAGTAGCAATTTTACATTCGAAGTAAGTACAGAACTGGGTAACTATTGAGTAGTTTGAAAATCCTCTTAATCGGAATTGTGAATGTCATATATTTTTTAATGACCACTTGTTTGAAACAGCAAAATATGCGTATCTCAAAAATGATTTTGTAAATTTGCTAAGTATGATACGTCCAAAAATAAATATGCGAAACATTTGTAACAGGATATATCGTAAATTAGAATAAACAATATTTCATTTATTTCGTAAATCATATATTAATAAATGCCTCTGGATATCCATAGTAACAGTGTTTAAAAGATTTATTGAAATATTTTATATGGTCTTGCTATGTTTTAAAAAATTTACGTTCAAATTAAACACGTAAACCTGTAAAATATAAGCTTTTATTTTAAAGTGCTTTTAAATCAGAAACACGTAAGCAAATCACATTTAATCAAATCTAATTTTCCGTAAATTTACATTTGTAAGCTTACACTTTTCTAGATTTAGTGATGTTTTTTGCTAAAATTTGGAGTGAAATTATTAATTTGTATCTCTCTCTGACACTTCATTTGATAATTCTCCAGCAGCCAAACAATATTGGGACAATATTGGCTACATCTTGGAGCAATATTGGCACATTGGCGCAATACTGGCATGAAATATTGCTCTAATATCGGGGTGTTTACATTTTACCCTTATTTAGCCAATATCTGCAGCCAATATTATACCAATATTGGAGTTTCTTGGAAATATTAGCAAAAAACACTAATATTGGTTAAATATTGGGGTTTCATTGGAAATATTTCCAATGACAACATTTGTACTATATTGGGAATTCATTGGAAATATTTTCAATGTAACGCCAACATTTGTAAAATATTGGGAATTCATTAGAAATATTTCCAATGAAATGCCAATATACAATAAAAATTGGCGTTTTATTAGCAATATTTCCAATAAATGAAATATTGGGGCAATGTTGGACCAATATTGGTTTGCTACTAGGGATTTGTACACATAAAAACGTACAAAAAACCCTTACACTCATTCAAATTTAATATGAAAATTTAATTTTTTAAATTCTAAATTCATAAATAAAGATTTTGTTCGTGAAGGAATAGATAATTTTTAATGTTAAGACAAACATATTATTTGGCAGAAGGTAAAAGATCTTTCCTAGTCACTGTAAAAATATTTTATGAAGGACAAACCGAAAGCAGTCTCTAAGGAAGAAAGGAAGGTGCAAAAGACATCTGATGACATCCCCTGGCTGCAAAAAGTTGAAAAAACTCGAGTATAAGAAGACAAGTAAGTTTAACTATCAAAAATGGCAAACCAATCAGGACTAATTTATATCAGAGACTAACTGAATCTTAAAGTAGCAAACGGCCAAATAAATAAGAAGTAAAAGCATCGGCGGGCATAAAGGGGGCATATTATTGCTAAACATTTTGGACGATATCTCTTAAAATATTACACTGAAAACAAAAATGTATTTTGGAGTTTAGTGTTATAAAAGCTTTAACAGGATACCCCACTCGATATACAAAGAAAATATATTTTTTTTCAAGCAAATTAATGAACCCCTATGTATTTTTGCTAAAAATATTTGTGAATGTTTAACAAAGTACAAACATGTGGGACAATAGTCTTAATTAGTTCCCTCAATTTGAACTTTCCATATTCATTGGTTTACGAGAAAGTGGCTGCGAGAGACAGACAAACACAGAATCGATCTTATAATGGTTCCGTTTTTACTTTTTAAGTACGAAGTAAAAATAGAAAATTTAAAAAATGTTGAAGGCATTAGTTTAATAGAGGTATTTTATCTTTTCAGTTCTCATATTACAAAAATAAATGAATAAATAAATACAGTAAAATTCAAATATTTATTTAATAAATTAACATGTTCATTCAATCTATGAATCGCATATTGATGCATTGATTTTTGTGTGCTTGGTGAAAGATGGGATTTTTTTTAAAAAGTAGTTTTTTTTTAAACTATTTTAATTTTATTTAGCTTACTTTTAAGCCATTAAATGTAACATATCTCATTGTATTTGTGTCGGTTTTGCGTTCAGATATTTGGACAAGAATATTTCATATAGGAGATACCTGCATATAGATTGATGTAGCAGATTTTATTTAGATGTTATTGTACTATACAGATACACTGTAAAAAAATCCGTTAAATTTACGGCAAAAACTGCTGGAAGCAATGTTGCCAGCAGTCTTTGCCGTAAAATTTGCAGTAAAATTAGATGTAAATTCTTTGTATTATTTCTAATTTTACTGCAACTTTTACGGCAAAAACTGTTGGCAACATTACTGCCAGCAGTTTGTGTGGTGAATTTAACGATTTTTTTTACAGTGTATATAAAACTAATCGGATGTGGCAATCCAAAAACTTTTTTCTATCTCATACATGTTATTAGTTTCGAAATATTACAGCATAGCACCATCACCAGTTAGCTGATTTATGCAAAAATCTAACAAGGAATAACATATATCAACTTTCAATAGCATCTGAAGTTTGATAAAAATCCGTGCACCAGTATTTGATGTAGATCTGTTAAAGAAATCTTTAAAAAAATTGCTTATCAGCTGCACATTTTGGTCGATTTATATGAAAAACCAATCAGGACTAATTTATATCAGAGACTAACTCAATCTTAAATTTTATTAAAAGTTGATGATTAGTTGTTGAAACACATCTAAAATTACATACAAAAAATCATTAAAAAACAGCATGACAGTATCACTTTTTGGACGATCTATACCAAAAATTAAACAGCACTTATTTATGTCACGTTCTGACTAAATCTAAAGTTTGATTAATTTGCGAATATTAATGTTTGGAATATAGCTATTGCAATAAGCATGGTGAATATTGACAAAACTACAACCTCTGGTAAGAGAAACGACATGATGGCAATAGATTCTTATTGGTCGGAAGTTGTTTTCAACTACCACAAGCGATCGACCCAAACGCAAACGCAAGCATCTGTTATCTATAAAATATCTTTAGGTCTTCCTTTCGTCCAAGATGTCCATATGTGCTCTAATCTATATACGGCAAAACAAGGCAATATTTCACTAGTTGATGAGCTGGCAAACGTAAGCGATATCCACACTTTTGATGAGCTCACAACTATTTCTAATTACTGGGAACACAGAATCATGACTCTAGCTGGTTTCAAGAAAATTAAGGATATATGACCTTGTTCTGTAGGTACCTCTTGAGACTTCTCCGAGATAGTCAAAATATTTTACAAATGACAAAATTCTAATTAAAGATTTAACTCAGGAAATGTTTTGACAACTTCTAAGATTTCCTTGTCGCTGTATAAAATAAAAATACCTATTCTTGCAAAGAAATTCATTCTGACTTTAGACGTACAAAATCACCCGTATTTTCCAAAGATTAAGGTAGGACACTGCTTTGCAAAATGACACTGATCCAATAAATATGGTCAATGATAGAAAGAACATCTTTTAAAAAGTTTTTCTGTTAATAACCAATAACTATAAATAGTGCCCCTTAACGTCTTTTTTGATTGTCTTGAAGGTTTGAAGACGCTATACTTTAATTTACTCGTACTTAAGGGGAGCTTTCAATCGCTTGAAAATTTCCAATCCATAATGTTAAAGCAACAGACAAATTAATTTGGAATTTTCCGTTTAAATTAAAATATTTTTAAGCGATTATTTTACATAGAATGGCTGAGCTTGATTTTTAGTATGATCATTTTTTACCCTTTCTTCTTTTGTTACAGATTTTTTTAGAAAGGTTCTTTAATTTTCAGAGCCGGTTACGAAACTGAAAGTAACCTTTAAAAAAATCTGCAAGAGAAATCAAAAAAGTAAAAAACATTCATACTAATGATCAAACTCATCTATCCTTTACGCAAAAAATATTTAAAATTATTCAAATTCAAACGATTAAGTTGGAATTAATTTGGCCATTGGTTTAATATTACGGAGTAATAGTTTTCTAGTGAATGAAGACTAACTTTAACTCAAAAATTTGGTCATCATTTGTCCAATATTAATAATAAACTTTGGAACTGTACTGTCTCGGAACTCTACTACTCTGTTTTATTATTTTAGAGAATGACGAGGAGCCCAAAAGAGTCACTTTAGGTGAAATATATAGCGACAACAGAGGAGATAATTTCTTTATTCAAAAGTGGACAAAGTCACTTTAATGAGCAAACTCCAACTAATGATAGTGATTATAATTTATTTTATCACTGATTTAGGAGATTAATAATATTTTTATTTATTAACCATTTATGTTGTCGGAAACTTTTCAGTGTAAAAAAAAAAAAAAAAAAAAAAAAAAAAAAAAAAAAACTGAAATTGACTGAAAATAAAAGCATCTTAACAATAGAATAATTTAAGATATACATAAGATGCATTAAGATGCAAATTATTTCATTACTAGACTACGAAAGAAAATTTATGTTAACTAAGTTTGTTAAGGTTCTTAAATTTGCTTGTTAAATTTTAAATTTGATAAACATTTAATAAAAAGAAGAAGGAAAATCATTATTGTAACTGGGATTTAAAATAGAAATACATATGAATTTTATGGAAGTAACAAAATGTTTATTCTTCGTAGAGGAGACTGGAATACATGTGAACATGAGACAGATGTGAACATCATATTTTTTCAGTAGATCCTATAAGCTGTTTTATTCAAAAACAATAATAAAGGTGATAGTACCTGTAGACATAAGGCAAATTTTTTGAAGCTGTTTGATATTTTGTTTGCTATGTTTGTCGCTCTTAGATCTCAAAAGTAAGATCTTAGCTCCAAGTTAAATAAGCGAATAACTTTATGTTTGAACCATTTTTTTGGAATTTGAGTGTTTTAACATATACTATGAATAATAATAAGTATTTTTAATAAAGTGTTTTCTTTCTTAAAGTGGATGAATGTTAATGATTTATCCATATACACTGACGGAAAAAAAATCCCAACACCAAGAAAGACTTATGTTAGCCAAACGAAATTTTGTAGGCGTGTTTATACATCTAAAAGATGACATTGATTCAAATTTCGGGCTTCGCGCATAAGTGTGGCGCTAGTAGTACCACTCACAACTTTAAAGTCAGGTTTGCTTTAAACGAGTGCTGTAAAGTTCGTGAGCATTTTTTCGCTTCAAAATTTGACGAATTGAGTTGAGGTTGATCATGCATGCCTTTAAGAAGACGAAGAAACTATTATCATCAGCACCCCGAATTGGAAAGAGGTCGTAAATTAGGGCTACGAGAAAGTGGATTTTCTTTCAGCGATTTTACAGAAAGACTTGGACAGAATGTATCCACTGTGCATGATTGTAGGGAGAAATGGTCAAGGGATAGTATTGCCTCAAGAAGACCAGGTTCCGGGTGACCACGTGGCACTGCTGAGAGGGAAGACCGTCGTATTCGGCGTACGCCTGTGGATCATTGTATTGTGCCTGCGACAGAAATTTGAGCCGTAGTTGGTACCACAATGACACAACGATCTGTTAGAAATCGGTTCCTTCAAGGACAGCTCGATGCAAAGCATGCATTCCACTGAATCTAAGCCATTGCCGTTTGCGACGCCAATGATGTCAAGCCAGAGCTCACTGGAGGATGGAGTGGAGATCTGTTGTGTTTCCTGATGAAAGCATGTTCTGCCTTCGTGCCAGTGATGGCCGTGTGCTGGTCAGAAGGAGCGTGGGGGAACGTTTGCAATCAAACTGTCTGCGGCTTAAAAACACTGGATCTACAATCTGGAGTCATGGTCTAAGAAGCAATTTTCTATGACACCAGAAGCACTCTCGGGCTTATCCCAAGCACATTGACTACAAATTTGTAAGTCAGTCCGGTAATTCAACCTGTAGTGCTGCCATTCAAGAAAAGCATACAAGGGGCGTTTTTCAACATGATAACGCGCGCCCTCATGCCGCTACTGTAACGCAACGTGCTCTACAGAGTGTCGATCTGTTACCTTGACGAGTGAGATCACCAGATCTGTCTTCCATTGAGCACGTATGGGCTATCATTGGATGAGAACTCCGGTGTCATCCCTAGCCAGCACTGACCATCATAGTATTGACACAGCAAGTACAACAAGCATGGAACTCCATACGACAAAGTGACATTCGGCACCTGTATGACACAATGCACGCACGTGTGCAAGTATGCATTCAAAATTCTGGAGGTTATAGCGACTTTTAATGTAACAGCATTTCGCATTTGAAATGCATTTTATTGACCTTAAATTAACCTATGATCTCGAAAATCTAATCAATTAAACATTTTAACTAGACAAATGCACTGTCCAAATTTCATTACTCTACAATAAATTTTTCTTGGTGTTGGGATTTTTTTTTCCGCCAGTGTATTTCTAGCAACCACATGGGGAATTTGGAAACACACTGTAGGGGCAGATTTGAACAGTTCATAAGTGCCTCATGAATCGTTCTGTGGTTCAGTTCGTTTGAATTAACTTCATGAGAAATATTGTTAGTTCCAATATCTATAATTTTCCTAAAAAAATATTTTCTTTATACAAAGTTTAATTTTTATTGAAACTTTGACTAATAAATCTTTTAACAAATTCAGAGAGAATTACAAGCTTGTTTATGTTCAGATGTAATTTAAATAACTTTCATTTTTCTAAAATATGGTAAGCGTTATGTATTACTTTACTAAATGGTTTATAACATTTTTTATGCATTGTCGACGCAAAAGCATTACGTTAAATAACTTTGCAAATCTTAATATTTCTTTGTTCCAAACTTACCATGATGGTTTACTTTCATCTGTAACGGAGTTATTTTAATGATACTTTGAATAGAAATAGATATTAGTAATATTTTAAGAAAATAAAAATTTCAAATTGATTACAACCGTAAAAACTTGATTATAATCCTCCATAATTCAAAAGCAAAAGAAATTATGTTTCGGGGAGGGAGTGGTGTGGCTTAACGTCCAGATTTTTTAAATTATTAAAATACATTTATTTATGCAAAATTTACAAGTAAATAAGGAAAATACTGGGGTGAGCAACTTTCGTATTGGTGCAGATTTCCGATAAAAAGTATTTTAATGCCATCTCTGTAATACCCCCCCCCCCCCAACAATAATCCCTTAGCAGAATTTAAATTCTCAATTTATTTTTTTAAATTATATTTATTGTACTTATTGCAAGAGTATTTCATGAACTATCTAAGCCTTCCTCTAATTTTCTTACTTTTGTTTTATAATTATTTGCTTAAACATGTTACTCAGAATCTCTCTCTCTCTCTATATATATACATATATATATATATATATATATATATATATATGTATATACCTCTTTACAATGAAGGTAACAGGTCAGATAACGAATGATTATGATGAAAAATAAATAATAATAAAAAAAATGTTAAAGGATATCTCTCGTGTTTACTTGTGCCTCCCACCATCTTCTCAACTACGCCGTTAGTGGGGAACGTGTAAACAATTCTTTCAATTAATAAAATTATTAAAAATTGTAAGAACTATGCAGGTAATTTTAGAAAAATACCATAAGTAAAAAGAAGTTCTTTTTGGTATATTGAACAGTTTTTGTAAATAGAAATTAATCCAGTTATGAGAAAAAGCTATACTTATATGAACTGTTCTCATGTAACCCAGTCTCCCCTACGCATTTGATATCTAAAACTTACAAAAAACATGAATGAGCCATACTGCTTCTGGAGTACCAAGATGGAGTCAATAAAAAGAGTCACGTTAAAAAATTGCTACTGAAATTTATATTGATTTTTGCAAATGCATAAAATAAACTTTTATGATGTTCAAATATAAATCAACATATTGATACATTGCACTAATTATTAACTTGTACTAATTTTCAAAGAGTATAACACACATTCACCATGTTATCTATCACTAAATGTTTTAAAAAAAAGCACAAGTTTTCTTTCTTGAATTGTAAAGAAATTTTTTAAAAAGAACTTGAACCGTCAATGTAATTCAAAGAAAATAATATTATATTTAACATAAATTCAATTAATGCGAATTGGGAATAGAAAAAAAACTGTTAGAAAATTATAAAGACGTAGTCTATCAAAAGAAAATTAACTGATTATTTTAAGAGATATGCAAATAACGTTCTAATAAAACAAATATACGACAGGAAATTTTGAAGAAAATTAGTAAAAATCATTGTAAAGGTGTAGGATTTAATTAAATCGTCTTGAGAGTAGAGCGATATATTATCTCAAAAATGCTGACACAAAATTAATTAAGCTTCAATTTTTAAAAGTACGTCACTTAAGGCTGATGGGAATAAAATATTCGGAACTTCAAAAATGTTTGAATATGATTTAAGAAGAATTAAAACAGAGGAATGTGTGTATTTATATAAAAATGAAAGAGCATTCGTTCAAATGTTAAGACATTTTACAAAATAGTTTTGAAAATATATTAATATATCTTGAACTAGATAATGATGTAAAATTAATTAAATATCTATTTTTAAAAATGAAGAAATCTATTTCTTTTTTATCAGTAAATAATATAAATTATTAAAATTGCAAAATATTGTTAAGAAGCGATTAAATAAAAATTTAAATACCTATTGAAATTTTATTAAGAGCAACTAAGTATGAAAATATTTAAATTGTAAATTGAGCATTATGAAATTTGATTAATGAAAATTGCTTGAGTTTCTTTTTTTCTAATACATAGTAATAATTTGAGAGGAATAATGACGTATAACATCTGGCAGTTTATTCACACATGGTTTTTGCTAAAGATATAAAGAAGCAAATTTTTATAACAAATTATTATGTTTAATGGATCTCGTTTTTTTAAAAAGCTCTTAACATTCTTGTAGACAAAGTTAACAAGAAAGAAAAAAAAATGTGTCCAGTATAGATAATGAAATACTTTCCTATATTTTCTGAATACTTTAAAAAAACTTAACCACTTAGTAAGGTAAAGAAGGTACATGGGTAATGGTTTTCGAAAATGCATGACACTTCTGAAAACCAGACTTAAGAAACTGCTGCACACAGCTGAAAGACTTCTCCATTTGTCTTGTGCAGATATATATAAGCTACATATTTTTATACATTCTATATACTATGATAAAATTTAATTTAATTTAAACTAATTGTTGGAGGCCACCGTAATACTTACCCATCATGGATATGCATAGCATAATATATGAAAACATAACATATGTAGACAAATTATAAAATGCATCACAGTTCCAAAATAAAATATAAACGTATATTTAAGTATTTTCAACACATTTTCATGCTCTATTAATGAATTTCTGATGAACCAATTTCGATAAATTGTATGAAACGCCAAACTATTCAAGTAGAACTGAATTGCGTAAAAGAAACATCCTTATAACTCCAAAAACAATAATCATATTAACTAACAGTTTACTGCTTCAGATTAAGCGTCTCATTTCCAATTAAAATATATCTTTGAATTGAAATTTGAAGAAAATACAGGGTCATGAAAAATCGAAGAATGTGGAAAAGAAGATTACAAATAACTCGGCAATTATTAATCCGACCGACTTCGTTTTTTATGCAAAATGTGTATATTTTATTTCCTTTTTACGTCCACTCCTTAAAATAAAGGAAATTCGAAAACTTTTATTTACCTTTCATCAGAACGAATTTTTCGAGAGTCCGAAAAAAATAGTTCCGTATAATCGAGGTTACTGATATTAAATAGGCTTCGTCCCATCCTTACATACTAAGCACTACAAAATTTCAAATCTCTATTTCAATTTGTTCGGGAGATAGAGCGGTTGCAGACAGACAGACACAGACGCACGGACGGCAACATTTTTTTTTTTTTCTAAAAATATGTCTTTCGGAATCTCCAATGTCCGAAACGTGTAAATCTGTCAAAAAAAAAAAAAAAAAAAAAAAAAAAAAAAAAAAAAAATTTCGATTTTCAAAACGATTGCAAGACTATTCCTATACTTCATATGATGGGTAAATAAAACACACAACGCAATTGAAAATTGTTTTTTTTATTTCTATCAATGAACCGAAGACGTACTTAAATTCTTTTGAACAGCACTATATATTACTTACCCATCATACGTAATACAGGGTAAGTCTTGAAATCGATTTGAAAAAAATTGACCGATTGACTCGTTTCAGACACTGAAGATTTAGAAAAACATTTTTAGATCAAAATTTTGCCGTCCGTCTGTCTATCTGTCTTTCTATTTGTAAATTCTCTATTTCCCGAACAAATTGAGATAGAGACTTGACATTTGGTGTGTACTTACTAGTAATGGAAAAAAGCCTATTGAGTAACAGTGACCTCAAGTATCAGGAACTGTTTTTTTCGGACTCTCGAAAAATTCTTTCTGAAGAAAGATATAAAAATCTTTAAAATATTTTAAGGGGTGGAGATAAAAGGCAATAAAATAACAGGCAATAATGTTTTGTATAACGTGCGAAGTCGATCGCATTACTAGTTGCCGAGATATTTGTATTTCTGTTTTCGACGCTCTTAGATTTTTTATGATTCTCTATTTCATTCAAATTTCAATTCAAAGATACATTTTAATTACAAAATGAGACACTTAATCCGACACAGCAAACTGTTTGTAAATATTATTATTTTTGGAGTTATAAAAATGTTTCTTTTACTCAATTCGGTACTACTTGAGTTTTCTAAAGAAGTTTCTGTATACCACTTACTAAGCAAATAATTTAATTGAAGCGAAAACGCGCTTGAACTAGTAAAATCAAACAGCCAGAAATTCTTTTCGATAAGATGGACTTAACAGATTTTTTGCATAACCCTATGTTATGACCTTTTTTATATGCTACAAACATATTTGTGTTTATTAAATGCGGTCGAGTTTGAAAGTACATAACTCAAATAATGATAATAATAAAGCTTTAAACAATACGACGCCCTCTCTGTAATACTTACGAATCCGTTTGGGTACTCCTATATATAGCACAATGATATTTTTTGCACAGTATATTATGTGAAAAATTAATTATGATATAAATGCATACTATAACAGAAGACAAAATTTCAGCAATTCCATATAGACAACTCTTCATATACAGCATTGCATAAAAAATCTTTTATGTGTCCTTGTAAATGAACGACAAATGTCATACACATTGTATTCTATACTGAAAGCATTTTACTGTAAAATTTAGTATGTATATTAATTTCATCGTGTTTTTAATAGTGCAAAATAATTAAAATACGCTGTGAAAGATTTCGCCAGTTGATTTTTTAAAGACTCTTGATACTGTGATTGTATTTACTAATGATAATTGCTTTGTAATCCCAGTATGCCTATCCTTTGCGTACTACGAATAACGTCGTCTAAAGTAACAAAGGTTTTGTACATCCTAAAAATGTATGTAAATTTCTCTTTATTTAAATTTGTGCAGAATATTGAAATACACTTGAAAAGACACATAATGTAACTGTATACTTTTAAGCTCTTCTGAGTATTAACTATGAACGATGCATACTTCTCATTCAATACTGAACATGCCGTGGTAAGCAAACATAAACCTATACTAATAAAAGAACAAAACGCTCTGTCTGTGTGTGTGTGTGTGTGTGTGTGTGTTTCTGCGATGGCTAGCAAAATCTACAGCATGTACAAGGCTCAAAATTTTTTTAGAGTAGCCCAAATCTCTCTTGATGTACATGAGATTCAGAATTTCGAAATTCCAATTATTAACTAATTAATTAAAATCGAGAGGTCACTCTCATAAAAAATCAACTTTTTCCCATTTCTTTCCCTTTCGTTTCTTTACGGTTGATTGGTTGCATAAAATTTTCACGATTCCAATTTGAGATTTTGACATTTCAAAAGTGACTGTTTTTTTTCCTCCAAAGACATTTAAAATTCATAGACTAGCAACATGTCAGTTTAACTGTGGATTTTTGAACACAGCTGTTGTACGACAGATCGTTGGTACTTCGTGCTTTAGAATCACTGGTAAAAATATGACCCATTTGCTGCAGCGTCACTCCACAGCTTTAATAGAATATTTTTTTTATGATCAATGAGAATGCTCCATAGCACAATAAAGTAACCGTTTTCTATAAAATCGGTGGAGTGATGCTGCAGCAAATGGGTCAAACTTTTAACAGTGATGTATGTGTGGTTAGCTATGTTGCAGTATATAGTATATATATATATATACACTATATGGCCATTGATTATTGGACACTTGCGATTTTAGACATTTTACTAAATATCTAGAAAAATTCATGAGGAATCATCTCGAAACTCTTAGTGTATAAATATGATAGTATACGTCATATATCTCCATGAAGATTTTTCACCGAAACTCCATAGGGGACCGTCAACAAATTAAAAAAGAATGAATATCTTTTGAATAACCCTGTCAAAACTACTGTAGCAAAAGCGCTCAAACAAAAAATTATGATTGAATGCCTTATTGTTATACACTGTGTACATTTGTATGCAAATAGCATGCATACTCGCAGAGTAATTAAGGTTTCTATAAAAATGGTCCCAAATTTTTCCAAGTTTTTCCCTTATAATTTTCAGAGTTCTTAATATAAAATAATATTTTTTTTTTAGAAAATATGACAAATAACATTGCACACAGTACCCTGTAATCAGAATTAAAAATAATAAAAATTGTATGAAAAATGAGTAGGTTTACTAAATAATTTTTTACTGCGCATGCGTCAAAGATATCAAAATTTCATTTGCATATTATGTTAGCTAAATGTATAGAACAGCTTTTGTAAAAGTCTCAAAATCATAGCTTGAAAATTCTTAAAGTAATCGTCCATAGATAAAGGACAAAATCCGTTGTTTCCAAAATGAAGCAAAAAAAAGAGGGATTTTATCCAGATGTATTAGTACATCCCGTATTGTTTATTGTATATTGACACTAATCAATGAATATATGGATACAACCCCTCTTGTTTTTGCTTCATTTTGAGAATAACGGATATTCAACTTATTCAATTGACGATTATTTTCAGATTTCTGACGATTGCTTTCTGCTTTTTGTAAATATGAAAAAATATAAATATTATTTATTTATTTATTTATTTTAAATTATTTTCTACATCCTTAAAATGATTCCTTCTAATATTCAAATAATTATTTGCAATTTCAACATAGAAAAAGCACTTGAAATAATTGTTTCAGCATGTTAATCATAATAATTGATATAAAACTACCAGTTTTCATACGCTATATTTTTCTTAACTCTATTTCTACCGATGCCAGATGACACTTTTTAACAGGTTTTCATTCATGTTTTTGTGATTTTTATTGAAATTTAATTAATAATTATTTTTTAATGCATTGAAGATTTTTTTTTTAAGCGTGTTACATTCAAAAACTATTGATAGCGAAATCAATAACAACAACAACAAAAAATAAATCTGTAATTTGATATCCGTAGAAATAGCACAATAAATTAATAGACAGAAAAAATCAAAAGTTTCAGAATAACAAATTGCAGAAGTAGAAACATTTGCTAGTCTATTTTATTTTATCTTAATAGTATGAAAAATTATTGTACATTTTAGAATCGAAATAGTTTGAACTTTTTTAGGTGTATTGCATTATAATCGTATATTTCATTCATAGTAATTAGTATCATACAACTAATGTCGATAAAATATAATTACTTAACCCAGGAGAACCCGCACTTATCAGGGTATGAATAGTTTTATCTGTGCCACCAAGAAAATATTATAACAGTCACTTTATTAAGACGGAGACAATTCTTAGAAATTTTGCGATAAAATAAGTTGAAGATTACTTAAAAAAATTGGTGGTTACAATTGTAAAAATCATACGCACTCCGGGTCTTTTAGGCCCTGCGCGCGTCCTCCCGGGTTTTACTTTTTATCTCTAATATTTTTATAGCTGTTGTGTAATAAATGATCACTAGTGACTTAAGATTCAAAATGCACATTAAATTGTAAATTAATTTCATTTTTGTCAATAGTAATCAAAATCTTTAAATTCAGTCAATTAATAATCTTTATTAATTAAAGAATACAAAAAGTATTATGCATAATGCAAGAGATTATATTTTTATATAAATTTTACTTCGGTAATACGTTGCACATTTAAGTTGAAATATTACTTTAGTAATTTTAACTCTTAAAAAATACTGTTACAAATATTGCTCTCAAACTTTACGTAGTTTGATTAAAAATATATATAGATATATATTTATTACTTTTAACACAGTTATTATAATTGGTAAACAAATCACACGCCTTGCGAATTTTTCCAGCAGAATTAAAAAGTGAATAAATGTGGGTTCGAACCGGGGACTTTTGTGAGAGTTGCCGATGCTCTACCAATTGAACTACTATCCTGGATAAATCTGGCAGACCCAAATCAGCCAAAGAACTAGAGTTACATACTAAGTATTGCTAACTAATGCCAGACTGACAATTTAAATTAAAGATCCGTGATTCGGATCCAGCCCTGGAGGCTTTTTTACCCATTTTGTAAAATTACATTAAAGGAAATTTTTTTGGACGTTATTGGTTAGAAGTAGTAACAATCTATAGTGCTTTACATGTGGGCTGATAACTTTGGAAGTTAAAGTGAGCAAAAGTTTTCAAAAAGAGCACAAATATACATTTAATACACACAAAAAATTGTAATAATTTATTAAAAAAGAAAGAAAATGTATAGTTTTATTTTATATGGCAACAAGTGAAAAGAAACAATTAGTATTTCGTTCGTTATAAATACAATTAAAGTTATGCCATTTTCAGAATATGGAGAAGAAAATGTACATGTATTTCTAAAAGAGAATGTTATGAATTTATTAAACACAACACAAGCTGCTACAACTGTAAGATAGTGTGAAGAAATTTTAATTTTTAACTTAATTTAGAAGACAGTCTCCACGCTGTCTGTATTCAAATTATACATCTCTGTTCATAAATTAGAGTTCGGATTACAAAACATTTCTAACATAAAGAAAATAGATTATAATTTGAGACGACCCTGTTTCTTGAAAATTAAGTGTATAATGATTTGCGGTCTTGCTTTAAGTCTACAAATCAAATAGAACGAAAAGACATGTCAAGCATATGAGTTTGTTCTTAATGCAATTTTATTTCGCGATCAAAAAACATTTTTTTTTCAATTTACACATTAAAGCATAACATAAAGCTATGTACACAAACGTCTGGATAGTTTAAATATTACAGAAAAATATGTGTTTTGCATGTTATGCATACATATGTGTAAAAACAGAATATTACACACAAATGTGTGTATTCTGTATATAACAAAAATATATGTGTATTTTGCATATCACACAGCATTATGTGTATTTTCTTATTACACAAAAACATATGTAAAAATAGAAGTACAGTAGAACCCCGATAATTCGAATTATCTGGGACCATACCCAATCCGGATTATCCGGAGAATAAGAAACAAAATGGAATAAAATAAAACATACTTACAGAAATCACCTTTATATTAAACTTATTGAATAATTAGAGACAGTAAAAATGTTTCCTTTGCTTAATTCTTCACATTAGGCGTGTATTTTGGCAATTTACACACAAATTTACACATATAGACATATCGTTTCTGTATCATCGATTTATACATTTTTGTGTGTAAATTTACACATTTTTTTAGAGTGTAGTGAGTGTGCTCAGAAGTCTTTGTTAAAAAATAACAATTTATACTAAAAAATTTGATTATTCTCGCATTGGGGATTTCGCTACGCCGAGTTAGACAAGCAAACAATAAAGATCTTCGTAATAATTTGAGGTTTAAAGTAATATCAGGTTCTTCAAATTCTTGACTAAAATTCACTTGTCTAATAAAATTTTATTGCTACCCTTTAAGATACCTTATTATAATTTTATCGAAATAATGAAATATGCTTAATTTAATTTTTTATAATTTTATATTATCTATATGTTTTAAACTCAAGATCGTTTTTAGTCATTTATTCAGGATTTTCTACTAGACAAGTTTTACTAATATTTTTTTTTTATTGGAAGCCTTTAGTTTGCAGATGTGCCAAAACTAGCTTTATTTAGGGGTCGGAACTTAAAAAGTGAAAACGGAACCATTATAATATCATTATCGTGTTTGCCTGTCCGTCTGTCACAGCCATTTTACTCATACACTATGAAGCGTGGAAAGTAATAAAGACTGTTGAACCATATATTTACATGTTATGAAACATTTACAAATACATAAAGCAGTGACGTAGGGGGCTAATTCAATTACTCCGAGAAAAAATATTTTCTTTGTATACCGTGTGGGTTATCTTTTGAAAGCTTTCGTTACGCTGAATTCAAAAATATATTTATTTTATTTATTGTGATTTCAGAGAAATAGTGCAAAAATATGTCCCCCCCCATCCAATTCCGAATCTACTGAAACTAAAATTATGAAAACATTACATGCTATATATATCACTTGAAACCTTGAAGGAAAATTGTAGCGATTAATTTAAATTGTAGTTTTCGAGAAAAGTACATTTTTCTCTTACACATAATTTTCGATTTGTAGGAATTGAGTTAAGGTGTTGAGGAGCGTCGGAAATACCTATTGTAGCAGAAATATAAAAGCATTGTTGATAATCATTTCTGAAAGAATTCGTCTATAATTATCCGGGATATTAACACTTAAATACAGGGAAGATTAGAATATGACGGGTATATAATTAATGACGGGAGCCGTGAAATTTGCATACCATCGGATTTTAAAGCCTAGATGACAACTTTTAATAATATATTTATGTAACGCAATACCTAGTGGCAGCATAAAATCAACAAACTTCATATTGTTGCAAACATACAAATTTAATTAGAATCGCACAAATCAGTGTTTTTAAGCGTAAAATATTTAAAAAATATGTTAATATTAGCAGCAGGATATTTTTTAACGTATCATTTGCCTTATATAATGCAAAAAGTTCCTTACTTCGGATATACTGGCCAATACGTTACGAAATTTTTGGTAATAAAATGGCTCTTTTTATCCTTTTCTATCTTTATTATTTTTATGCATGCGAATCCTTCATAAATATTATGAGGCTTGCGACAAGTTTGCATTAAGTGGGTCTTTCACTACGAACCTTGAGTATTTAAATGTTAATTAAAAATACCTATTCCTGAGGGAAAAATCCTTGATTTAAAGTTAATTAAGTAAAATATCACATACTGTGGATTGAAGATATACACTGGTGTCCAAAAGTTAAGCATAATTGGTAATTAAGTAATTATTTTTAAGTAATGAAAGAAATATGAATCGGAATGTGCTGAAACTCCAGGTGTGTAAACAAAATAGTACGCGTCACATATTTTCGCGAAGAGTTTTCCCCGAAATCGAACAGGGGACCGTCAACAAATTGAAAAAGAACGAAGATCTTTTGGATAACCCTGTCAAAACAAATGTAGCAAAAGCGTTCAAACTGTACATTATGATTAATCGGCCTATTTTAATGTACTGTGATAATTTTTACAAGGATAGTATGTATACTCGTAGAGAAATTAAGGTTTTTATAAAAACAGTCCTAAATTTTTCCAAGTTTTTTGCTTATAATTTGCAGAGTTCTTATTATAAAATAATGTTCTTTTCTGAAAATATGACAAACATCATTGTACACAATACCCTGTCATCAGAATTTAAAAATAATAAAAATTGTGTGAAAAATGAGTATGTTTAGTAAATAATTTTTCATTGCGCATGCGTCAACGATATCAAAATGTCATTTGCATATTGTGTTAGCTAAATGTATAGAGCAACTTCTGTAAAAGTTTCAAAAACATAGCTTGAAAATTCTGAAAATGGGAGCCTTTAGAATCAACTCAAAATTCATTATTCCTAATGGAAGCAAAAAAAATCAGGGGTTTTACCTAAATATAGTTGCACGTGCAATATTGTGTAGGCACTAAACAATGGAATATGGATACAGCCCCTCATCTTTTTGCTTCATTTAGGGAATAAAGGATTTTGAGTTGATTCTATAATCTCCCATTTTCAGAATTTTCAAGCTATGTTTTTGAAACTTTTACAGAAGTTGCTCTATACATTTAGCTAACACAATATGCAAATGACATTTTGATATCGTTGACGCATGCGCAATGAAAAATTATTTACTAAACATACTCATTTTTCATACAATTTTTATTATTTTTAAATTCTGATGGCAGGGTATTGTGTACAATGATTTTTGTCATATTTTCAGAAAAGAACATTATTTTATAATAAGAACTCTGCAAATTATAAGCAAAAAACTTGGAAAAATTTAGGACTGTTTTTATAAAAACTCTAATTTCTCTACGAGTATACATGCTATCCTTGTAAAAATTAACACAGTACATTGAAATAAACCAATTAATCATAATGTGCAGTTTGAACGCTTTTGCTACATTAGTTTTGACAGGGTTATCCAAAAGATCTTCGTTCTTTTTCAATTTGTTGACGGTCCCCTGTTCGATTTCGCGGGAAAATCTTCGCGAAAATATGTGACGCGTACTATTTTGTTTACACACCTGGAGTTTCAGCACATTCCGATTCATATTTCTTTCATTACTTAAAAATAATTACTTAATTACCAATTATGCTTAACTTTTGGACACCAGTGTAGTTTTCACACAAATGTTATTTAAGTTTAAGGCTTTTAGATTTGTAAATGACTTAAATTTATTTAAAAGAAAACATATGTGCGATGAAAGAAATAACGCATGATCATTATTTTTTGGACGGATAAGATGTTACATTACAACTAATAATTATTGTAAATGATATTTTATTGACTTTGTTGCGAAATTAAAATTTTTAAAAGCTTTTTCTTTTGTCTTAATAGTCTAGTTTTTGAACGGTAAATAGACTCTGTAGTTGTATGCGCACGAAATCTTAAATTTAATGCCATAAGGCAATCAGTTTAAAATCCCTGTACATCGTGAAAAAAGTCTAAAATTAAATTCATTAAATTAATTATATATAATATTACAAAGTGCATTTTTAATATTAAATATAAATAGGTATGTATATATTCGTACAAAATATTAAGTTTTTGATGCCATAAAACAATCACTTTAAATTCTGTGAATTTTTAGAAAGAAGTCCATAATTAAATCCATTGAATCGATTTTACATAACATTACAAAGTGCTTTGTTTCATTTAATGTGAATATTTATATATCTAAGCATACAAAATCTTAAGTTTGATGCCATAAAGCAATCATTTTAAATCCCTTGTGCATTTTTCATTAGAATAATTCTGGAATTAAGTTCATGAAATTAAATTTATATAATATTAGAAGACGTATTTTTTAATATCATATGAACAAAGTGTATTTATATTTTAAAATATTCGTCTATAGTTAAATATTTACTAAAAAACTAAGATTATATAAAGAAGAATGTTGTTATTATTTCAATGTTGTTGAATTCTGAATTATAAGAGAATAAATGCGAGAATATCACATTGATTTAGTTTTAAAAATACATTGTTAACATTATTTTAAATGAAAATAAATATAGGAATAGGTCTTAATTTGATGTTGCAACAGATAAATTGTATTTATGTGCTTATAATTTAGAGTTGGGCATTAAATATTAAGAAAAACAAACATTTCTTTATAAATTGATCGCTTAAATACAAAAAATAGTAAATATTAAAAAAAATTTTAAGGATAATTATAATTTGATAAACAAATTTCCTATTATTTTCGAGTTTTATAATCAAAGTTTTTCTTTTAAATTCCTTCTGAAAGAGAAAACAACTAATTTCTCGAACTTCCGTGTTTACTAATTAAATGTGGTTGAGTTATTAAATTAGTCTGTTTCTCATTTCAATTTTCTGTATTCAGTGTGACAAGTTCTAAGTGAAACTGTAAAGTTTTTTCGCTGTAATTTTCTCTGCGGAAACCTTTTAAATTCTGTGCATTTTCTTACGAAGATATTTTGAAAGTTAATTGTTACTAAACAAACACGTAAGTAGTTTAAATCTATGAACACTGCTAAATAAATCTGATTTTCTGCTTATTTTTCTGTTGCTTTTCCGTATAACTTTAGGTATAAAAGTTTAAATATGCTGGAAGCATTCTTGTTTCTTATATTTGTATTTTACTAAAATAATGTACATATACTTAAAAAGTACAATATAGCTATTTGATATTGTTGGTACTGTTATTTCTATTTTTAAAATTATAGAATTTAGTGTGCCGATGCAACAGATAAATTTTATTTATGCGTTTATAATTTAGTGGTGGACATCAACTGTTAAGAAAAACAAACATTTCTTCATAAGTTGTTCGCTTATATGCTAAAAATAATAAACATTTAGAAACTTTTTAAAGGTAATTATAATTTGGCAAACAATTTTAGCTGTTTACCTTATATTTTCGAGCTTCAAAATCAGAGTGTTTCTTTTAAATTCTTGTGAATGAGAAAATAATTAATTTCCAAAAGTTCCGTGTTTACTAATTAAACGCGGTTGAGTTATTAAATTAGTCTGTTTCCCATTTCGATTTTCAGAAATCTGTATTTTAATAAGAGAATTTACTCTAAGTGAAACTGTTAAAGATTTTTCGCTACAATTTTCTCTGCGGAAATCCTTTTAATTCTGTGTATTTTCTTACGAAGATAATTTGCAAGTTAATTGTTAATAAAGAAACACGTAAGTAGTTTAAATCTTTGAACACTGCTAAATAAATCTGATTTTCAACTTATATTTCTGGTGCTTTTCCGTATAATTTTAGGTATAAAAGTTAAAATACACTGTTAAAAATCTTGCAGCATTTTGTACAGTCATTTTACCGTTTTCTGAAAAACCAGTAACATAACCGTAATTTAACTCTATTCTGACCATAAAATTGTAATAATATGTTCAGAATAACGTAAAAAGACGGTTGTTTTACTTTTTTTGTAGAAAACGGTCAAATGACTGGATAAAATGCTGCAGAGTTTTGACAGTGTATGCTGGAAGCATTTTTGATTGTTATCCTTGTGTATCACTAAAAATAATGTACATACACTTTAAAAGAACAATAATGTTATTCGTTATTGGTGTTGTTGTTATGTATATTCTTAAAATTATAGATTTAAATAAGCCGATGAAACAGATAGATTGGATTTATGCGTTTATAATTCAGTAATGGACATTAAATATTAAGAAAAACAAACATTTCTTTATAAATTGTTCATTTGAATTCTAAAAATAATAGATATTTAGAAAATTTTTAAAGGTAATTATAATTTGTTAAACAGTTTTAAATGTTTTTCTTATACTTTTGAGCTTCAAAACTCGAATATTTCTTTTAAATTCCTTGTGAAGGGAATCAATTAGTTTCCCGAACTTCCGTATTTACTAATTAAATGTGGTTAAGTTATTAAATTAGTGTGTTTCCCATTTCAGTTTTCAGCAATCTGTGTTTTAATAAGAGAAAATACTCTAAGTAAAACTGTCAAAGCTTTTTCGCTGTAATTTCCTCTGCGGAAACCTTTTAATTTTTATCAATTATTGTTGTTACAATTATTTTTATTCTTAAACTTATTAATATTTTGCAGTATAGAATGTATGCTTATTAAAAATGCACTGTAAGTGAAATAAAACAGACATTTTATAATCCAGAAAATATATAATATAATGATGAGTTAAAAATTAGAAAAAAGTTTTTATGTTACCCACGATTCCGAAAAGAATTTACTTATTTATGAAATTACAATAGATAAACTGTATTTATGAGTTTATAATTTAATATTGGGTATTAAATATTATGAAAAACAAACATATCTGTATATATTTTTAAATTAAATATTAAAAATAGTACATATTTAGAAACTTTTACAGGCCATTGTAATTTGTGAAACATGTTTGGCTGTTTTGCTTAAATTTTTGAGCTTCAAAATCAGAGTGTTTCTTTTAAGTCCCTTATGAATCAGAAAATAATTAATTTTCAAAACTTCCATGTTTACTAATTAAACGTGGCTGAAATATTAAATTAGTCTGTTTCCCACCTCATTTTTCAGCAATCTGTGTTTTAATAAGAGATAGTACTCTAGGTGAAACTGCCAAAGTTTTTTCACTGTAATTTCCTCTGCGGAAATCTTTTAATTTTTGTGTATTTTCTTATGAAGATATTTTGCAGTTAATTGTTTCTAAAAGAACACGTCAGTAATTTAAATCTATGAACACTGTTAAATAAATATAATTGTCTGCTCATATTTCTGGTGCTTTTCAGTATGATTTTAGGTATAAAAGTTTAAATATGCTGAAAGCATTTTTGTATTATACAATAAACAATAAAAATAATGCACTTATACATAATTTACAATATTATTATTCATTATTGTTGTTACTAATAATTTTATTTTTAAAATTATTGATATTTTGTAGTACAGGATGTATGATAATTAAAAATGCACAGTAAGTGAAAAAAAAGACATTTTGTAATCCAGGAAATTATAATATAATGATGAGCAAAAAATTACAAAAAAAGTTTTTAAGTTACCCTCGATTCCGAAAAGAATTTACTTATTTATGAATCTACAACAGATAAACTGTATTTCTGCATTTATAATTTAATATTGGGTATTAAATATTATGAAAAACAAACATATATTTATATATTTTTAAATTAAATATTAAAAATAGTACATATTTAGAAACTTTAGAAGGTAATTATAAATTGGCAAACAATTTTAGCTGTTTTCCTTAAATTTTCGAGCTTTATAGTCAAAGTGTTTCTTTTAAATTCCTTCTGAATGAGAAAACAATTTATTTCTGGAACTTCCGCGTATACTAATTAAATGCGGTTGAGTTATTAAATTAGTCTGTTTGCCATTTCAGTTTTCAGCAATCTGTGTTTTAATAAGAGAAACTACTTTAAGTGAAACTGTCAAAGCTTTTTCGTTGTAATTTTCTCTACGGAAACCTTTTAATTTCTGTGTATATGCTTACAAAGATATTTTGCAAGTTAATTATTACTAAACAAACACGTAAGTAATTTAAATCTACGATCACTGCTAAATAAATCAGATTTTTCTACTTATATTTCTTGTGCTTTTCCATAGAACTTTACGTAAAAATGGTTAAATATGCTGAAAGTATTTTTGTTTGTTATACGTGTATTTTACTAAAAATAATATACACATATTTAAAAGTACTATATATTATTCTTTACTGTTGGTATTGTTATTTTTATTCTTAAAATCTTTAATTTTAATGTATTCATGCAAATTGTACTTATATAATAATAAATATAATAATAAATTGTACTTATTTGTTTATAATTTGGTATTAGATATTAAATATTAAGAAAAACAAACATTTCTTTATAAATTATTCACTTAAATACAAAAAATAATAAATATTTAGAAACTTTTTAAAGGTAATTATAATTTGGCAAACAATTTTAGCCGTTTTCCTTGCATTTTTGAGCTTTGTATTAAAAGCGTTTCTTTTAAATTCCTTCTTAATGAGAAAATTAATATCTCGAACTTCCTTGTTTGCTAATTAAATGCGGTTGAGTTATTAAATTAATCTGTTTCCCATTTGAGTTTTTAGCAATCTGTATTTTAATAAGAGAAAGTACATTAGGTGATACTGTGAAAGCTGCTGTAAATTTCTCTGTGTAAACCTTTTAATTTCTGTGTATTTTCTTACGAAGATATTTTGCAAGTTAATTGTTAATAAACAAACACGTAAGTAGTTTATATCTATGAATACTGCTAAATAAATATTATTTTTAAATTTACATTTCTGGCCTTTTTTCATATAATTTTAGGTAAAAATGTTTAAATGTGCTGAAAGCATTCTTGCTTTTTGTACTTGTATTTTATTAAAATTAATTCACAAACACTTAAAAGTATAGTATTATTATTCATTATTGTTGTTATTGTTATTTTTATTCTTGAAGTTATTAATATCTACTTATAATAAAATGCGTCCGAAGAAATGTGTAGAACGGTTCCAGGTTGTGCCACTCCTATTTGGATTCAACCGTTGCTAGACGCCACGTTAGGCTTAATTGAAAACATGCTAAAATGATGCTTTTAAAATTTCTTCCACTTGAAATAATATTTTTTCAGAATATTTTCATATAAAACATATATATCAAACCCAATTATAATACATAAAGATAACAGTGGAAAAGTTTTTTATTATCTGAGTATGATCGTATAAATTTTGTTTTCTATTTAAATAAATAAGCTCTTTTTCCCTTCAAGTTGTTATGGATATATAAGATATCATCATGACTGCATTAGTATAACTGAAAATTATTTTTTCACATGGTCTTAAATTAAAACTTTATCTGCTTTGATGCAATGCATGCAAATAAATCAAAATTGCTCTTAAATTAAAAGTTGATGATTTTTATTTAGTTTATGATATTATATATTCCTCACATTTAAATGGCATTTGATAAAAAATACAAATTTCGTTTACAATGTAAGTAAATTTCGAATGGAGATAATCTAAGCTTTAAAAACTGTTAGATTTAATTTAAAATTTTACCAAAGAAACAATAATAATAATTTTGGTTTTTATAACTTACGGATTGAATTTTTAAAATTGCAAGCTGAAGTTTTTAAAAATTGATTTTGATTTAAATCAATGCCTCCTACTATAGAAAATAGCAGTATTTTCTATAAGAAAATACGATAAAAAAAAGTTGTTTTGTGTATATTAACTGCGTATAGATGGCAACAAATCTAAATTTAAAAAGAAAACACAAAGCTTCATAATCGATGCCTAAAAGCATCGAACTAAGAATCTATCATACACCCACGACTAAAATCGCTGCCGAATCATAATAAAGAATGTATTTTAAAATTTTAAAAACTTCAATATTTAATTTAAATGTTTTATGAAATCTTCAGAAATTGAGTTTTATTTTGCCAATTATTATTATTATTGTAATAAATACTGTTCTTTGTTTTGAAATTAAAATTTGTTCAAAAACTAAATATCAAGTAAAAAAAAAATCATTTGTAGAAATTTATTGCTATTTTTAAAATGTTCTTTTTTACAAAACAAACTCTTCAAAAATAAAATCTGCATTCTGTTTGTTTGTATGAAGTATTAAAAAGATGAAATGCAAGTGAAAATTACGTCATTTTTGACGGGGTTATATACTAGTTTTACAATAAAGAATGTATGTTTTTAAAAATGCACTGTAAAAAAAGATATTCCAGGAGAATATAATGTATTATCTTATCCAGCAATATATAATGTAATAATGAACGAAAAACTAGGAAAACTGTTTTAAGATTCCCATGAATCCAAAAAGAGTTTATTTACTTATGAAACAATCACAGATCTATGAAACCAATAAAGATGATTTCATGATTTATCTCCACATTTATAAAAAATATAAAAAGTTTCTTGTTTGTCATTGATTTTTAGAGATGTTTTGGAGTTCCTTTTATTAAATTCTACCAATCTTCGCCCGCTACGCTGGTCGGTTTCCCTAAAGGGATCTGGAATAAGACGAACTACATCTAGTAAAGATTTAAATAAAAATAATATCTAATCAAACATCCATAATTGTTGTCTTATTCATATAATCTTACATTATTCTGTTCAAAGTTGATGCTAACGACATAATGGACAAAATATATGTAAAATGACTGAAGTACCAATGTTTAAATATTTTTTAGTAGGTGTCTTATCTTGAATTTTCCTCTTTTACCTAAACCTGCTGCTGAGATATAGCGAAATATCCCAGAGGCGCACGAGGTGTATAATATGAAAAAAAGATCAGAAAGCTTTTCAATGATATATCACATGAGAGATGTAAGCCAAATTTAGAGAATCGCCCCCTCCTTTTCTGGGCTCTAACTATCACATCTCCTCGATATAATTTCCCCCCTCTCTTTGAAATTTTCAAATACTTTAACTATTATTTATCAAAGGACCCCGTAAAAAAATCCGATCTGTAATGATAAAACGCTACAATTTCAAATTTTTTTAAAAACTGCTCTCACGGGGGGGGGGAGGTCAAGTAGTAGTTTATAATGTGAAAGAGCGGTTCGACAGCTTTCCGATGATATGTCCAAAAAATTATGGAATTTTTACCCCCACTCTAACCCCCTGGGGAGTAGAAATTTTAAAAACACTGAAAAATGTCATTAAGTATTTTTTATTGAATTAATTTCAGCCGTTTTACGATACTGCTTAAAACGGCTGTTGAGATGTGCAAAAAGTTCTAAATTGCTCGAATGCCCCTTTTAACCCCCTCAGAGGGGGCAATTTCTAAAATCGCTTAAAATATGTTTTTAATTATTTTTTAGTAGATTTATTTTCTGGAATTTCATGCTGCTACCTTAAACGGATGCTGAGATATAGGAAGATGCTCCAGAATTTTCGCACCCCCCAGTTTTTCCCCCTAGAGGGGTAATTTAAAGAAATCCCCTCTTAGTGCACACTTACATCATAAAAAGTGTATTTTCCCCAATTTTCATGTTTCTATGCTTAATAGTTTGGGCTGTGCGTTGATTGTCAGTCAGTCAGGACAAACTATTTTATCTACGTATAGATTATTCAGACTTTTTAACTGAAAATAAAGGTTATTTTTTAAATGATCATTTTATCAATTTATAAAAACAGATGTTTTTTGCTCAAGAAACATGAATTGAAAACAAAATTGATAAATTAACAACATTAATATTGATAATGAAATTAATGTGTATATAGGGTCATTCCAGGCGAAATGAGCAAATTAGCTGTGGCTGCCATGTCACAGATTTGAATGAAAATTGGCATATGAGTACAACATGTTTATTTATGAAGAAATGCAAAATAAGAGATTACAGGACAGATTGTTTAAGCATGTAAACTCACTTTAAAAGTTGATACAAATCGAGTTCTTGTTTACATGCTTTAAATTTCAATCTGTATTATTCGCGTTAGGAATGAAAAAAACTATATCATAAATTATTTTTAGATAAGAATGGATACTAAGTAAGAGATTGGCGTAGTTTAGGATTTGAATTTTTATTCCTTACTGAGAAAAAAATATAGAAAAGGAAAATTTAAAGAAGAAAATTCAATATTTCTTTTGCTCATAAAAATTTTAGGACAAGCGTTGTGACTTCAAAACTATTTGACATTTTAGATAATAGTATATATTTTGAACACAAGAAGTTTCATATATGACTTTTTTATTCCTTAATGTGAAAAAATAAATAAATTATGAAAAAAAGGACGGGAAAAGGCATTATTTCTATTGCTCTTTTAGTCATGAAGGAAATCTCTTATATCATTTTAAATTACTTGATATCAAAGATAAAAGGTCTATTTTAGATATTCAAATGCTACTTCTCGCCTTTTCTTTTTTCCTTTTTTCTTTCAGACTTATAATAAAAGCAATGAGAATTCAAGGATTAATTATCTAGCATTGTTAAAATCCAATAGATGGCAGCACTATTTTAAATTTAAATCGTACAATATTTTTAAAAAAGCGCGCTAATTCAAAGGAAAATTTGTGTGAAAATACCTTTTAGAAATCATTTTTTTTTCAATGTTAGGAATCAAAAGGCACTATTAAAAATTTTCGAGCATATTATGGACTTATTAATCTTTATGTCTGTGCAATATTCTTAGGACAGACCTATCCTTTATTCATTATTCGAGCATAAATAAGAGGAAAAAATACGATTTTGTAATTTTTTTAAGTTTCTAAATTTTTTTGAAGATGAAGGAATTAAATGATAATTATCAAACTTGGGGAATTCAATCTTCATATATAATACTGTATCATGCACCAATTTCTCACTTGTTTTATCCTTTTTTAAAATTTTTATGTTTCGAATTTTCTAAAAATCACAAATTTTCAATTTTAACAACCCATTTAAAAATAATTACGTTGTTACCATATTGCTATTGCTAAATAAATAAAAAGATAATTATTCAGAGGTTATAAAATTGCAAGCCAAATTCATTTATTTTAAATATTTTTCAAGATACGGAGCTTTAAACTTGCAACATTGGATGATTGCGCACATGCCGTTCTACATCACAAGTTTTTTATAAGTCCAAAACTGCTAAAATAATTTAATTTTTGTCAAGATATTTTGCAGAGCTCTATTTGAATCTGAATATAACCCGTGTATGAAATTTTATTAAAATCGGTTACCATGGGGCCACGACATTTTTAAAATTTTTGCTCATTTGACGTGGAATGACCCTATATATATTTATAATATATATATACCGAGTGTCCCAAAAATGACTGATGGATTTTAAAATTCAATAACTTGCAAATGGTGACAGCTATTTTTTTGCAGGAGGGTTATGTATAATGTCAGGAGTTTTTTTACCGTAATTTTTTATTTTAGTTCGAATTTCAAACAATAGTGGCGCTGACGGCGATTGAAGGCCAGGTAGACGACACTGATCACCTGGCCTTCAATCGCCGTCAGCGCCACCTATTGTTTGAAATTCGAACTAAAATAAAAAATTGCGGTAGAAAAACTCCTGACATTATACAAAACCCTCCTGCAAAAATTTTTAAAAAGCTGTCACCGTTTGCAAGTTATTGAACGTTAAAATCCATCAGTCATTTTTGGGACACGCGGTATATATATATATATACATATACATATATATATATAAACTGTAAGAAAAAACAGCAACGTTCTGTGTAAATTCAAGAAAGGTTTCTCCTTTTTAAAGATTTCTAGAACAACTTGGCAGTTTCCTGGGAAATTCAGGTTTCCTCATCTGAAACGTTTAATAATTACGATTGGCAACAGCGCAAAGCTAATGCTGGCGCCATTAATAGTTATTATTATGTGTCATGAGTGAGCGAGTCGAAAAGGATTTCCTTATATGAATGCTAAAAATTCATTGTGAAGTGCCAGGTGCGAATAAATGAACAGAAGACAAACATTTCAATCTCTAATTTCCAGACCTTTCAGGGGAAAATGCAACACCCCTTCTGACAGATTATCTTCGGCGGAATACAAAACAATGACGCGCACGAAAGAAACGCGTAGAGTCGAGTAATCTCGACCTCGAGGTAATCGAACCTCGAGTAACCTCGAGGTATTCTAAGACTTTAGTCTAATTGGGATTTCTTCGGAGAGCTGTTTAATTTAAATGAAACATATATTAATCACTTTCTCAAAAATCCTTGTTGGACATTAAAAAAAAACATTTTCTGATTCTTTATCATGCCGTATACATGCCTCAACAAAAGGAAAAATAAGCAAACGTATGCTACGAAAATGGGTAAGTTTTATTCATAAAAAAAGCGGAAAGTAATTCCATTTTTTTCCGCTAATGTTTTTTACATGCTATATTATTTTAAGAAAAAATTTGGTTTTAACAAATATTAATTTTATCTATGTTTTAATGAGTTTCAATTTATAAAGTATACATTTATGTTTGAAATGTTAAATTAATGCCAATCCATATTTACGCTAGTTTTTTCCCCGTGCATCAATATAAAATGCAGTTGTATAGATTGTTAGAGTCGGTGTTTTTACGTAGTTTATTTTCTTATATATATAAAAAACTGTAATGATATACTTTTATTTTTTTCTACAATAAATAACTAAATAATATACACATTAATATTTTTTCTTATTATTGCAATAGTCTTAAATAAAAAATTTTTGTTAAAACACACTGAATTAAGATTTTTTTAATTAATTTTTTGTCAAAGTAAGTTGAACAACGGCTATTCTTTTTCAAAAATGGATATGTATAAAAGTAGTTAAAATTTTGAGATTGCCCTATTTCTAATGCAATTTATTGATAATCATTTATAACCAAAACAAAGCTTTAAGAAAATTCTGGAAGCATATTAATTTATATTACTGTATTTACTATTGTTATATACATTGATATATATTATTTTTTGTCAAAAAAAGTTGCATAAGGGCGATATATATATGTATATATATATTTCAAAATGTGTGTGTATAAAATTCGTTAAAAAATTTAGATTATCCTATTTCTTATGTGATTTGTTGCTAATCATTTATAGCCAAAACAAAACTTTAAGAAAATTCTGGAAATATACAAACAGCAAATTCGCAGTTGCATAGGATACAGAACTAAGGTCATATCTAATAATATTCTAAATGATATATTTTTTAATATTTTAAACGTGGGTGAATTAATATATAACATTTTGACAAATTTAAATTTTAAATGAGCTTATATATTATATGGAAGTAAAAAAAAAGAATGCAACGTTTGAAGATTTCTCTAATTATCAGACAGAAATATTTAAATATAAACAGAGAAATTTAAGAAAATATTCTGAAGGATGATACTTAAAATTATTTAAAATATTTATTCTTGTTTAACAAATACATTATTAACTGTTGTATCATTTGAATGATTTCTCCGGTGATTTTAACATCTTATAGCAGAATAAATTCGAACGATATAAAATCATACATAAATGATCACTTTAATTTCACCATACAGAAAAAAACAGTGTTACCAGAAATTTTAAATTATGAATTTTACCTTATGAAGCATAGAAAATTTTCACAAATAGATGGAGGGATGCCGATGTGATAATAATATTTATCTTGTTTACAATGTTGAAAGGATGAAAAATTCTGTTTTTAATTACACTGAGTCTATTAAAAAAATAACAAAATAATAATCCCGATATTATTTGTGTGCATATGTCCAACAATTTAAATTGACTAAATAATTAAAAATGTTTTCCAAAAGTAAACAAAGAAAAGAGTAATATTTTTAAATACATTAAAATGGATTAATATATTTTGGCATCGAATCTAATGAATGTTAATAAATAAATAAAATACATAAATAAATAAAAAATAATAATAAAATAAAATTTAGTGAAATCTAATATATGAAACGTTCATGATTGTGATAAAAAAAATCCAGAAATGTTCCTGGGAAGTAATGGGCAGCTGAGTTGCCCATTATTTATACATAACATTTCTGGAAAATAACAGAAACTTTACTGAACACTTCTGAAACGTTCCCCAGAAAAGGCAGTAAGGTTCCTGTGAAATATAGGTAATGTTTTTGTTCTCGACAGAATGTTTGAATCTGTTCGCTCTAGTTCTTCCACGTTAAACATCTTAAATCCTTTTCAGAAGTAGTTGAAAAATGTATTTCTTGTTTAACTGATAAATAACATACTTAGCAAGTGTTAATGAGTGTGAACGTTGTAAAAGGCATTAGAATTTCTTAACAGATTTATTTTTCTTTTCTTTTAAACATAATTATAAGCAATAACTTTACTCAAAGAACATTATGCTACTTAAATTTAGATGAATAAAAAATTTAAATTTCAAATAAACAAGATGGGTTTTTTATGGTTTAACAACAGTTAATTCCTAAATGACTAGATTTGGACGCATAAATATTTATGTACTTCTTTAGGATATGAAATATGATTATGGCTTTTCGGCTATTTTTTCATAGACGCAAATTTGGACTTTATTTTTTTCACTATGTATAGAAAAACTTTCTGTATCATCTATAAAGAAGAAAGAAACACAATTTTCTTTTTATTTACATATATTTACCAAATTTTATTTACCTTTTGGTCTTTATTTACTTTAAAACTTTGTTTTCTTTATTTACTTTATTAATTTTATTTACACTTGACTCTAAAAATAATGCCCCCTATATCCAGTTTTTTTCTTTTTTACCAATGAACAAACACATTCGGTGTCACGGTGTCTGAAACTGAACTTTCCGTCGAAAGCCCCGCAATAGTCACAGAAAAAGGCCCGGATGGTAATGTAAAGTCTATGGAAGCGGTTTTTTTTTTCAAATATCTCGCTCCAATTTTAACATTTTTACATGAATTTTTTGCATAGGATAGCTGAGGACGATCTAATACCGAACTAGTTTTTACTTTTTAAATTTTACTTATATATTTTTTACATTATGATAGTTTCAATATCAGAACCGGTTTAAAATGGTTTTGAAATTTAAAGTAATTAAAGAAAAATTTGAAAATGAAATTGGTCTTCTTATGAGATTTTTCAGTACAAATTGCAGGTTTATTTAAAAAAATTATTACAGGCCCGGGCAACGCCGGGTGGCTCCGCTTGATTTAAAATTATATTTATTTTAAAACTAGCGGAGCCACCCGCTGAAAAATACGTGCTTATATTTATATTAACTAAACAAATGGGGTTCTGAAAAATTATTTCATTATTGTACTCATATCCGATTCAGTACGTTTGAATCAAAAATGAACGTAGTATGTTTTATCAATTTTGAGACATTACATGTTATCAAACGCAAATAAAAATATGATTCTCTGCTCTGTAATAGTTTATTTAATTCACGGAGGCATAAAAATTGTAACTACTAAGTTATGTATAGTATTTGAAAATAGTTTGAAAGTTCTTGCAAATAGTACTCTTGTTATAAAAAAATTTGCAATCTGAATTATATTTTTGCTTTTTTTCTTAATAAATGTTCAATGACGTGTTTATAATGAATAATTTTTAGAGAATGATAAATGTCATCAGGCAATGGTTCGTGGAGCATTCTAGTGAGTATTAAATCATGTCCTAACCTCCAAATTCATCTGACATGAATCCAATAGAACATGTGTTGTTCTATCCGGAAATCCAGATTCGTGCTTCCACGCTATTACCTCGCATTGTGTAAGAATTGAAGGACCAGTTGGTGAGCACTTGGTACCAGATATCTCAGATTACCGATAGAAATGTTTTCGAGTTGATACAAAGTTGGGTGTGAAGGTTTTGGGGCAAAAGGTGGTCCTTCGTCGTTTTAAACAGATGGTCATAATGTAACAGCTCTTCGGCGTATATTAAATTCAATAATTGAGAAATAATATGACTCCTTCTTAAATATTACATAAATAACATGATAATCTAGAATCATTATTTACCATGAAACATCACTGAAATAATACAGCATGATAGGATGTAATAGAATGAAGAAAACGTTTATAAATATCTTTAATTTTTTATTCGATTTTCATAACTATTGGAAGGGCGTTTTAAATATAGAATATATGTATCATATATATTACTTATGTATCGCACCCTTGCCGCAAAAATGTCTAACTCAAAAAACTTCGTTTTTAAGAAAATGCGAAAAAATATTGTTTTAGGCTGTGGTAGACGCAAACATTTAGCAAACACGACTGCTACCTGGTGGCTGGATTTTAATTGCACTATATTTTACTTAAGGTAATTGGTTAATGAATAAAAACCACCTAGAATGACGGTCATGGCTCAAAAAGCCGAATTTATGAGTTGTGACACTTTTGTAACAAATGTGCAATACATTAAATTCAGTAATCTTAAATAAGACAAAATCCTCATGAAAATCTAGGTTCATTACTTATTATGAAATATTATTGAATTAATTACGTATGACAGTATGTAATAGAATGAATTAAAAATTTGCTATTATCTTGAAGTTTTGATTCAATTTTCATAAAACTTAAAATGACAAGGCAAAATTGTGCACTGATTATACATTTTTAAACTTCAAATCATTAGATTGGATGGTTTTTGAGATTTTGCATATTGACAGATGAACCAACATAAAGGTTCTATGTATTTATATAAGTACGAACGCACCTTAAAATGTAAACATTTTTACTAAAATCTTTACATCAAAGTTTAAAATTCAATTTTTATATTTGTTGCGTTGATATTTCAGAAATATAAATTTAAGTGTTTTCACACACTTTACTTTTTATTGTAGAAAATATTGCTAATAGAATCAAAATATTACTTCATTTATGTACATATATATAATTATATATTTTTTGTTTTATAGTTTAAATATGTTAACAATACAACAATAAAAATAAAAACAAGTAACAAAAGTTACAGTTAGTTAGTTTGAACTAATATTGTCTTTGTGAAGATGATAATAGTATTTGAGGGAAAAAATGTTTTTGAATAATTACACTGATAAACAAGGTTTCTGTGGTGTAAGTATGTGGTGACTTTTATATTTTAGGTGGTGCTGTGAAAGAATATGCCATTAAAAATTTCCATCACCCACAGATTTTTAAAAAATTCAAAATCCTGAATATCTCAATTTTGTAGTATTTATTCAACGCATACACCTTATGAAATTTATCATTTGGTATTTTAGCAATGACAAACTTTTAAATAAACATTTATAAAGCTAAAAATTAATATTTAAAACACTGAAAGTATGCATTGTTTATAAAAATTCAGAAAAATATAGATTTTTTGTAAAAAGAAATGATATTAATAAGAAATTTCATACTTAATGTAGGGGTAAATGTCTTATCTGTGGGTGCTCTCTTATAGGTCATTGTTCCGAGTTATATTGACAATTTAAAGCAGACATTAAGCTACTTATATCATTACAATAGCATAAATCATCTTTTCTTTAAAAAAATGTTGAATATCTCTTTTATCAATCTCGATAAATTGATATCTTTGTATTGTTTTTCAGAAGATTCCAACCTTGCAATCTTGATCAAGTAATTCTGAGTTTTTCTTTGATATATATAAGTCTCTCAGAAAATCATTTAATTCTTTTTTAATAATTTGGTGTGGTTCTTCATTTATGCCAGGAGAATAGTTCATATCAGATATAGAGGAAGTTTCAGTTTCATCGGTTTCCATTTCTACTGCTGCATCATCATATGTAAAATTCTCTGGAGGTTTCGGTATTTGTAAATCATCATTATGTAATGCTGGTCACATTGCTGAATGTAAGTTCGTTACTTAATTTTATGTTTACTTCTTGCAAAGAATCCTTTAATTTTTGTAATACATTAGTACCAGTCAGTTATTTGATCCTTCGGCATGTGTCATATCATGGGTCTAGCAAAGGCCATACACTTTTTTGTACCTTTCATCCACGTCCGGAGGTTTGTATCAGATTGTGTATAACAAGAACGAGGTGCCCATTTCTTATCTCGTTCACCTACTTTATATCCAAAGTACATGTGATAGGCGCATCGATGCTTTTTCAAAGTTAGCTCCCCGTACACACAGCAAAAAGAATCGGGTTCATTAACGCATCCTCTAGACATGTTTTAGATATTACAGAGGAAAATACGATAATTATAATCAAAATTTAATTAAAAAGTCTTACAGAACAAAAAAATAGCAATATATTTGCCTCGAAAAATAAGTTTCCACTGTCAGGAATTTGCGTTAAAATCAAATACTGTGGGGGTGGCTAGAGCTGTCTGTTCAAGGTCGCTAACATAAAATTTATTAGGGGGACATCTGTTTCTACACTCTTGCTGTATCTTCTATCGTTGTAATAAGAAAAAGGAATGTTTGTGTGAATTAAATACATGAAAGAGAATAATATAATATAATTATAATGCCTATACGATGCCTACATACTCCAAAACGTATTAATAAAATTTCTCAAAATTGGAGGGCGATAGAAAATTTTTACAAACATATTCGTTTTGAGCAGCTTGAAATCTATAAGAAACACCCAACGTATATAGAGAAATCGAAAATTCATTAAAATTTGTTTATCAATGTTATTAGTGTTGATTCTATGAGTAAAATAATAAACACTTAATTTAAAAGCAATATTTTAAAAAAACATCAATTACATAGTCCTCCGAAACTGAAGTTTTTGAAAAATACAAATTATGTTTTAATTGATTTGTGTAGTATTTGGTGTTCTGATTTTGAAACCGATATCTCTTTTTTCCCATGAAATCAGGTTTTTTGTAAAATAGATATCAATATTTTTGCTAAAAGCTTATTTGAAAAAGTATTATCTCGAACAGTTTTACATATACTATCTAAAACAATGATTTTATCTATTTAAATCCATGTAAAATAACCGTTTTTTTTTTAGTAAGGCAAATTGATTTTTCAGTTATCGATTATTTTTATAGGTTTTAAATGGATAAACTGTTGCCAGATCACATTCCTTTTTGACCCAATGTTTAGTCTTATCACGGCAGACCACCAATAATTCATAGGTATTTAGAGTATCCTGCTTGTTAATCAAGAAGCATGGAGTGAATTTTCAAATCATCGCAAATGTTGCAATGGAAGTCGGCATATTTTATTTTGTTGAGATCGGAAGCCAAGTTTTCTTAGCGTTCTTTTAAATGCATCGATTTTCCAACTGGTACATATGCTTAATGAATACCGTGATCTATAACAACATTTAAGACCCCTTTTTGATGGCTCTATAAACAGCCTCAATTTATTTTTATTACAAGTGATATTAAAATTACTCACCACTCCTGGAACGACAGAAAAATCGACCACTTTCAACACTTCTTTAAAGTACTCAATAAATCCTTCTTCTCAATTTCTGAACTAAAATTCAAAAAGTTTCTTTGGCCCATTTTTTTTATCTTCTTTCAATCTGAAGCGCAACAATTAAGTTGCCTTTTTCAAAACGCCCATATCTCTAGTGAAATCATTAAATTCAAGCGGAGAGAAGGACTGGGGGTAATTCAAATGGGCTAATATTCGGCTTCGGGGTCTTAAACTTCAGGATATTCCGAGTCTGAAGACTCTGAAGAGATAACTGGCAATTCAATTGAAGGTAGTGGAAAATTAGGTCCATGAAAAATGGGGCATATGGCCAATGAAATATTCATGAAAATTTAAATGAAACAAAATTTTTCAATAAAACATGGTGTGATAGAACTTTTTCATTATTACTTTTTAAAAAAGTACAAAAAAAGCTTAAAATTCAACTATCAGTTCCTTTGTATTTATTTCACGGGAGGACTGTGTTTTCTTCCAGAAAAAAAATAATAACTAAACATTTTTTTACTACGCCATGTATTAAAAACTAGAAAAATAATGTAAAATGGACTTCTTTGTGTGTATAACAGCAAATTATTTTTTGTGAGTTTTTAATCACTTTTGGATAGAGACTATATTTAATATTTCTGTGAAAAAGTGTTTTTATACATTTTTTGAAAAAAGATTATTTTTATATTTCGTTCATAACAACTTGAATTTGATGAATAAATGTTCAAGAAACATTTTTGAAAGATTGAACTAATACATAAGAGATTTATTAAATTGCTCTGAGAAATGGTTTTTTGTTCATATTTTGCTCGTAGCATGGCCCAATGTCAAAATATTTAGAAGTAAGATAAATCATCTGTCTTGAGTAGATTCTAAAGATTGTAACTTTAAGAAAGAATATATTTTCTTAGGCAAGCTCTAACTCATCGCTATTTTCATTAAGCGAGTGTATAATGGATGCCGTTGGTTTTAGGATATAGAAAATTTTCTATGTGATTATCAGAAGTAAAGTAATATAATTTTTTAAATGTTGTGTGCCAAAAAAGTTTCATTATATATGACGTGGGAATAAATAAATGCGCAATTCCACATTAAAAAAATCTATATGGGAATACCCCACTGTTAATTTTCTTTCTGCGAAATTACGGAGAACATGTGATTATCGATTATTTTAAGTCATATTTAAAATTACAGGGATTAGAAAAACAAAAATTCTGTTAAATAACAGAAACGTTATTCGATGAATTTTAAAAAGTCTCTGTAAATTAACATCGATAAAAATACACAGGACTTTGGGAATTTATTTTAATGATAATAATTTAGTTAATTTTTCAAAACCAGTAAGTTCAGTATCAGAAGAACCAGTAAGAGCCTGAAAGAATTTCAATTTTTCGAGTGATTTTGAACAGCATTTATTTTTTACGCAATCTGTTTCTTGCCGTCTCTGAATTTGAACCTGAGAATTCCTGACAGTAGAATAGTGCTACTGACTCATCTGTAAAAGACTTTGTTATTTAAATGTATATATAAATGTGTTTTATGTTTAGGCCGAAAAAATCGATAAAAATCCTCATAATCACAGAGGAGATGATTTTCCCATTTTTAAATTATTTTACTGTAAACAATTTTCAAACAAAATGTTCTTTTTTAATATTTCTAATTAAACTACAAAATAATTTTCTAACTGTATGTAATATTTTATAACTGTATAAAAATATCTTTAAATAAAGAGGAAATCCCTACAGGGAAACAGATGTAATATAAGTCAAATGACGCTAAAATGATGACCGAGAAATTCGATTTTATCGAGAACTAGTGTAAATTAACAGAGAATCTCGCTTTTTTTCTACGTTTTTACAGACATTTTTAACGATGCACTGATTTATGTTTAGAAAAATTCATTTTTGAATAAATTTACAATGGAAAGATGACAATACGTGTTACAAGCCAACTATAAACAATTTTCAAGACAAATGTTATTTTATTTTTAAAAATTTCCAACATAAGTGTTTATGACTTCTGTTATCTAGCTTTCATTACAAAAACATTAAAAAGCTACCTATTGCAGCCATCAGAGGAAAGCATTTCCGGTAAATTTTAGTATATTTTCAATTTCCATGACTTTTAGACCGTAAAACCATATTCCATTCAATCATTAACTGATATATATATATATATATATATATATATATATATTACAAATTTTAAATTTTTTTCGCCAAAACTAACCTTTATACTATCTTAATTTTCTTATATTAATGTTCCGTACTTACTTCAAATTATTAAATTAAAATCTTGTTTCTAGATTTAATCTGTTAATCTTTATGCAGACGATATAAATTCTTAATTTGCCTTAAGAAACATCATTCCAGTATGCGTAAATTAAAAAAGATGGCTCTAAATTAAAAATATTCTTAATTAAACTTTATTTCTTAATATTCCAAATAAAACTCATTCCTTCTATGTTTTTATCAACCCTTTTTAAGAAAGTCTTTTAAATTTATTCCAAAACCATGCCTTTCAAAAAATATCATTATTTTATTTTATCTATTTATTTATTTTTCCTCCGTCAAACTTTGATAGTGGGCATATCAATAAATTCATTTCTTTTCTTTTTTTCTTAAAATTAATTATCCATAAAAATCGTCTGCCTAAGAAATTCTGAGTCGATTATAAATTGGTTAAGTAATATTTTTTAAAAATAAAATTATCGTTTGTGGAAAATAGTCTCGTAGCTGGACAAGAATTCTGTTTACATAAAAGAATGAGGGTTTGAGGTTACAGAATGTTCTAGAATTTTCTTTATAGATTTAAAAGAGGAAGCTCCAGGGGTGGTAAGGGAGAGAAGAAGAAGGATTCTTGGGTGCGCTCTTGCATGAGTACGACTTGATGCAGTAAAGCATGGAATATTTTTTGGATGTTTCGGTAAAATATCGTCTGCAACAGGAGCTTTTCCCTATACTATAGCTACCGTTTAATAAAATGAACTTGCAGCAGCCAAGGAGTGTTTATTTTAACCTTCTACATTTATTTATTTTGTTTTTTTTTCTCGCTGGCCATGACTTCTATGCGGAGAAAGGAAAACCTGGCGATTATGTTTCTGCCCCCCTAACTTTAAATCGTCACACATATATACACACACACACACACACACATATATATATATATATATATATATATATATATATATATAATACACTATATGACCATTAGTGACTGGACACTTTCAGTTTTAGACGTTTTGAAGACGAAAACGCTTTAGAACTTTTAGAACTGGACAGTGCAATCATGTACACTAAAATGCAACATGCCGAAAAATAGTTAATATTTTGGTTATGCAGCAACTCTTGAATTTTCCGTTACATCTGAAATCGGTATCCTCGAATTTGATTATAAATGATATGATATTGTAAAATAATGTTGATATTCATATATCGAACAGTTTCAAATGGGAAATTATGAAATCCTTAGAAAATAGAAATTATGAAATTTTTAAGATGTCAATACACACCTCATGGTATAAATAAGTATACCATTTGGATATTTTTATATCGAGGATGAGCTTTACGAAAATGATATTGCTGAAATAATTTAACATTTATTATCCGAAAAGTCAAAAAGTTAATTGCGGAGAAATGATGAAACTTAGGGGGAAATTTGAATCTTTTTAAACTTAGAGAGTAAATTATGATACAAAAGGTGTCTTTTAGCACCTCTTGATAGAAATACTGCTATAAATTTTTGAATAAACAATTATCTTAAAGTGACAGTTATGAAGGTTTCGAAGAAATGTGAAATTGTTTTCATAAAGATTTTTTTTTAATTCCGTTTTCTGCTGCTAGCGTGATTTTTTGCTAAACAATGTCTGTTGATGACAGATTATTTATTTTCCGTTCATTGTAAAATTCTGCTTTGACGGAAATATAAATTTCCTGCCTTCGACATTAACTTATAATTTTCCATATCTTGTAAGTGAGGCATCGTTTGGTTTCGGAAAGGCACATTTAATTACATGACAAGCGTGGAAGCTAGACAATTTATCTCTTAACCATTTAGTACCTAGAAAATGCTTATTTTAACGTATATGAGAGCAAGAAAGGCCCGTTTTCAAATATAAAATTATTTTTCGGAAATTGAATTTCTATTTTACAATTGTTATATAGAATGTTACTTAAGTATTTAAAAATTGAATAGATTAAATAACATAATAAAGAAGAAATGTAGCCTGATTTTTTTCCAGATGCATCCTAATTTTTCGATTAGAAGCATTGTTTTTATATTTTCTGCTTTATGTTATCCTTGAACTTCGAGTAAAAGAAATGGCTCGCAAAACTGTATCTTAATAAATGATAAATTATGAAAACCGCTTTTAAAAATTTTTGGTTTTGTCTTTGTAAGAAGAATATAAAACGAAGGAAATTAAATTACATATTTAATAGCGTAAAGTGTCCAAATATTGTATAGTCTTCTTATATGGAATTATCCTATATCTTGTAAAAGGGAAGTCGCACTCTAGTAAGAAAGTTCTTAAACAATAGTTTTTACAATTTACTCAACAAAGCGCAGCACGTTCGCATTTATTCAAACGATTTCCGTAATGATATCCCACTAGCTTTGTTTCCAAGTTTTCAATATTTTATAGGTAGGTTGATATTTCAAGAGTATGTTTTACGAAGAAGTTAAGTAATTTTGATCTGTTATAACCTATTTGCTATTTCAGTTTACTTATATTAATGTTAGCAAATTATTGATTTGGGTTAAGATTCATTTTCGTTTTGTCAGTAACTAGTATTAGCAATCCGTGTGCAGTCCCCAATACGGAAATACCAAGGAATAACAAATATGGATATGGTGCCATATTTGGGCCTATTTTTTTTTCAAAAATTGCCTATTTACTATAACATAGCTGCCAACTACTACGCCTATTTAAAGACGAATAAATATATCAGAAGCAGAAATTTTAGCAGATAATTAACAATATGGAATGTAATACATAACGCTGAATATATTTGGCATACATTTTACTAAAACTATTTTGTGGTTCCAAACGTGTTTATGTGATTTAAATAGGCGTAGAATTTGGCAGCTCTGCTATAACCAGATTGTTACGTATTCAAAAAATATAGTTAGTGTTTGTGTTAAAAATAATTTAAATGGTTCAATTAAACTCTATTCATAAGCTAATATTAGTTTTCGTTGCATTAAAGTATCTCAATTTGTTAATTTTCCGCAAGCAAGTAAATCCTATTGGATTATAATGGAAATTTCTGGAATTTTGTTGAAATATTAGAGACAACTCCAAGTTGGCGTAAGTTTTAATGACTAATTTTGGCAGCAAAATTCAACTTATGAGAATGGCTGCGTTCCGATTCCACCGATAACTAAATTCTGGAAAAATGGAAATATAATTGCTCAAGAAAATAATTTCCTTTGCAATTAGCTTTTGCAGTTATAATTCATAAATCCCAAGGTTTGACACCAGATAAAGCAGTAGTAGGTATTGGGGATAAACAGACATCATTTGGTTTAACGTACTTAGCGTTGTCGAGAGTGAAAACCCTTCAAAGTTTAGTATTTAATAGAAAATTTCCTTACGAAAGATTTTACAATATCAAAAATTTCCATAGTCTGGTATGCAGAAAAAAGAAGAAATTAGAAGAAAAAAATTTACCGTTAATAGTTCTTAGTATCAACAAGAACAGATTTTAAACGTTAAGAAAAAAAATTGAAGAAATAACCTTCTTCGAATGTATTATTCTAAGATAGCTATCAAAGATTATTTGACGTGATTTACAAAGGTTGAAAACACCTATTTCAAATCATTTGAGAAAACACCAGAGGCCACTGGAAAATGTAAAAACATGTTTAAAACTTTTAGTTAAAAATTTAAAAAATATTTTGTAAAATTCTGTTTCGAAAATATATTTTTATTTATACCAGCCTTATATCATAAATAAAAAATTCCGAGGAAATTCTGAGTTATTTGGCTGAATTTACATTTCTAAAATTTAAATGCGCCAAAACATGAAATAACGTTTTTGCTTAATAAAGATGCAAAAATAATATGAAAAATAATGTTATTTTCAAATATTTATCTTATGATATAATGTTTCGCGAATCCAAACTAAACACGGCTTTTGCTAGTTGATATTTTAGTGGAAGAATGGTAATTCTAAATATTATTATCATTGTAGATATCTCTCTTCATGTGTATATATTTGTACATAGTTTTGTGTTTATTAAACTTCATAAATATTATTCCAAGAGTGATTGATTATGTCATCGGCTATTGTGACATTATACACTTATTAAATCATTTTTTTTATTTTATTTAGTTTTTGATTTGTAATTATTATATGGAATTTTAAATGAATAATTTAAAATTTAAAAGAAAAATTAATGTACGAAAAACGAAATGCAGCAATTTTGTCTCAATTTAACAAAAGTTTGCATTTAGAGGCTTTTTATTTTTCATTCTCTATTTTGTAATATTTTTAAATGTAATAAAAGCATTTGACAGGCAAAATTGAAATTTTCAAAGAATAAATATTAAATTAAAAAGCTTCTTTCATCCTATACCTGCGGCATCAGTTGTTGTAGAAATAATATAACACAAAGAATGCAACATACCTTCAATAAGTTAAAAAAATTTCCTGCAAGAGAGTATACATATTTTTTACACGAGCGTTATATCGTAGCATTTCCTATTGTGTAAGACAAATAATAAAGATCATTTGTTTCCCGAACGTCACATATTCTTTTAGGATAAGGAAGAAAGCTAAACAGTTAATCTTATAAAAATGTCCTGCATTTTTTAGGAATGCGGTTATAAATAAAACAGTCATTCTTCACATGGTATCTTATTTTTCAACAAAACTGTCTAATGATTGTTTTTTAACTCTATTTTTTCGGGGTTTTTTAAATTATTTTATTAGTATATTAATAGTTTGCTAAGTTCATTCAAATTTCAAAAAGAAATAAAATAAAAAAGATTGTACTATTGCTTTTAAATTCTAATAGATTTTGTGACATTATTTAAGCTACGCTAATAAAAAGTTCTGGATTTTGAGTATGTTGCTCGATATTGCTATTTTATTCAAACGATTACCACGGCTTAACAACTTCGGAGGTGTAATTATAATATCTTGAACGTTTAGGTGTAATTCCAAATTGACATTTTTAAAAACAATTTTATTGTATTAATATACATATACGTAGTGATAAGATCTTAATCTTTTTTCTAATAATTTTGCACATGAACTCTTTGTTACTATAATAATCTATACATATAATAAAACAGTAGGACCCGGTGTGTCTGTACATTGAAGATAATTGACAAAAATGGAGTCAGGGCGATAAAAGAAAACCAATGAAACACAAAAAAATTTTTTTTGAATTTTTTGTCTGTCTGTCTGTCTGTCTGTCTGTCTGTCTGTTTGTTCGAGGTTATCTTCGTAACTACTGAATGGATTTTTATGCGGTTTTCACTAATGAAGAATGCACACTCCCGGGCAGTGTATAGGCTTTGTTTCATCAAAATCGGACAACAGACAAAAAAGTAACAAAAAGAAACAAAAGAAACTATTAGGTGCGCTGCTCACGTTTTTTAGTACATAACGTTTTTTAGTACATATAAAATCCAATAGATGTCACTGTGCGATTTTAAAACGCGCTATCGTTATGTTTTCGCCAGTCTACTTAAGTATGAGAAAGTTTCAAGCTGGCTGTCGTTCCATGTGGTTTAGTCGGTAGAACGTCAGTGCGCCATACTGATGGCCCGGGTTCGATTCCCAGCATGGAATTTTTTTTCACTATGTTGGCATTAACGCCTATAAGCAATTAAAAGAATTTGAAATATTGTATTCAAGGCGAATTTTCTCTCTGGGAAAATTTCCTTGCATTAATATGTCAGTGTAATTTTTTTTCGATTTAATTTTTTTTTCGAAACTTTGTTTTTCTTAAAAAATTACAGTAAATATTTGATATTTCCCAACGTTTTTTGAATGATCGACTTGCTTTTTTTTTTTTAATGTATGTCTGAACCTTATCTAACTACTTCTTCAAGATTTCTTTAGATAAACCGACCAGCGTAGCGGGCGAAGGCCGCTAGTGATTATCTAAAAATAAATATTAAATTTAAAAGACTATTTTTGAAAATTGTTGCTTTCATCCCATACCTGTGGCATCAGTTGTTTCTGAAAGATATATAACGAAGGATGTAATGTATCTTCAAAAAAAAAAAAAATGTTACTGCTAGGGAGTATATATTTTTTACGTTAGATCGTAGCATTTCCTTTTGTGTAAAAAAATAATAGTGATCATTTGTTTCGTGAACGTCACATATTCTTTTAGAATATGGAAGAAAGCTGAGCATTTAATCTTTTAAAATTGTCATGTATTAGAAAATCTGGTTTTCATAGAATGTGGTCATAAATAAAGCTGTTATTCTTCATAGAATATTTTATTTAAAAAAAAATTGTCAGATGATTGTTTTTTAAACTCTATTTTTAAACTCTATGTTTTTTAACTCTATTTAGAAAGCTAAACAGTGAATCTTTTAAAATTGCCATGTATAAGAAAATCTAGTTCTTATAGAATGTGGCTATAAATAAAACAATTATTATTAGGAGGGTATCTTATTTTTTAACAAAATTGTCTAATGATTGTTTATTTAAATCAATTTTTTAGAGATATTTTATTATTGCAATATTAATCGTACGCTAGTTTCATTCAAATTGCAAAAATGCATAAAAAAAATGTCCTATATTTTTTAAATTCTGACAGATTTTGTGGAATTATTTAAACTACACTAATAAAGAGGGTCTGGATTGTGAACATGGTACTGGATATTGCCATTTTATTTATATGCTAATCATGGCTTAACAACTCCGGAGGTGTAGTTTTAGTGGCTTGAGCGTTTGTGTTTAGTTCGAGATTGACAATTTTTAAAACAATTTTGTAGTATATATACATATACATAGGAATAAGATTTTAAGCTGTTTCTAATCATGAATTCTTTGTTACTAAATTATTTCAAAATTTCAACAGTAGCGTTTCAATCAGAGTAACTTTGACCTATCAGGGTAACTTTGGGCCAAGAGAGAAAAAATAGTAAATCAGCTACATCACTGGGGTTAACGGAAAAGCTTTCATCTCAAAACATAGATTAGCACTAGTGTGAGTTTGGCAGCTCATATATAAATATATAAAATAATTTGTCCTGATTGACTGATAATCAATACACAGCCCAAACTACTGAGCCTTGAAGCAAGGAAATTTTGGGAAATATACTTCCTATGATGTAAGCGTGAAATAAGACGGGAATTTTGATAATTCCTCTCATAAGGAGGTCGAAAATGGGGGGTCGAAAATTATCGAACAACCTGTTATATCTCAGCAGCCGTTATAGATAGTAGCATAAAATACCAGAATATAAATCTACAAAAAAATAGTTAAACATATATTTCAGCAATTTTATAAATTTATTTCAAGAATTTCCTTCTAAAAGAGTTAAAGAAAAGGGGGGGTCGAAATTTTCAGGACATTCCGCCCATCTCAACAGCCATTTTAAATAATAACGTGAAATTGCAGAATACAAATCTATTAAAAATATTAAACACGTGTTTCAGCCATTTTAATATTTCCACGCTTGGGCTAAAGTGAAGATCGAAAGCATTCAAACGTTTTGGGAAACATTATGTGATATATCATCTTAAAGTTCTCGGACCACTCTTTCAGATTATGGACATTTCTTCCCACCCTTCATATTGGTTCCAACCGGGCAAGATCGATCGGTTGTATTTTTTTACGATGACGATTTTTGTCCATCTATTTTCAAATTTCTATATAAATTTGCTGGTGGGAGATGGCGATAGAAGATGTAAGAGAAATCTCAAAAGCATAGCTTGAAAATTCTGAGACTTATCTTCCATAGAATAGCTTGAATTATGTTATTCTCCAAATTACGTAAATTTTCGAGAATCCTCCATCACTAGCCATTTCCCACCAGGAAACTTATATAGAAGTGTGAAATTCATGATAACAAGTGTTTAAAAAATATATTAAAGATTTATTTCATCTATCTTAGAAATTCCCCTCCCCCCCATCAAAAAAGATTGATGGGAGGTGCAAAAAGTTTAGATTATTCCACCATACTTTAGCAACAGTTTTAGGTAGAGGCATGAATTTGAGGATAATTATCTACTTAAACAAATTTAAACATGTATTTTATCTAATTTAGAAGTTTCCACCTTAGAGGATTTAATGAGGTAATCATACTTTTAGGATATTTCGCCATATCACTGTAACAGTTTTAGGCAGAAGAGCGAAATTCAAGACAGCAAATCTATTAAAAAATAGTTAAACCTGGTGATTTTAGAGCTATTTTGCCTGTTTTGTCGTCAACATCGGTTTTAAACTAAATAATGTGAGATTATAGGAATAAGACAACAACTATCACTATTCGATTAGATATTAAGGTTTTTTATCTTTACTAGAAGCATTTACCAGATGATTTTGATTCAACATTCGTTTACAGAATCTAACCAGTGTAGCGGGCAAAGGCTGCTATTTGGAAATAATTCATCATTTGCAGTACTTTGACTTCGAATGCTTGAAAGAGAAATATTTAGTGGAATTTAATATATAGCTTTAGATTTTAGGATTTTCAGTGAAATAGGTGGGAGTTTCTTTGAATAAACTTAAGAGCAGTCTTTCCGATATAAGTTCAATTATAAAATTAGTAATATTCTATTTATTCATTTTGTGAGTTTGGCAAGTTTGAACTGGTTGAAATATTTAGACATTTACCTACTCGACAACTTTCCTTACATATTTTATCTTAAAAAAGTGTTCTTATAATAGAACTCCGACCTGTCGCCTTTTTTGTAGAAAGACCAATGCACAATTCACAATTTTAAATTCAACTTTTTTATTTCGTTCCATTTTTTAGATGTACGGAATGTATGTACGCAAAACTATATTGTATCTTTTTTTTAAATGAAAGCTTTATTTAGAAAATGGTTTTGGAAATAAGTTGAAAAGTATTAAAGAACGAAAAAATATCGTTTCATTTTAAAAGGTTCAAAAAATTTTCCTTCATGGAAAAATACATTTTCTAAGCATTCATTAATTTATAATATATTGTATATTCTGTATTATGGAGTAAATGCTATTTGTTTTGAGAAAATCAATGGTTTATGAAATAAGCAGGAAATCTATAGTGTATGTTTTTTAATGATGTAGTTTGATTTTTTACTATATGGAATATGAGAATAAATAAGGACATGTATCTACGTAGGAAGTACATTTTTCAATTAAAAAATGATTTTATATTTCATTAATTTTTTATAACATTGAACTTTTGTTTCATATAATAACTGTAAAAAAACTATATGCTCTGGTAGGTTAATTTCTAAATGAAACTGGGTTTACTTTCAAAAATTTTTTTTTTTTAATTCATGCTATTTTTTCTTTCACAATTTAATTAAAAAATAATAAAAATCGTTAACAATGTTGAATGTTTCTGTGAAAAAATGCAAAATTTAAGAATTTATTTTCAGATGATATACGATGAGTGTCTCCTTGAAAAATTCAAAGAAGACAGATCCTTTAGCTTCATGGGGTATATTTACTTAATGAAAATATAATTTGTATAATAGAGCATAAAATATTTAAAAAATATTCTCAGTGCAGTTTATCTCAAAATTAATTTAAAAAATTGTTTTTTATTGTGAATTTTTTTATTCTTCATTTCTTCCTTAACAGACATTATATCGTGATTTATTGTTGGTTTTGTTAATATATTTAGTGCAATTTACCCACGCATAAAGTTAAATGACATTTTTTAAATTTTATACTTTTTTGGCTTTTATGTTATAAAAATTCTAAGGCTTTTTGTTTGTATTGCCGATAAATATTTATATATTTTTGTAAATGGTTTTCATTATATATGTAAGAAATTTGTCTACTGAATTACACTTCAGATATTTTTGTTATTTCAAAAACTAAATAAATAAATAAAATTACATGAAGATGCTTTAAATTTAATAACTTCACACTATATATATTAATAAAAAAATTATATTAAATGTAATATTAGATGTATCGAAAATCCATGCGCAAGTCTTATGTAAACAACATCTGAAAATCATAAAAACAAATTGGCAAAATTATTATATTTTAAAAAGCAGGCATTTAAAAAATAATAAAATTTAGTAATTCTTTTTCTACTTATAAGTAAGTGTGTAATTATTATTTTCCGAATTAGTACTTTTATTTGAACTTCGAAATGCAGTAAGTTCACCATTAGAATCATTTTTTTAATCAAAATTATTTAAAAGGTTAACTGTGGCCTTAAATCTTGCTGTAATACAATATCTTCCAAAGGATGATCGAAAAACTATTCCTTAGCTTATTGTCACATGAATATGAATTTAATAGTATACATTGTTAATAATTTTGTTCTTGTTTGAACCAAATTTTGGTGCTCAGTAGCTGCCACCATAAGATGTTCACATCTCGAATAAACAGTTAGAGTTTCCTATTTCAACCTCGTTCCAATTATTGGAACTATGCCTCAACAGGAACCCCAACTATTGATTCAAGATTTCACCATTTTACAGTGGTAGCTATTGAGTACCAAAATTTGGTTCAAACTAAAGCAAGATTTTTAACAGTATACAAAGTAACTACATTCTGTTGATTTCAGACAATTACGTGCACTATGTGGAAAAAAGTGACCGGCCACTTACGATTTTAGACGTTTTGTTAAATGTCTAGAAAAATACATCAGGAATTATTCTGAAACTCCAGGTATGTAAATGGAATAGTACAGGTCATATACTAATCGCACAGAGGGCCACCAAAAAATTAAAATAGAACGAACATCTTTTTAAAAACCTTGTCAAATCTAATATAGCAAAAGCGTTCAAACTGCAGATCTTGATTAAGTGGCTTCATGATAAACTATGTTCATTTTTATGAAGATAACATGCACCCTCATACAAAAATCAAAGTTTTTATAAAAACAGTCTTAAACATTGTAAAATGTTTTGCTTGTGATTTGCACAGTTCTTAATATAAAAAAATGCTCTTTTCAGAAAATATGACAACATTATACATAATACCTTGTAGTCAGAAGTAAAACATGATAAAAAATTATATTAAAATGAGCCTGTTTACTAAATAATATTCCACTGCGCATACGTGGATGCAATCAAAATATAATTTGCATACTGTGTTAGTTAAATGTATAGAGCACCATTTGTGAATGTCTCAAAAGCATAGCTTGAAAATTCTTAAATTTATATTTGATAGAATAGCTCGAATTATGTTATTATATGAGCAAAATGGAGCAAAAAAATGAGGGGATTTATACATATAACCATTGATTAATGTCAATCTACCATACAAAATACAGCACGTACAACTATATTTGGATACAACTTCTTATCGGTAGTTTTATATAGAAATATTTCATAAATATGCTGATGCAGATGGTTTTTAAATGGGATGATTATTTTAAGATATATTTAATGTTAAAGTTGGTCAAAATCATTCTATCAAAAAAAATTATGGAAAAAAACTATACATAGAAATTTAATAATTTTAGAACATTTGATACTTTAAAGATACACACTGCAATGCACACTGTAATTGTTTTTTTTTTTTAATTTGATTGATTCTTTGGCGTTTTATTTCCATTTTGAATGGAAATTTTGAGCATTTCGAGAGTACTTTTTTGCATATTTCAGAAAGGATTATTATTTTAAGTTATTGCCAATTTGTAAAAGCACCGCAAAGAATAATACAGTCACCGCCAAAAAAATCTTGACACTTTCGATTTTTGATGTTTTGTTAAATATCTAGAAATATACACAAGGAATTATTATGAAACTCCTGGTGTGTAATTAAAATAATACACGTCATATATTTTGACAAAGATTTTTCCCCGAAATCTAACAGGGGACCGTCAATAAATTGAAAAAGAACGAAGATCTTTTGGATCACCCTGTCAAAACTAATGAAGCAAAACAGTTTAAACTGCAGATAATGATTAAGTAGCTTATTGTGATAAGTTGTGTCGATTTTTATGAATATAGCTTGAAAACTCGTAGAAAAATTAAAGTTTTTATAAAAACGGTCCAAAAATTTTCCAAGTTTTTTGCTTATAATTTTCAGAGCTCTTCATAAAACACAATAATCTTTTCAGAAAATATGAAAAACAACCTTGCACATAACACCCTGTAATCAGAATTAAAAAATAATAAAAAATGTATGAAAAATGAACGGGTTTACTAAATAATTTTTTACTGCGCATGCGTCAACGCTATTAAAATTTCATTTGCATATTATGTTAGTTAAATGTATAGAGCAACTTTTGTGAAAGTCTCAAAAACATAGCTTGAAAACTCTGAAAATTATCGTTAATAGAATATTGTCAAAATCCATTGTTCCTAAAATGAAGTAAAAAGATGAGGGGTTGTATCCATATTCTATCGATTAGTACCTACAGAGTATTGCACGTACTACTATATTTGGATACAACACCTTATCTTTTTGCTTTATTTCGGAAATAACGGATTTTGACCATATTCTATTGACGATAATTTTTAGAGTTTTTAAGCTATGTTTTTGAGACTTTCACAAAAGTTGCTCTATACATTTAGCTAGCATAATATGCAAATGAAATTTTAATAGCGTTGAGGCATGCGCAGTAAAAAAATATTTAGTAAACCCGTTCATTTTTCAAACATATTTTATTATTTTTTAATTCTGATTACAGGGTGGTATGTGCAATGTTGTTTGTCATATTTTCTGAAAATATTATTGTGTTTTATGAAGAGCTCTGAAAATTATAAGCAAAAAACTTGGAAAAATTTTGGACCGTTTTTATAAAAACTTTAATTTCTCTACGAGTTTTCAAGCTATATTCATAAAAATCGACACAACTTATCACAATAAGCCACTTAATCATTACCTGCAGTTTAAACTGTTTTGCTTCATTAGTTTTGACAGAGTGATCCAAAAGATCTACGCTCTTTTTCAATTTATTGACGGTCCCCTGTTAGATTTCGGGGAAAAATCTTTGTCAAAATATATGACGTGTACTATTTTGTTTACACACCAGTAGTTTCAGAATAATTCCTTGTGTATATTTCTAGATATTTAACAAAACATCAAAAATCGAAAATGTCAAGATTTTTTTTGGCGGTAACTGTATTTAATTCAAATTAGAAATTAATTTAATTGCTGACTGTCATAAAGATAAAAAAGCCTTTAAAATTAGAATTAAATCATTATTTATTATAATCAAGAAAATATTGTAATTACCTCATAAAAACTATATTTACATGCTGAATTTAAAAGGGTTGAAAAAATTAAACTACTGAGTGCATTAATATGCATTAAAAGCCGTAAATGAGGAAAGTTACGTAATATTCAAAAATCTTGCAACCAGTTTTACATGATTTGTATATATTTGCATTCCATATTTACATGACACATTTTTTTCAGTTTAATAATGGATAATCTTTAATGGATAATCTTTTAATCTAAAAAAACTTTAAAGCTAAATTTGAGGCAGTACAAATAATAATATTTATTTTTTAGAAACAAAAGTATCTGTACATAAATTTTAAAAGAGGCACAAAAGTCTAATATAATAAAATCAATATGCTTAAAAAACAGTAAATAGGAGAAATTACATCATATTTAAAATGATCAAACAATAGATATTATTAGAAAACGAATTAAAAATAGATTTACAGAAGACATTTATTTCCAATTTTGAGATGGTCTTTTTAACAATTGTTGTGAGATCTACAACAGTATTATATATATATATATATATATATATATATATATATATATATATTTTATAACAAGAAAAGTATTTTTACGTGAATTTGAAAAAAAAGACAAAAAGGGGATAATTACGTCATATTTAAAATACTTATTTATTGCAGCTTTCATGAAGCGTTGTTCAAAAATACCGTGACACAAAGATTCTGTTTACTCAATTAATTATGTATTAACTTATTTGTAAATGTTAAACTTATCTTATTTAATCAACGAGGAAAACAATCTTTGATTTCTAACACAGAAACTGATTCGACCTTTAAACTCCTCAATCAAAGGGAATGAGTGAAAACACGTTTGCAAGAAGATCTCCACTTTTTTAAAAAATTATAATTTAATTTTTCGTAATCGTTTTAAAGGCGATCAAATTAGCATGCATGTACGAATTGCCGTTCGTATTCTGCTATATACGAACGGCAATTAACGAGTGTAGCTCGTAAGGGACAGAAACCCCTAGTTATAACATAAAAATATGACCATGAGTAACGTTGCATGTGGTGAAATTGTACATTTTTTTTACAGATTTTTTAACATTTAAACATTTCACATTTTTTTTCACACGAACGGCAATTAACGAGTGTAGCTCGTAAGGGACAGAAACCCCTAGTTATAACATAAAAATATGACCATGAGTAACGTTGCATGTGGTGAAATTGTACATTTTTTTTTTTTTACAGATTTTTTAACATTTAAACATTTCACATTTTTTTTCACACAACATATAGAGTAAAAAAAATTTGTTTAATTGAATCTGTTTGGAAATGTGATTTTGTTTTTAGAACTGCAACAAGATACATAATTTTGCACTGATAATAAAAAAAGGGCGAACTTCATTGCTCCATTTTAAAGAAATTGATATCATATATGTCATGTATAGTAGCATATACAGGGTGTATCTAAACTACTGGGCAAAACTTTAAGGGCTGATAGTACACATCAAGACAAATAATAATAAATGGGAAACTAAGGGTCCCAAACGTCTTCCGAAGGAGATAGGCGCCATCAAAGTTTAGGGTCCAAAATTTGAAATCATTATAAAAAACGAAAAATTTGGTCGTTTCGTTTGCGATTTTCACTAAAATTATTCTTTATGTCAGTATTGTCTTGAAAATAAATTATACAAATAAATTTCAAAAAATGTCGATAGAGGGTGCTTTAGACTTTGGAGTAACGTACAACTATTTTTTACCAATATTTTTTGCATCTCCTTAAATTTTTTTTAAGCTTAGACATAAACTTAAATTTTGGGCTGAAAATCTTAATCGTTGAGAGTGGTTAAGTAGCGCAACATGAACTGTGTTCAATGGGTGGAGGGGAGGTTCAAATTTCAAATGATTATACAAAACGGAAAAATTGGTCGATTAGTTTGCGGTTTTCTCTAAAACAATTCTTTATGTCAGTATTTTCTTGAAAATAAATTTTAAAGATAAATTTCAAAAATTCCGTTAGAGGACGCTTTAAACTTTAGATTAACCAACAATAATTTTTAACTGTTTGTCAGGTTCTGATGCCACCTCTGCTAAAGAATGGAATTTCCGCTATTTCTCTATTTCAATATTTCGTATTGTATGGCTGTGTACCAGAATTTCCAAGGTGACATTCCTTCTTTGTGGAAAGGGGAATTGCCATTTAATCCTATGCAGGTGGTGAATAAGAGAAAGAAAAGATTGCTGAGAGGCATTTCCATCTGTCAGTGAGGTATGCGGATGACGAGCAGATGAGCAACATGTCACTAAGCAAGAAATGAATGGAGGAGGTGTCCAATAAATGAGCTCCAAAGGGGGTTGACATTGGTGTAACCCAGTGATTTGGGAAGAGCAAGGCTTGTCTCAGATTAGTGAGTCCGTTCCTGGGTTTCGTACCTAGAGGGTGCTCTGTGTTGTAGAGCGTAGGCAGTGCGTTTCTGGAGAGCAAAGGGCACAGACGTCCTGGTGTTTAGTGGTCAGGGCCGAGAAGTGCAGGCCGAGTATACTTGTGTTGGGAGAGTCAAAGCTGATCTCCGATAAATTGAATCTAACATGCATCGAGTGTGAATTGGAAAGTGTAATTGGAATAGTACACAGCCAACCGTTACTGTATATAATTTAATGTTGAACCGGATCACCTATATCCGAGTTGTAATTATATATAATTGTAAATAGCGTATTTAGTGTGTACATATATTCTTAATAAACTGATAATTCAGTTAAGTGACAGCGTCAGTGTTCATTTACACAATCCTCACAGTGGGTGACCGATATCACCTAGTAATATCGGTGGTGGCAGCTATATCTACCACGGACTTTCTTCAAAGTTGTGTGGACTGAGAGGAACGTCCGACACTGTTATTTTTTGTTTCTAATTAAATGCTTGCAAAAGGTTAGACTTAAATCTTGAGCTCAAATTCTGAATCGTTGGTAGGAGTTAAGAAGCGCAAACTGAACTGTGTTCAGCAGTTAAAATGTTACCCTGCCCACCCTACGAACACAATTCAATTTTTAGCTACTCACAACGATTCAGATTTTGAACTCAAAATTTAAGTCTAAGCTCTTAAAACATTTATTTAGATTTAAAAAAAATAACGGTTAAAAATAGTTGTTGGTTACTCTAAAGTTTAAGGCGCCCTCTAACGGAATTTTTTTTAATTTATCTTTAAAATTTACTTTCAAGGAAATACTGACATAAAGAATGGTTTTAGAGAAAACCGCAAACGAATCGACCAATTTATCAGTTTTTTATAATCATTTGAAATTTGAACCTCCCCTCCACCCATTGAACACAGTTCATGTTGCGCTACTTAACCACTTTCAACGATTCAGATTTTCAGCACAAAATTTAAATTTATGTCTAAGCTTCTAAAAAAATTTAATGAGATGCAAAAAATAACTGTAAAAAATAGTTGTACGTTACTACAAAGTTTAAAGCGCCCTCTATCGTCATTTTTTGAAATTTATTTGTATAATTTATTTTCAAGACAATACTGTCAGAAAGAATAATTTTAGGGAAAACCGCAAATCAATTGACCAATTTTTCTGTTTTTTATAATCATTTGAAATTTGAACATACCCACTCCCATTGAACACAGTTCTGTTTGCGCTACTTAACGACAGATTTTGAGCTCCAAATTTAAGTTTATGTCTAAACTTCTAAAACAAATTAATGAGATGCAGAAAATAACGGTAAAAAATAGTTGTTCGTTACTCCAAAGTCTGAAGCGCCCTCTATAGGCATTTTTTGAAATTTATCTTTATAATTTATTTTCCAGACAATACTGACATAAAGAATAGTTTTCGTGAAAACCGCAAACAAATCGACCAATTTTTCCGTTTTTTATAATGATTTCAAATTTTGGAGCCTAAACTTTGATGGCGCCTATCTCCTTCGAAAGACGTTTGGGACCCTTAGTTTCCCATTTAATATTATTTGTCTTGATGTGTACTATCACCCCTTAAAGTCTTGCCCTGTAGTTTAGATACACCCTGTATATCATACATAATCATATGTTATTCGATTTACATCACCGAGATTGAGTACATCATTCTTTTTTGGAATTATAAAAATTATCATTTATAAGTCATTCACACAAATGCACAAAAAATTTCAGTTACAGCATACCTCAAGAAAAACATAAGCATGTGACCTTAAACAATTTTTTAGCAATGTTTTAGTTTTCAATCAGAACTCGCTAAGACAAAATAAATAGAAATGAAGTCTACAGGCCTATTTGAGATGACCTGTGATTAGTTTTGCTACAAAAAAACACCGCCCTTGCATGCCTGGAAAGTACTTTGGGTTGAATATATATGTCAAATAGTTTTTTAAAGAAAGTAAACGGCCAAGTCAGTCCCCTTGCACAATCCCACATTGTGCTGCATTGAATCCTATATCTTTACGTCTTATGGTATTATATAACATCAAACCATATTTTTTTCCACCGTCGGAGTGTGTCTAATTGTAATACAATCTATTCGTAATTTCTTTTGCCTTTGACACTAAAGAGTCCCTCATGGATCTTCTTCCTTAGGAAACAAATGTTTAAAATTAACAGACAAAGCTTTGTTTTGTACGCATAAACACCTAGAAGAATCGACAGTAAAAATAATAAACTATAAAAACTATTTAAAAAAATTATTAGGAAGCAACAAATAAGTATCTAAATATCTTTTTTCAACTAAAAGATTTAGGAGGATCTTAGTTGTGTCTTGAAAACCATTACATTGCTAAAATTTTATTTCTGCTGAACAATGAGTTGTTGCTTTTTAATTTGATTTTTTAGGTATCGCGTGCTAGAAATAAAGTAAATTTACGGTAATATTAAGTTAATAAGAGAAAATGTATCATAATCTGTCATTCATACATGACTTTTTTCCTTCTTGATTGCATATATTTTATAAACAAATAATTTGATGTCGAACTCTGATAATTTGTAGCTGTTCAAATAATATAATGTGGCAATTTATAACTTAAGACATTAAATCTAAAATGAAAAAATCACATAGTATTTTATTAAAAAAATTGCTTTTGCAATAGCAAAATATTTCTGATAAAATACGAATATTTATCATAAACTAACAGAAACAAATGACAAATTGTATGAAAAGGAAATTACTCAATTCCCTTTAAGAGTAAATTCTACATTAAGAAATGTATGAGGAATGGTTGCAGAAATTTTACGAGGATGATGTGCTTCATCAATCAATATTGTCTCTTTTGAATGCAACAACTGAAAAAAAAATCGTTTACTTCGAAAATTCTATTCAATAATGATAAATTTATTTAGGGAAAAAAATGTTTTAAAACTGGAATGGAATTACGTTACTGTTTTGTTTGATTAATCGGCTAAAATCTTAAATACTATTTCTTTTTCAAAAAATCGCCATTCAGTTATATTTCTATATCTTTTTGGAGAAAAAAAATGTTAGATTCTTTTGAAGATAAGATTTTATTTTAAAAAATTTCATTGCATGCAGTAAATTTCAAGTTATGTATTGATTTTCTTAACACAGGCTTTTTAAATTATTTTGTTTATTTATATTGGAAGTTGTGAAATCAGTAAATTTCGATTCACCATTTTTTATACATATATTTATACATATACTTCGTAAAAACAGCATACAAATACCTGTCATGCATCTCGTTTTCTGAAAAATATTCTTTCTTCTTATTTTTGAAAATTAGTTGTGGAAAGAAATGTGTAAATGATAAATATTATATCAAATTACTTATGTTAAAATACATTTTTTTTTTATGATTTGTATATAGATAAAAACGTTAATAAGCAATGAAACATATAATTATGTAATGGCTCTAAATTGATCGGTATGCAAAAATCTGAATTCAAATCTATGGGAATATTAAAATAATTACAATTAGCTTTTATATATACACACCAGGATTATGTACATCAATATACATCAAGATTTCTCTTTTATGTAGTAATATATATATATATATATATATATATGTGTGATAATTTTTTTCTTTGTTGTACATTTGTGATTTTTTTTAAATCTACTAATATATGTATTATAAAAACTATACAGGAAAAAAATATTTTTTAATAAAAGAACTTCATAAATTTAAGTATATAAAATATATTCAAGGAATATAATATTTAAATTGTAGAAGATCCAGTCCTTCGATTATAATAAGAGAATGTGATTAAAATGAATATATAATTACAATTAAATATAATTCACTTTCAACAGAACTTTCTAAAACTGAAAATATAGGAATAAATGTAATTCATATATGTCACCTATGATAGACCTTAAATTCCCTTCTCCGATTTTAATCTTATTTGCTTAATATGTATTCGTATTTTTTTTTAATTTATCCGCAGAAAATTAATATTTTTATTATCTGTTTCCGGTGTAACATTTTTTACAAATGTTTCTTTTTTTTAATTAAAAAATATTTCTAAAATAGACACTTTTTTATGTTGCAATCTTAATATTTTAGTGACGCTAATCCAGTTTGAGTAAGATTTAAACACTTCAAATAAAATTAAGTATACATTTTAAAAATACCTTAAAAAAGTGTTCATTAGGAAGAGTATACATAAAACTGAAATTAAAAATATTAATTTTCTGATCGAAAATTTAAAAGAAGTACGAAAAATCATGCTTCGATATAAATAAAGAAACACTTTTAAACACTTCTAGAATACTTCACCGTTTCATAACGCACATTTGGAAAACTTTTAACACACTTGAAACTCAACTTAAGTAATTGCCATCAAAAGTCAGAAATATATTCATATTATTTTATACGCTGCAATATGTGATCTATAGATTTGTATGTACTATTCTGCATAGTACGCTAGAAGTTTTGTTCAGTTATGAAAAGCATTGGACTCTATAGCAATATTAAACGAAAAGAAAACAGAAATGTAATCAAAATATTTTGTGCTACACTGTATATAATGTGTTAACCAAATAGATAAATTTGTGATATCTTCGAAACGGAAATAATAGTAATCAGTGATAAGAGATGGCGCAAAGATACCGTGATCTGTTTGTATGGCTAATGCATGCTAGCCGATTAGAGGTATAGGAGATGTACGAATGATTTTGACTTGATAATCTGCCTTTAAGCGGCTGCTGTACATAATTGTAAATAAACTATATGGAACTCTAGTTTTGCTTCCCTGATAAAATTACAGTACTAGAAAGAGTACACGGATTTAACAGTGGTGACGTTGACGTATTGTGATAATTTACCCATATTATATTTAAAAAAGCCTGAAGAAAGAAATGGCTGTAGAAAAAGAAATTATTTCATTGGGACGGTTAGAAGAGCATGACTCAAAGATTCCCTGGACGATTTACGTAGAGAAAATGGACTTCTATTTCAGTGCTAATAATATAAAGAATAAAGAAATGAAAAAAATATTTTGTTAAGTTCTGTCGGAACTACCGCATTTACTATTCTACGAGATATTATAGTTCCGAAGACTCTAAAGGTTATAAAAAATGAAGATCTTTTAAATAAAGCAAAGGAGCATTTTTCACGTTGTCCAAGTTAAATTGTTGAAAGGTTCAAATTCCAAATACGTCTTAGAAAGCCAGGGGAAAGCAATACTGAGATTTTAAGATAACTTAGAAGGGTATCCGAATTCTGTAATTTTGGAAATACGTTAAATGACCGCCTGCATGGCCAACTTGTGATTGGAATACAAGATGAAAAAATTCAACAAAAGCTGCTTGATTCGAAGGAATTAGACTTCCAGTCAGCGGTGGAAATCGCCGAATCCTTAGAATCAGCTGAAAACCGGGGTGAAATTGCTACATATCGAAGACAGTACAGCAATTCATCAAGTGCGTGCGAGAGCTGAGAAAACGAAAGCCGAAAAGTTCTCTGAATCATTTAAGCAGAAAGAAGAGAAATTCGCGCCAGATAAGCCTGTGTTACAGGTGTTCGAAACATCATAATTCCAAAAAATGTACATTCATGAATCCTGAGTGATATCTGTGCCATAAGCAGTGTCACCCAAATGTTTGCTGCAGAAATCGGAAGTTTGTGATGAAAAATGTGAAACAGAACAAGAACAGTAAAATTAAAACTGTTAAAAAAATGGTGTTTCAATTTAGTAGACAACCACTCCAATAATGTATCATGGCAAAAATTTGTAAAAATAAATGGGGTTAATATCAGATTTGAAATAGACAGCGGGGCGGCGCATACCATAGTATGTAAACAGATTGCAGAAAAATTGTTTTCAGGTAAGCTTCCTTTAATTAAATCTAAAGTAAAGATACAAACTTATACTAAAGATTTTTTAACTGTGTTAGGAGAATTAAAAGTAGATGTTTTTGTTGATGAATATTGTATACTCGATTTAAAAATGTTAGTTATTAAAGAGGAAGGTCCAAGTCTAATTGAAAACACTTGGTTAAAAGCATCAAACTTATTTTGGAATAATGTAAATATGATTAAAAGCTTTCGAAAGATAATTTAATTAGAAAATTTCCAAATGTTTTTGCTGACGGGATCGGTATAATAAAAAGGTCCTTCCATCTCAATAAATTTGAAAAATGGTGCAAAACCAGTTTTTCTTAGGTCTCGACCTGTTCCTTTTGCTTTGAGAAAAGCTACTAATATAATTTGGAACGATTAACAAAACAGGGTATTTTGAAACCTGTCGATCATTCATAAATGATAGTCTTATAGTAATAGTTCCAAAATCAAATGGTACTGTTAGAATTTGTGGTGATTATAGAGCAACGGTAAATTCAAATACCGAAAATGATAATTATCCTTTTTCTAGAATGGAAGAATTATTCTCTAAATTAACTGGTGGAAAATTCTTTACTGTTTTTGATTTAAAAGATAATTATTTGCAACAACCTGCAGATAATGAAAGTAGTAAAATTTGAACTAATGATACTCATTAAGGGTTATTTAATGTTTTAATATTAGCTTTTGGCGTAAAGTGTGCTCCTGGAATGTTCGAGAAAAAATAGAGAATATATTAAAAATATTTGAGTATATTGGTGTATTTTAGATGAAGTAATCATAGTGCTAGGAATAAATCAGAACATTCTGAAAGAGTTGAAAGTGTTCTGAAATGCTTTTCTGAGCATGGTATAAGATTAAATAAGGAAAAATTAAAATTTATGATTTCGAAAATTTGCTATTTAGGACATAAATTTTCTCAGGAAGGAATTAGATCTATTACAAAAAAAGTTAATGCTATTTTGAATGCACTTATTCCAAATAATGTGTCACAGTTGCGTTCATTTTTAGGCTTAATTTCTTATTATAGGAACTTCCTACCTAATATTTCAGATATTTTAGAACCTTTACATAGAGTATTTGATAATAATGTTAAATGGACATGGTCAGAAAAGCGTGATAAAGCATTTCAAAAAGTTAAACAATTATTATGTACATCGCCTGTTTTAAAATTATACGATGTTATCAAAGATATAATTTTGAACTGTGATGCTTCTGAATATTGTATTGGTTCTGTGTTAAGTCATATTGTTGAGCGTAAAGAGAAACCCATAGCTTTTGCTTCTTGAACTTTAAATAAAACTGAAAGAAATTATGCAATGATAGATAAAGAGGCTTTATCTGTAATATTTGGTGTTACAGAATTTTCCCAATATTTAGCTGGTAAACAGTTTAAAATTATAATAGATCATAAACCTTTAATTAGACTGTTTGATCCTGTTAACAAGGTACCTGATACATTATCACTTAAAATACTGAGATGGTCGCTAATGTTAGCAGGATATGATTACACAATTGAGTACCGCGAAGGTAAAAATAATAAAAATGCGGACGCATTAAGTAGATTACTTCTTCCAGAAACTGTAAATATAGTAAGTAATCCTACTGAAATAATGATTGTTTCAAATAATAACGATTGGTTTGTTACTTCTAAAACTATTGCAAAGTGGACAGCTGAAAATCCTATAACTAAAGGAATTTTAGAGTGGGTACTACATGGATGGCCACGAAAGATTAAAGCTGAGGAATATCAACCTTATTTTCGTAGAAGAGAGGAAATTTCCTGGTTAGAAAATTGTTTATTATAGGGGAATAGAGTAATAGTCGCAGAGGAAGGTAGGGAATATATGTTGAAATTGTTGCATTCCGTTCATCAGGAGATATCTAGCATGAAAGCGAAAGCTAGTGGGGTGGTTTGGTGTCCAAATATGGATAAAGAAATAGAACAAATTGTAAATTCATGTAGTAGATGCCAGATGTGAACGGGATAATCCCAAAATGAAACCCTTAGAATGGAAGTCTGAATTACCCTGGGAAAGGATTCACATAGATTATGCAGGTCCTTTTGAAGGGAAATTTTTTTAATAGTAGTCGATTCTTATACTAAATGGTTAGAAGTAGAAGTAGTAGCCAGGACTGATAGTAGAAATACTATTAGAGTATTAAAAAGAATTTTTGCGACAATTGGATTACCAGTAGAGTTGGTCAGTGATAATGGATCCGCGTTCACAAGTGATGAATTTGAGGAATTTCTTAAAAAATAATGGAATTAAGCATACACCTATTCCACCATATCATCCGTCGTCGAACAGTCAGGCTGAAAGATATGTGCAAACTTTAAAAATAGTCTTAGAAAGCTAGATAAAATGACATAACATTATTAATTGCACGACTTTTGTTAGAAAATCCTTCAACTCCTCATTCGGTGACTGGTAAAACTCCTGTTGAATTAATGTTTGGAAGACCAATTTGAACAGCCCTTCACTTGGTATTACCATCAAAACCTAAAACACAGCAACCCCTGCACAAATATAAGATTCATGAATTAGTTTTTGTTAAAAATTTTGGAAAGGGGGAGAAACGGGTAAAAGGAAATATTATGAAGTTATTAGAGAGTTGATGGGTTTTAGTAAATAGATGCGACGGAATAATGTGTAAACGTCATGTAAATCAGTTAAAACATAAGAGAGAGATAAGTTACGAAAAATCTGAAAGAATTCAAGAAAAAGATCACAATGACAAACAAATGTCAGAAAAAGTTGAAAATATGGGGTATAGTGGTAAAATTTACAATGATTATGATAAGTATGAAAGGGTTAATAAAAACAGCTTTTCTGAGATTAATGGAAAAATAAAAGAACAATGTGATAATAAGAATATTATGGAACCAAACAAAATCAGCCTTCACATGATATTGTAACAGGTATTGTTGTGAGTAGTAAAAATGATGTTACGACAGATATATCTGTGAAGGATACTGTGACTAAAAACAATGATGAGGACTCAAAGAAAAGTGTTCCAGTTCGAATAAACAACAGATCAAAATTGCCTGTAGTTCGTTTCAACAATGATGGGAGGGGTGCGATATCTTCGAAGTGGAAATAGTAGTAATCCGTGAAAAGAGATGGCGCAACTATACCGTGATCTGTTTGTAAGGCTAATGCATGCTAGCCGATTAGCGATATGGGAGATGTACGAACGATTTTGAATTGATAATCTGTATTTAAGCGGCTGATGCAGATAATTTTAAATAAACTATATGGAACTCTAGTGATGCTTCCCTGATGAAATTACAGTACTAGAAAGAGAACGTGGATTTAACAAAATTATACGCAAAAAAGCATAATTCAAAAATGAGTAACACCAGTTCCAACAATTATTATTAACAACACAGTACTGTAACCGATTTATAGCGTTTGATCTTATTATTTTACAAGAGATGCATGAGACAGTCAGGGATATGTATCATTTACAATATGTTTGAAATATTTATGTACAAAAATATACCGCAAACGATTTGTCTTCATAGACAATCAAAGAACGGAATTTTTTCAACATCTCTATACATAAACTATGAAAGCTACACACTTTAATTTCAATACTGATCATGCTTTATTAAGCATCCATAACATATAATGATTGAATGTGAGTCCGATACATTTACACGAAATATAGCTCAGACGTGCACAGAGAACATGTACAAAAGTCAGTCCCACTAATAGACGGCAGACAGACACACAAATTGAATTTATAAACACTTTTCAATTATGTCAGATTGTCTTAAATTTATTAATGTATTCCAATTTCATGTAACATTTTTAAAGATCAGAATTTGACATTTGACTAACTAATAACCTCAAATGAATACACTTAAAAATTTTAAATATAGTATACAACATATTCAAATTTAAATTAACTATTTAATTAACTATCATTTTAGCTTGTACTCCCATGACAAAAAACTAGTGGAAAAACCAAAGCAATCCTTGTGAATTTTCAAATCGACTTCAGTACGATACGCGATTTCTCAATATTTGTTGAATCTTATTTGCATTGTTTGACGAAGTACTTTGTGGGCAGTTCATGAGTATTTTTTATGGCTTGCAGTGCATGAAGAGTTCGAATAATAGTTCGAATAACGTATAATAATTCTTTTTTCATTATGGACAAATTTAAATTTCATAGCAATCACTCACTATTTAAGAAAGTCAAAACCTAGAAAAAACAGGCAATAAATATAGATGAAAGCAAATGAACATAAAAGAATAACATGTGGATTACAAAAGCTGATTTGTTAGAAATTCGTTAATGATAAAAACATAAAGGATAATTAATACACAAATAAAATAATTTTAAATGTCGAAGCAATAATAAAATAAAATATAATCATTATTTGCTTTATATCATTCTGTTTATTTTTTCGTATTTATTTTATGGGTTATCATTTGAGTATTATTTCATTTAAAAATAAAAGAAAATCTTTACTTTAATTTCGAAAGCTGATATGGAAGCAATTAAAATTATATCGATAAAATTTTACTTTCGCATGAAAACCCTCCATAATCTAATTTTATCTAACTTTATTTTCATTTGTTGCATAACAGAATTCAATTACATTCCTTAATTTGATAATTATACTTCAAAGAGATGAAAGGTTTTTAAAACATATCTAATTTGTATCGTTCTTATCTTACTTGAAATAATTGTTATTACTTATAGAGAAGCAATAAAAAAGAAATGAAGGCTGTAATAAAATAATGAAATTTAATTTATAAAAAGTTTTTCTTCTTCACTATCAAGATTCCAGTAAACATAATAATTACTAATTATTATATTATGTGTTCTAGAAGATATTATGGTGTTTAAATTTTATTACGTTTATACAATAGTTTTAGTTGATTAAAATGTTATATTAGTGAAACAAACAAACAAACAAAAGACTTTTTAATAAATCTGAATCTGTCCAAATGAAAATTAATTACTTATTAATGAAAAACTTTATCGCAAACATTGTTAAAGAGTTTAATATAAACCGGTAATATGTTAATTTAAACAAATAATCTCCATCTCGTTGAATTGAACTTTAAGAAATGCCTGATATTTTGATTAGTTGATTTCCAGAAATATCTCATTTGTTGGCATATATTACATTGTGAAAGTGCTTTAGGTTGTAATTTTTCAGTGAAAGTGATCTTTGACTTAGAGTTTGATTTTGGATACACTTCAGAACAAACGTATTTTTTTTTCGGGAGTAAATTCAGTTTTAAGATTAATAATTTTGTATTTATTTATTTAGTGAGTGTTAATTAATTAGTTTTTAATGAAAAACTTTATTGCAAACATTGTTAAAGAGTTTAATATAAACCGATACATATGTTAATTTAAACAAAAAAATCTCCATCTTGTTAAATTGAACTTTAAGCAATGCCTGATATTCTGATTAGTTAATATCCAGAAATATCTCATTGATTGGCATATATTACATTGTGAGAGTGCTTTAGGTTGTAATTTTTCAGTGAAAGTGGTCTTTGACTTAGAGGTTGTTTTTGGATACACTTCAGAACAAACGTATTTTTTTTTCGGGAGTAAGTTCAGTTTTAAGATTAATAATTTTGTATTTATTTATTTAAAGAGTGTGATGAGACTGCATTGATCAATATATTTAGACATCTGCCCACTTCACAGCATTTCTCCTAACTTATTAATTGAAAGTAAAATGTGGTTTTAATTGAGCTCCAACACTTCACCTCCCCTGTGTGATAGGATCGAGGGCCAGTTACAATTTAACTTCAGCTTTTTTTAAGTTCAAATTCTTTACACATTAAGTTTAATGAATATGTATTGATTCTCAATGTTGCTTGTAATTTGAAATAAAAGCCTATGTTAAGGAATTCTTTTCAAAATCCGCAGTTTTGACCTTACACATGTCCATATCGTTACTTATTGGAAGATATTAAATAATGAAAAGAAGTTATTTTACTTTAGAAGGATCTGATTTTTTATCTTTCAGTGAAGATTTAATTTTTACAAACATTTATTAATTTACATTATTTTCTACTCTTTTTCTAAAATAAATGCCATTTATTTTGGAAGAATCAAATAATTTTTTTTAAGTAATGAGCCAGAAAACTAAACTGTATGTTTTTAAACATAGTTTGCCAAAAAATGTTTTTTGAATAGAATCTGTGATTAAATAAGTTCATGCATCTACATAGTAAATATATTTTCTTGTTATCAAAATTATTTTGGTAATTTTTAATCTTCTATAAAATTTGAATTTTGTTAAATGTATTAAAAAATGCATAAAAAAGGAATGTGACGATAGATTGTTTTCAAAATGTAAACAGGTTTACTTTCAGCGTTCATTTCAGTTTATGTTTTTTTTTATAGTTTAATGGGAAAAAACATTGTTAACAACACTAAATGTTTCTATGTGTAAATGTAAAATCTAAGAAATTGTTTCCAGATGACATTCGATGAATGACTCCATCGAAAATGGAATCGAGACGGATCATTTATCTTCAGCGGATATGTTTACATAATGGAAATATACATTTACTAATGCATTCATTAACTCACAGCATTTTCCATTAAGTGAGTGACACCATGCATTTAGATTCTGTTTAGAGAAAGACATATTTTATACGCGATAAGTAGGGAAAACAAAACTGTTTATCTTTTTATAATGTCGATACATTTCTGCCCAATCTTTTGTTTTTAAAATGCGAGAATAAACAAAGGCGTTTTTTTACACAATGCATTATATATTTAATTACAAATCAGGGTGTCAGCGCTTGTATTGTATGCTTTATAATTTTAATCATTTTGCTATTTCTAAATAAATTCAGAGGAAAAATAATAAGTAAAAAAAATATGAGCATATCTTTTTGTCTTTAATCAATCGGGTCTTGTCTACTGTTAACAGTACATTTCGTTTCATTTATTATTTTTCTTAACAAGTAAGTTTGTTACAATTTACATGTAGTAATGGTTATATATATCCTGCATTTCTTAATACGACTTTATTTATGTTTTGGAATTTACAAACAATAACGAGTAGAAAAGTTAATTTACTTTACTTCGGTGGTGATTCGTTTCTTTTAAACATATAACATTTTTTAAATTAAAACATAAGTTATTTATCTAAAACAAATTTGTATAAATAAAAAATATTACTAATTGTATCAGCTATGTCTGGTTATAGTGCAATATTTTCCAAGTGTCTCCAAAAATTGGCCCCACCAGTGGCCGAGAGGTTCGGACCTCTCAAATGGTAGACGGCAGGTGCTGGGTTCGAACCCAATCGCGGCTGTCGGCCTAACCGTTCGGAGTTTTCATGGTTTTCTTCGAACCTTGCGTAAATACGGGTTAGGTTCCCTTAGAAAGACCCCCACGAAGGGCACTTCCCCCTGGTCCTATATCCCTAGCGTAGATAATCGGACGTCAAAAATCCACCCACCAACCGTCTCCAAAAATTATTCCTTTGCACATTGTCATATATACATATAAGTTCAAAAGTATAAAACATAACCAAATTTGTTGGTTTCCAGACATTTTCATATTGGTCAGACTCCAGTAAATTTATAGACAGCTGGATGCATAAACAAGAAAATTAAATTATTTAAATACGATAAAAACTGAGATAAATCTCATTTACATTGCATTAAATATCTATACAATTAAACATTAAGAGGCAATGCAATTAAAATAAAAGTAAAACAAGTTCGAAATTGCACGTGAAGCGTAACAAATAAGGTGCGTTCGTAAGATAACGAAGTTTTAAAAATATCCAGATGTTGATGTTGTAGTAGACAATACTTCGGATACGGTAAAGTGGGCGAAATCTTTTTTGTGTTCCTGAAAATATACAGGAAGTAATTTTTATTACACCTCACCAACGTATTTCATATTCATAAAATGTGTAATAGTTTAATATAATTAAAATATACCCTAAACAATGTTTACCCGTATAGCATTATGTACTAGAATATTTTTCTGTAGCCCTATAATTTATTAATAAACATTCTTTGCATCATAGATTCTACAGAATGCATATTTCAAGAGCTACTTCATAGGTTCATGTCAATTATATTATATTCGAAATAGTTTAACATCATTAAAATGAACTTGAAATTATTTTTTCCTATTGATTATAATGTAATGAGATAATTTTGATTGTCACTCTAATTAAACTATACATCCGATTTTCATAAAATTTAAAATGACTCCACAAAATTACGTTAAAATTATATATTTTAAATATCTTGCGACTAGATCCTGAGACTAGGGCATTTTTTGCTTTGTTATATGCGGGCATACAGACGGACAGACGGACCGACAGGCTCAATGACGAATATTAGTGCGAGCTATTTATATAATTACGGACGCAACTAAATCTATTCAGATCTTGATGTAATAATACACAGTATTTCAAATACAGTATAATAGGCAAAATCTTTTGTTTGTCCCAGTATATACTATCTGCTTTCTTTTATACAGGAAATAACTTGAATTCCGCAGCAACGTATATCATTCTCATAAAATGTTAAATAGTTAATTACAATTAAAACGCGCACCAAACAATGTTCTCCCTATACCATTATTTAATGGATTACTTTTGTATGGAATTGTAAATCAATAAAAAATATTCTTTGCCCCACAGATTGTAAAAGATAGATATTATAATAGGTACTTCATAGATGCATATCAAGATGCATATCAATTTTATATTGTTTGAATGTGTGTAAAACCATTAAAATGCATTTGGAACATTTTTCCCATTGACCGTAATGTAACGGAATAATTTTGATTGCCACTGTAATTGATCTACGCATCCGATTTTCATGAAATTTGAAATAACTCGACAAAATTATGTAATAATTAAATATTTTAAATTTCGAACGATTCGGCTGGGTAGTTTTTGCGTTGTTATAAGCGGACAGATGGACGGACTGAACTACAATTATAGGTGCTACGTATTTACATAATTACGAATGCACCTAAAAATAAACATTCTTGAAAGTTTTTAATAAATAATCTTAAGAGCAAAATCTTCCTGTTTGGGATAAGCATATTTTCTACATTTTTCTTAGATAATACATAGCATTTGAATTATCCCTATAGAGGGTAGTTATAAAAGAACTTCCCCAATATATGTAATCCTCGCAACATAACCGCTAAGACAATCGAAAGAAAATTTAAGGTTGAAGGAATGTTTTTAATACAATCAAACTGATTTGTAAATTTATTATACGAATTGAATATTTCCAACTGAGCGAAAATATGCCAGGCTGGGAATCGAACCCTGATTGTTGGTTTACGGGGCCAATGCTTTACCATTTAAGTTAACTGGGCGATAGCCAGCCAGCATTTTTTGCTCAAATAACTTTATTGACAATAACATCTGGTCTGTCGCTTGGACAGTTCAACGTAATAAACCGCAGGTTCCTTTAGCTGTGGTTTATTCTGTTGACAGTTAGCTTAAACAGTAAAGTATGGATACTGTATGCCAGCAATCTACGTTTGTTTCCCAGCCTAGGCATTTTTTCGCCCAGTTGAAAATATTAATTTCTTATGATAAAGTTACGAATCAATTTGATTTCGTTAAAAACATTGTTCATATCTACGTATCCATCGGTTAGTTGGAGTTCCTTTACCTGCGGTTTATTCTGCTGAACTGTATAAATGACAGACCAAATCTTATTGCCAATAATAAGGCCATCTGAGCGGAAAATGCTTGCTGGCTATCGTCCAGTTAGGTCAAACGGTAAAGCAGTGGCCCTGTAAGCTAATGATCTAGTAACGATTCCCACTCTGCGCATTTTTCCGCTTAGTTGGAAATATTCAGTTAGTATAATTTCAGGTTTAGTTATTTAAAGGCATGACTTGCGATCGTGATGATTTAAAATAATAGTGCTTCCACGGTTACGGTTACAGTGAGAAAATTTCCAATAACAAGACCCATTTTTTTCATGTGCGAATTCATCTTCATTATTGAAAAACCTTAAATGGCGTTGGAACGATACACTTATGACTAAAATTGTTGGTATAATAACGTGACACTCAATCATAATTACTACCTATGTAACGTAATATTCAGTACTGCAAAACGAATTATTGCAGGATGATCATAGAAAATCTTCCACAGTATATGAATCCTTAGCGGCGTAACCGCTTAATCAATCTATAGAAATTTTAGATATACTTATTTAAAGATTGTACTCAAGATTGTTAAGATTTAAAGCAATATAGCGGTTTTAATACAGTGAAAAAAATTTCGAAATTTTCGAATGACAATCCCTATTTGTTTCAAGCATAATTAATCGGCGTATTGAAAAGAACATAAATCGCGTTGGAAAAATACATGTACAATGAAAATTTCCGGCGAAGATCAGTTGCAAATTAATTGCATGGAAGACCATTGCAAGGAACGGAAGAGTGGCTACAAAACTAGTTTTTCAATAGCCGATTTTTTTTTCAGTTGTGAACTGAGTAATGTTGCATGATTTGTTTTAAAATGTATTTTTAGAGTTGTGTTTCTGCAAACATAGTTAAATAAAAATATAATAATTTGTCTTACAGTGCTGAATATTAAGTTACATAGGAACTAATGAGGATTGAGCGCCACGATATTATACAGGCAATTTTATATATACGCGTATCGTTTCAACGTCATTTATGGTTTTCAGATACGCCGATGAATTAGAAAATGAAAAAAATAGGTCTTGCCGTACAAATTTTGAAAATGTTTTCTCTGTAATCATTACCGTGGGATATTTATTGTTTTAAATCATCACTTTCTTGAGTGCAACCTTCAAATAACTAAACCTGAAATTTCATTTTGATAGGTTGAAGGGTTAGGTGACTAGGAGTACGTATCGCTCACCAGGAAGAAAAGTAATCCATCTTGAAAATTTTTATTTTGCATTTTATTTTACTAATAGATCTGTCGTTGGTGTGTCTTGCTACACAAAGAGTTTCATAAGTTTATTTTAGAGTTAATCATTTTGTTATGCTTTTTGCGCATTTTTGACATCCAAAGAGGGGTGGATTGTGTGGAAAGGATGATTAATCCAACCCTATAAACCACATCATGTATCTTTATTCACAAAGGTTTTACATTTTTATGCATTTTTTACTCTTGCATCCAGTGTTAAGTCCTATAATTTCATGTCACAGAAAAATCACTGAAGTTTTCTTTTGCGTCTAATGTAAAATTTACTTTTGTCAAGATGTGTAATTTTTGTTACTGGTGAGCGATACATCTCAGAAGTTTTTTATGACCATCCTGTATTATATAAAATATAAACTGAAATTTACTTATTTGGTAGATTTCCACATAAATAAATAAAGCATTTTTAAACAATTATAATAAACAAGAGTATGTAAAATGAAATATGTTACTTGTAATTTTATTTATTTAAATAAATTTACTGCATTTAAAAGGATATAACGTTTTTCGCAAAAAGTTCTACAAAGTTAACTAAATGAAGTTTTGCTGAAAAAATAATGCATATGATTTTAACTGATTAATAAAATACAACACAGACATGATTTCAATCCATTCTTAAAACAATTTTTTCTCAAAAAAATTATTAATATGGAATATAATTTTCGATATATATTTATATATTAGTCATAGCTCTCAAAAGATATAACATTGAAAGATAAAGCTCGCCTTATTCATATGACTTTGCAACCATTTATCATGTGTTACATTATGCAGAATTTACTCTAAAAAGGTACTAGGAATTTGATTTTTCTTGAAATTTTTCATATTTTTTTCCTGTTTGTTCATGATAAATATATTTTTTTAGAAATAACTTGTTGTTATGGGAAAAATACTTTTAATACAAAACATTATTTTTACTTTTTATTTAAGATTTAATGTATTATTTTATAAGTTGGCTCATGATATTATTTAAAGAAATTACTGCAAATTGTGCATCGAAATATATTCTGTCTGTATAGAAAATGTAAACAAGAATTGGAAATCATATAAGAGTCATAGCTTATGAAGCCCTTTATCTTACTAATATAGTATTATTATGAATTTTCATTTTATCTAGAATAAAAAGATTTACCTTAATAAACAAATTCAAGAAAAAAATCGCAGCAAATATCCAGCTCTCTTAATGTCCGTCTGGTGAGGATTTTCATGCCACATATTAGATCCTCTCGAACATTTTAATTATCTAATGTGTAAACGATATTTAGATTATTTTTTATTGCCTCCTGATACTTTTTGTAAATATTTTTAATTTTTTCATTATTTTTATTGTTTTTTTCACATTTTTACATGTAGAAAAAAAAAGATAGTTATAATTTTAAATATTCGTTTTCCAAAAACATGCACTACCCATGAAAGAAATTTTTCACGACAGACGTTTTGTAAATTTACGGTAATTATTCCCAGGCACTCTAAACGGAGTGAGAAGAAAAGTTCTGATATTATAACATCATAAAATTTATTAAATGAATAGAAAAACAACGGTAACTGTGCCAGAGTTTTAAATATAAAAGTAGATTAGATTGGGCATCATTAAGCGTACTTCCTTAATACCAATGTCCATACTATCAATATTGCTTTCCTATTAATAATATAAAATTACGCCAAGTATTACCATATTCATAATTTCTCATAAGAGTTTTTGCATATAAATTTCAAAACAGCACATGAAATTGAATCAACTTTGGCTTGAGCGAAGGGACCAGCTAGGACGTTGACTTTCACCAAAAACCATTTGCCACAAGTTGTCAACCGAAAGTAGTTTTGATGACATACAACAGCGGTGTTGCTTTCTTAAAAAGCCAATCACGGTAGTTCCGAAAATAGATCTTGTAGACTTCAAATCTTCTTATTTTGTCTTAGAAAATTGACTTAATGAGGAACAGCATGTGTAACGTGTATAATGTGAAGTGAATTTAACATTTACCATTAGCCATTATTGGCATTTAATCTTATAGTTTGGCGATAGGTTTTTGATCGACGGCTTAATCAAGTGTTACTTCATTGCGTAAAAGAATCATTCTTATAACTCCAAATATAATAATCTTATTAACTAACCGTTCACTGCATCTGATTAAGCCTCACATAACGGATTAAAATATACATTAAAATTTTACTTTCAATGAAATACAGGGTCATAAAAATTCAGAGAGTGTGGAAAAAAGGATTATAAAAATCTCGGCAATTAACTATTCGGCTGATTTTTTCTTTATGCAAAATTTATGCTTAATTAATGTCTTTTATATTCCCTGCTTAATTTTAAAAATTTCGAAATTTTTTATGATCATTATCAGAACATTACCGAAGTACGAAAAAAGTGTTCCAGATAATCGAGGTTACTGATATTTTATAGGCTAATTTCCATTATTACATATTAAGTACACAAAAAATTTCAAGTTTCTAATTCAAAGTGGTCAAGGAGATAGAGCTTTACAGATATACAGACGGACAAACAGGCAAACAGGCACACAGAACAACGGACAGCATTTTTTTTTTCTAAAAATATCTTTTATTGAATACGCAGTATTTGAAATGTTTAAAAACGTCAAAAATTTTCTATTTTTAAAACATATACAAAGATTCGCCCTATACTATGCATGAGAGGTAAGTAGTAATAAATAATCGTAATTTGTTTAATCATAATCATAAGATTTTGTAATTATACAGTTTTTTTCTGCTTTTCAAAATTTCTTTTATGTGTTATCATTTTAAGTATTATTTAATTTGAAAGTGAAAAAAAAATAATTACGTTAATTTCAAAAGCCGATATGGAAGCAATTAAATTCATTTTGATAGAGTTTTACTTCCTCATGAAAGCTTTTCAAAGTCGTGTTGTATCTAACTATGCTTCTATTTGTTACATGGCAGAATTTAATTAGATTCCTTAATTTGATAATTGCGCTTCAAAGATATTATGAAGCCTTTTTTCGTAGATATGTGACTTGTGTAATATCGTTATTTCACTCGAAATTAATGCTATTATTTATAAAGAAGCCATAATAAGAAAATAACGAGTGTAAAGAAAGAATGAAATGTAATTTATAAAAAATTCATATTCATTAGTAATAAGATTCTGGTAATGGTATCAATACATAATAATTTTGTTATGCATAAGTAAATTTGATGACATTTACACATTATTTTTAATTAATCAGAATATTATATAAATGCATACGAAACTTTGAAATAATTTCAAACTATGCATGAGTAAAATATATAATTAGTAATACTGTGAAAAAAAATATTGAATAATTTCATATAAAGTGATACGTGTTTTAATAAAAAATGCATATATGTATCTGTACACCATCAAATATATTAAATTTTATTTCAGATATACTCAAAATATGCAATTCTGTTTACTTAATATAAAGAAATTTTACAACGGCTGACATTTTTAATAAACAAACACAATGTGTGAAATATTTTGAATATGAAGTTTTTCTAGCCAATCAAACACGAATACATTAATTAAAAACTTTTTTTTTTATTATATCATAGTTTCATTTAATTTGAGAATATTTTAAATGTATAGCATGACATTAACAAATGATGCATTATTCAAAATTCAAAATAAGTTATTAAGGTCAAATCGCCATCAGTTATGAATAACAGGGGAAATGTAGGGTAAAATGCCGAAATATGTTATAGTACCAGAATATGGCACTATCTTATATCTTGTAAAAGATAAGTCGCACTCTAGTGAAAACGTTCTCGAACAATAGTTTTCAATGCTTACTAAACAGGGTGCAGTGCGTTTACATTCATTCTATCGATTTTAGTGTTGATTCTCCACCAGCTGGGTTTCCAAGTGTTCCATATTTTTAAGATTACACTTTCAAGGGTAACTTTTTCGAAGAAGGCAAGAGTTTTTGAAATGTTTGAAAATATCTGTATTTTCAAATTACTTATATTAATGTTTGTGAATTATTGGTTTGGGTTCAAATTCATTTTCTATCTGTCAGTAACTAAAGTTAACAGTCCACACTGTAAAAAATTCGTAAAATTCCAGTAGATGAACCGAAAGTCTTTCTATACTTACACCGTTTTCAATCTTTTTGGTATGAGTGCCATATTTCTATGGTATATTAAGCGTAAAAAACAGCACATGAGCCATTTCCATTAAAAAAGTATTTACACCGTCAAATGATTGTTTTTCAGTAAAAACTCGGTATGTATGCCGTAAAATAATTATTAATAGTAATGAAACGGACATTGTAAAAAAAAAGTCATAACATTTCGATAGATATATCGTAATTTTACGTTACTTGCACCGTTTTCAGTCTTTATTGTATTAGTACCATGTTTCCAAGGTTTTTAAGCTTTAAAAAAGTTTATAAGGTATTTCGATTATAAAGGTATTTATACCGTAAAATAATTGTTTTCAGTCAAAACACGATATTTATACCATAAAATAATTACTTTTCAGTAAGGAAAAAAAATGGTAGCCTCGCCTCGGTGTATGACAACTTCTGAAGTGATGTGCTTGCTCTTTTACGTAATGCATCCAAGTTTCAAGACAGGAGTTGGGTGTACAGCAAGGCCATTGTTTTGGGGCTTTTGGCTCCAAAGAACTCAAAAAGCGTCAGCTCTTACAATAGACACTGCACATTATGTATATTTTTTATTTATTTTCTATTCATATTATAATCTAAAAGAAAGAAAAGAAAATGTGTGTAATTTATTTCACTTTTGTAAAACAATATAAATATTTAATTATTATTCTTAAGCGTAGGAAAAAAATAACATAATTTATGAAAGATGAATAAAGAAGTCGCCAAAATTGACTAGGTATAATTAAAAATCCCCATGATTTTTATGGTTGTCCAGAATGTAAGTGCGGGGGAGAATATGTGATTGATCCCAAGCCCGTCACGGTTCTCGGCGGCCTTGAATACATGTCATCTTTCTAATCGGAATTTCCAGTTTAACATGTTGAATTATGTCAAGCCGATCTTTAATCTTTATTCAAGAATTATGAATACAGAAACTGTAAGACTTTAAATTAGTTTAAGTAATCAATTATTTAAAATCATGTTATTGGAATTGTAACATTGTGCTACAATAAATATGTATCTGAAATATACTTATTTGTCGAAAGGGTTCTTTCAGCTTTGTATTTTATTAAGTTAGATACTATACCGAAAGTTTGGGACAAAGGGGTACGTAATATTTTAATTACTTTTAGGTAAAAGTAATTATTACGCATGTATTCTTTAATATATTTTTAACTTGCATTAATTCTTAATAAACGTTTTCCTTAATGTTACATATTTGTCTAATTAATTTGTTTAAATTTCTTTATTTTTTTCTTATGTATGACAAATAAGAAACTTTTTTACAGCTAAAAATTGCTTGAATTCATTACAAAAAAGTTTATAATACAATATTATTATTATTATTATTATTTGTTCAAAGTCGAATCAATTCGTAGAGTAAAATAAAAGAAGCACCAAAATATGGTATTTCTTATTTTTTGAAAACTCCAGGTTGGGTACACACAATGCGCTTTATCGTTTATATATATTTTTTTGATTCCGCAAAAACTGGCGACGCTTGTTCATCTTCTCTCCAACACTAATGCATCAAACGTCACATCGCTCTGGTGTATGAAGCGTACTAAATGGTATTACGCATTGCGTTTGCCCAGATAGAGAAATTTTGGAGATCATAAAGACCTAAATACCCCTCCCCAAACAACAAAAGTTTATGTAAGAGATACAGATTTGGACTCTGAATCAAAAATGTTTTAAAGTTACTAAGAAATTTTCGGGAATATCGCATTCCTAGAACTTTTTAAGTAATGGCACCAAGGGTTACAGATTAAATTTTAGTAGATTCTTTTGTAAAATTATTGATTTCTGTAGCTTTGCTTAAAAGTTTTGTAGATTGATATCATTTTTGTACAGTATACAAAAGTTTAGTAAACATACAGATTTCGATAACTTTAGATTACTAGATTTACATATTTTTCTGAGTGTGGTGATTCAGTTTCCGACGGTAAAATATATAAAGAAATTCAAATATAATATTAAATTTAGTTGCCAAGTGCAAATGCATATGTTTGGAACCAAACACGTCACACGTTATTGTAGTTTATGTTGAAGAAAAATAATTGCAGTTAGATTGGCGCTGCGCGCTATGCAAGTTCTTAACTTCAATTTCCACTTTTTCAACACTCTGACTTTTTGTAAATAGAATGCAGCTGGTATGTTTTAACTTTGATTTGAATGATTTGATTTCGGTAAAAGATGTGACTATTATAGTCAAAAATAGATATGAAAGTGGAACATTGTGTCTCCCAATTAATTTAAGTTTTGTAAATAATGTATAAAAAACTCTAAATATTTATTCATTAAATAATAATATAACATATTATTTCATTAAATGTTTTAGTTAAAAAAACATTCTACGAAGATTTGTTCACTTTTGATTTCACTGTGATACGCATTATTTCTTCTTGTGTATTTATTCGCCAGACAACACATTTGAATTTAGAATGTTTTTAATAGAGAAGTTAGATTTAATTGACCGTGATACCTTCGAATGAAACTTGATTTCATGATGATATTACTTTTCAATGTCATAGAAAAACAATTTAATTCATTATGAACATTTAATGGGATTAAATAGAAATACCGAATATAAAATACTTAACATTTTCTGAAGTAACTGTATTCTCAAAAATTTACAATTCATGTTTATCCATCGCTGGTTACTGACGCTGAACTTTCCGTTTAGACGGCGCCAGTCATCAGTGATGACAGTATAAAATGGATATAAAATATAATATGTTACATTCTAAATAAATTTTAAGTAATTCAGTGTTGTATCCTGAATGTACTGAACACTTCTTACCAAAAATTTTAATGTGTTTTATTAAAACAAAGTAAAATTAAAAATGGTTGTCTTTCGGAAGATGAAATATCGGAAGATGTGGCATCTTGCTTAGTTAATTTTCTGGCCTAATCCAAATTGTACAGCATTTTCTTTAAAGAATTGTTCATAATACTGTCGTAATTTGGAAAATTTTACATTTATATACATATGTTTGTATATATGTAAATGTATATTTGTTTCTAAATGTTTGTATATAAAATTTATATATATATATATATATATATATATATATATATATATATATATATATATATATATATATATATATATATATATATATACATATATATATATATATATATATATATATATATATATATATATATATATATGTATATATATATATATGTATATATATATGTATATATATGTGTATATGTATATATATATGTATATATATATATATATATACATACATATATATATATATATATATATATATATATATATGTATATATATATATATATAAATATATATATATACACAGTAAAGTACACTGATAAAAATTTGCTGCATTTTGCTGCAACGCACTCCACCGCTTGTATATAATATCTCTATTCCAACCAATGAGAAAGCTCCATTCCACGGCCAAGTAACCGTTTTCTATACAAGCAGGGGAGTGCGTTGCAACAAAATGCAGCAAATTTTTATCAGTGTAATCGTTTTCTATAAAAGCGGTGGAGTGACGATGCAGCAAAAGGGTCACTTTTTTTACAGTGTACTTTACTGTGTTATGGAACATTCTCATTGGTCATGAAAGAGATATTCTATAAAAGCTGTGTAGTGACGCTACAGCAAATGGGTCAAATTTTCAACTGTGTAGCACTATCGAAATAATCGGCACGGGTGATTTTCAGGAAACGCTATTCTTGCAAAAGACGAGGAATTTGATGTCATAAATTCTCCCCAATTAGTTTCGATTAGGGAAAATCCCGTTGGAAAAGCCGAAATATGTATCGATTTAATACGCTCGATTACACCGTGATAAACGAGGATTCGAAATAAACATCAAATACAAAAGTTACGTATTTTTGTCCGTAGAATCCGAATCTGCAATAAAATATGGGAGTTATAATTTAAGATTTCAAAGTTGGACCCCCTCTGACCCCCAGGGGGTCGGTTACGAAGGTCAAATTTAGTATCACTGAGTAGCTTATTTAAAAATATTTAACACATATATTTACGTTTTTCAATCTCATATGTATTTCTCGAGTTATTCGACCGTTTCCAGACTTTCCGGACACCCTGTATATATGTATATATATATATATATATATGTATGTATATATATATATATATATATATGTATATATATATATGTATATACATATATAAATATATATATATATATATATATATATATATACATATATATATATATACATATATAGATTGCGTAACGGGAATCTAATTTCACTGTCCTAAAGGAAGAACAAGCAAAATAGTCTTGCAAAATAGACACGCAACCTGTTAAAATATAAATATACAAAAATGTCATCACAGGAGTCTCTTTTTAAATATAAAAAATATTCATACTACACTAGGTCTATTTTTCACTTTGTATTCCATTTCGCTGCACATATGAAAAAAAAAAATCACAGTAATGTTACTGCATCTTTTATGTATAAACGCGTGAAAAACATACTTTTGTTATACATGAAAGTTTTCATAATATACTTCTACTGTTACTCTATGAAAATGAGATACAGAAGGATAAAAAACATTTATCTTCACTAGAGTCTAGAATTTGTTACTTCAGAAATATATGTTCTCTTCCATGCATTCATTCGCTCCAAGCTTTTTTATATTTTGTGAACGAAATAATAGAGGTTATTTATTTTTAAAAAGTAAATTTTCTTACATATCACACCAGAATGCTAATGAATATTAGCTGAAAAATATCTCGTTAGCGAATATTTTATTTAATAATATGATATAGATTTAGTTAATAAATAAAACGATGTGTATGCATAATGATTTATATATATCCAAAAATATTTCCTTTTATATCCCATCAGAATACTATTAAATATTAACTGAAAAGGATCTCGTTAGCAAATATTTTATTTAATAATATGATATAGATTTAGTTAATAAATAAAACAGTGTGTAGGCATAATGATTTATATATTTCGAAAAATATTTCTTTTTATGTCTCATTGGCAAAGCTTGAGAACTATCATGAAAATATATAATATATATATAAGAAATAATAAGGTAATGACAGGAACACAAGAATAAACATTTTGCATGTTTTCTATTCATCAAGGAACAGTACAAATGTTTATATTTCGTTTGTAAACTTATATAGTTTCTACAATATATGTCTTAGAAAATCACTTTAGTATAAACTTTTAATAAAATTGTTAATTTATACTGAATGTAAAATTCTTATTTGTTGAAGGTTTTTTTTTTTGAAAATTTATATCTCGAGTTTAAAAATATAAATGTTAAAAAATGTCATCACAGGAGTCTCTTTGTAAATCTAAACAAACTTTGTGCTATACAAAGTTTCTTTTACGCTTCATATTCCGTTTGCAACTCATATGAAATAGGAAAAAATCGCTGTAATATTATTGCATCTTTTTATGTATAAAAACGAAAAATTTCGTCAAAGTAGTCCCTATCTGAATCTAAACGAGCTTTATACTCTACGAAGTTTCTTTCACGCTTCATATTCCGTTTGCAGCTTATAACAAATAGAAAAAAATCACTATAACATTATCACATCTTCTTATGTATAAAGCAGATAAAAACGCATTTTCTTCATACATGAAAGCTTTCATAATTTACTTATATAAAATGTCCTAAAATGTCCTTGAAAACGAGAAAGTGTATCATAGAAATACATTTATCTTCACCTGAGTCTTAAATTTGTTACTTCAGAAATATACACTTCTTCTAATGTACGCATTTATTAAAGCCTTCTTTTATAACATGCATGAAATAACATAGGCTATTTATTTTGAAAAATTCAGATTTTCTTAAATATTAATCAGGTATTCTTGAATGATATAATGTAAATTGAACCTAGTTACATAAAATTTTATTTCATAGTTTGATATGGATATAATAAATGTCTTAGAAAAACACTTTAGTATAATAACATTTAACATGATTGTTTATTTAGACCGAATATAAACTACAAATTTTTGAAGTTATTTTAATTTTGAAATTTTATAGCTCGAATTTAAAAACATAAATGTTAAAAAATTTCGTCACAGGAATCTCTTTCGTAATCTAAACATGTTTCTTACTCTACGAAGTTTATTTCACGCTTCATATTCCGTTTGCATCTCATATGAAATAGAAAAAAAATCCCTGTAACATTACCGCATCTTTTTATGTATAAAGGCGAGAAAAACGCATTTTCTTCATATATGAAAGCTTTCATAATTTACTTATACTAAAACTCCGTAAAAACGAGAAAGAGTATAATAAAAAAGCCATTTATCTTCATTAGAGTCTTAAATTTGTTACTTCAGAAATATACACTTCTCATGTACTCATTTATTCAAAGCCTTTCTTTTATTACATGGCTGAAATAATAGAGGTTATTTATTTTGAAAAAGTCACATTTTCTTAAACATTAATCCAGTATTCCTGAAGGATGTCATCTAAAATGAACCTGGTTACCATAACATTTTATTTTATAGTTTGAAATGGATGTAATAAATGCCTTTGAAAAACACTTTAGCATAAACATTTAAAAAGATTGTTTATTTAGACCGAATATAAAATACATATTTTTTAAAGTTATTTTATTTTGAAAAATTATAGCTCGAATTTGAAAATATAAATGTTCAAAAATTTCGTCAAAGTAGTCCCTTTCTGAATCTAAACGAGCTTTATACTCTACGAAGTTTCTTTCAGTCTTCATATTCTGTTTGCAGGTTATAACAAATAGATAAAAAATCACTATAACATTACTGCATCTTTTTATGTATAAAGGCGAGAAAAACGCATTTTCTTCATATATGAAAGTATTCATAATTTACCTATACTAAAACTCCGTAAAAATGAGAAAGAGTAGAGTAAAAATCCATTTATCTTCAATAGAGTCTTAAATTTGTTATTTCAGAAATATACACTTCTTCTTATGCACGCATTTATTCAAAGCTCTTTTTTATTACATGGATAAAATAATAGAGGTTATTTATTTTGAACAAGTCAGATTTTCTTAAATATCTATCCGGTATTCATGAAGGATATCATCTAAAATGAAACTGGTTACCATAAAATTTTATTTTATAGTTTTATATGGATATCACGAATAAATAAAAATGCGTGTTTGCACAATGTTTTATATATTTCGGAAAAATATGTATTTTACTGTCTTACAGGCATTCCTTTGAAACTTAACACAAAAATAAACATTCCAGTGCAAATATTACTCGTTATCAAAAGGTCCTGTAAAATAAATATATAATTTATTAACTGTGTTATTAAAAAATCGATGCTAAAAGAATGTTTAGACTTAGAAAAAAATTATACAACGTAGTGTTTTCTGAAACTGTATATACTAGAAAAATATAAATGGGTTACCACAGAAGTTCAAAGGGATATGAAGTCTGCATTATATCAAATATTGCTATTCCGTATATCTTTTTAGAAAATCTTCTGCTTATCGGTTCATGATGAAATTATTTTAGTACTGACATTAAAAGTAGTTGACATTTAACCTTTATTTTGCATTTTATAAAACGAAATTCATCACAGTAGTAATCTATTATTTTTGACAGTATAGCTAAAAATATAACACTTGTCGAAAATTTAAACTTGTCATTGTGCTTACAAGGGGACCACCAAATATGGTGCGCACAGATATTGATGATTTCCAAGTATGTTGTAGGAGTCATTTCACTAATTTTTCTGGTAAAAAGGTTTCTTCAAACGTGTTTTGGTTTTTGAGAAATTGGGGGGTCAAAGTTCAGTGTATATTTCAATTTCTTATCAGTCCACACTCCGCATGTTAATCTGTGGCGCCGTGGTAGCGCGCGTGCTTACGAGTCGAAAGGTTGCTGATTAAAATTCGTCTTAGGCCTTTTTTTGTTCTTTTATTTATTTTTGTATTTTTACACGTTACAAATTTTAAGTATTTTTACTACAAAATTGCTACAGCTTTTGATATTTTCGTAATAAATTACATTTACATTTGTAATTTTTTTCATGAAAATTATTTTTTCTGCAATTTTTAAACTAATATTTCTATTGACAAAACTTTAAAACAAATTTACGCACAGAACTTTTTTTTTATTAATTATTATTTGCGTTTTTTATTTTAAGCACAATCCTGAAATAATGATTATTCTTTTTCCTATCGCTTTTTTATTTTATAGCATTTTAAACGAAAACTTGCCCCTTTTTTGTATAAATAATACAAAATAATTTTCGTGGGTAATTTTTTAAACGTTTTTAGGATTAGATTATTCAAGTAATGAGTATCTTCGAAAGAATAACAAATATTAATGCAGTAATGTTAAAATGCAAGTTGTTACCATGTATCCAAATTTTCAATTTTCCAATTTTCTATAAATACATTTATCTCCAAAGTTCAACCTCAAGATAAGTTATCGTTTGCACAAATAAGAAATGACAGATTACGTTCATTTTTATTACAAATCAAAACACTCTTTCCGTGATTCAACTGAAGTGCAAAAATCGTTTGTTAATGAGATAAAATTTACAATTCATATAAAAAAACTTTTTTAATCGTCTGCTTTCCTCGGTAATATCAGAATAAATGAAGATTTCTTTTTATTGGTCTTATATTTGCACTTGTACAAATAACGTTAAAACTTTTTTTAAATAAATTTTTAAACATATTTATCACGAATTAAGTATTTAAATAACATAAATTATATTAAATGCAGTATTAAATTATCTAAAAATTCATGCACAATATTGTGTAATACACATTTGAAAAGAAAAAAAGTGACTGATTAATCAAAAAATATTAATATTTAAAGTAGTGGAGATTTTAAAATATTGAAATTCTTATACTTTTTGAAATACCATTGAAATAATTCATATGTTTAAGCTGAATAATAATGTTTATATGTAAAAAGGAAATTAATACTTTTAAATGTAGTTGGTAATATTGGATTTTATGACACAAAATCCTTATTGTGATATGCTTGGATAAATTAAGAAATAAAGAAGAACACTAAAGATTCACAAAAAAATTAAGTAGAATATTGACATTACAACATAAATAAAAGATAAAAATAGAAAAAGCAATTAGAAATGTTATATACATTGGCTATCCTATCCAGATGTACTCATATAAGTCTAAAAAAGCAAGTCGGAAATAGCACATCAAGTGCAGTAAATGAGATGTGTTTAAAACTATTCAGATCTTTGTGTGATAGTATACAGTACATCGAAATACAGTACAGTATCCGAAATCTTTTCTGTGTCCCTGTAGACACTATATGCTTTCTATTGTACAGAAAGTAAATTGTAGTAGACCTTACTAATGTATATGAATTTCTTAAAACATGAAATCGTTTAATTAAATTAAAACGCGCCCCAAAAACTGTTTCCTCTATTTCATTAATTAATAAAATAATTTTGAGTGGCCCTGTAAATTAATAACAAATATTCTTTGCTCCATAGATTGTACAGAATATGTATTTTAGTATATATGTTATAAATGCATATCATTTGTATTTTGTTCGAAAGAGTAACATGAAATAACTAGGTATTTTATGAAATAACAGATTATACGCTTTAACGGTAACATGTACAAAGAGCTGCCTAATTTAATTAGAAAACTAGCCAATTAAAGAATGTAAAAAAAATATTATTTAGAAATAGTGGTAACTCTTTAAACCTTTGCGTCACAAATCATAAATTCTTGAAAATTCGAAACCGTTTTTCGTGAATTTTTGAAATAATATTTGGGGATTTACGCAATCATTTAATAAATTTTAAAAGGATTTTACTAATCGAAATTAACTAAATATTTTTTTTAATTTATAATGGATCTGTGCAATGATTATAATTCCCCACCCAAGCTTTTATTTAAACTATCTTTTTAGCCTTTTTAAGGGTTAGTAAATGTACAAACATAATATCCTTACAATACAAATATAAAAATATTTCCGAACTGCAATTTTATTCTGAAAATGTTTCAAAGTCAAGAAATCTGAAGATATGCAGATGAAAAAGAAACCATCCTTTAAGAAATATTTTTGTTTTGTTCAATAAATAATCATTTTCGAACAAGATAAAGTAAAGTACATATAACCCATTCTACCGTGTTATTACTAACCAATTTATTAAATGAATTTTGCAACAACTTATTTTAATGGTTCTATAAGGGGTATGAAAAGTCTTAATTTCTACAAGATAGTGCAATTTAGTAACATGTCACATTTATTTTTTTTTATCAGTACCTATAAAAATAAATTTAAAATATTTTTTACATGACGAAATTAATATACTTCTATATAAAATATTTTTTAAATATTCTACATTGACATTTTATTTTATTTCATTAATGTTTAATTTTAATTAAAAAAAATATTTGCATCCACTGTGCGCAAAACTGTAGCAAAAGTATTGGTTCAAGAACCTCCCCCCCCCAAAAAAAAATGATAATGATATAAAACTAATGTATCTGGAACTTATAATTCATTTGAAAACAATTTATTTATTTATTTATTTATTATTTTAATTTTAATTTTAATTTTAATATTAAAAATATCCCGTTAGCTTTGAAAATTTGTCAATTTTAAATAATCAATGCAATTATAAATCTAAATTTGAAGTACAGATTACTAGAATATGAAGATGAAGATATGAGATATGAAGATATGAAGATAACATGAAAATATTTACCAAGTTTGATACAAATGGCTTTATTAGTTTTGAAAAATGTTGCGCGTAATGAAAGAACAATCTTAAATCTTTTATCAAAACTATACATAAAATATAAATATAATTTAAATATAGAATATTAATAAAATTATTTTTTAATAGAAGAGTTATTAGGTTGTCTGTATTTAAAATTTAATGCATTTATGTTTTATAGGGACTGGGAAAAAATTAAATGTGACATGGTGCTAAATTGCCCCACCAGGTCAAAAGTAAGACTCCTGAGACCCTTTAAGCATCAATGGAAGATAAATGGTTAATAAGTGCCTGAATACACATTGCATACGTTACGAATTTTTTTTATTTTATTCATTGAAATACCTAGTCATAAATCCAGTAAAATTATTTCAGGTTAAATTTAAGATGTAAGGTAAGAATCGTTCTGTTGCACGTTTCAAACATATACTGTATTATGGGTGAAAAGAGTAATAAATAAGCAAAATAAATAAATAAATAAATAAATAAAATTAAAAATAAAAACTAATAATTTAACCTAAGGTTCCTGCCACCTTAAGGGTTCGCAACTTCGGGCATAAATCCAGTTTCTATATTTGTTTAAAAATTAAAACATGAAATTTTAGCTTTCTAAATCAGTTTGTTTTGTTTCGTTTTTGCTCAGAACTAGAGTGGAGATTTTAATATTAATCATTTATGATGTAAAACCTAGTTTTTAAGTAATTTTCTGGGTTTTTTTTCTCAAAATGAGATATTTAAAATTTTGCTTTACTGCAAAAAATCATAACTCGAAAAACTAGAATTGTAAATTTATGAAACGTTGCAAAAATACTCTAAAGGATTTTATTCAGGTAATGTGCCTCTACTATGATTATAGTTAATTATTTATTCATATTTAATTCATACAAATTATGAAATAATATGCATTTTATTGACTTTTTCTACGCGTTACGTTAGTATATTTTTGTTAATAGTAATTTTATATTTATGAAAATTCTTCAGTAACTAGAGACAGTTTAATTAAACATAACAAAGTATACAAAATTAAAACTACCTTCAGTTAAATTTTAGTTTTGATGTTCTGCATAAATGTCATTTTATATCAATTTTTATGTATATTTTCTGCTGATAATCAAAATATTTAAAAATATACATATTTATACTTGTTTTCACATTTTTAAACTATATTCTATAACATAATGTACATAAGAATGAAATTTTTCAAATATTAAAAAATTTTTTACTAAGGTAGTCAGGGAACTTAAGTATTGTATAATTAAGTAATGTATAATTACTATTCAGAAATTGTAATTTTAATGAGAAAAATTCTACGCATCCTGAATATTGATTAAGTATTTCAAAAGTTCATTTAAATTATTTTGCATCGTTAAAAAAATGCTATTTACATATTAAAAAAGATATTTAAATATTTTTTTGGAACTAGTATGAAATATAAATTAAATAAGTCAATACAATTACAATTAAATATTCATGTTTTTGTTGCCAGAGTTCAAATCTAAAGAAAGTGAAAGTGGTTATCTGTAGGAAAATAAAGCTAATATAAAGGCTAATGGTGTGCAAATTTATGTATTCGAATTACATCGCTTTGAAAGCATGAAAAAAAGAAAAGAAAATATTGTTATTTACAATTTTTATATGCATATGAATTTTGAATACAATTTGCAAATTAGCCAAATTTGAATTTATAATTCAAAATAACAAAACATTCATTTTTTACCAAAAAAATTTTAAATAATCAAATCTTCGCTCGTGTTGAAAAACTTTCACAATTTGTAAATAAAATTTATTTAGAAGATTTTCTGCAATTTTTTTTTAACAGAGGCAAGTGAAGAAAGCATTTGATAAAAATGTGATAAAAAATTTCACCTTTTGTTTGATGTATCAAAGAAACTGAAATTTAAAAAATGTTCTTATATAATATTGCGCACATACAAAATTTATAACAGTGAATTTTACTAAAATTGTAATAAACTTTACAAATTTTGTGCTACTTCTCTAAAAAAAAGAGAGAAAACTTTTATTAAGCGTTTTGAATGCAGGGCATTTGGAGATAGAAAGGGTACGTTTTTCAACGACTTATTTCTTACTCAAAATATTGTACTTGCATTGCAACAAATATATTATACTAATCAAAAACTATATCTGAAAATACCAAATTAGTTAGGTTAAAATAAAAATTAATTTCTAACGAATTTAAGTTAGTAAAATTTTGGGCCCAATCCTCTAATATACTAAAACCTCCATATATGCAGTATGCCCATGCCCTCCATATGCTTTTCATCTATGTAATGTTGGGAGAAGATATAAGAAATGCACATTTTTTAAGTTTATAAGCTGAATGACAAGCTTCATTTTGCCATATTTAATAATACTACATAATGCCCGTCAAGATTTGACGGTAAATAACGTGAATGTTTCATCAGAAAATTTTTTGAAAATTAATTAGTTGCTTTTAAATTTGTCTATTCAAATTGTGTTAAATTACTATATTACATGAGTGATTTCTATTTTTTTTAAGACGATAGATGGTTTAATATATTTGATGAAGTAAAATATTTTTAAGTATATAATTTACAACTAATTATGTTTGTATTTTATCATAAATTTTACTAAAAATACTGTGTAAGGTATTTATGTTTACTTAGTACGGCCTGTTTTCTTTCTGCACTCCCCCCTCTCAAGTAACAATATTTACGCGACTATTCAAAGCTGCCATGACTTTTATTTTTATCTGTCTCATTCTCCAAAATCCTAAATTTGAAATTTGATGCAGCTAACTATTTATAATATCATTTTTTATTACTTGAATTTTCTTATACATTTGTATACATCTTTTCATATATTAAATCATGGGTATAAATGTAATTTATTTTATAGCTGTTATACTAATATTTTTATTTTATTTCCTTTTTTTTCTTAAAATGAATGACAAACTTTTCTTTCTTACAGACATTTATATTATTGATAATGGTAGAAAAAAATGTAAAGAAAATTGTAGATCAGTTCAATTTATGTAATTGATAATTGCATGTAAAATATTTTAAATTAAGTATTTTAAATATAATTATTTTTTCAAGATATTGATCAGTATTAAATTTTGTTCAATTATAAAGCATTCAACTAATAATAAAAATCCTAAAACTTTTCTTACTAATAAAATATGTTACTGTTGAAATGAATTATCGACAAAAATTCTACACAAATCATTTTGCCGAGTTTGGATTCGAACCTGCCTCCTCTACAAAAACTCAAAGCTTTAAACAGCTGCGTTACCCCGCTACGCTACCGGTAACACACTAAGTAATCTTCTATAATGGAGAAGTTCTAGAATCAGTTGACGCATGCGCAATTGTCTGGAATATGGATTTAGATTTTACAGAAACTGTTTTGTGTTTTAACCCTCTGACAGTCTTGCAAAATGGCAAAATTGTAATGTTGTTTTCTCAGCAATTTGTTTTAATTGCTAAAAAAAATGATTCTTTCAAAATTATAGAAAAATCTTATTTACTAATATAAATGTTGTCCTTGAGTGTGTTAATCATTGAACAATGTATTAAAAATCCATTAAATCAACTGAGTTATATCATTTTAATTATTGCTTGCATTGCAGTGAAACCTGGAGCTAAGGGAACGTCTATAGACGGGCTTGTCAGCGAGAGGGTTGTTTATAACTCTCTTATTTTAAAAATAAATATCAGCTACAACTTAAAATGCGTACATTTCCAATCTTCATGTGTAACGACATTTTATAAAAAAGATCACCAGTCATAAATTTTAGCCTCAGATCATTCAGCTAATCGTCTATGTGCAGTACGACGCCTTCCGAAATATACCAAATTTTTGAATTGTTAATAACACTGAAAGAGACAAATAATAACTTCGTGATAAAAAGAAGAGCTTATTTACAATAAGATCGAATGAATTATATTTGAGATACAGACGCATTTAAAACGAAACTTCTAGCTGTGAAGTGATAGTTCATCTGAGCGAGGATCTTTACGCATGTGCAGTGCGTCACTCCAGAGGCACTTGTGTACTACGCATGCGCGTACGTGAAATTTTAATTGATAATTGAGAATTGTGTGATTTGATGCAGTAGTTTGTTCTCACGGACTGTCGAAAGGAATTGCTTAGCGTTTTAAATACATAGATATGCCCTATAAAATTTACATCTTAAAAACTGAAATTAATTTTTATTGAAAAAAGTAAGATTAATATTGCACGGTGAATCTTATTTTATTATCGTTTTTAATACTTACAAAAAAAAAATCCTTTCTGATAAAGATTTTAATATAAAATTATACACGTATTTAAGAATTCAGCAAAATGAATTAGATCCCATTACTCTAGGTAGTATATTTTGTACATGGCTAAGAATGTTTATTAATTTAGATCAACTTTACTTCATCACTAACAGGAAATACACGTATAGAATTTTTTTAATTACGCATCATTTCGGTTTTAGTAACACATTAAGTGTCAAAATATATTGAAATAATAAATACCTTTATAACTTTGCATCTAATTCTTGGAAATATTTCTGTAGAAAAATTTTCACACCTTAAATTTTATAACTTTTCAAATTTTAGTTGCTTAAAAGACGCAAGAGAGTGAAAAAGTATCCAAGTTGGCAATCGAATCCCAGTAGGCGGTACAGTGCACCAACGTTATGTGAATTGGAACTGAACCACTTGGAACATTATCCAGCTGGTCAATCCTTAATATCATATGTTGGCAAGGTTACAATACAGGATGTTTTTCCGTGAGCCACCGACTCTGTTGCAAACAGGAAACTATAGACTATATAGATTTATAGAATTATTCAATTTCATTGATGCTGATACTCTATAGTTTTGTTCCTGTCCTAGATTCGGTAGTTCACGGAAAAATATTCCATCTGTTGTTGCGGTTGTAGCCTTGTCAAGATATGATAATTAAAATGCCAGTCTGGGTATCGGTCCCGGGTTCGATTTTCAGCTTGAATATCTTCTCATTCTGTTGACCTGTGCATTTAAGGCAAACAAAATCTGAAATATCACAAAAGCTTTAGCTATGTATAAAATAAATTCCCGTCTGCTCAAAAAAAAAAAAAAAAAAAAAAAAAAAAAAAAAACAGTAAAAGGAATTGAATAACTTTTTTAAGTTTTCTAATAGCAGAAAGATATTTAATAATCACAAGTCGGATATCATGTGTCGACATAAAATGACGTTAAATTTAATATATAAAATTTATTATTTACCAAATATGTCCATACTTGGTTATTTTCGAAAAAGTGCAACTTCAATAAAAAGTTCTTGAAACAATTTTGTTATAGTTTTTAAATTAATAATAAATATTCTTTGCATCACAGATTATACAGAATATATATTTTAATATATACTTCATAGATTCATGTGAATTATGTTATTTTCGAAAGAGTGTAACATCAATAAAAAGTTCTTGAAACTATTTTGAACATAATAAAATGGAATACTTTTGATTGCCCCTGTAATAAAACTATACATCAAATTTTCATAAAATTTGAAATGACTCGACAAAACTATGCAACAGTTATATATTTTAAATCTCATGCGATTTGGTTGGATAGTTTTTTCTGTTATATGCGAACAGACGACAGACGGGCAGACTGACTGAAGGATGACTTAGGTGCAACATATTTATGTAATTACGAACGAGCCTAAAAATATTCATATCTTCATATAATAGTACGCGGTATTTCTGATACAACATTTAATGCAAATAAAACGCGAACAAAACAATGTTCTCCCTATACCATTATGTAATGGATATCTTTAGTGTTGCCTGTATATTAATAACAAATATTCTTTGCACCACATATTGCACACTATGTATATTATAGTATATACTTCATAGGTGAATACCAATTTTATTACGTTCGAAAGAGTAAAACAACATCAAAATGCACTTGAAACTTTTTCCCATTTACCGTAATGTATCGGAATACTTTTGAATGGCCTTGTTATTCTACTATGCATCCAATTTTCACAAAATTTTAAATTACTCGATAAAGATATGTAATAATGATATGTTTTAAATTTCAAACAATTCGGTAGAGTAATTTTTTCGTTGTTATTTGTGAATAGACGGACAGACGGTCTAACTGAACGACAACTATAAGTGCTACGTATTTACATAATTATGAACGCACTTAATAAGTAATATATTAAGAAAAGCCACACAATTTGACAATAAAAAAGCCGAATGGATATTACTCTCACAAAAGCAGCAATAACACCAGGTATTAAAGGTAATTTTGTATACGATGAACTAAACCTGACTGCCTCTGTGTGGGAGTGACATTATTCGATGCTCAGACAGTGCTCTTACAGACGCGTTTTTCCAAACTATAGCAAAACTAGGCATTTCCTACTCCAGAACGTGGCGAGAGATACCTGAACGAATTCGATTATAGAGAGAGAAGTTAAGTAGCTTAATAAGAAGTTAATGACGCGCTCACCAAAATGCTTCGTGAATCTCTCTTGCCTAGATATTCTCAACTAGTCAAATATCCCAATATATAGGCAATTTCATGTCGAGGAACCTTACCGGTAGAAAATCTTATATTATTCTGATAGCTAGTCCAATAACTGAATATGAATCTAAACACAGTATCGCACAGAAAAATGTGGTTTTATGTGTACTGACATATCAATGCGTTTTACAACTTCAGCAAATCAGGCATCCTCTTACACCGGTACTTGCGCTCTGATACACGAGAAAACATTAAAAGTTAATTTTCAAACTATCGAAATATATTTCTGATACTATTTGGTACTGATGTATGCGTTGTAGGTAAGAAAACTTGCTCGGAATTCTGGTAGGTTTTGCGCTGTTAACAGAACCATACTGACCAACCGAAAGCCTGTATTTTTGAAAAATATTGATTTGCTTTAGTAAGTGCTTAGTTAAAAATTTGCAGCTGTAGCTGCATTAACACTCCACCATTTTTTTCATAAATTGATTACTTTATTACATACGAGTTATTTGCATTTATAAAATAGAGAAATCCATTACAATCAGTGGAATGACAATGCAGCTACAGCTTCAGATTTCTAACTATGGAAATTTTCTTATTGACTAAAATCGTTTCGCTAAAAGCGCAAAATCTCTTTGGATCCTGGTCCTTGTCCAGTCAAGATTTCACACTTTGAAATGATCTCGTATCTGTGTAAGAGTAACAGCATGAAAAATGAACACTTCTAATTGGGCGACTGCTTCATTAAGAATTTAAATTTTAAAACTTTTATTTTTAAAACTTTCTAATTATTAGATCTTGTTGAAATAGAAATTGGACCACGTGAGTGCCTTGAAACTTTCAAACTAAAACTTGTCGCTGGGTGGGTCACCGTAATACTTACCCATTATGGGTATTCATGATATAAAATATGAGTTATTTATGTATATTTAAATATTTTTAACGCATAGCATTGCTTCATTAATGAATTGTTGATGAACTAATTTCGACAAATTATATAAAATGCCAAATTACACAAGTAGTACCAAATTGCGTAAAAGAAACAGCCTTATAACTCCAAAAATAATAATTATTTTAGCTAACAATTTACTGCTTCGGATTAAACGTCTAATATTTAATTAAAGTATGTCTTTGAATTGAAATTTGAATAAAATACAGTGTTATACAAAATCGAGGAGTGTAGAAAAGAGGATTAAAAATATATCGGCAACTAATTATGCGATCGCCTTCAATTTTTATGTAAAATTTGTGTTATTTTATTGTCTTTGCACTCATTCCTTAAAATAAAAAAAATCGAAAAATTTTGTACACCTTTCATCAGTACGATTATTTCGAGAGACCGAAAAATAAAGTTACAAATAATCGAGGTTACTGATAGAAAATAGACTTATTTCTATTATTGCAAACTATTTACATATCAAGTTCTAAGTCTCTGTCTCAATTTTTTGGGAGAGATCGAATGTTTACGTACAGACTGACAGGCGGATGGACAGACACGAAAATAGACAAACGGCGATTTCTTTTTTTTCGAAAAATATATTTTTTGGAATCTTCAGTGTCTATAACGTGTAAATTCCTCAATTTTTTTTTTCGATTTTCAAAATAATTGCAAGACTTACCCTGTACAATGTATAATAGGTAACTTAAAAAAAATCTGTTTACTTTTACGAATGTTATGCATGAAGAGGAAATGCATGCAGGCCGAATTGAAAGGTTCTTTCATTTTCAAGTCGGTTAAAGTGTATGCCTACGTACGGAGCACTTAAAAGAAAAAAAAAAAAAGAAGGGACAGTTTTAATAAAATGTAATAAAGTTTAGTTCTATTGTATTACAGAATAATAAGAAAACACAAAATATTAGCAATATCTTTTTAATGCTTTAAAAAATTTGGTTTTTTATTGATTTTTTTAGTAAAATTTCATGCTTACGCCAGACAGCGCACGCTCACTTCAAATAAATATATTTCAATTTTCTTTATGCTGCGCATTTCTATAACACTTATCTGTTCACTGAACTAGAATTTTTACAATATCTTTAAAAATAACTGAAAATTTTCAAAATATGTAAAAGAAGTACCCTTTTTTAAGAAAAAATTACCATTTTTTCATATTTGAGTGCCTATAAAGCAATAAAATTATTACATATAGCTTAGATCCTAGTTCAGAGCATAGAAAGTAATATGGAAAGCACTCTTACGAAATTTCACTGAAATATCATTAAAACTTTTTATGTAATGAATTTTATCACACATGGAAATTACGAAAAAATTTATTGTCCAGAAATCTTATTTAAAGATTTCTTTTTAGGTAAAATACTACAATATTTAATTGTTAAGCTTAAAATTCACCAGATTTATTGTCTAACCTTTCCTTAACTTTATTTTTAACTTCTTAGTAGCTTTGTTTGTTTTCCTGTTTAGTTTTGCTGAGTATAGCGAGTGACGATTTAATTTTTTATTCTTAGCAAAATATGCTTACGCCAGATAGCGTACACTCAATTCAAATAAATATATTTTAATTTTCTTTATACTGCACACTTCTATTACACGCAACGAGTAGTTTTAGAATATCTTTAAAAATAACCGAAAAAATTCTAAAAATTAAAAAAAAAAATACTTTTTTTAAGTAAAAAATACATTTTTTATCATATTTGAATGCCTATAAAATAATTAAATTATCACATGTACCTTAGATCTGACTTCAGAGCATAGTGAGTAATATTGAAAGCATACTTACCAAATTTCACTGAAATATCTTTAGAACTTTTTTTATAATGAAACTTATTGAACATAGAAATAATGAAAAAATTCGTTTTACAGAAATCGCATAGATTTGTTTTCTTGTAAAAGTCTAATATATTTAATTTATACACTTAAAATGCACCACATTTATACTCTAACCCATTCTTAACTTCATATTTAACCATTTTTAACTTCTTAGTAGCTGTTTTCGTTTTTCTGATAAGTTTTGCTGAGGACAGTGAGTGACGTTTTGAATTTTTCATTAGCTCATCATCAATTTAAAAATAGCTTGTGATCATATTTTGTTCAACTGATTGGAGGAACTGAGGCACATTGATAAAGCTTTTTTCTAAGAACTTTTTTGGTGTCTAGAATGCCGAAACTTAAAGTTATTTTCCCATGTGGTGTCAGCAAAACTTTTGTAGTGTGTTATAGAAGTGTACAATCGTTGATTTTTGTATTATTTTTTTATGTAATTTTTAAAAAATCAAAAAAAGTCATTTGTATCAATGTGTCCCATCCCCGGGTCAGATTGATACACCTCATAGGGCACTTTGATACGTCTTAGAAAAATAGAGACAAAATAACACCAATGCATATTTTTCATAGAAAAACAGTTAGCAAACCATTTTATATTTATTTATAGAAATTCAAATCACTCACAATTTATTTGTAAGCAATATTAAAGCAATCAAAATGAAATGTATAATGGCCTGATGTTCTGGCTGTTCCTTGTCTAATTGTTGGCTGTCGTAACTTTGCCATATTTGACACTTCAACCCCAGCATTATCTTCTTTCTTAGGAAAGACGAAAAAATTACCAGTTTTTCTGTTTATAAATCGGTTTATAAACAGAAAATAAAGTATAATTATATTAAAATTCTGTTTATAATATAATTATCATGTGCTGTTCTGCAGCGTTTTTCTCTTACTTAACATTTTTCATGTTGAAAATACTTTTTTCTCTGGAGAATCGATATAAATTTAAGATTTTCCAGGCTGCGGTTCTTTTATTTTGTTAGTTCTACTAGCACTAGATGTTGGGTAAGTTCGTACGTCTTCTGTTTGCAAAAATACTGTAAAATGTTCTAGTATAAAGAAATTAGGGCTATTTCACTTAAATAAAAACTAATATTTGAAATTTTATGCGAAAAACGGTTGGAATAAGGAGTGTATGGTAAAAAAAAATATTAAAAGGTAATGAAAAAATGAACTAGAAAAGGATTTAGGTTGTATCAATGTACCCCAAAACAGACTGCATCAACGTGTCTCATACATCCATTTTGAATAAAATGAGCCTCAAATCTAATATTTTATAATTTATCTAACAAAAGAATGAGGAACTAATAAAGAGTAGCTTTATTTGCCAGGGTGAGTATACTTTCCGGTTGAAAATACTTGAACAGTTGTATAATACCATTTCAATTGTACAACTCAAAATTACTTTTGACCTACAAAAACAATAAATAACCCGCCCCATTTCATCAAACTACTGAATCATTTCAAAACTTTCTGTATGCAGTTGAGTACACTAGCATCACCTTTTGGAGCTCTTGTGAAACTTCCTGTAATGACTCTGTAAGCAGTAGAGGGGATGTATCAATGTACCCCAGTTCCCCCTACTCCTAATTATTCGAATGCAGGTAAAAGTCCTAAACATTCTGAATTATAATAGTGTTTTTGTAGGTTCAATTTATGTAAAAAAGTAAGAAAAGCATGCAGAGAAACATTGTTTATATTTTTCCTGACCTTAATACGTCCACTTCATGTATATAGCCCATTACTTCTTGCTTGTTAAAATTGCCATAACTGCTCTTCTAATAAGCGTAGGAATAAAATTAAAACAGATTTGGAATAATAAATATTGTTCTTTCATATAAAACAATAAAAAATGTCGAATACTTTCACCAAAACAGCCAATTTGATGTAAGCAGATACGTTAAATAACATTTGTCTTTTTAATGTTGGTTAAAAATGACTCTTTTGAATTAGAAATACTATTCTTTCAAATATTTTTGTTCTAAGTTGGAGATTGTAAGAGTTCTAATTCGTGTCGAATCGAAAATTTGCGTCGTTTACATTAAGGAAAATTAGTATTCTCTCACTGATGTGTATATAAAGTAATAAACATCATAAATGCTGACGTATTATGAAATATATTAAGAAACAATGTATCTTTAAAATCACGAATAAGCTCAAGCAACATCAAGAATGATTATAATTTGCATATATTTAATTCAAGTATTTTTTTTATTTTTTAAACAGTATATCACAATTATTGAACTTACTTAATTTTAGATGATGCTTTGGACAAATTTATAAGACATTTTATAGCCAATATTAAGCCTATGTGAATAACAATATGTGATTTTAAAAGTCTTTTTAATGACGACAGTTGATTTCATTCAACTTCATTTCACAAAATATTTTCACTTAAATCATTATTACAGTCTATATGTCAATTAATGATATCTGGGGTACAACGTATTCAAAGATGTTAAAAACTTTTATTTTTTACAACGATTTTTACGCAAGCATAGTACATTAAATGAAATTTCCATCATTTATTCACATCGCTGTCTATTCAAAAAAATTTTATTAAAAAAATAAATTATAAAAAAAATAACGTGCAGAGTATTTTAGAATTTCTTTAAGACTAGTGATCAATTCGTATCATAATATTTATATTAAACGTCATACCTAATAACATTTTGTTAAAAATAATTATTTGTAAACAAAATTTGATATATGTCAGTAAATTTAAGAGGTATTACAATGTTTTTATTTCATTATAGATAAGTGGTTTGCTAAAATATTTATAAAAAGAAGGAAGAAATATGTTAGATTTCGTTATAAGACGTTTAGCATAAAGGGGATTCTTTACTAAAATTTGACTAATAATGTCTAAATTGGAAAAGTTATTTAAAATTCTAATAAAAATAAATTCATAATTTTGGTTCCTGCTTTAACTAAAAACACACGTGTTTAATAAAAATTTTAATATTTTTTAAAAACAAGTGCCTCAAAGGTAGTCATATACCTTAAACATTTTTTGGCGAAGATAATATCGATCAATTTAAAAGTTTTTTTAGAATATAATTAAAGTAACAGGAAATTAATGTAGTTAAATGTATTAGTGTAAGGCTGGCAAGTGTTCTGTAACTTTTACTGAACAAAATGAATTTCATCCAAGTTTAAATGAGCATACAGTAATGTGTACTGATATAATTACTCCACGGTGGGTATTAATATAATGCTTAGTTACGATAAAATCATAGTGGTGAAACTAGGAATTCTGGGAAGAAAGGCTGCGAGTTATCTGAATCACAAACAGCCGTTAAATTTTATTTTTTTTCCATTTTTAAACCTTATTGCTGGAAGAAGCTCATAAGAGTCAACGCTCGATCTAAAATTTGAGATGTAGAGTCTGTGATGTGAATACTACGTATTTATTAAGAAATACCTTGCTTATTAAACACATTTGTAGAGTATTTCATGTACGTTTAAAATATTGAGAGAGATTTTGGATTTGTTTGAGAGGTAACTTGTAGTTTAAAATATACAGCGCAATAAGTATACAGGCATAATAAAGTCATCCATTGGTGTTATAATGCCGGCTGATTCTGGAACTACCTACGAAGAGGGTTAATTTTTTATTTTATGCACGAAAGAGCATTATGGTCATAGTTGAAAACCACAAAGGATAATGAGAAATTTCTATTGCTTAAGTGCTGCTACTTTTTCATGTCAAAAGAATAAAATATCAAATGCTTATTACTGCATCTTGATATCGCATGTAATGGTATGTAAAGGGAATTTGTCAGTTTCTAGAGCTATAAAGTTTGTGTAATGAACAATTTACACGATACTATCCCGTCTTATTTTTAAATTTTGGCTGCAGGGCGTTATTACCGATATTCATGAGTAATAACGCCAAATAGCATTGGTAAAGAAATCATGCCACTGGATTTTATGAATAAATATTTTCTAAAGTCCTCTTTCTTGTATGCACAGTCAATAAGTTTCTGTATCTAATCCTGCGTTTATTTAAAAAGGAAATCTAAAACTAAACCATGAAAATTGGTAGAACCTTAAAATGGCCATAATTACCCGAGGACACCTTGTTTTTATGCACACACTGTGGCGAATCGATGCTTTAGTACTGATTAAAATCATACACGATTATCATTATTATCATTTATTAAAAAATTAATTAAATTAATTAATGATTTTTTTTCTGAAAAAACTTTTTTCAGAAATCTTAAGTATCCTTTTTAGACATATTAGTGGAAAATTTGTGGGAACGGAAATTTCCAATTAATTATATAATTCTAAATACATAACACTTTTAAAAAACGGCTTTAAAAAGCATGCATTATAGATTTTAAAATATTTATTTAAGTTTAGTTATAGCACATTTAATGAAAATTTTAAATAAACACTGAGATAATTCGCCGAAAGATTGTTAAGCGTTCCTTTTAATTAAAATTCTTTTCAGGTGAGAAAATAAATATTTCAATTATTTTGATATCCAGATTAGAAAATTAATGAAATCGTTATGCAAAAGTGAACTAAGTGACGGTTTAAAGAGAAATTATAATTTTAGACAAATAAAAATATAAACGGCAATCTTGCTGAATTTAATAGATTATAAATTGAAGTTATTAGAAATTTTTTAAATTTTGAAAGCATCGTGAACTCGTGTTACTGACATAAAACTAATTTAACAATTATTTTTACAAATTGAAATAAACTTTTTCCTTTGTTTCATGTCAGGGAACGAAACATGCGTCTTATGTAAGTTAATTTAAAGATGTAATTAGGTGGTAGTTTTAATGTAAGCTTCACACGTTGAATAACGAAACTGAAATTAGTCCTGTACATTTCTGTTCAAAATGTTAAACTACCTTAAGCTGCCGATATTTCTTTTAAATATTCTAATCTGTTCTAAAATTAAAGTGAGGAATATGAAAAGTATGGCTTTATATGGAATTACATAACATTTCGAAATAATGAATTTAATCTAAACACAAATTTATTATAACATTTGCATAAATAAAAAAAGTCTGCAAAAATTAAAAAATTAATTAAAAAATTGCCAAATATAGAGGAAAAATTAAAAAATGCATCTTAAAAATAGTAAAAAGTACACGTTTCGAATGATATTAATTTTCTCTATTAATTTAATTTTCTAATTTTCTTAAAAAAAAACGCTATTGCTTTCATGGATTTTTTTTTAAGCAGGAAATATAGATTAATGTTATTCACAAGTTCTCAAGCGCGAATCTTCCTGGCAATATGACGGACACATTTTTAAACATAAAGTTGTAAAATTTGCCGACCTGATTCTGGAAGTGATTTGGAATCGAAATGCTTTTACATTTGTTTAATAAATAAATTACCTATTGAGTAATAAGCCTTTTTTATTCCGTGAAAAATCTTTTTTTTTTCACATATTTTTAGGTGCATTTGCAATTATATAAATATAGCATTTATAGTCGTTGTCTGGACTGTTCGTTTGTCTGCCTATCCGTATATATGTCTTCCGTACATAGCTATGAAAAAAGTACCTAACAAAATGGTTTGAAATTTAAAATATATAATTGTTGCATAATTTTGTCGAGTCTTTTCAAATTTTATCACCGGATAGTTAGTTTAATTACAGGGACAATCAAAACTATTCCGATACATTAAGACATAGGGAAAAATACCTTCAAGTGCATTTAAATGATGTATAATTTTAGTACATAATGAAATTGATATGCTCTATGAAGTATATTAAAATATATAATATGTACATTTTGCGGTGCAAAGAATATTTGTTTTTAAATTACAAGGCACACAAAAATAAGGAACTCTGGGGGTAATAATGCCATGTTAAGGTTCTACCAATTTTCTCGGCTCAGTTTTCGATTGTATTTTTCAAACAAATATATGATTTGATACAGCAACTCATTGACAATCTATATAAAAAAATAATTTAACAGATATGTATTCATAAAATGTAATGGCTTAATTTCTTGACCAATGCTATTTGGCGTTATTATCCACCTATATGGGTAATAACGCCAAGCAAATAAAACTATGAAATAAGATAGAATAATTGCATGTAGATTGCGCGATTCTAAAAATACAAACTCTACAAATTTAGAAATTGACAAATTGCATTCTAAGCTATTGTAAATGTTTAATTTTTTGTGAAAGTGTAAGAAAAATAAAGGTGTGGTGTGGGGGGGAGGATGAGGCATAAGAATATCAGACCGTGAGCTTATTTTTGCTTAAAAAGGACCGCTTTAATAGAATTATTAGAAACATTGTACAGTTTTACTAAAAACTGTTTTTTTTTGAATCAGTATTTAGGATGTAGCTCGGCCACTGTAGGGAATCAACCGGGGTACTAATGCCAAGGATTGGCGTTATTACCCCGTTATAGTTATTGCGCTGTACATTTTAAATTACAAATTATCTCGAGAATATATCCAAAATCTTAAACTACACTTTGAAAGTCCATGAAATGCACTACAAATTTCTGTAATTAACAAAGTATTTCCGGATAAAAAAATAGTCTTCACATCACAAAACGTATCTCGCAAATTTTAGATCAAGCGTTAATTTTAGATGCTTGTAAAAACAACAAGACCTAAAAATGAAACAAATTAACTTGAAGCTGTTTTTTGTGATTTATATGACTCAAAACCCTTCTGCGCAGAGCACATGGGTGTCATTTACCAGATTTTTTCATAATTACGCATAATATTAGCACTTAGCGTTATTACCCCGCCTGGCGTTATTACACCAGACCACCTTATTCCATTATATCATGGTACAGAGGGAAACAATGTTTGAGGTGTATTATAATTATATTGAATTATTTAACATTTTATTACATTCATACACGTTGCTGAGAGCAACTACAAATTACCTCCTATGTAACAAAAGCCCATAGTACCTACAGGGAAACACAAAATATTTCAGATGCGATGTTGCGTAAAACTTAATCTTTATTTACAGCGATATTCAAAACAATTCTATTTCGTTATAGTTCATGGGGAAAACATCATAATTATATAACTATGCAGCACATATAATCGTCGTCTGGTCCATTCGTCTGTTTTTCCGTCTGTCCGCCTATAAGAGTGTAAAAAGTACCAAACTGAATGATAAGAAATTAAATATATAAAATCGTTGCAAAATTTTGTTGAATCATTTCAAATTTTATAAAAATCCAGTCTCTACTTCATAAAAGATTTCTCCAATCCATCAAATCCTATCATTTGTAAATAATTCAGTCATATCTCATGATAAGTATTGATGAGTATTGATAAGTATTGATAAGTATCTCATGATAAGTATTAAGGTTGTCATGGTGATTATGCCCCATTTAACAGATAATAATATTATTTCTGTATTACTGAATTTAACATATAAAATCGTTATAAATTTTGTATTCATTCATTTTTGCATAAGAGTGCAGCAGCTCTTTCACCAAGATCTGAATATTTTATGCATAATAAGAAAATCATGTAATTTTTTTTTTGTTACAGTCCTATATATTAGATAGAAATTTCTGTACATGTCCCGTATTAAGTTAATGCTTAGATAAAAAGAAAAGCTTCCAAAAAGAGACGTATATCATGGGGATGTTATTCAGGATTTAGTCGAAAGTAAAATGCACCAGCACTGGATATATCCCATTTCTTGTGACGTCAAAGTGACGTATGGGGACCTTAATCAGGGTCTCAATGAAAGTAAAATTTTCTGTCACTGGATTTAAGTCCTTTCCGGATATAGGGATATATATCAAAAAGACATTAATCAGGATTTTGTCAAAAATGAAATGATCGAGCAATGGATTTATATGTCCATTTCTTATGACGTCAAAATGACGTATGGGGACCTTAATCAGGGTCTCAACGAAACTAAAATTCTCTGTGACTGGATTTAAGTCCCCTTCTGTTATGGGGATATATATTAAGGGACGTTAATCAGGATTTCGTAAAAAGTGAAATGCTCAAGCACTGGATTTATATCCACATTTTCCATGAGGTCAAAATGACGTATGGGGACCTTAATCCAAGGGGCGTTAATCAGGCGCCTCTGCTTATAAAGTACTGTGCCGAAATCTTCTGTGTGTCCCTGTAAATGAATAATAAATTATTTGCTCTTGATATCCTAGGGCAAGTATTTCGTACTCAGTAATGTAAATCAATTTCATTACATTTGAATATCTGCAGCATATAAAAATACACTGCAAGCAGTTTAATTCCGAAAACTATATTTAATGGAGTTCGTTTGTGTCGTCTTGTAAATGAATAATAAAAGTTTTGCACCCTATTTCCTACAAAAACATGTTGCAATGCACTTCATAAATACATATCACTTTTATTATGTTTTAAATGCTGCATCATATTTAAAATGGATTTGAAACGAGTTTGTGTCTTGATAGTAACGAAACATAATTTTTTTGTATGTCCCTGTAAATGAATTATAAACATTACCCATATAGCACAAAAGGTCCTCAAAACCTCCCCAGGAGCTCTAAGTCATCCCATATTCCTCCTAAAACTAAATTACAAGATCAGGACGTCCTGGGGAAGAGTCCTTTACGGTGTCCTCAGGAATGAGCTCCCAGTAACGTCCCAGGGATGCTACTCTTGAGGAAGTACCTGAGAAATCACTCCTGGGGAGGTACCCGGTTATTCCTTCTTGGGGAAGTGCCCAGGAAGTCACAGTGCTGGCGCCATGGCTGGTGTATTGATTCTGGAGTACAATACTCAATTGTTTTTTTTTTTATTAAAATAGTGAATTCAATTTAATCGGTATCGATTTTAATGAGTTAATTATATTTTATTAATCATTCGATTACTTATTTTTAAGCAAATTAGATAATTGTAATTAATTTTTTATAATTTTTAGTTACTGCTATAACTTTTAATCTTTTTTAGTTAAATTAAAAATTTTAATTTATTATTTCAATTAATTCCTTTTTTATATACTAATTACTATTATGTATCTTCTAAACCAAATTTTGTTCATTTATCAATATTTTATTAATTATTAATAAATAACCTATTGCGTTCTGTTTTTTATATTATTATTCCTTTTTATTAATTTAGAAATTGATTTAACTTGTTTAAATGAACTAAATAGTAAATTTCTAAATTAAAACTCTAAAATCTTTAAATGGAAGACGATTCTAGCTTATATATTTTTTCTGAAATTCAGAGGTAAAGGTATTTATGGAAAGAAAAAAAGAGATTATTAACGTAAGTTTGTTCATAAGTACCCGTTTAAAACTTTGTTATGAAAATTATCTAAATCGAGTTCTGATGCATCTTAATATCAGATATTAAATGCTTATATATATATATATATATATATAATTAACTAACATACTTACTAAATCCTGTTTAAAAAAATAAATAAATAAACAAACAAAATTGTCGCGACGAAACTAGATATTTTTATCGCAGCACATAACATCAACTCAAAGATAGTGCTGCAATTCATTTTAAAATGGTTTATTTGGATTCAAAATATATAAATATTGAGCTTCACCCCCCTCCCCCATTTCCCAAATATATACCTATACGTGGTTTATTTGAAAAGATTTTGTGTTTAAAAAATATAAATTCACGCAACTTAAAACTTTAATTGAGGTTATTATCAGTTACCTACCGAATGTTGAGGATAAGAAAATGTTAGCTAAAGAGAAGCATCAATTTAAATGCCATTTCTGAAGGTTTAGCCTATTTTGTTTTCCTTATCATTAATTATTTTTTTTAAATGTAAATTGGATTGAATAACAACTTATTTTTCGAATTTCTTTTATAGATTACTAAACATAATATTATTATTGTTATTTAAATTCTGAAAGATAAAAGGAAGTTTGCATTAAGAAAACTTCTGAAATATCTATAACATTATAGATTTTGAAATTGCAGATAAATATTTATCTGTATTTCATAAATAACAAATAGTGTAACACAATTTTTAATTGAAGAGTATTTTGCCATCACTTAAAACTTTCATTTAACAAATCGATTTTCTATTCTATTTCTTCGGATATACTTAGTTAGGTAACAATGAATGTATTAATATAAGCAACTGCATAGCAATAGCATACAATACTCGGCATAGACAGTCAACGTTCCAGCACTTAAACACTCAATAGCTAATCACGCCCCTCCAATCAATTTTGACAGCGGAGAAGCAGGCGAACAGTAATTTTCGCAGAAATCACTGAACGAGAGGACGAAAAAAAGGGTGTTATTCCAAGAATAGAAGTGAAGCTATTTTTGAGTTAGTAAAACAAATTTGTTTGTAGGTGTAAAAGAAAGTATATGGATACATATATTAATTTGGGATTTAAAAAAAATAATTAGTTGATAAAAACATCTTATATTTAAAAAAAAAGATATTAGTTTTTTCAGGCTTTTTAATTTGCCTAAAATCTTAGTTACTAAAATTACATTTTAAGTAATTAACAAAAATATTTCCCGTCATTAATTAAATGAAAAATGGTGCATATTGTATTTTTTATGATCATAAAAATTTTATACAATTTTAAAGACTGCTAAATGGAGATTTAACTGTAAATTAATTTTATTTATAACAATAAGAAAATAAAAAGGTTTTGTAACAGATTCAAATTTTATTAATAGTTTCTATTTTATGTCATTCAAATTCAAACGGTGTCTCAGTGTAATGATGGAATTTTACAATTAATTTTCACACCAAATCCTGTTACAATTAAATTATATAAATTTCTACAATGGTGTGTTTTCAATAAAAATGCATTAATATTTTTACAATGTTATAAAATAATACAGTGCTTTTACCGTATTTTTTAATACCGCGAAAAGTGATAAATATCCGAACATCTGCAACTCATACCGTCGTGTAAGAATTTCATAAGTAACGGATTTATTTATTCGTTAATAAATACTCGCCAAAACATACCTAATCACGTTAAAACGTATTTGTTAATTGGTTGTATTTATGACGGCCAATTATCAACATGAGGGACATATCAAGGGAGGAGGGGGAGAGTTGCTCTCAGGGAAGGTCGTTCTAAACGAACCTAACCCATATTTACGCAGGGAAATCCAAGATTCGAAAAAAAACCCGGGAAACTCCGAACGATAAGGCCGATGGGTGCGATTCAGTACCTCCTATCTACCAGTTTCGTGAGCAGAATCTCTTGACTGTTAACTATGAAACGAACTAGGAACTATCCCAATAGAAAAGAAAAGACAAAGTAAATTTATATATTTTTTTCTAAATTCGTATAATAAGAGCACCTTTTAAAAAACGTAAAAAAAAATCGATAAAAATTTTTGTAAAAAAAAGTAAGAGCGAGAGAGAGCAAAAAAATTTCATTTTTGAAAGGATTTATTTAGATTTTATTTGTCAATCATTAAAAAAAATAAATAAAAATAAATAAAAAATAAAAATCAAGGGACAAATTAAGGAGAAGGGTTGCCGCTCATCGGAGGGTCTTTCTAAAGGAACCTAACCCGTATTTACACAAGGAAGTTTAAGATTCGAAGAAAACCGTGGAAAACTCCGAACGATTAGGCCGACGGGTGCGATTGGGTACAAACTCAGCACCTTCCATCTACTAGCTTCGAGAGCAGAATCTCTTGGCCGCTGGTGGGGTTCTCTATGAAACTGACACAATGAAATATTTCAAAGAGTAAAAATTAGGAAATAAAAGACTAAGCAAATTTATATATATATTTTCATAAAATCATTTAATAAGAGCACCAAGGGAAAAAAGAGAAAAAAAATCAATTAAAATTTCTGTAAAAGAAAGTAAGAGAGAGAAAGAGCAAAAAAGTTTTATTTTTAAAAGGATTCACTTAGTCTTTATTTGTCAATCATTAAAAAAATTTCATAATTTTAAGGAAACTATGTGTTTTAATCTCTTGCTATTTTAATCTCTGGAAATAATATTTTTACTAACTAAAATTAAATGTTATAGGGAATATCATCAGAAACCTTTTGCATCATTCAATGAGTGTCAAAATATATAGTTCATAATCAGTTTTCTAACTACAGAACGATCTTTATGGATTGTAAGTATTAAAAGCTAAAAGGATATTTTTATCATTTAAAAATACAATTTCATTTTAAAAAAATTTAATTCGAAGACATTTATGTTAAAAAAATAATTACTGATAATTTTTTTAGAGTTATTAATTTAAATTTATGTCGAATGTGTGAAAAAGCACAAAAATAGGTTAATTTCCTAGGTTTAAGTTTCAAAAGCGGAGTAAAAATACATGTATACCTTAGAAATCTTTATTCTTTACTGGCCCTACAGCATAAAGGACAGAGCGCACGTCCAGAAAACCAAGGAATCCAGCAGGAAAAATGAAGGTAAGAAGTATGCTACTGAATAATCTCTGTATATGTAAATCTGTCTGAATGATAAAAAAAAAAAAAAAAAAAAAAAAAAAAAAAACATTCGTGTTTTCTTCTAAAAAAAATTAAATTAAATCATAGCTTTAATTTAAATTTTTTTGAACATATTAGTGACCTTGAAGTGTCCCAAAATCCTCCTATATCATTTCTTCAAAACTTAACCAGAACCTCCCGGGGAAGACCCTGAAGGAGGTCCCGGGGAGCGTGCCAGGATGCTGTAAAGTGGACATTTTCGGTTCCTGAGGACCCCCTGGTGACAATTTTTTTCATCCTCAGGGATGCCTGGAGGATGACGGTCCTGGGATGTGAATACTTCCCCGGGACATCCTGGGGAGGCAAGTGTGCTATATGGGTACATGTTTATTTTCAGTAGGAATCATGCTTATAGCAAATGTAAATAATTTATTAAAATTACAGAGTAAACCAAGCATATTTACAAGAAGTAGAGTTCGAACGAGCGCACAGATAAATCGGAAGTATAAATAACTAGATGGAACCCCTCAAAACTTGACGGCACCGAAGAAAGAAAAAGGTATTTTCCAGCTATTAAAGGATTTTTTAACGACTAAACTTCAGCAAAAATTTCAATAAATAAAAGTAGTAGTTATTTATTTCAGTAGAGGGTATGGTTTCCACGGGCGGTCAGAAACATTGAACACCTTTGAGGCATGGACTCAATAAGGCTATTAATGACGAGTTGGGGTATTCTGCCCCACTCTTCCAGAAGAGCTCTTTCCAGTTTTTGGAGAGTTTGTGGGGGTTGTTGGTGGCCAGAAACTCGTCTTCCTAGAGCGTCCCAACCGTGCTCGATTGGATTCATGTCTGGAGAACACGCTGGCCATTCCATTCGAACGATTCCTTCCTCGAAAAGGAAATCCTCCACCAGGTTTGCACGATGTGACCTGCAGTTATCGTCCATTAAAATGACGTTATCTCCGATTGCTGCAGCGTAAGGGACTACAATAGGTCTGAGGATCTCATCCCTATATCGGCAACCAGTCAGAGCTCCATCTCGAATGATGTAGAGGTCAGTGCGCATTCATTTCTCCTCCGTCAATGGAGATGCCACCATACACCAACACTCCTCCACCGCCAAATCTGACACTTTAGTGCACGAACGCAGGATTGTCCCTACTTCCACGGTCCCTCCAGATGAAATTACGTCTATTATCCGGATGCACAGAAAAACGGGATTCGTCAGAAAACAGAATATTGCTCCATTCATTTCTCCTCCAGTTGACATGCTCGGTTGCCCATTCCCTGCGGTCGCGACGATGCCTTGATATTAATCTAACACATACCATCGGTCGGCGAGCATACAGACCTACAGCATGGAGCCGGTTTCGGACAGTCTGAGTTGAAATCGTGGTGCCTGTAGCCGATCGAAGGTGCTGTTGGAGAAGAGTAGTGTTCATGTTTCGGTGTCTCCGAGCTGTTAACGCTAAATACCGATCTTCATTGGGCGTTGTTGTCCGTCTACGACCTTGCCCTGGTCTTCGGCCTGCACATCCACTCTCCAAAAAACTGTTCCAGATCTTGGAAATGACACTTTGTAACACTCCAATGGCTTGCGCTACTTCGGCTTGAGTTTGGCCCCCTTCTAACCTACCAACAATTCTCCAAGCTTCTGAATCTGTCAAATGTCTTCGCTGAGACATCGTACTTATCGAAACAAAGCAATCACTGAATGCCGATCATCCTTGTCTTCATTCTCTTTTATCGAGTTGAAAGTCAAATATCATTCGCTGCCGCTCAAGCGACATTTTTGACGTCGAACTCAAAATTTGCATACTCCACAGTTTGAAAACCAGAAAAATTTGAGATTCTCTTCTTCTAATTTCGGTAAAAAAAAAAATCGTTTATATCTTTATTTTATATAAAACTTCAAATATCCTTTAATTGTTTTGAGCAGTGTATAACAATGATCTTCTCAGTGGTTAATTTGTTGTTACATTACCCACCCCATTCAACAAATAAACATTTGCATTTTCAACTACTTTTCCATTACTTTTTCATAAATCAAAAATACATGTAAATTTCACATATTAAAAAAATTAATGATAATATTTCTTCTGGCTAGGTGAAACCCGTCAAAAATTGACGGCAACAATATGAAAGAACCAAAGAAATAAAAGTACAAAAAAACACTGTTAAAAAAATGCTAGAAATCGTTTGCTATGTACCAAAGTTTGTCTAGGTACCATAACAAATGCAAATTTTGGCAAATAATCAAAAAATAGCAAATTTCGTCAAAATAACCCCCCCCCCCAAAAAAAAAGAAAAACACCACCCGGAAATTTTATAAATAGATGAGGAAAAAAAACAGCAAATTTCGTTAACAGATTGCAAAAAACAACAAATTTCTTCAAAAGAACTCTACAAAATTTGTCAAAAAACTGCAAAAAAAATGTCTATGTATCCCAAATAAAACAAATTCGCAAAAGTATTGCAAAAAATCAAAATTTTGCCAAAACGTCTAAAAAATGGCAATTTTCATGAAAAAATTTCAAAAAAAAAGTCAAATTTTTACAAAAAAAATTCCTAAAAAATGGCAAGTTTGTGAACATACTATGAAAAAAAAATTCAAAATATTGTGAGAAAACAACAAATTTCGACAAATAATTGTGAGTAAACAACAAATTTCGTTAAAGGAATGAAAAAAAGCAAATTTCATCAAATAATCTAAAAAAAAAATAAATTTAGCAAAAAAAAAAAAAAAAATTGCAAAAAGATCTTTGAAAAATGGCAAATTACATTGAAAAATCGTGACAAAACAATAGATTTCATGAAAAGAAATCGAGAAAAACGATAAACTTTACCGAAAATCCTCAAGATGACGAATTTTGTCCAGTTATCATAAAAGACGTGAATTTCACCCAAAGATCTCAAAAAGCACATAAAATTTATCCAGGTAATCGCAAAAAAGGTAAATTTAGCTAAAAATAGTGAAAAAAACCGACAAATTTCTAAAAAAATAACAAAACACAACAATTTCGCAAACAAAAATCACAAAAAAGCATAACTTCGATAAAACAGCAAATTACATCGAAAGATAGCAATAAAAAAATTACAAATTTCACCAAAAATCTCTGAGAAAACAAATAATTTTGTTCTGGTACCATAAAAGATGTGAATTTCGTGAAAAGACCGTGAAAATACAGCTCATATTCAAAATATTAGAATAATTACCTTTTTTTTAGAAATTGAAAATATCGTTTGGTAATTTAATGTCTTTTAATGAAAATATGCAAACGATATTTTTATTAACAACTTATTGTTGATTAAACTTACTTGTTATCTTAAATTTAATATCATTTTTGAAAAGATTAATTGCAAAAAAAATTATTTTGAAAAGTCAAAATATTAGAATATTTACTCAAGTGGTTCAAAATATTAGAATATTTCACATTAATTCTCCTTTAATTATTACCAATTCTTAACTGGTGGAATCATTGATTAAATTCAGACTATTTTATTTAAAATCAGTATTCTTTTTTGCAGTTTGTTTCTTTTTCGTCTTAAAATGGGCCGTGTGAGTGATATTCCTGAATCTACTAAACTTCGTATGGTTGATTTGTATCGGCACGGTAAAAATCAATGTTTTATAGCGAATTATTTACATTGTTCGCAATCGAGCGTTAGTAAAATACTAACACAATATTCAAAATTTGGAAAATTTCAAAATAATCGCCGAAATGGTGGCCGAAAACCAAAAACATCTGCTAGAGATGACAGGAAACTGAAGCGTATAGTTAAGAAAAACCGTTTTAAAAGTATGCGATTCTTGCACCGAAAATGGAAAGAAGAAGGAGTTGAAGTTTCTACATCGACAACATTAAGACGTCTCCATAAATTTAAATTTGAATCTCGTGTACCGAAAACAAAACCTCTCATGACTGCAAGACAAAAGCGTATAAGATTGAATTGGTGTAAATCAAGACGTTTATGGAGCAATGAAGATTGGAAAAATATATTATTTAGTGATGAAAGTATGTTTTGTGTTTCATATGGTAATCAAGGTATTCGAGTTTGGAGAATGAAGCAAGAAGCATTTGATAAAGAATGCCTTAAACGTTCCGTAAAATTTGCTGCTAGTGTCATGGTTTGGGGTTGTATGAGTGCAGAAGGACCTGGAAAGTTATGCATCGTCTACGAAAATGTTAACTCTCTGATATATCAAGAAATTTTAGAATATTACATGATTCCATCATCAGAAGATTTATTTGAAGATGATTTCATCTTTCAACAAGATTTAGCGTCCCCGCATACCTCGGTGTCAACTAAGAATTGGTTCCGCCAACGCAACATTAAGGTACTTCCTTGGCCACCAAATTCACCAGATCTTAATCCCATCGAAAACTTATGGTGTATAATGAAGAAAAAACTTCAAGAAAATCCTCCTTCAAGTAAAACTGAGTTAGTGGCACGTATAAAGTCTATTTGGGCTAATATTGATAGAAATGTTTGTAAACACCTTGTATATAGTATGCAAGATCGATTGTACGCTGTTATGGAAGCAAAAGGGGATGCTACAAAATATTAACTACCATTTACTTCATATTCATAAGGTAATATTGTTGCGTAAAATAAAATATTGTAATATTTTGAACCAATCTAAATTTTATTCTAATATTCTGGTGTGTTTAAGGAAGCTGTATACCTAATTTATTCTGCCGTATTTTATATTTTATAAATGTTAAAATCTTATCTAAACATTCCAGATTTAATTTATAAAAAATTTAATTGCATTTACTTAGTATAAAAAATAAATAAATGACAAATATTTTTTTTCTTATTACTTTTTCTCAATTATTCTAATATTTTGAATATGAGCTGTACATTAAATTTGTCTAGGTGCTTCAAAAAACGCAAATATTGGTAAACAGATTGTGAAAAAACAACACATTTTGTCAAAAGATGAAAAAAAGAGGCACATTTCATCAAAAGATCGCAAAACAGGTAATTTTTGCAAAGAAAAAAAGCGAAAATATGACAAATTTCTGAAAATAACCAAAAAAATGACAAATTTCACAAAATAAATCTTGAAAAAAGGATAAATTTGATAAAACGGCAAATTACATCGAAAGATAGCAAGGAAAAATGACAAATTTCACCGAAAATCCCTGAGAAAGCAAATAATTTTGTCCTGGTACCATAAAAGATGTGAATTTCGTCAAAAGATCGTGAAAATACATTAAAATTGTCTAGGTACTTCAAAAAACGCAAATATTGGTACCAGATTGTGAGAAAACAACACATTTTGTCAAAAGATGAAAAAAAGAGGCACATTTCATCAAAATATCGCAAAACAGCTGATTTTGGCAAAGAGGAAAAAGCGAAAATATAATAAATTTCTGAAAATAACGAAAAAAACGACAAATTTCACAAAAAATCACGAAAAAAGGATAAATTCGATAAAACAGCAAATTACATCGAAAGATAGCAAGAAAAAACGACAAATTACATCGAAAGATAGCAAGAAAAAACGACAAATTTCACCGAAAATCCCTGAGAAAGCAAATAATTTTGTTCTGGTACCATAAAAGATGTGAATTTCGTCAAAAGATCGTGAAAATACTTTAAATTTGTCTAGGTACTTCAAAAAACGCAAATATTGGTACCAGATTGTGAGAAAACAACACATTTTGTCAAAAGATGAAAAAAAGAAGAACATTTCATCAAAAGATCGCAAAACAGGTAATTTTTGCAAAGAAAAAAGCGAAAATATTATAAATCTCTGAAAATAACGAAAAAAACGACAAATTTCACAAAAAAAATCACGAAAAATGATAAATTCGATAAAACGGCAAATTAAATCGAAAAATAGCAAGAAAAAACGACAAATTTCACCGAAAATCCCTGAGAAAGCAAATAGTTTTGTTATGGTATCATAAATGATGTGAATTTCGTGAAAAGATCGTGAAAATACATTAAAATTATCTAGGTACTTCAAAAAACGCAAATATTGGTACCAGATTGTGAGAAAACAACACATTTTGTCAAAAGATGAAAAAAAGAGGCACATTTCATCAAAATATCGCAAAACAGCTGATTTTGGCAAAGAGAAAAAAGCGAAAATATAATAAATTTCTGAAAATAACGAAAAAAACGACAAATTTCACAAAAAAATCACGAAAAAAGGATAAATTCGATAAAACAGCAAATTACATCGAAAGATAGCAAGAAAAAAACGACAAATTACATCGAAAGATAGCAAGAAAAAACGACAAATTTCACCGAAAATCCCTGAGAAAGCAAATAATTTTGTCCTGGTACCATAAAAGATGTGAATTTCGTCAAAAGATCGTGAAAATACTTTAAATTTGTCTAGGTACTTCAAAAAAACGCAAATATTGGTACCAGATTGTGAGAAAACAACACATTTTGTCAAAAGATGAAAAAAAGAAGAACATTTCATCAAAAGATCGCAAAACAGGTAATTTTTGCAAAGAAAAAAGCGAAAATATTATAAATCTCTGAAAATAACGAAAAAAACGACAAATTTCACAAAAAAAATCACGAAAAAGGATAAATTCGATAAAACGGCAAATTAAATCGAAAAATAGCAAGAAAAAACGACAAATTTCACCGAAAATCCCTGAGAAAGCAAATAGTTTTGTTATGGTATCATAAATGATGTGAATTTAGTGAAAAGATCGTGAAAATACATTAAAATTGTCTAGGTACTTCAAAAAACGCAAATATTGGTACCAGATTGTGAGAAAACAACACATTTTGTCAAAAGATGAAAAAAAGAGGCACATTTCATCAAAATATCGCAAAACAGCTGATTTTAGCAAAGAGAAAAAAGCGAAAATATAATAAATTTCTGAAAATAACGAAAAAAACGACAAATTTCAGAAAAAAATCACGAAAAAAGGATAAATTCGATAAAACGGCAAATTACATCGAAAGATAGCAAGAAAAAACGACAAATTACATCGAAAGATAGCAAGAAAAAACGACAAATTTCACCGAAAATCCCTGAGAAAGCAAATATATTTGTCCTGGTACCATAAAAGATGTAAATTTCGTCAAAATATCGTGAAAATACTTTAAATTTGTCTAGGTACTTCAAAAAACGCAAATATTGGTACCAGATTGCGAGAAAAAAACACATTTTGTCAAAAGATGAAAAAAAAGAGGCACATTTCATCAAAAGATCGCAAAACAGGTAATTTTTGCAAAGAAAAAAAGCGAAAATATGATAAATCTCTGAAAAAAACGAAAAAAACGACAAATTTCACAAAAAAATCACGAAAAAGGATAAATTCGATAAAACGGCAAATTGCATCGAAAGATAGCAAGAAAAAACGATAAATTTCACCGAAAATCCCTGAGAAAACAAATAATTTTGTCCTGGTACCATAAAAAATGTGAATTTCATCAAAAGATCATGAAAATACTTTTAATTTGTCTAGGTACTTCAAAAAAACGCAAATATTGGTATCGGATTGTGAGAAAACAACACATGTTGTCAAAATATGAAAAATAGAGGCACATTTCATCAAAAGATCGCAAAACAGGTAATTTTTGCAAAGAAAAAAAAGCGAAAATATGACAAATTTTAGAAAATAACAAAAAAAAAAAAACAATTTTCACAAAAAAATCACGAAATAAAATAAATTCGATATAACGGTAAATTACATCGACTAAAATTATTTTTCTTTGTTGATTATCATGATCTTCATATTTTTGATAAATATATTTTTGAGAGACTGCATTTTTGCTATCACTGTTTAATGCAATGCTATGATAATTATATTTTTTTTATTTACTTATCTCATAATGATTAGTATTCTGCACAGCAAACAGCAAACAGCAAGAGATGAATATGGTATATAAAGACTGCTTTATCATTACTGAAAGCTTTGCAAAAAGAGGGATCTCTTCCGATAATTTTATTTTTCTTTGTTGATTATAATGATCTTCATATTTTTGAAAAAAACATTGTTGAGAGTTCAAGAGCAAGCGATTGAAAAAGATAGCAAATTTCATCAAAATATTTCCTCCTCCTTCTCCCCAAAAAAACTCAGCAAAGTTTGTCACGGGAACACTTTTTTAAAAAAGGGTACTTTTTTAAAAAGGGAACTTAAAGTCAATACAAAGAAAGTGAAACATCAAATAAATATTAATGATTTACAAAGCTGTTTCTGTTTATAACTGGGCATAGTTTCATTTCATATGCAATTCTCCATTCTTCGGTGAAAACAATGTAATGTGAATACTTCCTAAACGTTATGAATTTGCTCAAAAATGAAATTATAAGGGGGAAAAAATCACCGTTTTTTGACATGAGTATAATAAGAAACTGAATTAAAAAATAATAGTGATTTGCGAATCTGTTTACATCCATGAAGTCAAAATATCCGTCGAAAATCGCACCATCAAAACACAAAACAAAAAACAATGTGATTTCCAGCCTTTTTTTATACATACTTAGTACAAATTTGAAAATTACAATATAGAAAATGATTTATCGGCCAAGAACGAAAACACTTTGATCATTAAGTATTGAATGTTTCAATTTCATATGAAACATCTCTAATCAAACCTAAGATTGCCGGCAATAACATTGCAAAAAAAGAATACAGATGGAAATAAAATAACTTACGTAAAGTGAAAAAAACAATGTATTTCGATCATTATAAAATGTGTAAAATAAAAAAAAAAATAATTATTATAGCATTGCATTAAACAGTGTCAGCGAAATGCAGCCTTATTCTTATCCCATATTTACAAACGCGCTTTGCAAATGCTTTTACAGACAGTAACTACACTCTCCTCCGATTAACCAATAGGAGGAGACTCTCAGATATCGGCGCAAGTATCGATGCGTCGAGATCACGAAAAAAGGATAAATTCGATAAAATCACGAAAAAAGGATAAATTCGATAAAACAGCAAATTACATCGAAAGATAGCAAGAAAAAACGACAAATTACATAGAAAGATAGCAAGAAAAAACGACAAATTTCACCGAAAATCCCTGAGAAAGCAAATAATTTTGTCCTGGTACCATAAAAGATGTGAATTTCGTCAAAAGATCTTGAAAATACTTTAAATTTGTCTAGGTACTTCAAAAAAACGCAAATATTGGTACCAGATTGTGAGAAAACAACACATTTTGTCAAAAGATGAAAAAAAGAGGAACATTTCATCAAAAGATTGCAAAACAGGTAATTTTTGCAAAGAAAAAAGCGAAAATATGATAAATCTCTGAAAATAACGAAAAAAACGACAAATTTCACAAAAAAAATCACGAAAAAGGATAAATTTGATATAACGGTAAATTACATCGATTAAAATTATTTTTCTTTGTTGATTATCATGATCTTCATATTTTTGAAAAAATATTGTTGAGCGACTGCATTTTTGCTATCACTGTTTAATGCAATACTATGATAATTATATTTTTTTATTTACTTATCTCATAATGATCGAAATACACTGGTTTTTTCATTTTACGTAAATTATTTTATTTCCATTAGTATTCTGCACAGCAAACAGCAAACAGCAAGAGATGAATATGGTATATAAAGACTGCTTTATCATAACTGAAAGCTTTGCAAAAAGAGGGATCTCTTCCGATAATTTTATTTTTCTTTGTTGATTATAATGATCTTCATATTTTTGAAAAAAACATTGTTGAGAGATCAAGAGCAAGCGATTGAAAAAAATAGCAAATTTCATCAAAATATTTCCTCCTCCTTCTCCCCAAAAAAACTCAGCAAAGTTTGTCGCGGGAACACTTTTTAAAAAAGGGTACTTTTTTAAAAAGGGAACTTAAAGTCAATACAAAGAAAGTGAAACATCAAATAAATATTAATGATTTACAAAGCTGTTTCTGTTTATAACTGGGCATAGTTTCATTTCATATGCAATTCTCCATTCTTCGGTGAAAACAATGTAATGTGAATACTTCCTAAACGTTATGAATTTGCTCAAAAATGAAATTATAAGGGGGAAAAAATCACCGTTTTTTGACATGAGTATAATAAGAAACTGAATCAAAAAATAAATAGTGATTTGCGAATCTGTTTACATCCATGAAGTCAAAATATCCGCCGAAAATCGCACCATCAAAACACAAAACAAAAAACAATGTGATTTTCAGCCTTTTTTTTATACATACTTAGTACAAATTTGAAAATTACAATATAGAAAATGATTTATCGGCCAAGAACGAAAACACTTTGATCATTAAGTATTGAATGTTTCAATTTCATATGAAACATCTCTAATCAAACCTAAGATTGCCGGCAATAACATTGCAAAAAAAGAATACAGATGGAAATAAAATAACTTACGTAAAGTGAAAAAAACAATGTATTTCGATCATTATAAAATGTGTAAAATAAAAAAAATAATTATTATAGCATTGCATTAAACAGTGTCAGCGAAATGCAGCCTTATTCTTATCCCATATTTACAAACGCGCTTTGCAAATGCTTTTACAGACAGTAACTACACTCTCCTCCGATTAACCAATAGGAGGAGACTCTCAGATATCGGCGCAAGTATCGATGCGTCGAGACCAATTTAAAGCATGCTGACTTTTTTCGACTATTCTTTTAATATATAAGATTTTAATCTATATGTAAAAAAAATGTTATAAATTTGGATAATTTCCAATTAGTATAACACTACACAAAATTTTTCAATAATACAGAAAAACATAAGGTTGACTGAGAATTGTATGGCCGTTTTTCAGTTAGCCTAGTATTGTTTAGGATCTTTACAATAAGTATAAAAAAATTATGGACCGATTAAGGAAAGGAAGAAGAATCTCCCATCCGCCGGGCTCTCTGCAAACAGCCTAGGATATTTGCAAAGAGCCGAATTTATCAACAAGCCTACGTCATATAAAGAAAAAGAGAAGACAAAAAGATTGTAATGATTATTACAACAGAAAAAGAGTTGAAAAGAACTGAAAACAAAATGTTCCATCAAAATCTCATCTTAATTTCAGATCGTTGGGATTTTAAAATATTATGATTATGTTTGAATTTGAACATAGGAAGTTTTACAGATATATACATATTTCTTCCAAACATACAGACTTCCATATGCATATTTCTTCCAAATATTTACATATATACATACATATACAACATATCTTTAATTTATTTCACTCTCATTATATTCATTTAAAGTGTTTAAATCTAATGAAAAATCATTATAACACCGAATGAAAATTGCAGCGAAATCTTTATATGAAAAAAGCGTTATAATTTTAAATTATACCATTTAAATGACGTTTATACCAAGAACACTGGACTTATAAATTATTTCTTTGGGAAAAGAGAAAAAAATCGGTTTATAATAGACGGTTTTCATAAGATTAGATCGATAGTTCTTATTCCAAATCTGTTGTGAATTATTTCACATGTTATTCTTTCAAAGTTGCATATACTTGAATCATAAGTATACGTAATACGACAATATATATATAATAATGATCTATATATATATATGAATCGTAAATAATAATGAAGTAGGCACACGAATAAAAATCTTACACTATATTAGTTGATGTTAAAATGTGTTAAATACGCATTTATCAAAATAAAATAACACTAGTATCGTACCAATATGGTGCGGGGATGAAATTATTGACTTTTGATTAATAATAGATTAATGCAAAAAAAAAAAAAAATTGGTTGCCTGTAAAGTCGGTATACGGGCGAAAGTTTTACGTGACAACGACTTTGAGTTGTAAAATAATTTTAATGTGAATATTCATTCGTATAGTAGGAAGAAGGATGAAATAATAGTAACAATTTAAAACATTTATTTATACAAAGAATTATATTTAAAACATTAATTTATACAAAGAATCTCGCACTGAATTTCATATTAACAAAATTTTATTTTTACCTTTACACATACATACGTATTTATATACAAATATACATACAATAACTTGCAATACACTGTGTTTGTTAAACACATTTTACTTCATGTTTATTGATGTCAAATGTTGAATTTTGTAAACAGCATATTAAAGAATTTTTCAATGAGCAGAATATAACTAAAGTAAAATGGCTTTCACTAATCACATATCATTAGTTTTCCATAATATACCACCGAATTACGAAATAAACTACACTTATTTTCTTTGTACTTTATACTAATAACTAATACATAACGTATTTCGTCTTAGTTTGATACTATCTAAAATTCCTATTAAGCACCGCCCCTTCCTTGCAGCGAATTCACATTCACGTTCAGAAAATGGTCCCACAAGTGACCGGAAAAAGTTAAGAGAAAAGTGAGCGCGTATCGTGAGCGGAGCGTTAAGGCTTAACTCACGATGTGCTCTACAGTAACTTATAGACAGGGCGTGGAGTTGCTTCGCAACTGGGAAGCCCCTATATAATGCCTCTTCATGTTCATGTTCACGTAACGTAACGCAGTTTCTTGAAGTGTCTCCCGGCAAACCACTTTACAAGACGTTGTCACGTCAAAACAACTTATCAATTTCGAAGTTATCATTAAAAACAATGTTATACCTACATTCATTAAACGAGAAAAGAAGTTACAGTTAAGAAATCAGCCAATTCTGAACTATTCTTATTTTATTTTAATAACTTATTTTTTATAGAAAACGTTATTACATATATTGATCACATCCTCCACTTAAGTATAAAAAATTGCATACAATTATTTTGAAGTTACCCAGAGGGAATATTGTAAGATTTCTTTCTCTAATTACTTTTCGATGAAAAGATATCCACTAAAAAATAATAAAAAAAAGTATAGTTACACACTGCTCCTTTTATTAGTTAAATCAAAATAAATAGCTTTTTTTTCTTAATTACAAAGCTTAATGAAACTTCAAAGAAATATTTTTTAGAAGTGCACTAATATTAATAAAGAGATCAAATACTTTAATGTCATTTTCTGGATAGGTATCAAATGTTCAAATAAGTAGGAAAACAAATACCTTTTTATACAGCAGAATAAGATAAAGAGAAATAAATCGATGAAATATTCTTAAGGTAAAAAAAAAAAAATCAGATGAAATATATCGCATGGATACGGTAGAATTGTTGAATAAAATACAAAATTAATTATATACAGTATTAATAACTACACAACAGTTGTGCAAGTGCACAAGTGTTGTGACAACATTTGCAAACAAATTTTATCAAATCATGGCAAAAATTCTGGAAGATCTTTTTTAATTTATTTAATATTTCGTGATGCTTAGATGTCACTTTTTTTTTTCAAAAATATTAAAATAAGGTACGAACAGCACACTCATGAACTTAGCTATATCCCAGATTAGAGATGAAGTGGGCTGGAAAAGACAGAGCTCAGTACTAATCTAGGAGAGCTGTCCAATAAAGAATTATGTATATTTTTAATATTAGCTTACTTTATTGCACATAAATTTATTTTTATGTTGCATTTTTAGCTTAAGGGTCTGCATCACTCTTTTTTATATCTCTGGTCAGTTCGTGCTTTCCCCCTTTCCAAACACGCCCATCTCTTTATTCAGCTGCCAAATCACCAAGGAGTCCAGTAAGGGATGTAAATTGCTTATGGGTAGGCTGGTCAGGTATACTTCGAATGGACAGAGAAATGGAACTTTCACGACACCCTTCTTTTAAGGTCTTTGCAAAGGATGAATATTTAAAAAGGAAGACATAGAAATTTTACGGATTCCATTGTGGGACAAAAATGTTTATAAAGGGGTCTTGTTTTGGAATAACATTTTTATGAACCTTCCTGGATTAAAATAAACAATTTTGGTGAAAGGTCGGATAAAACATTTAAAATTTTCATAAAAGACCCCTAATTGCTTGTATCTAAGAAGTAATGGGGTTTTTTTCACAAAACTGAGCAAAATTAGAGAAGTTAACGTGCCCATAAAAAAGTGATACTTATATATATATATAAGTAGATAAATAGATAAATAGATATGTAAAATTTTTTACTGATGGTAGTTTTGGGGTCACGGATGCATGAATATTTTTCAGAAATTCCAACATTGGAGCGACCGCAATAGGCAGTATTTCATACGAAATGTACCTAATATCGTCCTAAAATTTATATTTATGCATTTTTGTATAAGAGTGCAGTAGGTCTTACACCAAGAACTGGATAATTTAAAAACTTCATTACAGTAAGGACGCACTTCATTTGATAGGTTTGACTAGCTATTTCCGACTTGTTTATTCTCATACATATTTAAGTTACTTGAAAACGTTCAGTTGGTGTTTGTATAAAGTTAAATGTTACACAAAGGGTGGTAAAAATTAGTTAATTGAAGAGCTGACGCTGAGGATTCTGATCTACAGATTTACTAGTTTATAGGCCGGAACTTTCAAAATTCTCAGAATTTGGACACTAAATCACATTAAAGAAATCTCTCAGTGTCGTTCTCTTATACACATTTATATGCATTTTAAATTCATTTTACTACAAATTGAACTAAAATTAAGCACAAATATTTACTTCATTTCAATAATAGTGAATGAAACTAATCAGAAGAAATAGGTGGTCATTTTAAATCACTAAAGAAACTCTTGAAAAAGTTCAAGTTTATGGAAAAATAAGAAAGAATAAACAATCATCAAACATAGATTACGCAATACTTCCAGAATAGTTTAACAGTACCTCATTTCTTAATAAGGCAAATGAAACAATCAAGTAATTGTTTTGCAAAGCGCGTAGCACGTAGCATGTTTTAAAAACAGGGCACATCAAATAATTTCCATGCCCGAATATAGATTTAATTATTCTGTACAACCATGAGCTCATCTATAAATTTGGATGCATTCTACATAATGTTAAAATTTAGATTAGAAACTAAACGTGTTTTAGATTAAAAACTCAACACAGCAGTTTTTATCGATAGACCGAAAAATATTAGATTTTTTGGTTAGAGTCCTGTATATTACACACAAATTTCTGTACACGCCGTGTATTAAGTTAATACATAGATGAAAAAAATCCTCTAAGAACTGAAATTACACTTTTAGCAGTATCACTTGTAACTGTTTGTCTGTTGATGTATATGTTTTTGTTTATGCTCTAAAAATACGTTATATGCTGAATAGAGTCCATATTCAAAAAACCTCATTCACTTAAGAACATTTTTTAAGTAATTGATTCTCATTTTTAATAATGTTTATAATTTTGATGTGTAGCCCTGTATGTAATCTTTAGTGTTTATATGTGCCCGTAATATGCATAATATCATTAAACACACATCACAAAACGCACTGTTATCAATTATAGCTATTTGGCTGATAAAGTACTGTGCCGAAATCTTTTGTGTGTCCCTGTAAATGAACGATAAATTATATGCTCATCATATTTTACAGCAAGTATCTTCTAATCAGTAATGTCAATTTCAATACATTTGAATATGTGCAGAATTTTAAAAATACTCTGCAAACAGTTTAATTCCGCAAGCTATATTTAATCGAATTCTTTTGTGTCGCCCTGTAAATAAATAATAAAGGTTTTGTACCATATTTCCTGCTGAAAACATGTTGCAGTTCACTTCATAATCGCTCATTAGTTTTGTTATGTTTAAAATAGTGCATCATATTTAAAACGGACATGAGACGACTTTGTATCTTGATAGTAACGAAACAGAATTTTTTGTCTGCCCCGGTAAATGAATTATAAACATTACATGTTTATTTTCGGTAGGAATCATACTTATAATAAATATAAATAATATATTAAAATTACAGAGTAATACAAGCATATTTAAAAGAAGTAGAGCTCGAACGAGCACACAGACAAATCGAAGTCATACACACTTTTCACAATTTGCCTAACACGCCACATGTTCTTTGATAAAATCCAGAAAAACATAAGGCTGACTGGGAGTTGTATGACGATTTTCCAGCTACCCTAGTGTTATTTAGGCTCTTTATAATAAGTCTGAAAAATATCAGGCCAATTTAAGGAAAGGAAGAAGAATCCCCCATCCGCCGGCTCTCTGTAAACAGCCTAGACTTTTTGCAAAGAGCTGGATTTCTCAATGAGCCTACGTTATATATAAAATTAAAACGAAGACTGTAAGATTTTAATGATTATTACAACAGAAAAAAGATTTGAAAAGAACTGAAAACAATGTAAAATCCCATCTTAATTTTGGATTGCTAAGAATATGAAATGTTATGATTATGTTTGAATTTGAACATAGGAAGTTTTACAGATGAAATTTCTTCTATATATATATATAAGAAATGTTTTTTAAAAAAGAGAATATGTGTTTAAAAAAATTATAACCTTATTTGAAAATTGCTGCGAAATTTTTATATGAATAAACGTCATTATTTGAAATTGTACCACTTAATTGAATTTTATATCAGAAACACTGGAATTATAAAGCCTTTCTTTAGCAAAAGAGAAAAGATGTTCTATTTATTTTAGACGGTTTCCATATAATAGGATAGATAGTCTTTATTCCAAATCTTATGCGAATTACTTCACATGATATTCTTTCAGGGTTGCATATACTTAGATTATAGGTACATGTATACGACAATATCTATAGGTACTTACCTATATATACATATGAAAAGTAAATAATAATACTGAAGCAGGCAGACGAACAGAAATAATACACTATATTAGTCAAGGTTAAAAGGTGTTAAATGCTCATTTATTAAAATAAAATAACACAAGTATCGTACTAATATAGTGCGGGTATGAAAATATTGACTTTAGATTAATAATATATTAATGTGAAAATAACTTATCAGTTCCGAAGTTATCATTAATAATAAAGTTATACTTACATTCCTTAAACGATAAAAGAAACTACAACCAGGAAATCAGCCAATTTTGAACTATTCTCATTTTATTTTAATAGTCTATTTTTTTTATGGAAAACGTCATTATATATATTGATCACATCTTCCATTTAACTATAAAAAATGGAATGCAATTATTTTGAAGTTATCCAGAGGGAATATTTTAAGATTCCTTTCCCTAATTATTGTTCGATGAAAAGATATCAACTAAAAAAATAATAATAAAAAGGATAATTACACACTGCTCCTTTTATTAGTTAAATCAAAATAAATAGCTTTTTTCCCTTAATTACTAAGCTTAATAAAAGTTCAAAGAAATATTTTTTAGAAGTGCACTAATATTAATAAAGACATGAAAAACGTTAATGTTATTTTTCTGGTTTGGTATCGAATGTACAAATAATAAGGGAGCAAATACCTTTTTATTCAGCAGAATAAGATAAAGAGAAATAAATCTATGAAATATTCTTAAGGTAAGAAAAAATATCAGATGAAATACATTGTTTGGATATAGGAGAGTTGTTGAATAAAATACAAGATCAAATATATACAGTATTAATAACTACACAACAGTTGCGCAAGTGTGCAAATGTTGTAACAATACTTACCAAGAAATTATATAAAATCATGGCAAATCTTCTAGAAGATCTTTTTCAACTTATTTAATATTTTGTGATGCTAGATGTCAAGAATGTTTTCAAAAAAAAAAAAAAAAATTAAATAAGATACGAAAATCACACTCATGAACTTACACTTTACCACAGATTCGAGATGAAGTGGGCTGGAAAAGACTGGGTTCAATAAAATCTAGGAGAGATGTCGAATAAGGATTTTTTTTATTAGTATATTTTATTGCACATAAATTTACTTTTATGTTGCATTTTTAGCTTAATTGTCTGCATCACTCTTTTTTCAGGTCAATTTGTTATTTTACCCTTTCTAAAAACGCCCAGCTCTTTATTCAACTGTCAAATCACCAAGGGGTCAAGTAAGTGATATAAATTTCTTGCGGGTAGTCTGGTCTGGTATACTTGGAATGGACAGAAAAAAGGAACTTTTACGACAGCTTTCTTTTAAGGTCTTTGCAAAGGATGAATAAAGGAAGACATAGAAATTTTACGGATCCAATTGCGGGAGAAAAAAATTTGTGAAGGGATCCTGTTTCGGAATTTTTTTTTATGAAAGTTCCTGGATTAAAATAAAAATAATGGTTAAAGGTCATATAAAACACTTAAATTTTTCATAAAGTGATCCCAAATTGATTTATAAATTTACCATGTTAATGTATTTTTTATTTATTATCATAAATATTATATATTAGCAATATTAGAAATAAGAAAAAGATCACATGAAAAGTTTATTCACAAAGACTGAAATTTATAATATTTCTGTATAATTCTAATTTCTGTATTAAATGAGATGGTTATTGCTTACTTTTTTAAATACTAGAAACGAATTTAAAGTTTAATCATACTGATCTGGATCCATTTTAATATTTTAATTTCACTATAAGGCATTAAAATAATAAATCTACCAAAAATAAAACAGTTAAATTACAGGTAAGGGAAAGGCGGTCAGATAGACACAGATTTCTTGTAGCTGCACATACCGAAGCATACATAACATAATTGCCGTCGTTACCATTGTCAGAGAAGATGGCTGATATGAAAACTGTTATAAATATTGCAGTTGTAATAATTTGCAACTTACGATCCACACGTTTTTAACAAAAAAAGTGAACATGAGACGTGTTTGTGCACCTTGAATTCTGCTACTCCTCATACACGAATAAGAGAACTTTAGCTTGGAGACTGTGCGAAATTGGAGGTAATGTTAAATTCATGAGCAGAAACCAGTAATAAAATTATATGTTTCGATTGACCTTTTTTTATTTATTTTTTATTTATTTTTTTTTAATTTTTTTTTAGATGAAAGCAAAATTTTCATCAGGCAAGAGTATACTTGCTCATTTCATGTTTATCACTGTGATATATATAATCTCTCTCATGTTTTACTATTTAGAATATAGGCATCTGACATGTATTTTGAACATATTACAATTGACAAAATATTTATTGATGAAGAAGATAATAATTACAATACCGGAGCTATTGATATCGAAAAGCCAGGTGATCACGAAATTGAATTAATTTTTACGCCTCCCCCCTTTTTGTAGAAAAAAAGCTGTACCTCATAATAATTATTAAATTTTCCATTTTCACAAAGTTTAGACTTGGCTTTATTAATGAATCTTATGGCACATAATATAAGACTCAATTTCAAAAGTAAGAGAGCTTTCACATTTGATCAATTATCTCGAGAAGTACGTAGAAATATAGATAGATATAATCTAACAAAAGTAAACTTCCAGAAATTATAATGTGCACGATTGATCCTGCTAAGAATCATCAGAATTAGAAGGAATAGAACAGAGCTTATAATATTGATCTGAAAAATGGGTTAACATTGGTATAGCCCATTCCTACAGTTATAAGCTCTCACAAAGTGAATTAATACAGGAAATCGGGTAGTTTATTGGTCCATGTTATATTTAGTCTCACTTTCGAGAAAAAGCCTTTTCCAGTCCCTGAATTTTTCTGGGAGGAAAAAACAAATTCCAATATCCAGGACCTAGAATATTTTAGTTTTGCTCTATATGATTTAGTTTTGAATATCTGGGTGGCCAATCCATCGAATGAATATCCTCACGTTCCTGAAGTTCAATTACCAGATTAACTCGATCTGGGTTCAGGTGTATTAAAATGAAAGCAAGGCTAATTATACTGCTAAAAACTTCTGTAGCGATATTATCTGCAAATTTACACTAGTTCTCGGTTAAATACGATTGATTGAGTTTCTCAGTCATGATTTTGCAGAGATTTCCCTTATTTCATATCTTTTTCTATAAGTGAATTTTCATGTCTTTATTTAAATATTTTTTTTTGTCATTGTTAAAACTTAAAAATTCACAATTTTAAAATACTTTTGAAAAATTAATTAGACATGTTAAAGAAGAAAATTTAGTTTAAAAAGTTGATTTTCCGAATTTAGAATAATATAGAAAAGGTAAAATCGTCTCCTCGGAGTCAGCAGCGATTTTTATGAACAATCACTTTTCAGTTGTTTCCTTCACCATATGCCAAAACCTTGGTGATATTAAAAGTAAATTGCATAATATTATTTCACATTTTTAATTATTGATACGCTACTACTTTAATTATCATTATTTCATTGGTAAATGTGTTGTAAAAATACATTAACCTTCTAAAAATACACTGCATAAAATATATAAAATAATGAAAATGTAAAAAATTACACTTATTTAGTTACTGTTTATTTTTCTCTTATTTCTTACTTAATCTTTTTTAAATATTGGAGCATAACAACGTAATTTGCGACAATTTTGAAATTAAAAAAATATATATATTGTTGTAAAAAATGAATTATATTCAAAATTGTTCAGAAAAATAGCCATTATTTTTTTATTTATTACTTAAATTAGTTTAAAAAAAATATTGAAAATAGTATTAGAATTTATACATTGGTTTTAAATAAAATAAAAAAACCGTTTAAAAATTTTATAACGAATATATTTGAAGCGAAATCTTTGAAAAGCATAAGTACAATGCTTATTTTAGCGCTGAATCACAAAAACATATTTTATACTTAATAACAACAGCTTCTATAACTCAGTTCGTTACGTGTTTTTCCGCTGTCAAGAGACCTTGGGTTAACACCCGAGAATAGCTTACAGCAAACTGTGTAAAAATTTAATGATACAGCAATTCAAATATCCTCGAAAAGTTAAAATTCTTTCAGGTTCACTAAAGATTAAGTAATTTACTGATATTTGAAATCTAAATTAAATTATTATCTTAAAAAAATAATTCAATGGAGTTTTGTGTATTTTTAACGATGTTAATTTACAAAGTCTATTGTAACTTTATTGAATATTGAATCTGTCCTTTCACAGAATCTCGGTTTGTTTAATATCTGTAAATTTTACAAAAGACTTAAGATAATGAATTAATATTCATGCTTGTGATTGTAAAAAAAAAAAAAAAAAAAAAAAAAAAAATCTATTAATTTCGATTTGATGATTTTTCCTTCATTTAACCGAGAAATGGTGTAAATTTACAGAGAATCTCGATATGTTTTCAGTGTTTTTACAGAAATTAATAACAGTGCATGATGTTGTTAGTTTCATTAGTGTCTTTAGGAATATGTACTTGTGACAGCTCTGTTTCTAGTTTCTCCGAGATTTGCCAAATCATTCCAACGTCCAAAGTTTGAGAGTTACTCATTTTTAGAATTTTCTTGTGAGTTTCATCAAATGTTGCAAATAAATGTCAAGATATTCTGCGAAGAATGATAATAAACAAAACGCGAAATTTGCCACGTTCACTTTAAAAGCCCGTTCCTCCTCATAATTTGACAATACACACATGTCTGCTTACTTATTTGACACTAAAGATTTGCATTGTCACTTTGAATCATAAGTTTTACCTTCCTTTCAATACTTTTCACGAAATTCTAGAAAACATAGAAATTATTTTAATTTGGGCTATGAATGTATTTACGACTTATGCTTTCTTTTTACAATGTTTTAATATCCTCTTTTGTTCAGAACTAAGAAATATTTTGAGAATGAGGGATCTCTGCCAAAATTTTCGGAATTGAATTTTTAGACAGTTTATTTGTTTCTGAAATTAATTTTTAAAATATTTAATTCCACTGTTAATGCTGGCTAGAAATAAGGGTTTTAAATTCCAAGTTGACATTTCTTGAATAACCTGACTGTAGCATATAATACATTTAAAAATGAGAACTTGCAATGCTATTTATTTAACATTTTTGACAAACAAACCAATATTTAAAACCCTTCATTTATTCTTTATTATTGAATATTAAATGGCACATTTCTGTTTTTCGTTAACACTTTCTTAAGTGACGATTTTGAAATACAATAATAAAAAAACTATTTTCTAACTGTATCACTTTTTGTATATGAAGAGAAAACTTTATTTTAAGTACATAAGTTTTTCTATGTATTTCGAAATTGAATTTTACAAAATAATTTCAGTTTTCATTTTTTTTAAATAATAATAATAGCAAAATGCAAAGTTACACACAATGAAGAAAAAAATCGCATATGACATAAATTAATTTTTACAAAGTGCATTTTTATTAAAAAAAAATCATTTTTATTGAAAATATTTAATATTTTACATATAATAATGAAATCTTGACACATTTCGGAAATATTAATCACGTTTGTCTGGAAAATTTACTGAAGATAAGTAGGTTTATTTTATAATTGTTTATAAAAATATGTCTTTGTTTTATATTTAATTAAATCTGTCATAAAAAAGTTGAATTTGAAAAGAGTATTTTTAAAACTGAATTTAATTAATTGATCTTCCTAAAAATATAAAAAGTATGCTTTGCAAAGTAATAAAAAAATAATATTTTATTATGAAAATTGACATTAACTAAATTAAATACGTATTTATATTTTAAAATAAATTAGGTCAGACATAGATTTTAATTCTTAAAGATAATCTCCTTAAACAAGAAAAAATATTTCAAAGCTTGACCAAACTTTAAAGATCATCATGTTAGTTATTAATTGCTTTAAATAATCAGCATGTTTGAAAAATTAAAATATTTTATTTTTTATTAAATATTGAAAATTTTAATTGGTATTATCTTTGATAAATTTACATGTTTTAAGCTTTTTCTTTAGAGTAAAAGATAAGTTCATCAACATTATTTTCCCGCCATAATACAAACTTGTTTCTTTCTAACACCATCATGGAATACTCAATTACAAATAGACAATTCATATCCGGAGGCCCCAGAAGGAGCCGAGTGGTTCTGATCTCTTAACTGGTAGAAACCTCTGCTGGGTTCGAACCCAATCATGTCCTTCGGCCTAACCGTTCGAAGTTTTCGTGGTTTTCTTCGAAACTTGTGTAAATATGGGTTAGGTTCCCTTAGAAAGACCCAAGAAGGGCGCTCTCCCCAGGGCCTATATCCCTCGAGTAGATAATCGGCCGTCGCAAAATAAACCAAAACTTACCCGGAGTTGAGATGTAGAAGAAGTTCTCCAAATTGGATGTTTCTATGAAACAATGAACGAAGTTCGAGGTATGGAGAAAAGTTTGCAAAAATGCAGGTTTTTTATTGGTCAATTTCATTTTGCTAAACAATGGAAAATCTATTTCGAATCGGGCCATTGAATCAGAAGTTGTAAGATGAGCTTGAGCAGCAATTAAATTCTCAAATTTTATTTTTTAATAAATGAAGGAAGAAAAATATTACATTTGTTATTATTTTTTATTTTTTGGTCTTTCTTTTTCTGAAGTAAAAGTAATTTCCATAGAAATCGGAGGTAATGTCAATTAAGATCTATTCGTAATCTAAGCCCTCCCTTGATTTTGAAATTTAGCTAATTAATTTTTCTTTTCCTCAGATTAAAAAAAAAAATTATATTTCTTTTTTCGAATACTTAAAATCAAATAGAAACTAAAAATGATTATGGGACGCCATTAGTTAAGGGCTATTAACCATTTTATTTTCCTGGATTTTTAAATTTAATTACATTGAATTTCCTTTTCATTTATTAAAAAAAACAGTAAAATGTAAATTTTTCAGTAATTTAAAAAAGTTCCAAATAAGAAGTTTTTTGATAAAGAGATGGGTGACTAATTGCTTCTACCTAGATTTTGAAATTTAATTAATAAAAATTATTTTTTCTCTAATTTTGACTAACATAAAAATTTCTTTTGATAAATTAAAATAAAGGAATTAAAAAAAATCGGTCAAGGGAAGCGGACCTAGATGAGCCATTGAGCCTCCCTCGATTTTGAAATTTAAGCAACTATTTTTTTTCTCCGACTTTAAAAAACACATTGTAATTTAATATGTTTTCTTAGCTTAAAATAAAAGTTCAAGTTAGACTTTTCTGGTAGTGGTACGTAGGTAGAGGAGAGCTATTGCCCTTCCCCAGATTTTAAAATTCAATTATTAATTAAAATTTCTTTTTTTCCTATTTTAAACAACATAGTGAAATTTATACTTTTAGAGTTAAAAAAAGCAAAGTTTTCAACATTGTCGGCGGGGGGGGTTAGGGAATGACTACTGGAACATACGTGTTATGATTATTTCCACCTAAGCTGGCTGTATAGCCTATTATGCGGACAAGCATAAAAAGCGATATAATAGCACGTTAAGATACCTACCTACCTCTCCATGCTTTGGAGAAAGTTTAAACAGCAAATAAGCATAAAATGCCTGTCTGTAGCTTATCAAGCTATTTCTCCTTAAGCTGCCTGCATAGCATATTATGTTTACAAAAATAAAAAAGTATATGCAAGCACATTATAGTACTTACCTCTACATAATTTGTAAGAAGCTTAAACAGCATAAAATGCTTGTATATAGCTAGTAATGCTGTTGCTGTGTGAGTTTACTATATAGCATTTCATGCTGGCTAGCATTGTAAAGAATATAATAGCATGCAAATCTAGCAGAGAAAGCAATAGAAAGGAATATCTATCATATTTTTGCTGCTGGTAGTAGCATAAATTTTGAAATGGGCAGGTACGAATTGATGTCACAAATTTCTCGAGTAATAAATCATATTTAATTTCTTCAATTACTTTCGAAAATATTACAGCAGATGATTCCGGCATTTTTCGTTCCCTAAACACATATTTTTAATAACTTTTGTTTTCTTATTATTTTATTTGCTATTTTTTTTCTTTTTGGATGTTGACACTTTATGATAAGATAAAATATTTTTTTTTATTTGAAGAAATCTTTAACTCTGATGTGAAAAAATCCAGACAGTTTCTGTCTTAGAGTTTACCTATATGCAATTTCGAAATACTTTAAATGCATCGAATATCTAATTAAATAACATAAATGACCATCATAAATTGATTTCATTTAAAAAAAGTAAAAAAAGGAACATAATTATTATATTGACTTCTTATTACTATTACTTACTACTTCTTATTATTATTATTCTATATCACCAACACTAATAAATAAACAATAAAATATTCCACATATTTTAAAGGACTGTTAAAAATCTAATGCATTTAATGTTTCAGAAATATTTACGTAAGATAAAAGCTAACATATTTCAACAAATGTATAAGTAAATGTAGCAGAAATCTACTAGAATATTTGTTAATCTCAAAATCTAATTAAAATTGCACTGGAATGAATATATAACTATTCTGAAAACTTTGCTATCTATATTAAACAATAAATTAAAGCGTTTTTCAAAATTGAATCCGTTGGTGATAATGAATTAAGTAGCATTACCTTAAACAAATATAAATGAAATTATCTGAAATTTTAATCCTAAATTAAAAACTAGAGTTTAACTCCACTGTCTGAGAAATAAAATTCTACATTCTCAATAAAAAGATGCTTCTAATGAAAATGTTCATAGAACTTCTTTTGTGTTTACAATTTAAACAAAGTAATCGAAACTTAATTTAATTACAGTTTATTAGCATGTTAGTAGATTCGTAATTGAAATAAATAGAAATGGTATGTTATTTAATGTATTAAATATCATTAATACTGTCTGTAAATATTTGTCTTCAGTTTATAATTAATTTAAACACTATTGTCATTGAAATATTTTTCTATAAAGTTTTAGTCTTCAAAAACATTTACAATTCAGAAATTTAAATTATAAGTGGTTTAAAAATCGTGCGGTTAATTAATTAACTGGCCAAACTGAAACGATAAAAAGATTCACCAGAAATAAAATTACTTATGTCTTAAAAGCAAATTTAATTTTTCCCCAGATACATCATATTAGCACATCACATTCATAACACTACACTGTCTTATAAGATGTTATATAGTTATAATATTAGTATTATATTGGTTATAAGATTTGTACCAGTATTAAAAGAAATCTTCATATAAAAATCAAATATAACACCATGTCATATGATTCTAAATGGATCTTTGAACCAGATTTTTTGTCAATCTTCATATCATGTACTACTACTTAATAGTGGCTTTCAAAGAAAAAAAAATAAAAGTCTTGACACGCCTACTTTAAGTCGCAACATAAACACGAATTAGAATTCTTTATGGCATATTAACCCGCCAAAATTGTAGAAATGAAAAATCCGTATGACTATCTGGAAAAATTCAAAAAGGTCATAGATATAATATGATATTTTTTGCCAACAGAAATCCTACAAAAACTAACGATTTTAATGAACATGCGTTTATTTAAACTAATCCGAAATCACGAACCAAAAAAAATTGTGTTCAGCAGTTTTGCACACTGTAAAAAAATTCTGTAAAGTTACTAAACTTTTTATAGAAAACTGGGATTCCAAGAACTTTTCCTGATATGGTAACAGCCAAAATTCAAGTTTCAGAGTCGGTTACAAGAAGTTTTCATGTTACCGTAACAGGAAAAGTTCTTGGAATCCCAGTTTCCTAGAAAAAGTTCAGTAACTTTACAAAATTTTCTTACAGTGCATAAATGATAAATGTGGTTATTTTTGCCTTTATGTATAAACTTTTGAGATTGATTTGTTTGAACATATTTTGAATAATATTTTTTACTAGTGTGGAGTTTATATTTTTTGCACTTTTTTTTAACATTTACTAAACAAAATCATCAATCTACAAATGAAAAAAATGCTATTTACTCTACACTGTAAAAAAAATCTGCAAAGGTACTAAACCTTTTTTAGGAAACTGTGATTCCAAGAACTTTTCCTGTATTCGTAACAGCAAAAATTCAAGTTTCAGAATCGATTACATGAATTTTTCCTGTTATCGTTACATGAAAAGTTATTTGAATCCAAGTTTCCTAGAAAATGTTTAGTACCTTCACATAATTTTTTTTAAAGTGTAATTTTTTATTATTAGTTAAAAATCAAAATTTTATGCTGGTGCTTAAATTTTTGATACAGACTCTATAAATTTTTAAATTAATGTTAGTTGCTCACTGTTTTCATAAGAAAAATAACAACTATTCAAATATAATTTTAGAAATTATTTCATTTTGTGTATTGAAAAATTATTTTTTTATTTCCTTACAAGTTAGGTAAACACAGATTCTTAATTGTTTATATTGTTTTAAGTATTATTATGCTACATTTTTTCAAATGGACAACACACAATAAAGATAGATAAATTAAAATCATGCTGGAAAATCATTTTAACAACTGTCTCAACGACAAAAAATCAGCTTATTGAAATGCATTCCCGAAAAAATGCGTTTAGAAATACATTTTCTTCCTCTTTCGACTCTAAAAAAATTAAAAGTGTGCACTTCATAGAAATTAATAAATTGTTAAACGTGCCATATACAATGCCAGAAAAAAGAAATATTGACACTTGCTTCGAATAAGATCGTGATCCGCCGTCCGTTAATGAAAGCAAAAAGATGAAAAGCTGTATCCAAACAGAGTAGTGCGTGCAATGTTGTGTAGACACTAATAAATTTAGTATGGATACAGCCCCTCATTTTTTTGTTTCATTTTAGGAATAACGGATTTTGATCTTACTCTATCGACGATAATTTTCAAGATATGTTTTTGAGACTCACAAAATTTGGTCTATACATCTAGCTAACAGATTATGACAAATTATATTTTGATTGAGTTCGAGCATGCGCACTGAAATCTCATTTAGTAAATCTTTTCATTTTTCATACAATTTTTAATATTTTTAAATTTTGGTTTCAGAACGTCATTTGTCATAATTTGCATTAATATTTATTAAGAACTATGCAGATTATAAGTAAAATAAAAGGCAAAAATTGAAACCGTTTTTTATAAAAACCTTAATTTCGCTACAAGTATGCATGCTATATTCATAAAATTGAACACAGTTTATTACAATAAGCCACTTAATCACAATCTGGAGTTTGAACAGTACTTTTTCTTAATTAGTTTTGACAGGGTTAACCAAAGATCTTCGTTCTTTTTCAATTTGCTGACGGTCCCTTATGGGATTTCGGAAAATAATCTTTGCGAAAATATATGACGTGTATTATTTTGTTTATGGATCTGGAGTTTCAAAATAATTCCTTATGCATATTTCAAGATATATAACAAAATGTCGCAAATCACAAGATTCAAACAATATCAAGATTTTTTTTGCTACACTGTAAAAAAAAAAAATCTGTGAATGTACTAAACATTTTCTAGGAAGCTGGGATTCCAAGAACTTTCCATGTAACGATAACAGGAAAAATTCATGTAATCGATTCTGAAACTTGAATTTTTGCTGTTACCGTTACAGGAAAAGTTCTTGGAATCCCAGTTTCCTAGAAAAGGTTTAGTACTTTTGCAGATTTTTTTTACAGAGTTGCACTGTATACTGCCCTGGGGGTTACCGATGTCTATATATCTTCGTTAGTTACCGAATTTTTTTTGCTTGTAATATGAATAAGGAGTTTAGTGACATTCATCCTGAAATTTTAAAACTTTAAGCATTCATAGTTTTCACCATTTACATTTTATCGATACTTTAAAAAATTAATAATGAAAAAAAATATTACTACATAATAATTATAGATTAAAGTAATAGCTTGAAACATTTGATTGTTAATCTAAAAGAACATTTTAAATAAGAAAACATAAACTCTGTATATGTATATTTTTATAACTAAATGGGAACATTAAAAAATACAATTTAATTACAGTATTGCATGCAAATTTAAATTTAAAAAAATTAATCAATTTAAAACATAAAATGTTTTTGTCTCTCCTTTGATGTCGCTTTGATTTTAAGTTAATATATTTTTATTTTCATTCTATTTAAATTTCAAGCACAAAAAACTAATTTCAAATACATTTATAAACATTTGGAATACAACGTAAAAAAATATGTGAAGGTACCAAACATTTTCTAGGAAACTGGGATTCCAATGACTTTTCATGTAACGACAACAGGAAAAATTCATATAATCGATTCTGAAACTTGAATTTTTGCTGTTACCAATACAGGAGAATTTCTTGGAATCCCAGTTACCTAGAAAAAATTTAGTACCTTTGCAGATTTTTTTTTTTTTTTTTTTTTTTTTTTTTTTTTTTTTTTTTTTTTTTTTTACAGTGTACACTAAATATTTTTCAAAATGATTTTTTATATTTAGAAGTTTGAAAAGGCTATCTTATGGTTTTACTAGATTTTTAAATCTAAATTGTAAAGAAGTAAAGAAAGAATGGTTTGATGGGTAATTTCTCATTCCAAAAAAAAGTCCGATCAAACCCAACAAAGAAAGGAACAGTGGATCAACAACTGTAAACAAGATGACAGCCAGCACTGCCATCAGCGTTAAGGTGTGAGGTGCCATTACTTAAACCAGTACAAAAATGTCCGTGGGGAATGCTGCTGGTCCATCGGTGATGGCCAACAGCAGGTATGCCATCACATTATTTCAATCCAACACTTTTCCTACAGTGTTAGCACCTATTCCTTTGCTGGTCCAGCACTTTGAATGTAGCACCGTCACCTATCCTGCAGTGATTATACAGTACCCTGTAAAAAAATATCTGCAAATGTACTAAACCTTTTCTAGGAAACTGGGATTCCAAGAACTTTTCCTGTAACGGTAACAGCAAAAATTCAAGTTTCAGAATCGATTACATGAATTTTTCCTGTTATAGTTACATGAAAAGATCTTGGAATCCCAGTTTCCTAGAAAATGTTTAGTACCTTTACAGATTTTTTTTACAGTGTAGTGTATTATCAGATAGCTTTTTTTACTATGAGCAGATACCCAACCAGCATTCTTACAAAAAATTCTGACAGAATTCCATAGAAACTTGCCTGTTTTTCTATGAGCTAATTTAACCAAATGTCATAGAAACATCTAAAGAAAGGTCAAGAGCGTTTTTATAAAATAAGTTGAATGTATTCAGGTTTCACCAACATGCAGCTGACCCGCCCAAGTACTAACGGCGTTCGTGCTGCCTTGCCTATATGATTGGACGAGTATTGGTGCTTCATTGCATTTTATGGCTGTTCCCGGATCATTTGTTCTTATTAGATTTTTTTTTAATTTTATTACTTTTGTCATTTGTGTTCCCAATCTTTAAAATTGTATATAAATGTGCACTGCACTGTAAAAAAAATCTGCAAAGGTACTAAAGCTTTTTTAGGAATCTGGGATTCCAAGAACTTTTCCTGTAACGGTAACAGCAAAAATTCAAATTTCAGAATCGATTACATGAGTTTTCCTGTTATCGTTACATAAAAAGTTCTTGAAATCCCAGTTTCCTAGAAAATATTTAGTACCTTCACAGATTTTTTTTACAATGTGGTGTGCAATATTTAAGGACGAGTTTCAAATTGCCAATTTTCAAGGGATTTTCAAGCGATAATTTTCACGCGAATATTCAAAAGGAAGCAATATATTTTGGATTATTATTATCCCTGCATAACAGCTATTCCATATAACATCTCATTCAGGACACACACGGTCACAAGAGTCTCAGTCACTACAGCGAAACAAAAAATAGGAAATTCCATACGTCTCTTTTATGAACCTCAAATGACTAATATATGTGGCTCCACTGACAAGTCACTGTGACTGCTGATTTGTGTCGAGTCACAAGGTGACTTTACAATGCTGTTTTATTGAGACTCTCGTGTGACTGTCATTTGGTAGTGAATTTAAAAGTCATTGTGAGTGTTGTATTTTCATAAATCACCAAATAATATCACATTAAAGTGACATGGTGACTTTCTGTCACAAGACTTTATCAAATGGTGACAGTGACCCTACTGTGAAGACACCACTGTGAAAAGTGGTGAAAAGTCACCATGTGACTTTAATAGGATATTATTTGGTAATTTGTATTCATGCGACATTCACAAAAACTTTGAAATTGAGTCTCCAAATGACAATCACGCGAGAGTCTCAGCATTGTAAAGTCACCTTGCGACTCGACAAAAATCAACAGTCGCAGTGACTTATCAGTGGAGTCCCACATACTAGTCATTTGGGACTCATAAAAGAGGCGTGTGAAATTTCCTATTTTTTGTTTTGCCGTAGTGACTTTGGCTCTTGTGACCATGTGTGACCTGAATGACATGTTATATGTACTAGCTGTTATGCAGGGATAGTAATTATTCGAATTATATCATATCCTTTTGAATACTCGCGTGAAAATTTTCGCTTGAAAATCTCTTGAATATTGACATTTTCAGGCTCGTCTTTAAATTTTGCACACCAGTGTATATGCACATATATTTTATACGCTAATTCTGAAATGTGTTAATTGTAAAAACCGAAGTCATTTGTAGCTTTGAAAATCAGATTTAAGAAGAAAAATCAGTCAGTTAAAATAAAGAATTTATCTACTGTTTTATTCATTTATCATATAGTTAATGCTTGTTATTGTCCTTGATTACAACAAAGATTACACAATGGTTTCTAATAAAAGTATAAAATTTCCAGAATAAAATTACAAATAACCAAAATTTTGCCAAACGATACATTCCGAAATACTCAATGTCTTCGATATTCACAACGCCACCTATCATAAGGGTTCCCAGCAATAATACTTCAAAAGTTCGTGCATTTCCATGGTATGGTGGGCCAGCGCATGAGATAAAACGGATTTCAATCAGAATTTTATCTGATGATTTCCAACAGCAAAATAGGCTGAAGTTTTCTATCAGTGGTCATGCAGTGGTAAACCATTACCCCGCACTTCTCCATCACTGCTAGCACCTATCTTGCTGCTGGCCAGCAATTTCCTCTTTATTGGGAAGAGTTTTATAAAAAATACTTATTTGTTTTCCATACCGAATTTTTATCATTTTATTTCATGTTAAGATAAAATATGTTCAACCAAAATGTCTGTAAAAAGTGGTTAGATGGAGCTAGAAATTCTAGCTCGATGGAGCTATTCTTTTTACTTTCTTCTATCTTCAGTAGAAGTATGACTATGACTATGGCTAGTGGATCCTTCTGAATTTGAAAAAAACCGCCGGAAGGGGGCGCTGTAATCGCGATGTTTGTGCCATTTTCAATATTGTACCGACCAAAAGTATATGAATTTTTGCATCGAATTGAACCAAATTTTTTGTATAAGTAAATGACTATGGCTATTTGGTCCTTCCTGAATTTGAAAAAAAATCCGCCGGAAGGAGGCGCTGCAATCGCGATGTCTCTGCCTTTTTCAATATTGTACCGACTAAAAGTATATGAAGTTATGCATCGTATTGAACCAAATTTTTTGTGTAAGTGTATGACTATGGCTAGTGGATCCTTCTGAATTTGAAAAAATCTGCCGGAAGGGGGCACTGCAATCACGATGTTTGGGCCATTTTCAATATTGTACCGATCAAAAGTATATGAAGTTAGAAAAGCCAGAGCGGTTTGACCATCGAATCCAAATGCCCCCCAACCGTAACAGAATTACCACTTTGCTGTCTGTTGAAAAATGCCCTAGGTTCCTTTCGTAAATAATTCCAATACACATTCTAACTATCAGGGCCATCTAAATTGCACTTTTTCTCATTGCTGAATAAAACAGTAAGCCATTTGTCCCCAAAGGATATGTGTTTTTTAACCCAATTCATTCCTGACTGTTTGTGATTTAATTTGAGAAACGGTTTGCGAGCCATTTTCTTTCGTATGATGTAATCACACTCTTTAATACGTATATATACAGTGTCTTTGGACACCTGTACACTGATATTATTTTTAATTTGCCGTATGGACACATTTTTTCTAGATACTAATATCCGTATTCTCCAATCAGTCTGAAATTCGTCATACGTGGGAGTCCACATCTTGATTTTCGCTTAAAATTATCATTTCTAGAGAGCACTTGATATATACCTCGCTTTGATCAATTGAAAACTTTTGCAATTTCAGAAACAGTTTTATTTTGCAATTTCAGTTTAAAGACTTTTAAAATCTCACATTTTATGAATTCTTTATCCTTCGGCATTTTTAAAAAGAGAGGAAATAATTTCTCCACATTTTATACTTTTATGAAAGTGCAATATGATGTCATTCAACGTTATTTAGCACGGCCAATCCCGTGTTTCTAGAAAAAAATTGCATAAAGTACTTAAACTTTTGAGGCAGCGTTTCTTCAAGAAAAAAGAAAAATGAAATAAAAATCAATATATTTTTTTATTTTAATCACTCAAAATGGCTTATTTTATTTTATTTTGATTAAATATGGAGTATTTATTGTAAATTAGCATAAAATATATTCTTCTTCAATTATTTTAAACGAAATTTGCAGTGTGCTTAAACTTTTGACAGATTATATTAAAATGTACGTGTGAGATAGAAGAAAGTTTTGGGATTGGCACATCCAACTAGTTTAAATTGTTTTAATTAAAAATACATTTTTAAATATTTCAATAACATTTTGTGATCAAATTCTAAATGTCATCGTGGTTGCAATTTTCTGTGAAGAGAAATAACCCCGATTATCACTCGGGTTGTCAATTTCGGTGAAGATAATTAAGCCTCAGTTACTCGGATTGCCGTTTTCTATGAAGAAAAATAACTATCATAGTCACTTGTGTTACAAATTTTGAAGTTAACTAAGCATGATTATTACACGTATTGCCATTTTCGATGAAAAAAATAAGCCCGAGTGTTCCTCGGGTTGACATTATTAACGAAAAGAACTAATCTCGAGTGTCTCTTGGGGTCAAACTTATCTCTTTGAACTTTAAAAGAACCGACAATGCACGTTTGCGATCTATTCAGATTTTATCTAGGGTCATCCCAAATCTTTCTTCTATCTCTTGCATGTTAATTCATCAAGAGTCACTATCACAGTGCGAAAATTAAATGATAACTTATACTCATCGTAAAGATTCCAACGGCGTGAAATTCCATGGATTAGTTTTTGAAATAGTCTTTTGCTGATATCGGGAAAAATGTAGGATAAAAGCGCCACCTTTTTGGCAATTTATATCAAAACAAATACAGCAATAATATTTATCAGTCTACATCTGAATATGATGTTTAATCGTAAAAATTCGTTCAGTTATTAACCGATTGCAGGAATTGGGAACATTCAGCGTTGCAGCATTACCTGTTGGGAAATTGACGCCAAAACATAAACAAAACTACTTCATATTACGGATTTACTAAACTAAAGTTTAATGAAATCTGTGCATTAATTCTTGAGGCAGAAACATTGCGGAAATCGCGAAAAACGTGGCATAGCCTCGCCACTTATTGAGCGATATACACCAAAAACAAATCAGCAACAACTGATATCAGGCACTACCTGAATGTAATTTTTTCTTAAATTCCGTCCATTCGTTCTCGACATTAAATTCCTGAACCCTAAAACGTGTAAATCCGTCAAAATCGGAATTCAAAAAAAAATCAGGAATATAATACTTTTTTCTTGTAAAGATTAAATAAAGTAAAAATAAATAAAATTTCCATGGACAATAATTAGTACCACTTAACTAAAGTAGTAATTATATATTATTTATTCAAAATGATATAAGATTTCATTTTCAGGTACAAAGTATACATATCGGTACGATTCTTTGTTTTTTATTCACGGTACAAATCATAATGTTTTCTTTTTCACACCCAGTTTCTATCATCCTTTAAAGTCTGTAATATTCGTCAGGTAATTAACACTACGCACCAACTGCGTAGAATGTTCACTCATATTTGTGAAGATTTTAAGAAAGAAACTTATAAAAAAGGGTAAAAAAATATTTTTTTTGTAATAGACTTATTTATGTAATAGGCCCATTAGTTGAACTATTACAATACAGTTTAATTTTTAATACAGAGGAACCCCGGTTTCCGAATCCCAGTTATCCGAAAAACGGCTTAGCAGAAAGACCGTAAAATTCCTTAAAGTCACTTTTGAATGTGAAAATTTTATCGCCAGTACTATATTAACCGATGTCAAATGATACTTTTCAACATATTTTGGGTTTCAATTGCTATATTACTTGTAAGTTTTATCTCAAAACAATTCTGAATCATTTTTAAGAATTGTTTTAATGCATATCAGTTTTAAAAATTAGATGCAAAATAAGTAAAAATCAAAACTTTGAAAGAATATAATTGCACTCTGGTAGAAATAATAATGTTAAAAAAGCATATTCTTTATTAAATAAACAAGTCAACTTACTTATTTGGTCCATTGCGTAATTTCGTCACTTTTTTCGATAGACACTTACAACACTTCGTTTTTTTTTTTTTTTTTTTTTTTTTTTTTTTTTTTTTTTACAAAATATGTTGTGATTTGCTTTTGTTTTTCTATTTCATTTTGCTTTGAATACGGCGCTATATCATTTTTATTTCAAATATCTTATTATCTTATTAGTTATTATCTCAGCTTTTCATCATTAGTCTTCCGATTATTTAAAAATTCCTATAGAACAACGGTTATTCGAAAATTCCTATGGAACCCCGATTAACCGAAGATTCCTTGATCACATGCTAATCGGATAACCGGGATTTTACTGTATAAAGACAAAATAGTAATGCTTTTTAGATTTATTTAGAGTTTATTTAGATTTAAGAGCAAGCAAAAAACAAATGTTATTTAAAAAAATTTATCTACCATTTGGAAAATTATTTTTTCAAAGGCATTTTTTATAAATAATATAAAATGTAATAAAATAAAAATATAATATAATATAATATAATAAAGATAAAACAAAAAATGGTCCTTTACCATAAATTACTTCAACATTACATGTTTCTTTTTTCGTGATTGTCACACATATCGCAATTGGTGCGATACATAATCGGACCTCGTTTTTTTTCTTTAAAAGACAATTTTTCATACGACATCTTTCTTTGAATTAATTTTTTTCTACATCCAATAATTACCATCTGCCCAAAATGTAACTTTTTTACTTTCTCGTTTATTAACAACGACATTTTCCTCCTATTCAAATGAAAATTCTTCTTAATAAAAGGAAATTCGTAATAAAATAAAATAAAATAAAATAAATATAAACAATAATAATGTAACAAGCATTACTTTGGAAAGAAAAATGCACTTTTTAATGAAATTTATATAATTTTTTTGGAAGTCTATATCTCGATATTTTTTGAGTTATTGATTTTTTTATAGTTTTTTATCAATTTTTTTTTGTCATAAACTTGGACCAATCAGAAAACGAATAGAATTCGGACATAATTTCACATATGCCTGAGATATCTCTTTTCTCGACCGACAGAAAAAACCATTTTCCAAATGGTTAAATAAAAAATGATGATGCAATCAACGTTATGTAAAATATATTAATTATGAATATGAATGTAAATCTCACAAATAATTATCAAATGTATCAAAAATACATTGAATTAACATAATAATATTTATTTAAATAACGCTGTTATTGCAGTAAATCCTGGAGCTTAATGAAAATATTAGAATACGGGCTTGAGTAAGAGTTTTATTTCAAATGTAAAGGTTGATTTTGTAATAAATAACATTATAAATAATTTTCTAATAAGTAAGTCTAATGTTTTTCTAATAAGTAACATTATACTCTAAAAACTCTTTACTCTTTAAGTAATAATCACAAATATTGCTATTTACATTCATTCAATGTAAAGTACTTTTTATTAGTTTATCAGAAAATGAATAGCGAAAGAAAAATGTCTAAAATCAATTATATAAAAAACATTTATATGTATTAATATCAAGATAATTGATAGAATATTTATACGTATGATAATATTTTTTGTATATTGTATCCATTTAAATTTAAAGATAATCCAATTCATACATATAACTTGCATTCTAAATGTTGTTGGTACAGAAATTTTATTTAATTATTAAGCATTAGAATGAAAAAAATCATGAGTTTTATACGGCTTATAATACGTTTAGATAAATTTTTTAAGCCTAATAAATAACAAAAACTATAAAACAATTATAATTAACATCAATTATAATAAATAAATGATCTTATGAACAGATATTGTAAACGTCTAAATTTCACATGCGTTAGACAGAAAATATAAATAAAAATATGACTAACTCTATCACGAAAGAATAATAATTTGTAATGTAAATTTATTGTGCGAAAGTTAATTATCTATTCGTATAATAAATTCCCCACACAATTAATAAATGATCTAAAATTTATGTTTACAATCAAGTTTTATATGCATTAATTAAGATGGATTAAAAGAATTTTTTCAAATTTACTTTGAAAACTCAATTAAAATAATTGCAGAATTAATTACAGCTTCTTTAAATAATATTTAATATTAATAACTAATTTCATTACGACATTATTTTTTCATAAAAAGGATTAATAGTATATTTTCTTTTGAAAGCAAATAAATTCTTTAATTCCATGTGATATTATTTTCGCATAAAAATTAATTTTGTATTTGACTTGAATTTCTTTGCATTTTAAATTTTTCACAATATGTTTTCTGATATTAGTAATTATTATTTTCGATTAAAGCAAAAGTTTCCAGTGTTTCTTTTAGCCATTATTCCTTATCATAATTAATTTATTTTATGAGCAGTAATAGCTTACAACGACAGTAATTTATGTTTTAATTGCTTCTAAACGAACACATTAACAGCTTATAACTGTGAAAACGAAAAAAAAATAACATTCAAAATATTTTTTGTTACTTTTTGTTCAGTTACAATATGCATGTTAAATATATATGCATAATTAAACAAAATTTATCTAAAAAATAAAAGCGTAAAAATTGCGATTTTTTTTAATTTTAGAAAAAATTATATTTCATCTCTGTTACACCAAACATGAATATTAACATTGAGGTAAGTAAATAAATATAGCTATGAAGGAAAAAATATTATTTTTTTTTTCAATGTGATATGTTGATGGAAATTGTAGCCAAATTTATTAATGTACGATAAAGCAGTTAAAAACAGCTTGTTTTAGATGTCTGTAATTTTTGTAAATCTTCGGGCAGTAAAACTTTTGGTTATATGAGAGAAAAACAATTTCTCTTAATTTTAGAGGCAAGTTTTCCACATAGTTATGTCATGGATATGCGTCAATATGTAATAAAGGAAAATCTCGATAAACTCGGAGTCAAGAGTAAGAATAATTTCTTCTCAAAATACGTAAAATCATAACATATCTGCAAATGTGATAATCAATTTCGAGCCAAAATAGATTCCCATTGTTGTATCGTTGATAGATACAGCGAGGAACAATGTTTTCAAAAACTGAGAAAATTTTATTTAGTTAAAAATTAATTTTCATAAAAAACAACCTACCTAGGTTAATCTTGCCGTCCTTTCATCTACATCACTCGCGACGAATGAAATAGATTATAAATGTCTAAAATGGATTGCTGCACGTGTAAATCTTTGTTTTAATACATCTAAATTAATTTTAAGTATTTAAAATACATTTGAAATCTTCATATAAAAAATTACATTGTAAAAAAAAAAAAAATCCTTTAAATTTATGACAAAAACTGCTGGTACCAATGTTGTTGGCACTTTTTGCCGTAAAAACAGCAGTAAAATTTGATGTAAACTTTTTATTACATCTAATTTTACAGCAATTTTTACGACAAAACTGCTGGCAACATTGCTGTCAGCAGTTTTTTCCGTAAATTTAACGGATTTTTTTTTTTACAATGCACCAATGTCTCAATTATTTTAAATGTTCTCAGCAGAACATGTTTAAACAGATATTTATTGTTTTAGAAAGTTTTTGGAATGCTTTTTGCGCACATTCGCCGTTTATAAATTCGTATTGTTCAGGAAATGTTCTTAGAGAAGACTTATAAATTATAAGTAACTAACATGTAAAATTTCGTGTTTCTATGCCCTGCAATTACAAAAAAAATTGCTCTTTTACAATGTTTTTAATTCTTGCACCCCGTGTGGGTTTGTGACATCGACATAAGATATAGCGTATGTTCAAAAAGCGGTAAACACCGTTATTTTAGAACCATTACTTTTGAACTTCGTTCAGTAGTTCCAGAGATTACCCCTTAAAAATGAACAAACTTTACCTTTGTATAATATAGGTATAGAAGTATTAGTATCAGAAAAAATATTTTTGAAAATAAAAAAATTGTGAAAAGTTATATTGCTTTAACATAAAAAGTTTCATTTGCTGAAAAAACTGCCGGCCGTTGAGCATAATCCATTATTTATATAAAAATCAGTGTGGTAGTTTCCGAGGAATTGGTCTTAAATCTCGCTTATTTCTTGCAGTATTGCACTCATCTTGTCTTTCCTTAGGTGCTCATGCAGCTGCAAAGAACATTGATCGAAAAACATTAGTGAAATATATAGACACATTTCATCAAGTTGAACACTGTGAGATGAAGTCGAATTAAGGGCAACTATTTTTGCGAGCTCGAGTGTCACAAAATGTAATTCAAGGATGAAAAAGAGCGGGATAGTGGCTTCTAATTTTACACATATTAATACACAAAAACCTATGAAAACAGCATCCTCTCAAATGGAATGCTGTCTTAAATGCCAAATTTAAAGTTTCCCTGATCTATAATTGTAACTGTTCAGACAAAATCCAGTTTAAAATAGAATTTTCTTTCTGAGACTTTGATTGAACATAAACAAGTTTCTTTAAGAATGTTATTGTAAAAGTAATTCTTTTTAATAATTGAAGTATATGGGATAAAGTCATTTTGCTTTTCAAAAAGGATTTTCTTTGTTTGACAGATATTGCAGTAAAAAAGTGGGTCTAGTCACCAATACAGTAGGTCAACCCTCCCATATGTGGGGATTAATTATTTTCTCTACATTAATATTAATTTTTTTTAATTCCTTATACAAGATACGTAGAAATTTTCTACATATGAAACTTTATTTTAAGTTCAATATTTAAAAAAAAAAATTATTTTGTAAATAAGGCGTCAACACCTCCCCCCCCCCTCTCAATGTCTCTTATATATAATAAAATGGAAAATATTTTTGTAAAGTTAATAAAAATTTTAAGAAAAAAAACTCTTAAAAATTATAAATAAAAATTTTTCTACCGATATTTTGCTTAGCAGGCAATATTCTTTGTAGTAGAACGAAACTAGATTGAACACAAGGGTTTGAATAAAGAAAGAAATGTATTTTAAATGTTCTTACAGTATTGTAATTGTGATTAATTAGAAAATATTTTATATTGTGAATCACAAAATTTTCTCATTTATTTTAAAGTCTCTTTGTGTGTATTATTTTTTGATAACGCTTCAAGGACTATTTAATTTCAAACTACCTACTGAAAAATGTATTTGTTAACTCATAACTGGATAAAAAAAGCAATTATGTTCATCAAGATAGTGTTTTATTTTCTGATAAAAGCATTGCAAAATCTAATTATAGATAACTCTGTTTCCATTTGTACATGGCATAATTTAATTAGATTTCTCACCATGATAATTCTATTTCAAAGAAATCCAGAAATTGTTTTTTATGAAGAGCCAATTCTTAATTATCTTATCATATTTGAAATTAATCTTATGTCATTTTACGAGAAGCTATAAAAAGCAAGTAATAATGAATATAATAAAGCAATAAAATTTAATTTGTTAAAGTTGAGTTTTTCCTAAACAGCTATGTATTGGTAATGGCATTAGTTAGTTATTATTTCATTATTTTTTTTCGTTAACTTCTGCAAATTTAACACGATATTCTTTATTAATTACAATACTAAATTTAATAAAGAAACATTTAGAGAACCATTTAGATAATTCTACTCACTGCATATTTATAAGTAGCTTTTATCCGCATTAAAGTGTGATTAAAATTATTGGAAATTTTTTATTAGGATGAGCGAAGCGAATCCTCTACTAGTCCACTCAAATGACACTTTGTCGTACACTTTACAAAAAAACTATACAGTATTTTCACTTGAAATTAAACACAAATATAAATTATGATCTGTAGATTTGCAGAATATTATTTTTTTTACAGAATTACTTTTCAAAAAATTATGATTTTAATTAATTTATTTTACATGCATTTCCAATGCGGACGCATTTTAGCAAATAAATAAAAAATGATACGCGTATATTTTCAGAAAAAAAAATATATAAATCATGGAGTAAATAATTATAGATAGAATCATGATTAATTTAATAAATGAAATATGTTTTCATCACTCCGCAAAATCGTTTGCACAGATGACATTTAAACATTTTAAAAGAATTGTATTATGGAAATTTTTTTTTTAGTAAAGTGGCAACAAAAGAATTGTAAGCAAATAAAATTAATTTTTAAATTTGCCATATAAATGAAAAATTAAAAGAACTGCTTAAAGTTGTTGCCTCGATTCAAGCTCTTTATAAATGTACTAAAGTAAAGTTGGCCGATTCAGAAACTATAAATGGACTTTAATCATTTCTTACTTTATCATTTGGATTTAAAGTAATGTTACGTTCTTATTTGTGGACCGAAAAAGGTTTAGTGAACGGTACTTTAGACTTTGTTGCGCGTATTAAAGAAAATCACAAGCCATCAGACCAGATACCGCGAATAATCATGGATAAATTTGAATACTGCAGTAATTTAACTTATAAGAATTGGTGCGTACCAATTCCCCCAATAATTAAATTCTGGAAAAATGGAAGCATAAATTGCTCAATAAAACAATTTCCTTTGCAATCAGTTTTTGCAGTTATAATTCATAAATCTCAAGGTTTGACATCAGATAAAGCAGTAGTAGATATTGGGGATAAAGAGACACCAGTTTGCTTAACGCACGTAGCGTTGTCGAGAGTGAAATTCCTTCAAGGTTTATCATTTAATAGAAAATTTCCTTACGAGAGATTCTACAATATAAAAAATTTTCATATGCTGGTATGCAGAAAAAAAGAAGAAATTAGAATAAAAAAAAATTACATTTAATAGTTCTTAGTATCAACGAGAGTAGATTTTAATGTTTTTCCAAATATTTTGTTTGAATGTATTATTCTAAGATTGCTATCAAAGATTATTTGATGTGAATTACAAAGATTGAAAACATACCTATTTCAAATCATTTCAGATAACTCCAGAGGCTATTGGGAAATGTAAAAACATCTTTAAAACTTTTGATTAAAAATTAAAAAAATATTTTGTAAAATTTTGCTTTGAAAATATTTTTATTTATACCAGTCTTATATCACAGATAAAAAAAATTCCGAGGAAATTCTTAATTATTTGGCTGAATTTACATTTCTAAAATTTAAATACGCCAAAACATAAGATAAAGTTTTTGCTTAATAAAGATGCAAAAATAATATAAAATAATAATGTTATTTTCAAATATTTATCTTATGAAACAATGCTTCGCGAATCCAAACAAAGCACGGCTTTTGCTAGTATTAAAAACATTAAGATTGTTAGATATATTAATCGAATGTAGCGAATTGTGCTTTTCCTTTTATTAACTGAATTCATGTTTTGTTTTGATAGTAAATAATATACATAAAAAGCTTTCGCTAGGGATGTAAAATTCAAATTTTAGAGTAATTAGTTCTTATTGAACTCACTATTATTTATATATTATATGCGCATATGTATGATGGGCCAGACACAACTTTATTACATTAGATCTTCAGTAAGTCTTATGCTGGAAATCATGTAAGGTTAAGTACATAAATTCTATTTTTACTAAATATAGTAGTTTTTTCTTTAGTGAGTTTAAAATATTCCCGCAACGTTATATATTTTTAAAATTATATTTCCATTCAATATAAAATATTACTCTTTAATGTGTTACCTGGTAATCAATGTGAATTTTGATGTTTAGACATTAAGGAATGTTACAGGCATAATGAACCAAATTTAATATAGGGGGAACTGAGGCACATTGATACATGGGGGGACATTGATACACCCCCTCTACTGCTTACAGGGTCATTACAGGAAGTTCCACAATAGTTACAATCGGTGATGCCAGTGTACACAACTACATACAGAAAGTCTTGGCATGATTCAGTAGTTTGATGAAATGGTACGGGTGATTTATTGTTTTTGTATTCCAAAAGTAAATTTGAGTTGTCCAATTTCAATGGTATTATACAAATGTTCCAGCATTTTCAATTGAAAAGAATACACTGCTTAGCAAGTAAAGCTACTCTTTATCGGTTCCTAGTTCTTTATTATTAGGTAAATTATGAAGTGTTGGATTTGAGACTCATTTTATTCAAAATGGTTATATGGGGCACATTGATACTGTCTATGTAGGGGCACACTGATACAACCTAAGCCCTTTTTTAGTTCATTTTCTAATTACCTTTTATTATTTTTCGTTTACCATACACTCTTTATTCCAACCATTTTTCTCGAAAAATCTCTAATATTAGTTTTTATTCAGGTAAAATAGCTCTAATTTCTTATATTAGAGTATTTTATAGTATTTTTGCAAACAGGAGACGTAGGAATTTACCCAACATCAAGCGCTAGTCACACTAAAAAAAGAAAATTACGGTAGTCTGGCAAATCTCGAATTGATATCGATTTTCCAGAGAAAAAATTATTTTCGAGATGACAAATGTTAAGCAAGAAAAACAAGCTGCAAAACAGCAAAGAATAAATATATTATAAACAGAATTTTTAGTATAATTATTCTTTATTTTCTATTTATAAACCGATTTATATACAAAAAACCTGGTAATTTTTTCATCTTTCCTAAGAAAGTAGATAATGATGGGATTGAAGTACTAGGTAACACAAAGTTACCACAGCTAACAATCAGACAAATGTCAGCAAGAACATCAAGTCATCATTTATTTAATTTTGATTTCTTTAATAATACTTACAAATAAATTGTGGGTGATTTGAATTTCTATAAATAAATATAGAATTGTTTGCTAACTAATTTTCTATGAAAAACATGTATTGGTGTTATTTTGTCTCCATTTTTCCCAAACGAAACAAAGTGCCCCTTGAGGTGTATCAATCTGCCCCGGGGATAGGCACATTGATACAAATGTCTTTTTTTATTTTTTAAAAATTACATGCAAAAATATTATATAAAACAACGATTTTTTATTTTTATAACACACTATTCAAGTTTGGCTGGCACCACATGGAAAAATAACTCTAAATTTCTACTTTCTGGACACCAAAAAAATTCTTAGAAAAAAACTGTATCAATGTGTCCCAGTTCTCCCTAGAGTTCAAAATATGTTTAATTTGAAAATACTGATTATATATTTTTTTCGAATAGTATCATTCTTTTATTGAGTTTTGATGCATTTTTGGTGGCGTATCTTACACATACGATAATCATGAATGCCATTATGCATATATTTTTACTTGCATTGTAATTTCTGACATGTAATTAGTTAAAAGGATATATTATTATACTCCAATTCTGCAGTTTGTTGTAAAAAGAAATTAATTCTTTTAGTAGTACGTTGAAAACAACCATATTTTTGAGTAAAATATGCTTTTTATACTAACTTAAGATTTTCTATTCTACAGGAGCGATCCTGGAAACGCACGATTCAACAAATAGGCGAAAAAATATTTTGAATTAGAATCTCAAAAGGAATTTAATATATACATTTTATGTTGCTCACCACCAAGTACCGAAGAGCTTTTTATATGAAAAATATCAATAACGTATTGAAATACGATTTTGAAATTTATTAAAAGCTACAGTTTCGTATAAATCAAATATCTGAAATCATCAGCGATTGTGTCAGTAGCAACAATCCTTTTTCACTCTGGTAATTTAATAGTTAAAGTCATAATTAGATTCTACGATTTTTTAACCTGGTTTTCATTTATATAAATATTTATTTATGAAAATATAACTTCTTCATAAAATACCAACTGAATCAAACCTTTAGATTGTTGTTTGGTTTTAAATGTAAACAGATAATAATTTAGTAAATGCGCTGCACATTATAAATATGGATTAAAAAAATTCAAGCTCGAAAATTATTTAAAAAAAACATACAAAAAGAGGAAATCAGTAAATTTGTATACATGTTTTCAACAAATTTTATTTAAAAGAACACTTCTCCTTTAATTTATGATGTCATACTGAAAACTGAACGACGACGCTTAAAAGTTAAAGAAATTGCAGTAAAAGATAGCCTTATTGGTAAATTGTTGAAGAAACCAATAAAATATCAGAATTAGCCACAGACGTCTTTTTGCTTAAAAAAATAAATATATAACCTTTAAAAATATTACGAGCCCATTAATTTTTGACAAAAATAATTACAAAAAATTAAATTCTACATAAAAGATTGATAGAAAATTTAATTAGACATTAAAGAATTATAGTAAGACATTTAAAAAAAAATCATTACCCGTAAAAAAATATAACCTTAGAAAACTGAACTGAAATTCAGTAGGAACCTCAAATAGAAATCTGAGATTCAGTAGTTTCTGACTGTGCTTGTGCTAGTCAATTATTAATTATTGCCGAAACGTCAGTGAAGGTTTACTTTGGATACACGAAGAGTTTTGGTTTCTGTCTGCCTGTTCCTCGATAACTACCGCAAAAAGCTCCGATTAACTTGAAATTAAGTGAGTATGCTCCTGAGATACCTGGATTTTACTGTATCGTTTTCTGTTCTATTTGATTCATTTGTTCGAAAATGCAGGACATTTAATTTTGCACCCTAATGCTTTTCTATGACAATTCAGACGTTTTGAAAATTTTCATTTGTTGAAAGAAAATGGCTCACTTGCTCAAGGCCATTAAATGACAAATTGGATACTGAAATTTACGAATAAGAGGCTAAAATTATTCAAATTATTTTGAAATTTTATCTATGCATTTGTCAGATTTTTAAAATTATTACTGTAATTTTTGGATAGTTTTTATAAATGTGTTCCAATAATATAAAATAATTTATTTTAGAGATTTACCTTTTTCATCCATTTTTACTTACCCATCATACGTAGTATAGGGTAAGTCTTGCAATCGTTTTGAAAATCGAAAAACATTTTTTGACAAATTTACACGTTTCAGATACTGGAGATTCCGAAAAACATATTTTTAGAAAAAAAAATTTGCCGTCCGTCCGTCTGTGTGTCTGTGTGTCTGTCTGTCTGTCTGTCTCTCTGTCTGTCTGTAACCGCTCTATTTCCCGAAAAAATTGATATAGAGACTTGAAATTTTGTATGTACTTAGTATGTAAGTATGGGACGAAGCCTATTTAATATCAGTAGCCTCGATTATCCGGAACTATTTTTTTCGGACTCTCGAAAAATTCGTTCTGATGAAATGAATACAAAAATTTTCGAAATGTTTTATTTTAAGGGGTGGCCGTAAAAGGCAATAAAACAACACAAATTTTGTATAAAGAACGAAGTCGATCGGATTATTAGTTGCAGAGATATGAGTAATCCTGTTTTCACATTCTTCAATTTTTCATGACCCTGTATTTCATTCAAATTTCAATTCAAAGATATATTTTAATTGGAAATGAGATGTTCAATCCGATGCAGTAAATTGTTAGTTAATATGATTATTATTTTTGGAGTTATAAGGATGTTTCTTTTACGTAATCCAGTACTACTTGAGTATTTTGGCGTTTTGTAGAAATTGGCTCATCAGCAATTTATTAATAGCGCATTACTGTGTATATTAAAACTATTTAAATATGTGTTTAAATATTATTTTGGAATTGTGGTGCATTCTATTAATAGTTTACATGCGTTTTATTTTCATATTTTATAGTATGCATATCCATGATGGGTAAGTATTACGGTGGCCCCCAACGACTAGTTTCTTTTGCTTTTTATAGTTCCCTAGCAACCCTTTATCTTCGTAATATTAAAAGCATGTATAGTGCGTCAGTGTAATGTTTGAATTTTCATGTAAATAAAGGTAAATTAAAAAATACATATATGAATTAAAAGAAAATTTATATAACTTCATATTGGAAAGAAAATGGAAAATTTCAAGTATATTTTAACAATAAAAGATAAAGGAAGATTACTTTTATGGCACAAAAACGAGCGATTATGACATCATATACCGAAAATAAAACTAATCATTTTGTCGCTTAAATTAAATGATCTTGAATTTTAATATTAATCTTTATTTATTTACAGATATTTATTCTCAAAATTTTAAAATTTGTCGGAAGCGCGTTAAAATAAAGAATTTTTTTTTTAAATATTTGAAATAATAATAAACTTGTTGTTGAACAAATGGCTGGATAGTAAATTTTAATAATATGTCCCACATAAATATAAATGCCATTAATTTGCATCGCATAAATATCGATGTCAAAATGACGTCAAGATTAGCGGGAAATAAGTGTCTTTATTGAGTGATTTTAGCGAAGTAAAGTTATCAAAAATATTTGGATTTATATTTCGATAAAATCTTAGATTCTAAATATTATAGAAAAGTAATAAAAGTGAAACTTTTGAGGAACAAAAATTGTAAAAACATTAGCATTCTGAATTAGATAATTCATTTACATAAATTTTTATATCTCTTTTTCTATTAATTACTTACACATCAAATACAGGTTTTTGTGCTTAGTAGGTAAAAAAAAAATCAATACTGCCGCACATTCAATAGAAAATTACAAATGTAAATTAAATGAGTGAGGCTCTGCCCCCCTAAAGAAATGTACTTTGTTGTCTAAAAAATTACAATAATATGCTGTTCATAAAATTTTAGAATATAGTTGCGTAAAAACGGGTTATAATCGATGCATCATATTTCTGAAAACTTCTACGTATTATTAAATGCGTTCATAACTATATAAATACATAGCACTTATAGTCGTGTCTGGTCTGTTCATAAGTCTGCCTATCCGCCTATCTGTCTGTCCGCAAATAACTATGAAAACAGCACCCAACTAAATGATTTGAAATTTAAAATATATAATTGTTTCATAATTTTGTCGTGTCATTGCAAATTTTATGAGCATCATTTATATAGTTTAATTATAAGGGCAATCAAAAATATTCCGTTACATAAGGCCAATGGGAAGAATACCTTCAAATGCATTTTAAACATGTTACGTTTTTCGTACATTTTAAAATTGATATGAATCTGTGAAGTACATTAGAATAAATATTTTGTAAAATGTGCAGTGCGAAGGATATTTGTACTTAAATTTCAGGGCCACATAAAAGTATTTCATTGCATAATGGTATACGAGGAAACATTGTTTGGGGAGTATTTTAATTATATTGACTTATTTAATATTTTATAAAATTGCTTTATGTTGATGAGAACAACTACAAGTTACTTTCTATATAACAGAAAACGCATAGTATTTACAGGAACACTCAAAAGATTTCAGATGCGATACTGCGATGAAGTAGTGTATATAATCGATGATTGCCGATGGTTCATTTTTTTTTAATATGAGCTTTTAACTAAAATTTTGCATGTAACATGTTACGTATAAATGTTATAATTCATATACAGGGTTATACAAAAAATTTATAAGGGATGTTGGTTATAAAGGGAAATAGCTTAAAAGTTTTTTTTTTCTATTAACTATGCATTTTCGTGTTGAACTACAATTAGTACACTAATATATCTTTGAGCAATACAGATAAAATAATATACAAGGCCACGTAAATAATTAGATACAAGGTCTTCTATGGATGATAATCTCTGTAACAATGATCTCAGTAGATTTAAATGTGTCGTAATTAAATTACAGATTATAATTAAATAACAGCCAATTAGTATCATGTAAATAAAATGTAGGTAAAATACAGGGTTATATAAAAGTATTCAAGTATGATTCCATTTATAATTTCTTCAAAGTTAAAATTAAATCTGTCATGCGTTTTTGAAGCATTAGAAGGAATTAAAATTAGTATGTAATTTATATTTGTCTTCCATCTGGTCGTCTGTTTGTCTTTCCGAACGTGCTTTCATATAGTTGGATTGATCTGTAATTGATATATTTTATTGAGATTTACTATGCCCTATTCGTTATTGAAAATAAAGTGCGTAAAGCTTGTAGTTTATTTGCTAAGACACTTAATACAATTTTATTACATTATCGTTCCTGGAAAAATATCATAATATTTCAACTTTGTAGCACCTTTAGTCGTTGCCTGGTCCATCCATCTGTTTGTCGGTCTGTTCACATATAATAGCGCAAAAACTACCAAGCTGAATCACTTTAAATTAAATATATGATATCGTTGCAAAATTTTGTTGCATCATTTCAAATTTTATGAAAATCCAGTCACAACTTAATAAAAGTTTTCTCCAATCTATCAAATCGTAGCATTTTTAAATAACTCAATCATATCGCTTGACAGATATTGATTCCAAGTTACTATGGTGATTATGCCCCAGTTAAGAACTAGTAGTATTATCTGTATAACTGAATTTAATATATAAAATCGTTATAAATTTTGTATCCATACATTTTTACATAGGCGAACAGCAACATTTACATTTAGATCTGAATATAGTTTTAATTTCGTTATAGTAAGAACGAGCCTCATTTGATAGGTTTGACGCACAATTTTTGACTTCTTTATTCATTTATAAATTTATGTAATTTGAAAACCTTCGATTGCTGTTTGTATAAAGTTAAATTATACGTAAAGTGTGGTAAAATGCAGTCATTAGAAGAGCTGACGTTGAGGCTCCTGATGTGCAGTTTTACTAGTAGTTAAATGAATACCAAATTATAAGCCGCATTTCATATGCACAATCTTATTTTATGTTATAATAGGTATCAAGTAAGATAAAATTACTACATAAGGTTAAAAATCAAGATTTTTAGCGTTAAACATTTTGATTAATTTTTAACTCTTCCCAACATTAAACAAATTTTTTGTTGGAATAATAATAATAATATGTTGCATAGCTACCACAAATGAAATGTAAAAACAAAAAAGAAAAAAAGAAAATCAAAATGACTTTATTTATAATCATAAACTACATTGAATATTTAATTCGTGACTACCACATTGCTTACAAGTCGTAGAACCAACATAGTGAAAGAACATCCAAGCCGGTGATGGAACCCGGAACCCTTGGAATAGCGCTCCAAGTGCTCTACAATTGAGCTACGAAGACGATGCCCAGCTTGTCATTTCTCACATATATTTTGTTGGTAAGGCTACAGCTGCAATACACCAACAAAATATAAGTGAGAAATGACAAACTGGGCATCGTCCTCGTTGCTTAAATGGTAGAGCACTTGGATCGCTATTCCAAGGGTTCCGGGTACCATCATCGGCTTGGACATTTTTTCACTCTGTTGGTTCTAAGACTTGAAAGCAATGTTATAGTCACATATTAAATATTCAATATTTCAAGAGTAATTTCACTGCTGAAAATTAATTGAAAAATTAATTATAATTAAAATCATAAACTGTTACATTTTACTATACTAAACTGTGTATTATTGCAATTCATGAAAATCAGAGCCGACAGTGCCCATCTGTGTTTAATAGATCCTAGTCCCCGAGTTGCTATGTTGTATACGTCCCGGTCAGGTGGTCAGACTAACACGAGATCCTCGGTGTTTAGTTTCCAAGCAAACTTCGTACTCATTTATCGACCCCAAAAAGATGAAAGAATGAGTGAACCTTGTCCAGTCGAGAGTCGAATTCTCGAACTGTGGCGCTGCACCCAGATGTACTGACTACTCAACCACTGGGCTTCAAATGTTTAATTAATTTTTTTTAAATTTTGTTGCTAATTAAATAGGATAAATATTTTAATTAAAATATAAATGTAGCACAAACAGGAAAATAATATATAAAATACTACCAATGAATACAAATATACACAATAAAAGCTTAATTGTAAATATCCTCATTTATCAAATGCTGAAAAAAAATATTTCACTAAAATATAAATAAATATATATATATATATATTATTGTACTGGTTTAGAACTGACTTAGAACAAGCATTTTATCAGTAAAATTATACATATTTAGGCTAATATATACGTATTTTTTTATGAAAATGCATTATCTACTTCTATATCTATTATTTGTTTCAATAGTCTATTGATTTTTTAAATAAAAATTAATACATATTAGTATACAAAAAGAATCAAATGTGAATTAAAAGAACTGATAAAAACCCACCATCCAATAGAATGGACTTAAAAAAATATTCCCTGAAATATAAATTGCATTATTTCAAGTACAGTGGCATTCGATTTCAACAACATTAAACTTGTATGTGTGCTGCGTAAAAATCATAACACTTGTATGTATAATTATGTATATATAATATAAAAAATATCTATGTATAAGTATAATTAGCATTAAATCTGTCTTTTTACATTCAACAGTCTTTCTCTATTTTCTGCTACTTTCGATAAATAGATTGATTTTTACTATTTATAGTAAAAAGTTGATGATATAGTAAAAAATGATGATATAGTAAGTAAGATGATAGAGTAAAAAATGATTTTTACTATTTATAAAAAACTGGAGCTAAATACGTATTTTAATCAATTTAAAATACATATTTAGCTCCAGTTTTTTAATAATTAAACGAATAGATAGCACTGGATTATCTAGTATAATAGACAGCAAGTATTTACAAATTCTAACTAAAATTAAATATTTTATAAACATAAAAACAAAAATGTTCAATAGAATGGGTTCTCAGGTGGTTAAATAACATCAGCGTTACACGCGAACATGTCTTCCTTTTATAATACACACATTCAATTTAAAATACAATAATATAGTATAAAATCCAACATTAAAAAATAAAATAAATAAAAAATATACTCTCATCTTCTCTTTCAGTTCACGTTTCATTTACATGTTTATATGCAAATAGTAACAACATAACATTCTCGCATATTTAAGTAAATAGAGAAAAACAGTCTTGTAATTGATAGCTTTCGCATTACATTCTCAGAATGTCTACTGAGAAATGTGATCTAGAAGCATGAAAAACATTTATCTTCACTGGCGTCTGAATTATGCAGCTATATAGAAATATAATTTTCCTTGTTCAATCATATATTCATAGATTTATTTCATTATTAGTACTAGGTGAGTGTTATAATGCAGTTTGTTTTTAGGAAGGATTACATTTAAGAAAGTCAACATTTCTTATAGGATCAAACGATATACATAAAGAGATTATTTAACCCGTCAGCATACGCACTGAAAATTTTTGCCCAAATAACACTTTTCCTTCAATAATAGTAATAACTATAGAACAAAAAAAAAATGTGTGTGGCACTCGGGGACTGCCGCGGTAAAGCTATTGCATAGAATTTTTTATCAACTTATGCAAAAATACCGCGTCAATGTCTGCCGAAGTCTATCGAAGAATACCGTGCCGAAGTCTGCCGAACTGAAACGTCGTTAGCCGGAGTGTTAGGATTTTTTCTCGTTACGGAATACCTAAATTCGGTCGCCGCGCTCAAAGCCCGCGATAAAAGCTATGCAATAGCTTAATAAATTACCAAACAAAATTTGGTCGCGCTACGAAAATTAGATCGCGAGTTATAAGCATTTTAAATTTTTCGACCTTCACGGTGGGGGGGTCTCCTGTCACCAAAAATTAACACTGTCTCATAATAAATTACCAAACAAAATTTGGCCGCGCTACAAAAATTAGATCACGAGTTATAAGCATTTTAAATTTTTCGACCCTCACCGTGGGGGTCTCCTGTCACCAAAAATTAACAATATCTCATAAAAAATTGAAAACAAAATTTGGTCGAGCTACGAAAATTAGATCACGAGTTATAAACATTTTAAATACTTCGACCCTCACCGTGGGGGGTTTCCTGTCACCAAAAATTAACAGTCTCATAATAAATTACCAGACAAAATTTGGCCGCACTACGAAAATTAGATCGTGAGTTATAAGCATTTTAAAATTTTCGACCCTCACCTTGGGGGTCTCCTGTCACCAAAAATTAACAATGTCTCATAATAAATTACCAAACAAAATTTGGCCGCGCTACGAAAATTAGATCGTGAGTTATAAGCATTTTAAATTTTTCGACCCTCACCGTGGGGGGTCTCCTGTCCCCGAAAATTATCACTAACGCATAATAAATTACCAAACAAAATTTGGCCGCGCTACAAAAATTAGATCACGAGTTATAAGCATTTTAAATTTTTCGACCCTCACCACGGGGGTCTCCTATCACCAAAAATTAACACTGTCTCATAATAAATTACCAAACAAAATTTAGCCGCGCTACGAAAATTAGATCATGAGTTATAAGCATTTTTATTTTTTCGACTCTCACCTTGGGGGGTCTCCTGTCCCCAAAAATTAACACTGCCTCATAATAAATTACCTAACAAAATTTGGCCGCGCTACGAAAATTAGATTGCGAGTTATAAGCATTTTAATTTTTTAGACCCTCACCTTGGGGGGTCTCCTGTCACCAAAAATTAAAAATGTCTCATAATAAATCACCAAACAAAATTTGGCCGAGCTACGAAAATTAGATCGTGAGTTACACGCATTTTAAATCTTTCAATCCTCACCGTGGGGGGTTTTCTTGTCACCAAAATTTAACACTGTCTCATAATAAATTACCAAACAATATTTTGCCAAGCTACCAAAATTAGATCGCGAGTTATAAGCATTTTTAATTTTTCGACCCTCACCGTGGGGGGTCTCCTGTCACGAAAAATTAACACTGCCTCATAATAAATTACCAAACAAAATTTGGCCGCGCTACGAAAATAAAATCGCGTGTTATAAGCATTTTAAAATTTTCGAACCTCACCTTGGGGGTCTCCTGTCACCAAAAATTGGCACCGTCGCATAATAAATTACCAAACAAAATCTGGCCGCGCTACGAAAATTAGATCGCGAGTTATAAGCATTTTAAATTTTTTGACTCTCACCGTGGGGTCTCCTGTCACCAAAAATTAACAATGTCTCATAATAAATTACCAAACAAAATTTGGCCGGGCTACGAAAATTAGATCGTGAGTTATAAGCAATTTAAATTTTTCGACCCTCACCGTGGGGGGTCTCCTGTCACCAAAAATTATTATTGTCTCATAATAAATTACCAAACAAAATGTGGCCGCGCTATGAAAATTAGATCATAAGAAACATAAGTTTGAGACTTGATATTCTAATATCTGAAAAATACCGCGTCAATGTCCGCCGAAGTCTACCGAAGGATACCGTGCCGAAGTTTGCCGAACTGAAACGACGTTAGCCGAAGTATTAGGTTTTTTCATTACGGAAGTGTTAGGTTTTCTCGTTACGGAATTTCTAGATTCGGTTGCTTCGCTCAAAGCCCGCGATAAAAGCTATGCAATAGCTTAAAAAGTAATATAAATTAAAAAAAAGAAAATAAAAGATTATAAACAGAAAATTTAAAAATTTTAACCTAATTAAAAAAAAAAAATATGTAACATATTACAACGACTATTTGGAAAATTATATTTTCAAAGACTAAAATTTTTAAGACTTATAAATAATTTCCATAATTTTAATTAATAATAATAATAATAACCATGATTTTTAGGATGATCAAAACGTGGTTTACGTAATAACAGAGTCATCTATTACTTACGCCATACATTAAAAACTAATATTCCTGCACCTATCATATACAAATTTCAAATGAAATTTTAGTTTTTCAATTTTCGATATTGCAACCTTTTAAACTTCTAAACATGATGCATTTTTAATTTTTACACCGTCGTATAGAGAAAAAAATTTACTTTTAAATACCATTTGTTTGAAAGAATATCTAAATTTGTTTTTAAGTTATTAATTCTTTTGTAATTTTTGTAGTACTTTTTTTTCATCGTGGCAACAGAAGCATTTAATTTTTGGAAATTAAACGTGGACCAATCAGAAAATGAATAAAAAAACAGAAGTATTTTATTTCTAGACATTAAGTATGGACCAATCAGAAAACGAATGAAATAAAATAAGTTGCGGAATTCGACCAATAAAAATATTCAGATATAGTTCAGATTTCCCAATTCTCTGCAGAGAACAACAACTATTTTCCCAAATAGTTAAGTATAAGGATATTTTTAGCGATGCTTTTCACATGTCTGGAAACTGCCAAGGTGAAACAATGTTTTTCCCATGTTTATTCGGAGGAGAGAAACATACCTCTTGGGATTAAATAATCCCATATGTGTAGAAACTTTTCATTTCGGAATAAGTTCATTCCTTACGGGAAAATGCACACTAAAATAATTTTAGTGAAATACTAATAGAAAAGCCGTTTGAATATATTGATGAAAGATTAGTCAATATACCGGAGAATCCAGAAGTTTCGGGAGTTTTAAAATGTTAATAATTAGGAAACCATATACAATACAAAGGTCCGGTTTTCAGATATGTGCTAAGAAACATGCGGGATTTTTGTTTAGAATGAATTTTTTTTTAAATATTTATAGTTACAATTTTTAACAACAGGTGGCGCTGCTGCAGAAGGCTGAATGTACCTATACCTTGCGTTATATAGGCACATGAGTTCATTGCGAAACTTCGTTTCTAGGATATTGATGAGATTTCGTTTTAAGAGTGGTTTATGTTCAAACACTTTTTTTAAGTAATTGAAATTGCATTGAAAGGGAATTTTGATACAAAATTTGATGAGTAACTGCTATGTTTAGACATGATTTCTTTCCATGTCGAGTTGTGTTCTTGTCATACAATACGTGAAGTTAAAACTGCAAAAGATTCGATGGCCATTACAAATGTGAAATGCTATGGTAAGCAAGATTTGAGAAAAGAGCTCATTGTAGGATCGTAAAAGAAGCAGGAGATCCCAAATATCTGTTGCAATCGTAAATGAGGTAGAATTCGATGCCATTACTCAATGAAAATCATCAGCTCATGGTGAGTCTGAGTGCAGTACAATTGTAATATCATGATGAACGGAAATTTCTTCTGGAATTTCTTTCTGCTCTGAAGATACTGTACACGCTGTTTTGCATCGGATCACGGTGGTACTTATAAACGATGGCGTCATAATGAAAATTTATAACCCTTGGACACTAATTCTTTACCATAAAAAACATATCAATTTTAGCGTCACCTGTTGGCAAAAAGTGTAACTAACATAATATGAATTTTTTATCGAAAAAAGAAATCCCATAAGTTTTCAAGCATTTCCGTAAAAACCGCATGCTTCTATTGTTTATAGTTTGCTAATTATTAGCATTTCAAAACTCACGGAACTTCTGGATCACCCGGTACTTTACATCAATTCTATGAAATAATTTTTTAAGCTGTAAAACACATAATATTTTCTAAAAAAAACGTGATTTTTAAAAATCCTGCTACAAAATCGGAAAATAAATAGGAAAACTGTATATTTTTTAAAATGACCAAAAATAATTCATGATTGACCTAAAAAAACTGTACTGATACATTTTGAAATATAGAGGAGTAAATTTGCTTTTAAAGAGCATTTAGTCAAATATATTATGGGATACAATATAGGGTAAGTTTTATCCCACGAATACAGCAACGTAATTGAAAGAATGTGTCAATTAGCTTCGAGGATATGTTAATGAAATGCTTTCTATGAAGTCGTTTTTTTATGATATGAAATGCAACTCATTTTCAGTTTTAATGACTATAATATCACATATAAGAAAACTCTTTATAGTTGTTCTTGTCTTATATTTATTTCAAAAATAGAAACAAATATAATGGAAATTAAATTTTATGTTGATTCAGTAACTTTTACAGCATTTCGTCAAAATATGAAATTATAAACTAGTAAGACTTATTTCCGCTCTCTTGTGTATACGTCAATAATAAGTAACGAAGATAACGCTAAGTTAATATAATTAGAGCAAAACCTTTAGTTTTATCAATGCAGATAGACGTTTTAAAAATATTATTTTAAAATATTTAATTATAATTAGTTTTTCAATTAATTATCAACAATATGATTAAGCTTGAAATTATTGAATATTTAATATTCAATATAATTAAATATTCACCAATTTCAGGCGTAGTTTCACTGATGGTAATTAATTTAAAAATAAATTATAAATAAATAGGTATTCACCGATGCTAAATTATTTGTGTCTCATTTGACATTTTGACAGGTAATTGCTTTGAGGCCTATAGAGCTGTGGCTGTCCCCTCGAATAATCACTAATAATACACACAGAAACAACCACAAATCAGTATAATCTTTTATTTCTTGTATCCGTTATACATAAAACACCATAAGGGGAAAGAAAAACATCCATCTTCTACCCGGATTCGAAACAGGAACTGGCCCCTCGGCGTGGCAGCAGCTGCTGCTACTGATCACGCCACTGGGATTTGTGTCTCATATTATACGCCGAATGTTTGTGTACTCATGTAGCGTTTCCATCTGATGCTGCAGTTGCAGCCTTACCAACGAAAGTGAGTTAGAAATGCCGCCTGCGCATCGCCCCCTTAGATTAAGTAGTAGAGCAGTTGGGAGCACTTACACCAAGGATTTCAGGTTCGATTCCCGATTTGGATATTTTTCACACTGTTGATTATATACTTACCCAACATTGTGATAATTGCTTAGTAAATATTCAGTTATTTCTTAAGCAGAAGATTTTTTGTCTTTTAATATTCATTTTATTATTTTTGAAATCCTCGAAAACTACTTATATTAAATCTATATTGGAAATATTTGTTTTATAATGCATGTATATACAATAAAAAATTACATGAAAAACTTAATTTATCTTTCCAAAATTATTGTACATTTTGAAATTGCGAGAAATCTTTTGTTGTCATATTCTTAGAAAATATTGTTATATTTTTTTTATCACAATTCATTACAATCTCTTATGAGTTCATGTATAGAAAATACACATTAAAACAATCAGAGTTAAATAATACAAATAATAAAAAATAGAAAAACATCTAAACACGATATTGCATAAAAAGATTTAAAAAAAATCTTCAAAAATTTAAATGATCATATTTTAGATATTTAATTAATAGGAAAATTTTAATCAAAAATGAAGTATGTAATTTAATCCATAAGGTTCTAATTAATTATAACACTTTTTTAAGCATTCATTTTAGCATTTTAAATTTAGAATTCGAAAAGTAATCAGAATATTTAATTGCTTTATTCCCTGTTCTAGTATAAAACAAGAAATCTGAAATTTAAATCAAAGCTATTTCAGATATTTCTCTTTCATGTATAATTAATTTTAAATAATAATATTAATAAAATTAGAAAATGATGTTTTAATTTTTAAATATTCGTTTCATTTTGCGCTGATAAAAAAAGAATTTGTTTAACACTGCGACGGTATTATAATTACGAATGTCAAATTTTATTATATTTAATTTCAAATTATTATAAAAAAAAATAAAATGCAATTTTAAAGTTTAATTATACGAAATTTAAATTATTTCATAATGTAGTTTTATTTCATAAAAAGTAATTCTTATTAATTTTTTTTTATTTTATCAGCAGGGAAATTAGTTGTAAATAATGCATTTCCATAATCCTATTTTGCATTTTTAATAAAAAATTAAATAAGTGTATGGAAAAAAATTGATTTTAATCGACTACAACGAACATCAAAAATAAAAAATAAATTGCATTATTATTTTAAATCTCGGTGACATTTCTATGTGAAACAATTATTTATTTATTATTTATTTTCATGTAATGAATTACATTTTTACACATAAATTTCAAACAAAAAAAAATTTCAAACAGTTAAATTTTGCAATTATAAATACCAATTATAAATGCCATTTAAAATATGCTATTATAAATAAAAAAAATTAAAAGTGAGGTTTTATATATATAAGTATATATATATATATATATATATAACCTCAATAGAATTAAGGATATTATTGCATTATATAAAAATTACACAATGGTAAACCCATAGCATAAATGTAATACAGATAACAAATTTGTTTAAATATTTCATTCCTTGTAGAAAAATAAATGCAGATAAATTCCTATGCAAAATATTTTCTTTATCGATTTATTTTTTACTAATTATTATTATTTACTTATTGGAAAATTATTATAAACTTTTTAAAGTAAACTAAACAATTTACGTTATAATAATAAAATGAAAATACGGGTCATGGTGTATTAAAATAGAGAAGAGAATTAGTACATGTTACTGTGAATATCTAAAAGCTGATCAAAATATAAAATATAAGCGAAAAATTTTGTCTTGAAAAAGCAAATATATATATCACAAATTTTATAAATTTGAATTGGTTATATACCTAAGTCTACACCACAGGAAAAATTTAAAACTCCGACGCCGAGCTTAACCGGCACAGACAAATTCTGTTCGTAAAATGAGAAACAATTGACTGACACCGGAATTTATAATTTAAGCTTTTTAATTTAAGCTTTCATTGTAAAAGCAAAATTTTTTGCAATATTATTAATCCCGTTTACAAGTTTGGAAACAAAATTGATGTGTCCAAAATGGGACCACTGTAATTGATTAACAGGCAAATATTTGATTAGAAAGCCAATGCATTATTACAGAGTTATCTTATCTACGCGGGGCCCCACCAGTGGCCGAGAGGCTCTGACCTCTCAGCTGGTAGACGGCAGGTGCTGGGTTCAAACCCTATCGCGGCCGTCGGCCTAACCGTTTGTAGTTTTTCGTGCTTTTCTTAGAACCTTGGATTTCCTTGCGTTAGCTAACACGGGTTAGGTTCTTTAAAAAAAACCCCATGGAGGTCATCCCACCCCATTCAGGCTTATATCCCACATGTAGATAATTGGCCGATATAAAAAAAAAACTTATCTACGCGGAAAATATTTTAAATCAAATATAATTAATCTAAATTCTAAAAATGGTCGGATATCAGTAAATTAATTCCCTTATTTTAAATAATATAAGGTTTTTTCCAAATTTTATCATTTGTCGTTTGTTTGGAGACCTTCAGCGATAAGGAGGCAGAATTAAAAATTTTAACATACATTGTTTCTGAGAACAAATTCAGTGATGGAAAGACAGACGGAAGACCTTTGATCCATTTCCACACATTATTTTGATTCTTCTTCTTCTTTAAAACAGCATAGTCAATTCTCCTTCCTATAATTTGTGCAAGAAACTTTGGAGTGGTTTGATAAATATGATAAACACCGTCTTTCTGTCACTTAAATCCGATTTAAAAATAAATAATTAGTAAATTAATTAATTAATTCACAAATTGTGAATTATGTGTGTATAACGTAATAATCACACATGCATAATACAATATACACATACGTGTGTCGGTGTTTCTAATAAAGCAATTAATTTTTCGAGTAACGCACTAAGTGGCCATGACAATGAACGATCTTTTGCGATTTTAGGCATATTGTTAAATATTTCAAAAAATAATTAATGGATTAACCTGAAATTTCTAAACATCATAGTAAATGTCAATTATTTATACGAAGAATTTTTCGCGAATCACGATAAGGAACCGTCAACAAATTGATGAATTCAAATATATTTTAGATAATCCTGTAAAAAAACGGATAACGCCAAAGCTTTGTTAAAAATATGTGATTTCGCGCAGTGGGCGCTACGCGCCATGGTCGCCATCGTCCCGTTAAAAATATTTGGTTTTGCACGGTTGACGCTGCGCGCCCATAAGACATTTTCTTGTATTTTTTGGTTCATCAGAAGCAGACTTTTACGCAGATTCTGAATATGCAATCACTTTTTTCTACTTTAAAAACTGTCTGTATGATGGTTTAAGAAAAAACGCGCAAAAAAAAAGTTTCGGTATTAAAAATTGCAAAAGAATGCTATTAAAAAAAATAAGTAATTTCATTAATATTACAAACAACATAACTAACAAATAATTTTGGCAGCTCGTTTTCCGTTTGTACTAACAGAAATTAGTATTAATCGCGTAAATCTTAGGTTACACAATATTCGTGTATGCTACCAAAAAGAAAAAGTATGAAAATGAGCTACAACGATTAATACTCACATACAGAATAAATATATGAATAGCCAGTTACATCTGAGATCCTCAAAATATTAATTAGCAACACGATTACCTCTTAGTGAACATATCTTGCTGTGCTTAAACAGTTGTACTTATTATATTAATTAAACCGTGTTTAATATTTTTTTTACCTATTAGTTCTTTTTCTCTTATACATTCTTTGACAAAATGACGGGAGAAAAAGCGGTTTTCGACTGCTTCTTCTTTTAGCCAAAGGGGAAAAGTTCTTGTCGTTCACCGCAAGGTGGTGCAGTGTTCCTTCTGAGAGCTCCGTTTGGGTAATTAGACGTTTTCCGTTCCGATTCCCGACCGGTTTTTAATTCATAACTTTTTTAATTTTGGTCCCACGGTCTCGAAAATGCCCGAAATGACTTTCCCGGAATTTTTCGAATCGAAAGACACCTCTCGCGACTTCCAATTCGCCCGTGTTACGAACTGTAATCGACTTCAGACAGACAGACAGACACACAGAGGCGCACGGATTTTATTAGTACAGATAAAAATATACGGATTACCGAGTGTCGGATTAGTGAGGTCGCAATGTATTACTATTACACATTTTGAAAAAACCTCGAGTATAATTTTCGTGTAAAAATATGCATATTTTGTACAAAAATTTTAATTTTTAGTTTTTTCCTTTTTCACATTTAATAATTTAAATTAAAAAATTCGCCTATTATATTATTTAAAATACAGTTACGGCCTCCCGATTTTTTCAAAAATTTTATGCAAGGTTTAAAACCAGTACCCCAAACACACATATAAAGATCATTGAAGAATACAGGATTTAAGGGCTACTTTTACCTAAAAATATGGCAGGAAAAAAAATCGCCCGTTTTACGCCGTAATTTCGCGGTTTTTACAGATTTAAAAATACTTCTAACTGTTGTATCTTTTTGAAATTTTGACACAACTCAAAACGATGTATTCACTAAGAGGTGTATAAAGATGGAAAAGAAATATTGAAAATTAGGGATTTTATTCATATAAATATGAGCGGAAAAAGTGTCGAAAAAGCAAACAAAATTGTACGATCGGAAACTCTTTTTCTCGATTTTTTTCAAAGGGTTAATATTAGAATATTTCAAAAATAAATACACCGTTGGAAATTAGACAGAAGCGTCTTTGAGGGGGTATTTTTTTTCTTTGTCGTGCCTCCAAAATTAAAAAGGATGGAATCGTTTTAAAATTCGATAGTTTTCGGTCGAAAATTCTGCGGAGAAAAATGGAAAATGAAAGCTTTCGGGAAAACGTTTTTTTCAAATTAAAAAATTCGCCTATTATATTATTTAAAATACAGTTACAGCCTCCCGATTTTTTCAAAAATTTTATGCAAGGTGTAAAACCAGTACCCCAAACACACATATAAAGATCATTGAAGAGTACAGGATTTAAGGACTACTTTTACCTAAAAATATGGCAGAAAAAAATAAAAAAAATCGCCCGTTTTACGCCGTAATTTCGCGGTTTTCACAGATTTAAAAATACTTCTAACCATTGTATCTTTTTGAAATTTTGACACAACTCAAAACGATGTATTCACTAAGAGGTGTATAAAGATGGAAAAGAAATATTGAAAATTAGGGATTTTATTCATATAAATATGAGCGGAAAAAGTGTCGAAAAAGCAAACAAAATTGTACGATCGGAGACTCTTTTTCTCGATTTTTTTTCAAAAGGTTAATATTAGAATATTTCAAAAATAAACACACCGTTGGAAATTAGACAGAAGCGTCTTTGAGGGGGTATTTTTTTTCTTTGTCGTGCCTCCAAAATTAAAAAGGTAATCGTTTTAAAATTCGATAGTTTTCGGTCGAAAATTCTGCGGAGAAAAATGGAAAATGAAGGCTTTCGGGAAAACGTTTTTTTCAAAAGGTTAATGTTCGTATTTCTTGAAACTGAATAAACCGTCAGAAAGTTCTTTAAATTTCCTTCAAGAATATGTAATTTGTTTTAAAATCCGTGAATCTGCAGCGCGGATGCGACGTTATATAAAACTCCTTAATTTTAATATTTTCGACACCTTTGTGGTTCTTCATCCGCGGAAAGATAGTTTCGGACGGAGAGCTCCGTCAGAGAACCGTCTCGGAACTTGGATTTTTTGTCACGTTTCCCGGGTAGTTTTTAATTAATATATCGGGTAATTACCGGGCGATTTTCTCGAAATTCATTATCACAAGAGGCCGAATCGTCCCGAGTCGATAGACACCCAGAGCGCCACTCCACTCGGCCGTTGAGAAAAGTTTTTAGCGGTACAGACAGACAGACAGACAGGCGTTTACTGCAGTTAATAGTATAGATATAAAAATTACACAATGGTAAACCCATAGCATAAATGTAATACAGATAACAAATTTGTTTAAATATTTCATTCCTTGTAGAAAAATAAATGCAGATAAATTCCTATGCAAAATATTTTCTTTATCGATTTATTTTTTACTAATTATTATTATTTACTTATTGGAAAATTATTATAAACTTTTTAAAGTAAACTAAACAATTTACGTTATAATAATAAAATGAAAATACGGTCATGGTGTATTAAAATAGAGAAAAGAATTAGTACATGTTACTGTGAATATCTAAAAGCTGATCAAAATATTAAATATAAGCGAAAAATTTTGTCTTGAAAAAGCAAATATATATATCACAAATTTTATATATTTGAATTGGCTATATACCTAAATCTACACCACAGGAAAAATTTAAATCTCCGACGCCCAGCTTAACCGGCACAGACAAATTCTGTTCGTAAAATGAGAAACAATTGACTGACACCGGAATTTATAATTTAAGCATTTTAATTTAGGCTTTCATTGTAAAAGCAAAATTTTTTACAATATTATTAATCCCGTTTACAAGTTTGGAAACAAAATTGATGTGTCCAGAATGGGACCACTGTAATTGATTAACAGGCAAATATTTGATTAGAAAGCCAATGCATTATTACAGAGTTATCTTATTTATGCGGGGCCCCACCAGTGGCCGAGAGGCTCTGACCTCTCAGCTGGTAGACGGCAGGTGCTGGGTTCAAACCCTATCGCGGCCGTCGGCCTAACCATTTGGAGTTTTCCGTGGTTTTCTTAGAACCTTGGATTTCCTTGCGTTAGCTAACACGGGTTAGGTTCTTTAAAAAAAAAAAAAACCATGGAGGTCATCCCACCCCATTCAGGCTTATATCCCACATGTAGATAATTGGCCGATATAAAAAAAAAAACTAATCTACGCGGAAAATATTTTAAATCAAATATAATTAATCTAAATTCTATAAATGGTCGGATATCAGTAAATTAATTCCCTTATTTTAAATAATATAAGTTTTTTTCCAAATTTTATCATTTGTCGTTTGTTTGGAGACCTTCAGCGATAAGGAGGCAGAATTAAAAATTTTAACATACATTGTTTCTGAGAACAAATTCAGTGATGGAAAGACAGACGGAAGACCTTTGATCCATTTCCACACATTATTTTGATTCTTCTTCTTCTTTAAAACAGCATACAGCCTTGGCCAAAAGTATTTGCCATCCTATTAATTCTTAGAAATCTCTTATCTGTTGAACTGCACTGAGTCTATTGTTAACTAAGACACCTGTAGAGGTTAAAATGAGCCAATCAAAACAACACATCATATCATAAAACCATAAACACAATAGAAGTGACTCTATTCCCAGGTAAATGAAATTTTTCAAATGTGTCAGTTTACCACGATCTATCGCAGTGTGTACAAGTGTCGGTATATTATTGTAAAATTGTTGTTGCTTTCCTTTAGGCAGTTCATAAAGACTAGAAAAATGCCCAAGTGCCGTGAATTGAGTAAAGAAGAACGTTTAAAAATTCAAGTGTTAGCTGAAGAAGGCAAAAATAAAAGTGAAATTGCGAGGATCATGAAATGTCCTCATAGTACTGTGAGATATACCCTGAACCGCTACAAGAAGACCAAAAGTCACGAAAACATGAAACGAAGTGGAAGGAAAAGGGTTACATCTGATAGAGAAGACCGCCATTTAATACGAACCTCTTTGAAAAATCGTAAGAAAACATCTTCTGAATTGGCTGCCGAATTAAGTGAGACGTTGGGAAAAAAGATTTCTGCTAGAACTACAAGAAGAAGACTCCTAGATGTAGGACTCAAAGGTTGCAAGGCAAGAAAGAAGCCGTGGTTGTCTGAGAAGAACAAAAAGTTACGTTTGCAGTGGTGTTTAGAACACCAACATTATACCGAGGAAGATTGGTCCAGTATCGTGTGGTCGGATGAATCAAAGTTTGAGGTACACATGTTATTTGAACAATCATAACATTATTTAATCATGTTTGAGACATATTAATGTCAGTGCTTTATTTTTAGACTTATTTTTTTTAAACTTATTATTTTATTACATTTCAGGTATTTGGTACTGCAGGTGCCACCTACGTAAGACGCAGAATTGGCGAAGAATTCAAGCCGGAGTGTGTGGTGCCTACTGTAAAACACGGCGGAGGCAGTATTATGGTGTGGGGCTGCATGTCTGCGTCAGGAATAGGAAAAATGGTCGTGTGTGAAGGCCGAATGGATTCGAAAAAATATATCGAAGTGATGGAAACAGCATTGGAACCCTCTTTAGACATGATGTTCGGTGATACTAACCTAGATGGAGTCCGTTTCCAACAGGATAACGCGCCTTGCCACACATCCAGAGCCACCATGAGTTGGTTTGAGAAAAATGGCATAGAACTTCTAAGTTGGCCCCCTCAGTCACCGGACCTCAATCCAATAGAACATTTATGGTCGATTTTAAAGCGCAAAATAAGGGAACATTCAATTACTTCCAAAGAAACTTTAAAGAATTGTTTAATACAGGAGTGGAATGCTATAACGCCTGAAGAATGTAAAATGTTAGTTTCCTCATTACCCAAAAGAATCAGAGCAGTAATTAAAGCAAAGGGTTTCAATACAAAATATTAATGTAACTTGATCAATAAATGTATTTTAAACATATGTTTTTTTTATTCAATTCAAACTTCAAGTATTTTTCAAGTTTATTGTAATTTTATAAGGTGGCAAATACTTTTGGCCAAGGCTGTAGTCAATTCTCCTTCCTATAATTTGTGCAAGAAACTTTGGAGTGGTATGATAAATATGATAAACACCGTCTTTCTGTCACTTAAATCCGATTTAAAAATAAATAATTAGTATATTAATTAATTAATTCACAAATTGTGAATTATGTGTGTATAACGTATAATCACACATGCATAATACAATATACACATACGTGTGTCGGTGTTTCTAATAAAGCAATTAATTTTTCGAGTAACGCACTAAGTGGCCATGACAATGAACGATCTTTTGCGATTTTAGGCATTTTGTTAAATATTTCAAAAAATAATTAATGGATTAACCTGAAATTTCTAAACATCATAGTAAATGTCAATTATTTATACGAAGAATTTTTCGCGAATCACGATAAGGAACCGTCAACAAATTGATGTATTCAAATATATTTTAGATAATCCTGTAAAAAAACGGATAACGCCAAAGCTTTGGATCTGTATAGATTTCTAGTAATAAACATTGTTTTTTTTACGACAGTGAAGAGTAATGCAGAAATTAAGATTTTTATAAAAACAAATCTAAATTTTAAAAAAGTGTTTTGCTATAAATTTGAAGAGTTCTTAATATAAAAGTATGTTCTTTTCAGGAATCATAAAAGACAATCTCGTACACATTACTCTGCACTTAGATTAAAAAAATAAAAAATAATTTATAAAAATGACTAGCTTCAATAGATAATTTTCCTGCGCAAACGCAAATGTAACCAAAATATAATGCGCATAATTTATTATTTTTTTTACTGATTTAATCAAAAATTTTAATTTACAATTTAAATTAACTAAATTAATTGACTAACGTAATTATTAAAATATTTTTACTTAATTCAATAATATTTTTTGTAAGAAGAAACGTTTGTGAAAGTTTCAAAGCATATCTCGAAAATTCTAAAAGTGATGGTCAATAGAATGTGCTCAAAAACTGTTGTTTCCAAAAATAAGCAAAAAGGTGAGAAGCTGGATCCAAATGTAAAGTACGTGCAATATTGTGTAACGTGATACAAACCACCATCATTTTGCTTTCTTTTCAGAAAAACCGATTTCGAACTTATTCTATCGGCGATCACTTTCAGTTTTTTGAAATTATGTTTTTATGACTGTCAGGTTCTGATACCACCTCTACTAAAGAATGGATTTTCCACTATTTCTCTATTTCAATATTTCGTATTGTATGGCTGTGTACCAGAATTTCCAAGGTGACATTCCTTCTTTGTGGAAAGGGGAATTGACAGATAATCCTGTGCAGGTGGTGAAAAAAAGAAAGAGAAGATTTCTGAGAGGCATGTCCATCTGTCAGTGAGGTATGCGGATGATGAGCAGATAAGCAACATGTCACTAAGCAAGAAAGGAATGGAGGATGTGTCCAATGAATGAGCTCCAAAAGGGGTTGACATTGGTGTGACCCAGTGATTTGGGAAGAGCAAGGCTTGTCTCAGATTAGTTCAGTCCGTACCTGGGTTTCGTACCTAGAGGGTGCTCTGTGTGGTAGAACGTAAGTAGTGCGTTTCTGGAGAGCAAAGGACACAGACGTTCTGGTGTTTAGTGCTCTTGGCCGAGAAGGGCAGACCGAGTATACTTGTGTTGGGAGATTCAAAGCTGATCTCCGATAAAGTGAATCTAACGTGCATTGAGTGTGAGGTGGAAAGTGTAATTGGAATAGTACACAGCCAACCTTTACTGTATATAATTTAATGTTGAACCGGATCACCTATATCCGAGTTGTAATTGTATATGATTGTAAATAGCGTATTTAGTGTGTACATATATTCTAAATAAACTGATAATTCAGTTAATTGACAGCGTCAGTGTTCATTTACACAATCCTCACAGTGGGTGACCGATATCACCTAGTAATATCGGTGGTGGCAGCTATAACTACCACGGACTTTCTTCAAAGTTGTGCGGACTGAAAGGTACGTCCGACAATGACTTTTACAAAATTTCCTCTACACATTTAACTAATATATTGTGCACATTATATTTTGATTTCAATGTGTTGTAACGCATTATTTAGTGAATTTGCTAATTTTTCACACTATTATTCTTTAATTATGACTGCAGGATATAGTGTAAAACGTCGTTTTTCATGATTTCTAAAAAGAACATTCTTTTGTATTTCAAACTTTCAGACATTTGACAAATAGAAAAGAGGTATAATTGCATGCAGGATTCCAAAATAAGTTTTGCAAAAATAATAATATTTAACATGATTCATTGCAATTCATATTGCAATAATATAGATGGACCTAAATAAATCTGTATTTAAAATGTTTTTACATTTTCAATGCAAAGTTGTACTTACATGTAATACCAGGTTAAACAAAGTTGTATTAAATTTTGAAAAATTCAACAGTAAAATTATCTAAAAGGACTTTTTGAACAATAAAAAAGAAACAGTAGGTTCACTTTTTACAGCCTCATATAAAATATAAAATTTCATAAAAAAATATTCAGAAATTTTTGAGTAATCTTGCGCATTATGCCCTAAAATGTTATTTGAAAAAAAAAAAATGATTTCCGAAAATTTCGGAATCGCCGCATCAGCTATACTCGCCGCATAAGCAAGTATAATTTTAAAAACCATGACTTCTGTTCTACCTAATTTCTAGAAAAAAATTCTATTAAAATATGCACAAAAGGTAAGGGTTTAACATCTGAAAAAAAAATTAAAATTTAAGAAATTTGGAAGTTTTAAGTGAAATCAGAAATTTATAAACAAAACGCTCGGTGAAATTTATTTATGCAAAATTTTGATTTACCAATATACGTGCAATACCTTTAAAAAAAAAAACACACAATTTATTGAAGGTAACCTCCTGATCATGTGCTACAGTTTTAAATATTTTTGCAACATTACTTTTACTGTATCTTATATCGGGATTCGTTAAAAACTTTTCAGGTATACATATGACGTCTACTGTTTATAAACCTGAATTTTAGGATAATGTCTCATGTATTTCTGTAAATATATATTAAAACGTGCAAATTCACAAGTGACCGGTCACTGTTGGCCATACATTGTAACAAAAACAAAAAACAACGGAAGAACAAACGAAATTTTGTGTACTAAGAAAAAAAAAAACTTGTCAAACATTTGAAATAAATTTAAAATTTGTCATTTAAAAGAGAACAGATCGAATTTGAAAGTAAATTTATGATAAATTATCAACAATACATGAGTTATGAAATAAATAGGAAACATCTGAATTCTATTTTTGAAAAATTTCTAAAACTCTATAATAAATTATCACTAGGAAAAACATTAAAATATTTTTTCTCCATAAATTAACTTTTTCTTTATTGAAATCAAAAAATAAAAAAAGTATTTTTTTTTATAAATTCAATATCTCTAAGGATTCTGATATAAAAATCAGACATTAAATTGAATTTCTTTGTAAAAGTGAATGGCTTTTATTTTAGCAGTGCATTTCATTAATTAATAATCTTCTGTCAGGAAAAAGTGAAAACTTATGTATAAACCTACATATGAAATCACTTGAATACTTCAAATTAAATTATTATTTTCTTAATGTGATAGATAAACTTTTTCAAAGGCTAAATATGCTTTAATTTATTCATATTAGACATGTTTTATTGCTACTTAAAATTATATATATTTTTAAATTTTTATATCACATTAATTAGTGAGGATATTATCGTTGGAGCACGGAAACGTGTCTAATATGAAAAAAAAATATTTTTTTTTTACTTTTTTCAATGTATTTTTAATCGAATTAAGCAAACATTAACCTAACTTAAAGTTGAATATCTTTAAAAAATGAATGTTACATTATCTTTTTTTCCACTTGTATACGTAAATGCTCTTTTTCTACAAAGTATAAGAATATTTACTAGTTGTATAAAATTATTCAATGATAAATATGTAAAATGAAATTGTTACATAATGCAATATACATATACGCAATGTTTGGCACTGATTGCGATTAATGTAAGACGACACCTTAATGAGTATGGTTTTGTGCCATTCCTCCAATTCACCAGACCTGGTCTTTTCATATTTTCATATTATCAAGTCAGGCCAAGTTTCTTTGATCCATCGGGAGTGCCTAGTTCACTTTCTTTAGGGAATGTTAAATACCAGATTGATAACTTCTTTACGCGTAAACTTAACCATTGTTTAAAAAAATGATTTTTCAAGCTGCCAAAATGATAGTAAAAAGGTCAATAAAAAACACTGTATTAAAAAGTCCTGCTGTGAAGGACTTTTCTCCTTGTTATTAATATAAAAGTTAAAAATATGCATAAAAATTATTCAAAAAGTGTTCAAAAAGATTTCCAAATATGTTATATATACCTAGATTTGCGAAACGCATACGCATTTATTCTCAAGGGGAATAAGATCAAATAAAGTAGCACGTATGTGCAACTGAACTTCAGTCCACCGCTTCTGAAAAGAGGGGATGGAAAAAATTAAATCATACTTATAGGATCTTTGAAATGCCTAACATGTTAAACCAAATCGCGGGGATATTATATGAAAGGACATCTTTTTAGACTGTATCATTTTTAAGTAATATCTCAATGAATTTACGGATTATTGTACAGTAATTGTTGGATGTACGAATGCTAATTTTAGCTTTTCGAAGTTTACTTTAATATTTACTCTCTGCTGCAATCTGGATAAAGATTGCAAAAGATATGTATCTATTTTGTTATATTTGATATCATTTAAAATCTTTCACCTCCTTTTTCAAAATTTTCTGGCAGCTCACATAACAAATTGGTACTTATGTGATTCAATAAAAGTTTCTTATAATATTGTACGGGCTTATTGAAATTTATCACCAAAAAAAAAACCTCGCAAAACTTTCCGAATGACCCAATAAAATTAAATAAAAATTTCTACGAATTATATATTTATCATAAAAAATGATGTATTGGATGAAATGGAATTTTCTAAATTATCTTTTATACCAGCTACTAAAATTGGAAATACATAATAAATGATTAACATAAATTATATTATGATATTTTTATTCATCAATCAACATTGTGTTTGATAAAAGTAAGAAGAAAATATAAAATAAAATCTTTCAAAACTTTGGTTATTTCCTTCAAGCTTTATAGCAAGAAAATTGTAAGAGTAAATTTCATTTTATGAATGAAAATGTATTCATTTATATGATTGAATGGAAATGCAAAACATTAAATGCAAGCGTAATTTATATTGATTTGCACAAATACCTACTTTTGTGGGAATTCCAATCATTTAAAAATAAATAGTTAAGTAATAAACGTAAACGAAAATAATCTATTTTTCCCCATCCCAAGACAACTTACCAGTCATGCATACAAAATTTCTTTGAAAATATATTTATGATAAATTATTTGATATAGATGGTATTTTGTAGACATAAAATCCTGATTTATCTTTTTAGGTAGATATCTAAAGTGGAAAATATAAAATATAACATTTTGGGAAATTACATTAACTTATATTCTACTTCATCAATAAATATTTTTTTTTCTTGAAAGAGAAAAAACACAGAGATAATGTTGTCTAGTCTAAAATTGTCTATTTTCATGGGGTTTACTATAATAATAAATGCAGATTTCACATTATGACCAGGTTAAATATATATATATATATACACATCTTTTTTGTTTCTTACATTTAAAATAACATATATCAAACATATTTCCTGTATAACAAATGGCGATATGAAATGTACAATACATAGAAGACTTAATCAAATTATCCATAGCAAATTTTTTATTATTTAATAGTAAAAATTATAAACAATATATGAAGTCCGAGTGGGTTCCTATTACATAGTATGTTTGTTAGTTGAGTTTACTCTTCGTCTGTTAGAAAATAAAGTTCTTAATTCGTTTTCATTAACACCTCACAGTTGACTTAGGTACATGGAAAATATTTTTATAATTTGGGAGTACAGTCTTGAAGATTTTAAAGTATTTACAAATAATCTAAATTCAATAGACAGTAATATCAAATTCACTATTGGTATTTAATATACCAACAACCCTTCATTTCTAGATGTAATGTTAACAAAAACCAATCGATGTATCGAAAGATCAGTTTACAGAAAAAGGATGTCTAACCAGACTTCTATACCATAAATGCATGTTCTCCATTAGCGTAAAAAACTTGCACCTGCAGATTTTTCATAAAATGTGCTTTTCTAGTATGTACTTAAAATAATTTAGATAATGAATTAGAGAATACTCGTAAAACTGCCTATGATAATGGTTTGAACAGATTAATAAATTAATCATGAATATTGCCAATAATAATAAATCCGAGAATAATTTTGATTTACAAAAATACAAACTTTATTCCATCTAATATTATCAAAGCTTTTTTGACAAATTAAAATACAGTCTTAAGCGTTTCAGTATATTCTCAGCAGTTTAACCACCTCCGAAACTGAAGAATATCATTTGCACAAAGATTGATCCAATTAATTCAGAGAATTGTTCAGGAATTTATGAAATGATCTTACTTTGGTCAGATGGATCAAAGATTTTCTAATTTAAAATGACAAGCAGTAAATTTAAATACAGAAAGAAGTAAAAAAAAAACAGATTATTTAAATTAATATTATATTCATTTAAATATAAATTTGTTAAATTTACATATAAATGAAAATTATCATAATTAATAATAATCTTAATTAAATACTTTAGATTTTATGTTACTTGAATATATGTGAAAATATAAATATTCCTAGACGTTGATGTGTTAAAATGAAACATTCTAGATACAATTTTATTCATATTAAATGGTAATTGGAAGGTAATTACCATTTAGCTGGCCATGAGGTTTTATCACGAAGGAGTTTTGATAAAAAACGAACGAGGTTTTTACAAAAAATAAAATTTTAAAGCGAAAATAATTCATTATTTCGTCAATCGTCACGATATCGAATTAATTTAATTTTTTTATAAATTTTCTTAATACTATCTACGATTTTTATATTGTCAAGCATTTAATAAAACATATTCTTACCTCCCCCGTCCCAGAAATATGGCAGTTTAAGAAAGAAAAAAATTGGCAACTTCGTCAATACCCAAGATATCAAATTCAGATTAAATTTCTTAGACATCCTTTTAATATTATATAAAGCTTTCATACTGACAATTTTTTCATAGGAGAAACTCCAACAGTAGATACAAATTTAAAAACATGGAGACTGGTGAAAAAAATTTTTTATTCGAAAAAACGGATTTATTCACATCCAAACTGCTTAGTTTCCGATTTATTAAGATAAATTTTTTTGCTGTCAAACATATCTATATTGGCAGGTTTTCTTTCTCAGAAACTATATAATGTGCCACATTGGTCTATTTTTTAATAAAGGCAATATATGTATATACATATATATATATATATATATATATATATATATATATATATATATATAATATAAGTGATACGTTCCTTCTTTCTGTATTTAAATTTACTGCTTGTCATTTTAATATAGAAAATCTTTGATCCATCTGATCATATATATATATATATATATATATATGTGTGTGTGTGTGTGTGTGATGTTTTTAGGTTAAGAGCTAGAAGTATTATCACGGGGTTCCCTTTTTTAAACACAGAGTCATGGCAAGCGAGGGAGAAAAAAATAAATTAAATAAAATGTAGACGCTTCATTGAACGACAGTTAGGTTATCAGAATGCATGCATATATAGCGAAAAATGTTCTCTTCGGATAAGAATATTCCATCATAAAAACGCAATTCGTTTTAACAAAATCATCGGAGAAGAAGGAAAGAATATTTCTGTCATCATTTCGCAGCTTCCTTCTAAAACCAAAAACTTCCAGAAAATTCTATATTCTCTAATCATCATTTCCCATGTAAACAAAATTCATTCCCAGCGTCGATTTTGAACATTTTATTCAGACGATAATTTTTATTTTAAAAATTATTATTTAACTAATTTATAATCGAACTCAGAATTCGAATATCCTGCAGATGATATTTTAAAACAAAAAAAGAAATGAAATAAATTTATTGATACGCAGCAAATACCAAACGTTGAAGCAGAAAAATATATATAAATAAAAAGAATGATATTTTTTGAAAAGTATGGTTTCGGATTAAATTTAAAAAGACTTTCTTAAAAAGTATTGATAAAAACAGGGAAAAAGAATAGTTTTATTTGGAATATTAAGAAATAAAGTTTAATTAAGAATTTTTTTAATTTAGAGCCATTTTTTAAAATTAAGCATATTGGAATAAATGTCTTTTAAGGCGAATAAAGAATTTATATCGTTTCTATAAAGATTAATAGATTAGATCTACAGTGGGTTGCCACATTATTAGGAACAGTCACGAAGTATAGGTTTCTTGTACAATATTAGAATATAATTTAAAAATAAACACTGTTTTTAAGTTAAAAAGGCTTTATTGTTATAGTTTAAGTTTTTACGCAATATTATTTGAAAAAAAAACCCAACAAAAATATAATACAGTCAATTTACTAATGTTATGTAAAGCACATTAATATTTGGTGACATTCCATTTGGCTTTGAGGAGTAATTCGATGTGTCTCGGCATGCTTTCTATGCAATTTCTGGCACTTTCTTTTATTTTAGGGTTGTGATTCCATACATTTATTTGATTTTCGATTAGTTGTACCTTGGTTGTAATCAGATCTTTGGTATTTCCGCCTTAGTGATCTTTCATAAGTTAAGCATTAGATCTACAGTGGGTTGCCACATTATTAGGAACAGTCACGAAGTATAGGTTTCTTGTACAATATTAGAATATAATTTGAAAATAAACACTGTTTTTAAGTTAAAAAGGCTTTATTGTTATAGTTTAAGTTTTTACGCAATATTATTTGAAAAAAAACCCAACAAAAATATAATACAGTCAATTTACTAATGTTATGTAAAGCACATTAATATTTGGTGACATTCCATTTGGCTTTGAGGAGTACTTCGATGTGTCTCGGCATACTTTCTATGCAATTTCTGGCACTTTCTTTTATTTTAGGGTTGTGATTCCATACATTTATTAGATTTTCGATGAGTTGTACCTTGGTTGTAATCAGATCTTTGGTATTTCCGCCTTAGTGATCTTTCATAAGTTTTTTATGCCGTTCATGTCTGCAGAATTGCCAAGCGAAGGTAAAACAGGGATATTTTGGTTCCCAAAAACTTTTAAACACTTCTAGCTTTATGGCAAGGCGATGAATTATGCATAAACATGAACTCTTCACCACCTGGGAACCATTCTTTAATTTGCGACACCAGCCAAGTTTCGAGAACTTGCCTTTAGTGGTCTTGTTTCATGATTCTCTGGACAATGTAGAGGCATCCAACCCCTTTAGCGCTTATAAAAGACCACACCATTGTTTTATCAAAGTGTTTAACTTTCTCTATGATGCAGTCAGGGCGGTATTTTTCGCCTTGGCGTCGCCTGACAATGCTGCTTTTATCGGCTAAAATCTCAAAAGTTCATTCATCTAAGAAACACATCTGAAAAAAAAATTAAATATTTTCACAATTTAAAAATATATTATTTTAAATGATATAAATAATAATTATCTTAACAGATGACCTCACTCCAGTCATCAACTGTCTTCTGTCAGTTATTACGAGCCCAGGCAAGGCGATTCTTCTTCATCGCTTCTGTCAACCGTATTTTCTTGATTGGACAATGTCCTGTCAACCCTTCCACTGCTAATCTCCGCTGTACAGTTCTCTTAGAAACTGGTATTCCAGATTTTTGAACGGTCTGAGTAAGGATTCCCATAATTTTCTTTTGGTTTCCTAAACAAATATCCCTGATTTTACTATTGGTATGTGGAGTTGGTATTCGTTTTCTTTCACTTTTACCTTTTCGCTTAAGCGAAAGTGGCTGGTTTTTGTTCAGATTTATTTATTTCCTATTGACTATTGACTTGAAAACTCCAGAAACGTCTGGTTGTCTTCCTTTGGGGATGAATCATACCCAGCAGAAAGGGTTTTACCTCAGATTTTTTCCTAAGGAAAAAATCAATCCCGTTTCCCATACTCAAATCAATAATAATAAAAAAAAATTAATATTCTAAGCAATTTTGCAAAAAACTAATATTTAATCAATAAAAGAAAGATAATACCCGCATATAATTCTTTACTTTTCCAAAAAAATAAAACCCAAGAGAATTTTCTTTAAATTAAAGAAAAGCATCTTCCACTATTGCGTGTGTAACAGACTCAGCGTCTCTCCCATTATTAAAATATTTATAGAAAACAAACAAACCTTTTAACGTACCAAAAGTATTTAAAAGTCGAATTATAGAGATATTATCAATGGTAAAATACAATTCAGCAACACTTAAACCATTTGGAGTCACTGTCAAGCGCACACGAAGTATAAAACTTGCAAAAAATAAGACTGTCCCTAATAATTTGGCAACCCACTGTAGTAACAGGATTTTAATTTAATAAGTTGAACTAAATACGGAATATTGTTAAAAGGAAATTAATATAGTATAAGTTTAATTTTGGCAAAGAAAAAAAAAATAAATTTGTAATATATATATATATATATATATATATATTAAATGCTTTAAATTAGGAATGAGACGGGCTCTGCTCTAGCCCAAGCACTAGCTCGACATCCTTTTTTCTGAAAACGGAAAATTTTATTTAATCTTGTCTATTAAAAGGATAAAAGCTCTTTTTTCTTATTAGTTTTCAAGTCATTTTAACGCTTTTTTGATCAAAAATATGAGGGATCTGAAATCGTGTGGTTTTATTGCTGTTTCAAATGAAAATTTGCAATAATTACATATTTTTATCGACGAAATTTCCGGTGACAATCCATGGACATGGCGGCAATCAAAATAATGAATTTTCCTTTAGTTGGCTTTTCCGTTTGAGATGATATTTTATAATAAGATCGTTTATTTATTTATTATTAGAATTTTAAAACTTGCTACGTTTGAAGAACGTTCCATACACAAAAACCTTAAAATATCGTACAAGCAAAAGAATTTTAGTAAATAAATAAATAAGTAAATAAATTTTAAATGAATGTAGAAAATATCATATAACAAATTTTAAATGATAGGAAAAAAGGGGTTGTTTATGACTGCAATAAAATATACATATTTTGAGGCATTCATTATCAGCATTTTCATCAAAATCCGAAAAAGAAAAAAATATTATTCTTTAATAGCCATATATATATATATATATTTACAAACATTTATTTTTTAGAAATGATTTTCATTTCGATGGTTAGGGAATGGGTAGGGAATCATAAAAGGCATCTGCTTGAATACACAAATGATTATTCTTATGCGTACTCTTAAATAACAAAAGAAAAAAAAATGAAATAAATATATAAAATGTTTCTTTTGAAAACAAATAACTGATACATTTACTATAATTAATATAAACTAAAACATGAACTTTTTTTTACACAAACATTCTGAAAATGTTGAGCAAAAACAATTATCTGTTTTGAAAAATCTATTTTAAAATATATACTTGATAAATTATCAAAAATAGATGGCACACTGAGTGAAATGATAATTCTTGAATTCTTTTTATGTTCTGATTTTTAAAAAAGGAACGATATAATAAATGATTGCCAAGAATTACATTACGATGTTTGGCTTCATTAATCAACATTGTTTGCTTAAAGAAATGTAATAATTTTCCAAAACATAGCTATATCTTTTTGGTTTCATTATACATTGTGACATTGCATTTGTTTTATAAGAATAAATAAGAATTAATTTTTTTGTTGCACTAGATTAATAAATATTCCGAAATATAAGATACTTTTAAATTTAAATTCAGTTACTTATTTTTCCAGAAAAGAAACTTCTAGAATGATTAAGATTTCTTTGAATAAAGAAAGAAAAAATATGTATAATTAAATCTATAATATTATCTTTCGAAACTTTTCAAAGTAAATGTATGGGATTTCTCATCGATATGTTTCTTATGAATGCATCTTATTTTTTAGATAATACTTATATTAAAAAATAAGGAATTTTGATATAAAATAAGTCATTATATATTATTATTATTATAAAAGTACATTTAAATATTTTCATACATATTATTGCTTAATACGAAATTGCGACAACTATTTGATTATCCCGACGACCGATTTTAACACGTAACATAAATCGACAAACGATTATGCAAACTCCCAAAATTTTTATTTTAAATAACGGAATAAAAAATAAACTAGTAAAAAAATTAATAATACTTCAAGTAAAACATCGAATTAAAAATCGCTTAATGACGTAACAACATGGTTGTAAATACATGGTATATCTCACCGATATGTCATTTATGAATGCATCTCATTTTTTAAGATAATAACTTACATTAAAAAATAATGAAAATTTTGATATACAATATATAATTAAATGTGGAATATTGTTTACATAGGCATAGATATACAATCCATAATAATAAATTAAAATTTGTAATAAAATATGTAAGATATAAAAGTATATTTAAAGATAAAATTGTAAAAATATTTATGCTTCTAGGAACTGAAATAAATATTTTTGTATTATCTTCAGATATTAGTAACCCACTTTTATCAAAACATACAGAAATTTATCTTTTAAGTTAAATCCATACTAGACCACAAGGCGACTACTCAGACCATTAGCCCATTAGTTTCAGCATGAAATTCTTCTATTAGACGGGGCGTAATTTGAAAATGTAACTGGTCTTCCAAGTCTTATCTCGGTGGAAATCATCTGCAGTATGTTAAATTTGTACTACCGAGACACGACTACTAGGACCATCACTCCAAAAATTTTATGAATGGAAACTTCAGTAATTATCAGAACGAAATATGAAAATTAAAATGTATCGGGTCTTCTAAGTCATATCTTGGTGGAAATCATGAGCAATGAATTAAATTCCTATTACCGGGAGTTAACTACGCAGACCATTACTCCAATGGCTTCATGACTTCAAATTCCAGTATTATATAGAACGCAATTTAATAAATTAAAATGTAACTAGTCTTACAAATCATATCTTGTTGAAAACCAACTGCAGACTTGGTTTTAGTGTCGATTGGTGTGTTTATAGTTGTGTTTTTTTTTTGTGTGTGTGCACAATGGAATGACAAAACGGAGGTTTTTCAATAGGAACCACAATAATAGACCTATAATTAAGGGCTAAAATTACGGCCAAACTAATTAGAGGCCTCAGAAGCTTTTACTTGTTAAAGAGGAGCTTAGGACGGAGTTCATGACACTAGATTTTGTGATCTCCGTCGATCCAATCTCAGTAGAAAGATGTCCTAGCAATGAGCGTTACAAACAAGAGCTGTCTCCGCTGATTGCATCGGCATTCACTTACGTGATATGGTGTCAATAACTTCACCCTAACAACCAAGAGCTCTAATGAAGTTGGCCATTCTAAAATCGGATTTGAAGGTGATTTCTAGCAAAATATAATTTAACAAACCAGCTGCATTTTAATATGTCAATCAAGATTCTTAATCCTAGAATTTAAACCTCCAATATGAAGATGTGATTCTTTGTACATGCCATCTCTCGATCAATAGAAGATACATAACCTAATCTCAATGCCTTAATATTAGTAGGAGATTTTCCGTTAGTCTTTTGATGCAACACCATTTGTGAGACAAAGTTTAAATCCATAGGCATTTTCGGAAAGTACGTATAATGAAAATTTCGTCTAAAAAACTATAATCTTTCATATTCTTTTTTTAAAGATTATATTTATCGGTTTTCTTGCTCGATACTGCTCATTTCAAGGAACATCAATATGATGTCAAAAGACGTGATTGAGCCCTAGATTATCAGAAGTCCCACATAAATTGTTCAAACTGGTCCTCTGCATACCCACCGAGTTCAATTCGCAATAAATCTTGACTGAACAATATACGCATCATTTTCCATATTACTAATCAAAGTTTTGCTGAAAAAAAATTAATCTTCTACCTGAAAACAACGTCCATTTGTTTGAATTTCTTCGATTTTTTATTAAAATATCGTAATTACTTTTATTAAACAATAATTTTTTCAAAGATGAAGTGCTTAAATACATTAATATAATTAGGTAACTATACATATTTACTTCATGTTTAAAATGTAAGGTCTGTGTGCCATTTACCCCATAAAAGAGAGGGAAAACTAAAACAAATCTTGAGTTTGAACCAGACTAAAGGCTGAAATTATTTCAACTTCTTTTGAAAATTAATTAAAAATTATCAGTTTTTAAGAACAGGTTTTTCTCCTTTCGAAGGGTAAGTAAGGCCTACAAGGGTTTAGAATATGCCGGGTCTTGTAATCACTTTTCTGGGTCCTGCCTCGGTCGTATCCTTTTATAGGCTTGGGAGAAGCTGAGCAAGACATTGGCTTAACCGGACCTGAAATTTATTCTTCCAAGAAATCTCACCGAACTTTTCAGGCACGGTCGCAACTCTACTAAAGAAAAAAATATTTATTCGTCTGCTTGATCCATGCAAAATCCAATTAAAAGATTTTGGTCAACATTTTATTTAAAAAATAATGTACTTTTAAATATCCATTATTGAACAATTGATACTCTCTTTAAAAATTGTATATATATTTCTAAAAAAAAACAGTACTGTGAAACCTGTTACAAGACTCTGTGTATGACGAAATTTTGGTCTTATACGGATATATATCTTCCTCGAAGCTAAACAGATATATTTAATAGTGTGAAAAATATACAATACATTTGCAGGATTTGATGGAACTCCTAAAATATGATCTTGTGTATAACATTTTTTAAAAATATCCATTGCAGTCCCATCTTAAAAGTTTTTCCTGCACAGTATTATCCAGATTTTTAACGATCCAAGCGCGGAAATGAATTAATGATACATATATTTATAAACAAGCATACATTCAGTAGCCTTTTAACTGATATATCCATTCAATAAACTGCAGGAATTACTGCGACAGAAACGTATTTTAAATTAACGTATTTCTAAAGACAATGGAGAGGCATATTTTGGATTTAAAGTTTTTTTTCAAAATTAACTCTTCTTCTCAATTTTTTGCTTTTCTTCTTTTCAATGCTAAAATTTAAAAAAAATATATATTTATCTTTTAATTCCTTATCTAAGTGTAATTTTTATTGATACAAAAGTATTATTTTATTGAAAATTTATAGAATAACTGACATTCATTTCATTTTTTTAACGCAACCTAAAATTAGACATACAGGGTGATTCTGAATTCATCATCAATATTTGGTGGGCAGGTAGGGAATAGGAAAAGAACACTATTTCACATAGGAAAGCATAGGCACAAACGAACGCATGACGGTGTAGAGGGCGCTTTGTGTCCGCATCTCCCATGAACGCGCATAGCTGTCTGCCGTGTGCAGCCAGTCGTCATTCGACAAGGTGACTTCGCAGAAGTAACATGAACCGGTATACGTTTCAAGAACTTGCAGATATGCATCTAACTTACGGTGCCGCAGGAGAAAGCTGTCTTAGAGCTAGGCAAATGTATGCAGAGCGCTACCCCAACCGGCGCGTGCTACAGCATCAAATGTTTTCACGTGTTCATCGACAACTGTGTGAAACTGGATCATTTCCTGGTATTAATGATGATCGAGGCAGCCGCCGATCAACACAGACAGTTTTAGTCGAGGAAGATGTCCTACAGTCTATCGAAGAACAGTCAAGTTCTAGCACACGAGGTATTGCTCGCCAGTTTGGAGTTTCACAATCAACAGTGTGGCGGATACTAAACGAGGAACGTTTACATCCTTTTCATTTGCAAAGAGTGCAGTTACTGGAAGCAGAGGACTATCCCAAGCGTGTTACTTTTTGTCAGTGGTTCATGCAGAGAACAGCCGTTGATCCCAATTTCCCAACGTATGTTCTCTTCACAGATGAAGCGTCCTTCACTTGTGAAGGTGTCTTCAACACACACAATTCGCATGTGTGGGCTAATCAGAATCCACACGGTACGAGAGTTAGAGCTGCGCAACAACGCTTTGCCGTCAATGTGTGGACTGGGATCGTCGGCGACTGTTTGCTGGGACCGTATTTACTACCATCCCGTTTAGATTGCGCAAATTACCTCATATTTTTTCGGACAGTGTTACCGGGTCTTATGAACGAGGTTCCTGCTGTTATTCTCCGGCGAATGTGGTTCCAGCATGACGGCGCTCCAGCACATTTCGCAAATGATGTGCGTTGTTACCTGACCAGAAAATTTGGAGCTCAATGGATTGGTCGCGGTGAACCGGTTTGTTGGCCACCACGGTCACCGGATTTAACTCCAATAGACTTCTTTGTATGGGGTGCCATAAAAAACATGGTGTACGAGACCCCTGTTGCCAGTGCTATGGACCTTGTAGCACGCATATCGGTTGCCGCCGCAAACATCCGGGAAACGCCAGGCATATTCCAGAAAGTTCGGTTGTCCATGCAACGTCGCTGTGAGGCATGTACTCTAGCAAATGGTCAGAATTTCGAGCACCTCTTGTAAGTCTGTACAAAAGATGCACAAATAAATGTTTTTTCTCTTACCACTTTCTTGTTATGTTTTCTTTCCATCATTTAACCGGATTCATATTGCCCTACTACATGACGTCTGCGCCCATGCTTTCCTATGTGAAATAGTGTTCTTTTTCTATTCCCTACCTCCCCACCAAATATTGATGATGAATTCAGAATCACCCTGTATATTTTAAGCAAGTTTGTGCGTGAGATAAAACACGAATGCATAAATTACATTCTACGTCTACCCACAAATAGATATTTCGTGATAATTACGCGAGTCGTCAGGGGGACTTTCTGTAAGCAATAATAGGTTTGTCTTTTTATTTCATTTTTAGCTCACAGGCTATCATAGCCTGAGAGCTTATGTGCCCGTCCGTTCTGTATGCATGTTCGTAACGCGATAACTCATGATAAAAATATCCGATCCACTTGAAATTTTGTATGTAGGTATATCCTGACAAGGCGCTTCCCTGATTAGTTTTTGGAGTTCATTCGATATGTATAAGAGGGGGAACGGGGGGCTCATGCCCCCCGTTAGTTGATATAGATGGGATTTTCATGCAGAATTAAGTTTTCAAAATTTAGATTAGGATCATTCTGATGAGGCGATTCCGTGACTGTTATTAGGTGTTCATTGATTAAGTATAAATAGGGGGAACAGGGGTTCTAATACCCCCCCCCCGTTAGTTGATATAAATGGGATTTTCATGCAGAATTAAGTTTTCAAAATTTAGATTAGGATCATTCTGATGAGGCGATTCCGTGACTGTTATTAGGTGTTCATTGAATAAGTATAAATAGGGGGAACAGGGGTTCTAATGTCCCCCCCCCCGTTAGTTGATATAAATGGGATTTTCATGCAGAATTAAGTTTTCGTTCAAAATTTAGATTAGGATCATTCTGATGAGGCGATTCAGTGACTGTTATTAGTTGTTCATTGAATAAGTATAAATAGGGGGAACAGGGGTTCTAATCCCCCCCCCGTTAGTTGATATAAATGGGATTTTAATGCAGAATTAAGTTTTCGTTCAAAATTTAGATTAGGATCATTCTGATGAGGCGATTCCGTGACTGTTATTAGGTGTTCATTGAATAAGTATAAATAGGGGGAACAGGGGTTCTAATGCCCCCCCCCCCCCCGTTAGTTGATATAAATGGGATTTTCATGCAGAATTAAGTTTTCGTTCAAAATTTAGATTAGGATCATTCTGATGAGGCGATTCCGTGACTGTTATTAGGTGTTCATTGAATAAGTATAAATAGGGGGAACAGGGGCTCTAATGCCCCCCCCCCCGTTAGTTGATATAAATGGGATTTTCATGCAGAATTAATTTTCGTTCAAAATTTAGATTAGGATCATTCTGATGAGGCGATTCCGTGACTGTTATTAGGTGTTCATTGAATAAGTATAAATAATGGGAACAGGGGTTCTAATGCCCCCCCCCTTAATTTATATAAATGGGTTTTTCAAGTAGAATTGTCAGATTTCGTTCAAATCTCTGAATAGTTTTGGAAGTTTAATGGTTATGTATAAAAGAGGGGGATAACTCCTTTTAAATTATATAAATGCTAAATGGGTTTTTATTAAGAATTATCTAATTTGCTCTGAATTTTGGATATAGATTTTTTATATGATAAAGCATGTCTTTGATAGTATAGGAGGTTCAATGATTAAGTATAAAAAAAAGAGGAAAGGGGAGAGCTGTTTCCCCTTCTTAATTTTTTTTTCGAACGGAATTAACCCTTGAAAATATAAGGCTTTAATGTGCAATTAGTATTTGTAGCCTGTGAGCTCAATGCCATCAGTTTAACTGGGCAGTATTCTTTTTATTCTCTATCAGCTCTACTTTTTTTAATTGTTAGCCAAATGTGACCCTCCTTATGATTGATTATCTCATTCAAATTTTAGTATTGCTCGCAATCTAGCAGTAAATTTGTCATTGGCATTTTGGATGGAAACTTATATGTGCTGGAGTTATTAACATTGTTACATTGAATGCACTTCCGTCCTGAGTTTGATACAATGAGTGGCAAAAAAGTTTTGTTGCAATCAGGAGGCCACCATTATTTTTCATCTCATACTTTGTTTCCCTTAATAAGCTAATTTTCCATGGAAAAATTGCCTGGTACTTGAAAACGGATCATAACAGACTGGGAATATTTTGATTGCAGCGTATTATACTTAACGAAATTATTCAAACGATCATGATCCCCTTTAACTCTATGACATAAATAATGTTTTTTCTGCAATCTTGGTAAAGAGATTTTTATATTTGGAGGGAGGCTTACTTTTGGGGCTTTACAATTGTAGGCTGCCCAGCCTCAACCCGTTATCAAAAAGTATTTCCTTTTTATCATCACTTAATGTTTGTGTAAAAAAACATGATATTTTAGTCACGTTATGGACATCTTTTTTGTGTAAAATTTTAGCTATTTGCAGTTAATTTTAGATAGATACTATCTAGTAGAAAACTTTTTAAAATGATATAGTTTAATATATAAGAAAAATATTGCTAAATAGAGATTTATAAACAATGTTAATAAATAAAATTCATTGCTCATCAAATATCGTTGTACTTTATAAACATACAATACTTATTTTACGAAACTCGGGAATAACTGCAATTTATATATCATACATGTCATAGTGAATGTATATTAATTTTCGCGCGTCAGAATGTTGTCAAATAACCCACTTACAGATTATCAAATGATCCTTTAAACTGTTTTAGTGGAAATTTCAGAATAGAGATTTAACAAAATAACTACTCAAAATTTTTGAAGGCTTGTTAAGCAGAATATTTGAGTTCCTAAAACTTGTAATAAAATGACCATTTGTGTCAATCTGTTTAACACTTACATTTTATAAACTACTATTAGGATAAGAGATTCATGAGGTGTTTAAAAATGTATTATATGTGTTTCTATAATAAATTAAATATTTGCTTTATTATTTATTCATTATGTCATGCATTCAGCTTTAATTTTTCTTCTTTTAAAATGCTGAATTTTTGAAGAGGTTAAACCAGTTGTGCCTGAATTTTTATTTTCAAAAATCTGTTAGCAAAATCACTTTAAAATGTTGCGAAATGAAATAATAATAAAAACATTATATAATTTTATTTCTGTATTTATTTGATAAAATGTAAACGTACTTAATGTGGCAATATGATTAATATTTGTAAAAGCGTAATAAACATAATTATATGTTTTGTTTAAATTAATATAAATTAAATTTTAAAATTTATACAAACTTTAAAATATACAAGCAAATACTAAAAAGGTGTTACAAGTTACACAGAAATATTATTTATTTAATATATCCCTGAGATTTTTCGGAAAAAAACACGCATATCTTTTCAAAGAAGAAAAAAAAGGTAATGGAGCAGAATAGAAAGCATAAATAAAAACAAAATAAACAAAACAAAAAGAGTAGGCATGTGAAAAAAAGTCCACTGCTGTAAAGAAAGGTAAAAATTTCAGTCCCGAATATCAGAAGATCACTGAAACACCAAGGATGTTACACGGAATTGCGAAAATATTATTAGAAAGGACATTATTATAAACAGTATCATTCCTAAGCAAAATTTCAATGGATTCACGGATATTTGAAGAGTAACGGTTTGATGTTGAAATCATCAGTTCAGCTTTATTGAAGCTTTGTGAATAATATCTTTATGTATTTGTAACGCCTTTTATGTAATTGTTTTTATATTTCAAAATTTATTTTATAACAAAGCGTAAATCCCTTCAAGTCACTAATATTTAAATACACTGATTTGACTCATTTAAAATTTAGGTACTACTCTGTTATCCCGTCGACCGATTTCGCCAAATTATGCAAATCTCCAAACTAATAGCCAAATTATACATATTGACGTAATTTTTATTTTAAATGATAAAATAACAAATAATTAGTATAATATTAATAAACATGCAAATAAATAGTCAAAATAAAAATCACTTAATGACGTTTTAAACACGTGTATCGTATTTAATATCATTGAATTGACATTCACGATCATCCAATATTAGCATTTAATCTTATAATTTGGCGATAGTACTTTGGTCGACGGGTTAACAGAATAGTACCAAAATTTATGTTATATAGTACAAGATGTCTACTATCAATGTTGTCCAACAGCTAATTCCTAAACCGTTAATCTTAGACCTAAAGTTCCAGTCACAAAAAGTTTTAAATAAGATAAAAAATATTTTAAAATTGATTCCAATCAAACTTTTTATATGATTTCCCGGTCTTATAAGTTATATTTTGTATTTTTTTTACTATACTGATAAGTAAGACAAAAACAGCCCCGTTCATATAACATTAAAATTGATCGAGTTATGAAACTTTAACCAATCATTGCACGATTTTTCTCTTTTTATGGAAAAAAAATATTTGAAATCTTTTTATGGGTATGATAATGGGAAAATATGTCAAAAAATTAGATTTCAAAGTTTAAGCTAAAATTTGATATTTTATGATGTATACTCTATGTACACATTAGGAGTTTTTAAATATAGCATTGCTATATTTTGCAATGAAATGGATTTAAATTAATTAAATTAATCTGCTTAACAAATTGGTATTTTTTATATTAATATTTTTCAGTATTCTGCAAAATAAATATTGCCTTAGCTGGATCTTTATTTTTGCCAAATTTCAAATTAGGTTACTCCTTTGCATAAGTGCATGCTGTTTTCATTTTGATGTAAATCGCTCACTAGGTGGCGCGGTGATGCTGAATTTTTGACGATTCATGGAATAGATCTATCTCAATAATTATTGCAGGGATATCATCAAACTTCGGATTTAGTAACTCCTTTATATGAAATGATTCTATTTACATTTAGATTTCGATTGCTTAATGTGTGACACTGCTGTGTTGAGTTTTTCCCGATTCGCTCAATAGCACTATCTCAAGAACTAATGCACGAATTTTTATCAATTTTATCATTTCATATAATTTATTTAATAAAATAATACCGCGAAGAAATCAGATGATTCATGTCATACAAAAGCAATGCAACGAGTTCCAGTGCTCTCCAGTTCATTTTCTAGATGCCTGCAAATCGAAACTTCTGTGTAATAATCTAAAATTCTCTTTTTCTCAAAAAAAAAAAAAAAAAAAAAAAAAAATCCAAACTAGTGTAATTATTGTAGTTTTATGAAAATTTTAAAATAATTCTACTAGCCCTAACATTTCATAATTTTAATTTCAATAGATTTTGAAATAAACGGGGGGGGGGGGGGACAAATCTTTGAATAACATTTTCAGATATACCTCTGCAAATACAATACCTAAAACAAAAAGAAATGTATTTTTGAGTCCTGCATTACAAAACCTTGGGACAATAGCCTTTATTACTTCAGCAAATCTGAACTTTTCACATTCCACATTCCACAGTTTACAATTAACATGAATGTGACAGATGGATTTACAGATACAGAAGTGATCTTATTATGGTTCTATTTTTACTTTTTAAGTACTGTACTGTATGGCCAAAGGTGACCGGTCATTTGTGATTTTAGGCGTTTTGTAAAATACATAGCAAATACATGAGGAATTATCCTGAAACTCTAAGTGTGTAAACAAAATAGTACAAACTATACATTTCTGTGAATATAATTTTTTTCCGAAATCGCATAGAGGACCATGAACAAATTGAAGAAAAAATCCGAATATTTTTTGGTAACCTCCGTCGAAGCGAATGTAGAAAAATTGTTCAAATTGTGTTTATGATTAAGTGGCTTATTGTTATAAACTAGTTTATTGTTATGAGGATAGCATGTATATTTGTAAAGAAATTAAAGTTTTCATAAAAACAGCACCAAATGTTGCCACGACTTTCGCTTATAACTTTCAATATTCTTAAAAAAAATCCTTTTGAGAAAATGGGACAAACAACATTGTAAACATTAAGTACTCTGCAATCATAATTAAAAATATAATAATAATTGCAAGAAATAAAGAAGGTTTACTAAGTAATGTTTCACTGCGCATACGCGAATGCAATCAAAATATAATGGGCGTAATGTGTCAGCTAATTGCAGAGTGAAACTCTTATGTATGCCTTAAAATTCTGAAAATTATCGTCAGTAGAAAAAACTCAAAATCCGTTGTTCTCAAAAAGAAGCATAAAAATTAGGGCCTATACGCGTACCGTAATGATCAATATTATTACCGATTTCAAATGATCAATATTAACTTTAACAATATTTTGATTTATAATATTCACAGTCCTTGAATTATAAATTATTAAATCTTGAATGCACTCATAAACACTTTTTAAAATCAAAGATACAGACAACGTAAAATTTTACCTAATTGAAATTTTGTTGCAGAATAACAGAAACATAGAAAATATATTTTATTTTCAAAAAGTATTTTTACTTTTTTTATTATTGTATGGCAACTCAGTTAAATGTTCAGTTTAGAAAGTAACGAAATTGAGGAGATTTATTTGAAATTATTGTGTAACCGCAAATGTATTTTTCAATACAACACATTTTCATTTATTAAACATTTAAAAATGAAATTTTTGAAATGTTTTAAAAGCAATAGTAAAGAAAAATAAAGCGCGTAAAATAAAAAAAAAAAAAAAAAAAAAAAATAGAAAAAACGAAATTTGTTTGTGACTTAAATTTATTATATGTATTTTTAGTAGAATTTTAATGCTAAAGTGAACAAGTTATATCCAGAATGAGGTTTCGAAAACTCAAATGTGATTTCTATGATAAATTTTTTAGTTAGAAATGTAAACAATTTAATGTTAGATTTAAAAATATGTAGCAAATAGTATGAAAATTTGCGATATTTAAATTTCTTTGTATATTTTTTAATTTAAATGTATCCGAGGTTCATGCAATAAACTAAAAAAAGTTAACTAAATAAAGTAAATTGAATTGTATTTGTGCAAAATATGTTTCTATTCAGGGTTTCGTTTTTTTTTTTAAGAAATCCTATTCTTCTCTGTTATCTTTCTGTACGTCTGTTGAGCGTAGACATCATAGCTTGCATTTGAAGCGTCTCGCTGGTAAACGGGAGGTTCTGAGTTCGAACTCCGGTGCTGGAAATTGAAATTTTCATATTAAGGTGGATTTAATCAAAAGAAATTTTGTATTTTTGCCACTTGAATGGTATATATTATTAGGATTTCGTTCATATGACATTCATAATATTTTTTGGAGTTCAATTTTCTTTCTATTATAAACATTATTGTGATTTATTAATGATTGAGAATTTTTAATTTCATTTAACCTCCTGACTGCCGCCGGCTGATTTTTTCACACACTAAGCTGCAGGTTTCACTGCAACACAAGCAACATTTAAATTAGTATAATTCCACAAATAAAACCCAGTTCTGAAAAATTAAGTTAGGATTGATGCTATCAAAGATTATACACCGATACTAACAGCATATTTTGTATCAGGTTGGAAAAAACATCTTTTTTTAAATATTTTTAATAAATTAGAGAGAAAACAACATTACAATATTACCCTTTGACTGGGCAGTCAGGGGGTAATTTTTATTTATGTCTTCTCTATTTTTTTTTTTTAATTTTTGATTTTTGAAAATTTTGGAATTTTGGATTTTATTTAAATAATTTGATTTTAACATTTTTAATTTAATTAAAAAAAAACTTCTTTTTATAATAATTTTTGAAATGAAATTTTTTGGTGTTACCATCTATATAAGAATTTATTAACTATAAATTAATAATTTGTGTTTATTAAATAAAGTATAAGTTATTTTGATCGAAACATCAAAAGAAACTCTCAATGCAATCTGTGATCGCACTTACCCACTTGTTGTAATTTTCTCAGTCGCTCTGAATGTAGCACGCAACTAATAAAGGACCAAGTGAAATGTAACATTATTCTGTGAAAATCACAGAAAAAATAATCTTCTCGAAAAGTAATATTCATATTATACAGCATATTTATATTTCACGAGTGCCTGCAACTCACATGACTGGTTTAAAGTTTCGGTAACATTTTAATGTATTTCTGTGAATAGAAGCGCAAAAACGTAAAAATGATAGTTTTATTATATGTCCATAACAAAATTTCTTTGAAAATAAATAAATAAATGTAATACGAAAAGTAAATTTTTCTTCAGCGGAGTTGACAGTTTGTTCTTTTTATAAATGCACGTACTTCTTTCATATGGAATGATTTTCTCACGTAACCTTAACGATATACTATGATGCATTATGTCAACAATATAATGCGTGTCAGAGAAACTTAGAGATGAGCAAATATATTTTTAAATTCATTTTAGTAAAACATCGCATTCTGCAAGATATTGTTTCTATGAAATATAATTGAAAGAAAAAAAAAATAATATTTATTTAGAGACAGTATACTTTTTTGAGACAAACTGATGAATACGATTGCTGTACTATATTTAGTGAAAATTTTTAAAGTGTACTCGGAATGAACGTAAAAATATAGCAGGCAATACCAATTTATATTTTTATTTTGTGACTTAATTTTGTTGAAGAAACATTAATATTTTAATTAATATGTATGTTTCTTCAATTAAAAAAGAAAGCTTTGGAATACAATGCAATTCATTTTTTAAAATTAGTACTCAATATAATATCGATCACAATTTATTTAATTAATAATTATAAATCTTACTTAGAATGTGATATTTTGGCTAATGGATTAAATAAATTAGATTAGATTATTTCTCTTTTTAAAAGTCTGATCCTATTTCTTTCCAACACTTCAAACATTTTTTTTCCAATTTACATATACTAAATATAAAAGCTGTTAATATTTCTAAAAATCTATTGCCGAGTTTTATACCAAACTTTGACTAGTTCTTGCGCTGTTTTATTTGTTTGTGTTGTTTGCGTTGTTTTTGTTGTTTCTGTTTCGAATAGAAAATAGCTAACTTTATTTTTCAGTTTGTTGATCTTGAATTATATCTTACTGTAATGTAATACTAGTGAGCAAATAAATTTTCCCTTCATGTGTTCTAGTAGCCGAGAGGTTCTGGCCTGTCTACCTGTTGACGGCAGGTGCTTGGTTCGAACCCAATTGTTGCCGTCGGCCTAATCGTTGGGAGTTTTCGTGGTTTTTCTCGAACCTTGCGTAAATATGGGTTAGGTCCCCTTAGGAAGACCCCCAGGAAGTGCACCCCCCCAGGGCCTATATCCCTAGAGTAGATAATCAGCCGACACAAAATAAACTAAACCATCATGTGTTCTAATCCGGTTACCTAAGAAAATCTCCTGCAGCAGAAAATGAAGCCCGAACTAAACTTTCATGAGATATGTATTTTTAGCCTGTTCTTTTTAAATCTGTATTTTAATATAATTTCCTAATAGCTTTTTTTTCTTCTTCTTCTTTTAACATGAGAGTTTTATTAGCAGCTGCTTAGGTACCTTCTGCGAAAATTTGAACGAATTCCGACAAATATTTTTTCCTTTATGCTTGGCAAAATGTGTAATATCTACCGCAACTATATATGCCTCAAAGAAATATTGCATTGTGTATTAGCTTTTTAAAAATTAATATACTACACTTTTTATTTTTCTTGCATTTTGGTGTATAATATACTAAGTTGCAGCAATTTCAAAAGTGGACGTCCTTTTTTGAAGAGCTTCGTTTTTTAGCCTAATAAAATTCATTGTAATTGCATCTCGTAACTGCAACCAAATCTTGCAATTGTAACCAAACAAAATATTGGGATATTTTACACTTGCAGCGTCTCACAAAAATGGCCTTTCAAATTAACTTATTAACTTTTAATTAAATTCTAAAAAAAATAAAATCTCTTATTTTTATTGAAGACACACCTACGAAAATGTTTTTAGCATTAAGTAAAACATACAAAAAAAGTTAAAAATTGATTATAAAATTCTATTTTTTGAAAAAAAAAATAAGTAAGTTTATTTAAACAAAGCTGTTTGATACACTGGTAAATATCACCGAAACTTATGTGTAAAATTTCCCACGTATTTAAGTTATTTAAAATCCATATCTAATTTTTAAAAATGTTTGAGAAACGTGATATTTGATAATAAAGTTGCTCAAGACTTAAATTCAATTAAGTTAAACTTATGAGTGAAATATTCGTAGAAAACGATTTAGTAAAATTTCTTCTTTTTATAAATTAACGCTCACATACCATCTAACTGCATTATAAATATAGTTTGCCATATATTTTTTTTAAATTAAATTTTAGATGAATTTAAGTCACTTTCATTGAGCAACATGAAATAAATCTTAAATGCATTGCAGTTATAAGGAAACAACTTTAAACATTATATTGCAATCGGGAATAAATATTTAAAAGTATTACGCTTTACGACAGTTTGTTTCGTAAGAGACAGACTATAAGAAAACGGAATATTTGAAAAACGTGCATTTAAACTTTAGTTAAACTTAGTTAAGCTGTATAATTTAAATTATGTATGAAAGTTTCACACTACATATTCTTAAATTATTTAAGTGCTTGAGTATTTAAAGTAATTAATTATTTTCTCTGATTAACAAGCGAACTGATAAATATACATGCATAAGTTACATAAAAAAATCTTTACATGACATTCTAAGCATGCTGAAAGAAATAATTTAAAAAAATATATAGTATAATCTGTATACCATACATTTCTTTGTGTCAGCTGAGAGTGCAAATTTTTAGTGAAAAATCATTTAATATCGGAAAAACGTATGTAAGCGGACGTTTAAAAGAAAAAAAAGAGAGAGAGAGAGATGAAAAATTAAGTGATGAAAAACTGATAGAAAAGTTAAATATTAAAAAAATGCGCTCTTCAAAATTATATGTCGCCTTTATGGTTTTTTTAGTTCTCTACCACATCTACTTTGACAGGTTCTGCTGGATATTTGCGCAAATTGATCATTTAAAGAGATGCTCCGTTGGAAATGGCTGAATGAGTGCCATCTAGAGATACTGCTGAGATAAATCGCAGAAAGTCAAAAAAGGTTGACATTGTCGCTATCTATGAATGGGTTAAAGAATGTTTAACCCATTCTTGTGTATGTTTTTTTTTAAGAATTACCACAAAAAAAGATTGCACAATCTTTAGAAAAATGTTCATCAGTAATGCAATGAAAGAAACTGGAAATGGTGCAAGATGTCGATGAGGATGAAATGAGACACTGATTATATTGATCCTGATGTCAATCAATAGAAATGATTTTAAAACATTGGCTGAAAATCCTGACAATGACTAATATTGTGAATAATGATTAGTGACATCTTTTTGTTGCAAATGTATAGAGTATTAAAATACTTTTCGATGTTTTTAAGTATTTTTTATGTTTTATTATGTTTACCATCCTTTTTTATTTTAGAATGTATGTTTTGAAAATGTTTTTAAACTCATGTATAAGCCGACGCATTCATTCCCCCCCCCCCAAAAAAAAAGAAATCTCAAAAGCTTTCGGCTTTTATATGCTATTCTGGAGCACCAGAAATCCACCACGGAATAATGTTTTGCATGAAATATCTTGCACCAGAGACAAATCTTGGATCCATGCGTATATTAATTGTTGAAGTGTAAAAGTTTAAACTGTTGTAGCATTTAGAAGATTATAAGTTGAAAATCAATATCTTGATAATGGAAATGTACAATGTTTTTTCTTTTTCACTTTTATTTTTTTTAAGCAATGTTTTTATGAATAATTAATTACGACATGTACTCAAATATAATAAACAAACTTCTGATTATATTTATATAAAACTGCTTTTCTGTAACTTATGGGATTGTTTGTCTGCAATAAACTGTCAGCAATATTATTTATCATATTTCTGATACTTTACAGATCATTTTAAAATTAAAATTATCCGTCTGATAAAATTAAAATTTCATTATAAAAATTATTTGAATATGTATATCTCTCGACTTTTTACGTCATAGCTCAGCTGCTTCTCATTGTGCCTCAAATGATATGTTTACTTAAAGGTAAAATGAACATTTATTTTTATTTAAGTAATGGGTAACATTTTTTAATCATCAAATGTTATTTATTCTAAAGTTTGCATAATTTGAAAAATGATTGTTTCAAAATATTTTCATTTTTGTGCATTTCGAAAGGTATTTTCTTTCAAGATGTGACAATTATGCTACACAAACACTAAAATTTTTATTGAAGTATTTCAGAATTTATTTTAGAATTTCTTTGTTTTAAAAACACTATTTAAGAATTTTCAATTTTTCTCAAAATTTGAAAGAGCACTGCCCAACTGCTTTACTAAAAAGAGAATAAAGTAAAAATAAAATAAAAATAAAAATAAAAATAAAAATAAAAATAAAAATAAAAATAAAAATAAAAATAAAAAATAAATAAATACTAATTGTTACGAAGTTATGTATAAGACAGAAGTAACAAAAAGTGCAATTTATATTTCTATATGTCATTTTTTAATTTATTCTAGTATGTTCTAAATATCGCTTCCCACGTTCATTTAGTTATTAAAAATATACAAATACTCGATGCGACAACAAAAAAGTTATTAATAAGAAGTATTTCTTTCAGATATCGTTTTTTAATTAACTTTGAATAATCATTCAAATAAGCTTTAAAGAACTGTAAATGGTAAAAAAAATAATTATATCCCATAGTTTTTTGTTATTTAATAAGATACGTTTTTCATGAAAGCTTTAAGAAAAAATTATGCACTTATTTTTAAGGATTATTTGCATACTTTGTAAAAATATGTGTAAATGCATATCGATTCTGCCTGAAGGTATTAAATATAAAAAGAATAGGAAACAACTTTACTGATTTATTCTAAAATCCTAAAAAAAGCATATTAAAGAAGAATATTTAAACATTATATTATAAATATAATTTTTAAGCAACACAATTTAAGATGAACTTGTAATGCATAATTTTTATTGAATGGGGATACAGCCTAAACATTTCCTTTCAAGGTGTCAATATTGGGTGCACAAATAGCATACGATATGCCTAAATAGCTTAGCAGTTGCATAAATGAATAGCGTAATAAAATAAAAATAAACGAAATGAAGCAACCTTGTTTTTACGAATTAATTTTCATTTTGATTGTTTTTCTTTTGAAAAAAAGAGAATCAAGAAAGGATGATAATTCAGAAAGTAACTTAAAAATAACTGCAATAGTAATTCAATTATAATTATATTAATGTCAACTAACCGTTAATAATAATAATAATAATAATCAGGGTAGAATAACGATAACAATAACAGTAATAATGACACTAAAATCTATTATTAACGAAAGTAATAATATTATTAATTACAAAAATAATAATAGTTATGATAATAAAAATAATAATAATAGCGACAACGATAACAGCAACAATAATAATCGCAATAAAAATGAATAGTATTAATTATATCATTGAAAAAATGCAAAATAATAATAATAATAATGACTTCTATAGCAAGTATAGCAATAACTGTACAAACTACAAATTTGTAACGCTGAAACGTACAAATTACATTATCATGGAAATAAACTACATGCCGCCGATTGATTAATAACCAAATTTCATTCACCAATGTGAAAATCAGCAAAAATACATAAAATAACAAATAAACAAATAAAATTAGTCAGATGTTCCGATTCCAAAATTTTCTTCTATGACGCTCATATTTGCACTTCAAAATTCAGTATGTCAGTGCCAAAATTAAATGGCAATCTATGACTATCACAAGATTTCTAAATATATGAAATTCCGGGCATTAGATTTTACTATATGTCTATCACTCAAATCGTGTGAATCATGCAGCAAAATAGCTCCAACTTAATCAAAAACATCTTATGCCAATGTCTAACTAAATCTGAAGTTTGATAAAAATACAGGCATTAGTTTTTGTCATAGAACTATTACGAAAATCGTGAAAAATCCAGGTTATTAGAGCAACCTATTGGGAAATTTACATCAGAACATAATCAACACCAGTACTTATCAAAGTGTGCCTAATTCTGAAGTTCGTTGAAAATTCATGCATTCGTTTTTTGAGCTATTGCAAAAATCTTGAAAGATGCAGCATAAAAGCGTCATTTGTGGGACGGTTTACAGTAAAACTTAATCAGCGCTAATTCTTAACAACTATTAACTTAAACTGCAGTTAGATGAAAATTCAAGCATTAGTTCATGCGACAGGACTACTGTGAAAATCGTGAAAAATACAACGTAGTCCCGCCACCTGTAAAACGATGTACACAAAAAGCTAACCAGAACCAATTTATATAAAGGCCTAACAGAATTTAACATTTTTTTTCGAAATTCTGTACATTTGTTCTTAAGATAGAGTGACAGCATTTTTTTGTCACAGAATTAGAGACTCACAGACACACATTCTAAAATCTCTTAAGCCGTGTTCAGAACCTTTTAAAATATAGAAATCCATTAAAAAACGAAAGTCGAAATTTTTCATGATTTTACTATATTTTTCTGGTAAAGATATAAGAAGGTATAAAAATATTGGAAAAAGCCCATCGGCTATAACTTCCAGTACTGGTTATTGAATTGAATGATGCGGAAAAAGTAAAATTTTATAAAGAGGTTTAAAAGAAGTCCTCTGGACTCATATATGTCTCTAAATCTTTTTATTTATTTTCATTTTATTTCATTTATTTTTTTTTATTTTTTTTTATATATTTTTTCTTTCTTTTTTCTTCAATAGAAGACGTTTTTGGATTCGGAAATGTTTTGCAACTTCCAGTTTTACACGTTTTAGAAGTCAGAGGCATTTAAGGCTGCTCTGTTCCTTTGAATTTGTATATGGAGTTACAGTTTCATACTCTTTGTCATAGACATTTTAATTTATCTCATCTTATTTAAAAAGTAAATCTCGTACCTAATTTTCTACTACCTGGAGATTCTCGTATTTTTACAAAGAAATCATAAAAAAAAAAAATATTTTTTCAAAAGTCAACTGTGATAAATTTTAAAATTTTCTCAAGTGCATTTTCCATATTTTGCAAAACTTATGAACAGGGTTATTCTAACTTTTTAAATTAACAAAAAGAATATTGCCCAATCGGCAGTGAGCTCACATGCTATTCACACTTGATGTATATTACAGCCTTATTTTTTTTCAAGTAACAATGTCCCTCGAAAAACACATTAAGGGGATGGGGCATATAACCCATTTAAATCATTTATAATTAATGACTGGGCCCTCAAAAATAATCAAGGATACGCCTTATTACAATGAACCTGTATCCAAAAATAGAAGCAAATATGATAATTCTGCATAAAATCCTGCTTATTTAATTTAAGATTGGCTATTACCCGTTCTTTCCTTTATACTTAATCATTACATCCGAAACTATTTAGAAATTCGCATTATCAGAAAGAATTAATATTCAAAATTTAAAACAAATCGGATAATTTTATGTAAAAACATCTTTATTTATTTTAAGGGGAATTAATCATCTATTCCCCCTTTTATATTTAGCATAAAAAGATCCAAAACTTATTACAGAAGCGTCTTATTAGTATGAAATTACATCCAAAAACTTAAGGAAATCGTTTGATTTTTCATGAAAAATCCATTTACCTAAATAAAGAGGGGTAGTCCTCAGATCTACTCTTTATACTTTACTAATGAACTCCCAAAACTAATCATCGAGGCGCCAGATCAGAATGATTTATATTTAAAGTTTGAAGCTAATAAATGAATCTGCGTAAAATATCCTTTTATTTAAATGACGGGGAGTTATTCCCTTTTCCCTCTCCCCTTTATATTTAATCAATGAACATCCAAAATTAATCATAATGGCGCCTCACCAGAATGATCCATACTTAAAATCTGATTATTCAGCATGGAAAACCCATTTTTACTTTCTTCTATTTTCAATAGGAAAATGTATTGTAATCGAAATTTTTTTTCGACTTCCGGATTTCGACGGATTTACACGTTTTAGGGGTCAGATGTTCCAAAAAACATGTTTTTACAAAATGTCTGTCTGCCCGTGTGTCTGTGTGCCTGTGTGTCTGTCTATATGTCGCCATTCTACCATCAAAAAGTGTATGAAGTTATGCATAGAATTGAACCAAATTTTTTGTGAATGTTTTTGGCTGTGGCAAGCAGGTCCTCCTTCAGTTTTGAAATATTCTGCCGGAAGGGGTGCTGCAATCGCGATTTTTGTGCCATTTTCAATATTGTACCGACCAAAAGTATATGAAGTTATGCATCGAATTGAACCAAATTTTTTGTGTATGTGTATGACTATGGCTAGTTGGTCCTCCCTGAATTTGAAAAAAAATCCGCCGGAAGGGGGCGCTGCAATCGCGATTTTTGTGCCATTTTCAATATTCTACCGACCAAAAGTACATGAAGTTATGCATCGAATTGAACCAATTTTTTTATGTAAGTGTATGGCTATGGCTAGTTGGATCGCCCTGAATCTGAAAAAAAATCCGCCGGAAGGGGGCGCTGCACTAGCGAATTTTATGCCATTTTCAATATTGCACTGCATAAAAGTATATGAAGTTAGTTCTAGAACTGAACTAAATTTTTTGTGTATGATTATTTTTTGGTAAGGTAAGTAGATACTCCCTGAATTTGAAAAAAAAAATCTGCCTATCATTCTATTGTCCATAGGCTCGTGCAGAGACGGAAATTCGTTTTTACTCCAATTACTTGGTTGAAGCAAAAATTTAAGATGAAAATCAAAGTTGGTATGGTATTGAACTAAAATTATTAAAGCATAAAAATGAGTAAATATTTAACTATTTTTTTAATATTAAAATGTACGTATGAGATAGAAGAAAATTTTGGGTTTGGCACATCCAACTAGTTTTAAATTAAGAGGGATATAGTTTCCATTCTCTCACCCCTTATACTCAATGAAACAATAAAAAAAGAAATCGGATATTTTTAAACATGAGTTATCGTGTTACATACATACGTACATACATACGTACATACATACATACAAAACGAAACGGGCGTAACTAATCTCAGGCTTTGATAGCCTGTGAGCTAATATTAAGTAATAATACCTCGCTAAAAATAGTATTTAAATAAAAAACAAAATACAGTAGTTAAAAAAAACTTACTGTTCATTCCCTTCATGATACCAAATCATGCATTAAAAAACTTAAGTTATATTTTATTCAATAATAAACAAATGTAATCGTTTAGTTTTTCGATTCTGTTATTTTTTATTCTGATTGCTGAGGCGAGCCTTTTTTGTCCAAACTTTAAACAGTAATCTAAACGTTTACAAATTTATTTACTGCAGATACTGTACCATTAAAGCTCAACCAGTGGCTGAGAGATTCCCCTTACGAATATAGCTTTTAGAACCCTATACAAAAATGTTTACAGACTCCTATAGATTTATGGCTCGTTTTTCAATAATTTAAAAGCTATATAAATAGCCGTAGAAGTTCAATTGAAATGTTTGTGGAGCAGATATTTCTATTACAACATCTAATAAATACTTTCTCTCTACAGACATTTCTAATAAACTTCTACAGGTATTTCTAGAGCTTTTAAACTAGCTTTTAGAAAACTTTCCATAATTCTATAAGATTTTATAAATCATTTTCTATAGAATTCTAAACACATTTTCATCAGGGTCTACTCTCGAAATTGATAGACAGGTTGTGCTGCATTCGACCCCAATCGTGTCCCTAGATATAACCGTTAGGTGTTTTCCGTGGGTTTTTTTCAAAACTGGAAAATCTTTAGTAAATACGGGCTAGGTTCCCTTAGAAATTCCTCAACGGAAGACACTCCACCTAGAGTCTATATTCCTCGTGCAAATAATCGGCCATCGTAAATAAAATCAAGCCTCTGCTATTGACAAAGGCAGAATATAAAACTACATATAGAATATAACTTCTTTTCTGGAAAGCCTCTTTGTCAAAAATAACAGCTTATTAATTCACTTCAATTCATAAAACGTGTGACAGCTATTTGATGTTTCAGAGTGGCGAGTGATCAGGGAAAACCGGGAAACCCACAATCAAGAGATGACTACATTTAATTTCTTACAGAAAATATTTCAAATAATATAAAGAGACTAGCGGCCTTCGCCCGCTACGCTGGTCGGTTTATCTAAAGAAATCTTGAAGAAGTAGTTAGATAAGGTTCAGACATACATTAAAAAAAAAAAAAAAACAAGTCGATCATTCAAAAAACGTTGGGAAATATCAAATATTTACTGTAATTTTTTAAGAAAAACAAAGTTTCGAAAAAAAAAATTAAATCGAAAAAAAAATTACACTGACATATTAATGCAAGGAAATTTTCCCAGAGAGAAAATTCGCCTTGAATACAATATTTCAAATTCTTTTAATTGCTTATAGGCGTTAATGCCAACATAGTGAAAAAAAATTCCATGCTGGGAATCGAACCCGGGCCATCAGTATGGCGCACTGACGTTCTACCGACTAAACCACATGGAACGACAGCCAGCTTGAAACTTTCTCATACTTAAGTAGACTGGCGAAAACATAACGATAGCGCGTTTTAAAATCGCACAGTGACATCTATTGGATTTTATATGTACTAAAAAACGTTATGTACTAAAAAACGTGAGCAGCGCACCTAATAGTTTCTTTTGTTTCTTTTTGTTACTTTTTTGTCTGTTGTCCGATTTTGATGAAACAAAGCCTATACACTGCCCGGGAGTGTGCATTCTTCATTAGTGAAAACCGCATAAAAATCCATTCAGTAGTTACGAAGATAACCTCGAACAAACAGACAGACAGACAGACAGACAGACAGACAGACAAAAAATTCAAAAAATTTTTTTTTGTGTTTCATTGGTTTTCTTTTATCGCCCTGACTCCATTTTTGTCAATTATCTTCAATGTACAGACACACCGGGTCCTACTGTTTTATTATATGTATAGATTATATAAACTAAATTTATCTTTAACAAAATATTGGTATTTTTCATCCATACTGACTGTGTTTTTATCTAGCCACTCGCCACCCTGTGTTTGGAAAAAAAAATACATGATTACAAATGAAGAAAACACTGACATTAAGTTTATGAAAAATTTATGTTTTCATAGATTGGATTATAGTTCTGAAAGAAACATCTTAAAATTTGGAACGAAACGCACTATGAGCATTGAATAAAATATTTGGTGAAGTGCAAGTTTATTTACATGAAATACAACAACATGCGACCTGAAAATAAAGAAAAAATATCCTGTTATTTATATGGTTCTTTTTTTCATACAAGCATTAGGAATTTTCTGTTCCCAACCGCCTTTTTTGAATGTATATCTTAAACTTCCAGAATTCTCTTTTCTCTTTTGCATTTATAAACAGATTTCGAAATGATGAAACGCGATTTTTGGGTAGAAAAACGTATGCATTGATTCAAAATATTTTGCACACGCAATGTAAAAATGAAACAAATAGCAAAACTTATTTTTCTGAATTTGAAGAGCATGTACGAAAAAAGAAATTTTAAAATTTCAAGTTTTTCTGTATCAAGAAAAAAATGACGAAAACAAAATGCTGTTATACTTGTATTATACTTTTTCAAAATTCGTGTAAAAAAATAAAATGTTAAAATTAATTTATTAAGTTTGACGATATCTGTATTATATTTTTTAGAAATCTTTCAGTAAAATTATATTTTTTTCTTCTCTCTTTTTCTAGAAATAGAAAAAGATTCAAGCGGATATATGAGATGGTGACAGAAAACAAATTGGTATCAGATACAAGAAAAATAACTATATTTTATGAAAGTACAGAGATAGGGGAATCATACGATACTGTACGGAAATGAAGTAAAGCCAAAGCTAAATTTTAATACTACTCCCAGTATACTTTTAGAGGATTTTTCTAAGTTATGTGATACAATATATATATATATATATATATATATATATATATATGTATATATATATATATATAATGTCAGGCGTTTTTTTTGCCGTAATTTTTAATTTCAGTTCGAATTTCAAATAATAGGTGGCGCTGACGGCGATTGAAAGCCAGGTCGACGCTTCACTCAGCACTGGTCACCTGGCCTTCAATCGCCGTCAGCGCCACCTACTGTTTGAAATTCGAACTAAAATAAAGCATTATGGTTAAAAAAACTCCTGACATAAGTTATTGAATTTTAATATCCATCAGTCATTTTTGGGACACCCGGTATATATATATATATATATATATATATATATACAGTAAATGTTGAGTTCATTTAGTACTGTAATAATATTATAGTATGCCTTGTCGCAACCGGTGCTATACACAAAGTAGACGCATTTTCGTTGTTTATGTTTCTGCATGTTATCGAATACAAGGATAATTTGTATTTTAAAATTAAGTTTAAAGAGTGTTATTAAATATGAAAATCAGGGTTTCGACAATGTTCAGTAATAGCTTGATTCTTGGCAGACCAATTTATTAATTGTGCGTTTCTATAATTTAGTATATTGATTTCGTCGGTATATAAGTGCTATTTAAAAAGGAAAGAGTGTCACCAGTGATGATACACTATATTGCCATTGATTATGGGACACTTGCGGTTTTAGACATTTTACTAAATATCTAGAAAAATACATGCGGAATCATCTCGAAACTCTTAGTATATAAATATAATAGTATAAGTCATACATCTCCGTGAAGATTTTTTTCCCGAAGCTCCAAAGGGGACCGTCAACAAATTAAAAAAGAATGAATATTTTTTGAATAACCCTGTCAAAACTAATGTAGCAAAAGCGCTCAAACTCTAGATTGTGATTGAATGCCTTATTGTAATAAGCCTTGTTCATTTTTATGCAAATAGCATTCATTCTCTCAGAGTAATTAGGGTTTTTATAAAAATGGTCCCAAATTTTTCCAAGTTTTTCCTTATAATTTTCAGAGTTCTTAATATAAAATATTATTTTTTTCAGAAAATATGACAAACAACATTACACACCGTACCCTGTAATCAGAATTAAAAAATAATGAAAATTGTATAAAAAATGAGTTGGTTTACTAAATAATTTTTTACTGCGCATGCGTCAACGATATCAAAATTTCATTTGCATATTATGTTAGCTAAATGTATAGAGCAACTTTTGTGAAAGTCACAAAATCATAACTTGAAAATTCTGACAATAATCGTCAATTGAATAAGTCGAAAATCCGTTATTCACAAAATGAAGCAAAAACAAGAGGGGTTGTATCCATATATTCATTGATTAGTGTCAATATAGAATACACAATATGGGATGTACTACTGCATTTGGATAAAATCCCTCATTTTTTTTGCTTCATTTTGGAAACAACGGATTTTGTCCTTTTTCTATAGACGATTACTTTCAGAATTTTCAAGCTATGATTTTGAGACTTTTACACAAGTTGTTCTATACATTTAGCTAACATAATATGCAAATGAAATTTTGATATCGTTGACGCATGCGCAGTAAAAAATTATATAGTAAACCTACTCATTTTTCATACAATTTTTATTATTTTTTAATTCTGACTACAGGGTAATGTGTGCAATGTTGTTTGTCATATTTTCTGAAAAAAATATTATTTTATATTAAGAACTCTGAAAATTATAATGAAAAAACTTGGAAAAATTTGGGACCATTTTTATAAAAACCTTAATTACTCTGCGAGTGTGCATGCTATTTGCATAAAAATGAACACAGTGTATTACAATAAGGCATTCAATCATAATCTAGAGTTTGAGCGCTTTTGCTACATTAGTTTTGACAGGGTTATTCAAAAGATATTCATTCTTTTTTAATTTGTTGACGGTCCCCTATGGCGTTTCGGTAAAAAATCTTTACGGAGATGTATGACGTATACTATTATATTTATACACTAAGAGTTTCGAGATGATTCCTCATGTATTTTTCTAGATATTTAGTAAAATGTCTAAAATCGCAAGTGTCCCATAATCAATGGGAATATAGTGTATAAGTCGACTACTGTCTTTATATGTATTTTAAATTTTGTCAAGGAGTCAACAAAGTCGGTTGCTTCTGTTTCAAATCATTTTCAGACAAAATTCAAATAAACATCATAAGTATACATAGGATAATATCAAAGCATATTTATGAATCCACAATACCTAAGAAATATCAAAAAGTTTATGCATAAATGTCATTTCAAGTTGACTATCGTCTTCATTAGAGTTTTAGTTCAATATAAGGTACCCTGGGGTAAAAATGCCAGGCGAGGTAATAACGCCAACTGCTAATATTTTGTATAATTATGAAATAATCGGGTAAATGACACCCATCTGCTCTGCGCAGAAGGGTTTTGAGTCATATAAATCGCAAAAAACAGCTTAAAGTTAATTTGTTTCATTTGTAGGTCTGATTGCTTTTACAAGCAACTAAAATTAACGCTTGATCTAAAATTTGCGAGATAAGGTTTTTGATGTGAAGACTATATTTTTTATCCGGAAATACTTTGTTTATTACATAACTTTCTAGTGTATTTCATGTACTTTCAAAATGTTATAGAAGATTTTGGATATCTTCTCGAGATAATTTGCAGTTTAAGATTCACTGCGCAATCAGTATACCGGGGTAATATCGCCAAGGATTGGAAAGTTTGAGTTCGAAATTTTAACTGTCGCTTTCTCAGCGTTCGGTTTTCCAAAACTTTATAAAATTAACCTTTAAACGATGTGAGAAGAATTGTAACGTAATTAATGTGAAGCGGTTTGTGAGACCGCAAAATTGAAAGATAAATAAAAGGCGGGAATAACTCATAGGATTGTGTTTTTGTACTCAACTTTTTATACAAAACTATTATACTTAATATTCACCTATTTAAAAGTCTCTGATGATAGTACTAAAATTCCAAATGAAACAAAATTTCGATAGTGTTTGTAGTTAAACTGAAAATTACAAGTTAAACAAAAAAATTAAAAGAAAAATAGTGGTCTATGAGACCGGTAAGATTAGTTAAAGGATAAAAGACGATCCATGATTAAAAATCATAGAATACTGTTCCTGCGCTATACTTTTTTACATAATTAATTCTAATTAAATTTAATCTATTCAAATATTTCTAACAATAATACGAGAACTCCAAACGAAAGAAAATTTCAGTTGTAGCTATAGTTAAACTGGAAAATACAAGTTAAACGCTATTTTTCTTTTTTTTTTGGGGGGGGGGAGTACAGTGTTTAGTCTGATTGCTAACGGCAGTTAAAGGTTAATTTTGTTGCTAATATATGAAAATAATGATATATAACCATATGAATCATGTATAAAATTAAATAAGAGATCTCATTGGAATACTATTTTTTATCAAAAATCTTATTCAATTCATTAAAAATTTATTAAAGCATGTTCCTTGAAACGCCGACAATTTAACTTTAGGTTTGGAGAATCCGCATTAGTCTGGAGTTATGGGTTAAAAACTATTTACTAGACTACTACAAAAGTATTAACACTTAACTGCTGTGACAAAAATTGTTGCATAACTACTGTGAGCGGCCTGTCAGACCGCTTAATCTAAAGATGAATGAAATGATAAATTAATTCTTAGAATATTATTTTTGTATTGAACTTTATATACAGGACTATTATCAATAAAATTGAGCTATTCGAAAATCTCTAGAGATAGTAATAAGACTACAAATGAAACAAAATTTTCCCGGTATCTATAGTTAAACTAAAAATTGCAAGTTAAACTCTGAAACTTGAAAATTCAGCAGTCTGTGAGACGCTAACAGCAGTTAAGGATTAACAAAAATATATATTACATGTAACTCAATTTATTATAAAACTTCACATGATTAAAATATTACATTATGAATGAATAAAACCATGCAATGTTTCTTATAATCATATTTAAGCGGGACTTTTTAAGCAAAGAGAGACACAGGGTGTTATATTCTGTTTAAGCTCCCCTCACTTCTTTTTCTTTTCACTCACTTCGTTTTCTATTACTTAGAAAGCATACATGGGAATATAAATACTGATTCACATAAACCGTGCAATGTTTCTAATAATTCTTTTTAAACGGTCCTTTTTAAGCAAATCGTATCTTAGAACTGATATTCTTTTGCCTCCTCCCTCCCCCGCACTACCATCACAGCTTTCTTTTTCTTACACAGTCATAAAAAAATGAACATTTGCAATAGCTTAGAAGCAATTTGTCAATTTCTAAAGCTGTAGAGTTTGTATTTTTAGAATTGGGCAATCTACATGCCATTATTCCATCTTATTTTATAGTTTTGTTTGCATGGCATTATTACCCATATAGGTGGGTAATAACGCCAAATAGCATTGGTCCAGAAAAACGCCACTACATTTTATGAATACATATCTGTTAAATTATTTTATTTTATTTAGATAGTCAATGAGTTGCTGTATCAAATCCTATATTTGTTTCAAAAATACAATCTAAAACTAAGCCGTGAAAATTGGTAGAACCTTAACTTGGCGTTATTATGCCAGGGTACCTTATATTCTGTATTTCGTTCAGTATAACCTTTAGCATCATATACTTTTTGCTCACTTTCATTTCAGAAGTTAATTACTCATGCAAATTTGCAAAATTTATCGGGCAGACTTGAGAGAGCAATTTGGACTTAATGCGGTCTAATACATAAAAATGAAATATATGAAAAGAATACATGGAATTAATAGGTATTTTTATAAGCTAATGAAGTAACATCTCTAGTGAAAATTACTAATCAGTAATTAATGTTATTTTATTTCTATAACAATATAGTTTATTTTAAATTGTCCATTTCGTTGAATTCAAACTTGAATGAATGGGATGTTTAGCGAGAAAAATATGAGCTGTTTTGCAACAGAACAATTGTAGCAATACTGTGATAGCAATATCCTATTATTGTATAGAGGAATTGAATGAATAAAACTGATCTTGTGCATATTGATTAAAAGACCGAATAAAAGACCTTAATTCAGATTGTGAATGGGATAAAATTAAAATATAACATTAGAAAAACTCGAAACATAAAAAAATTGAATCATAAAAAAATTGAACATTTTTAAAAGCTTAGAAACAATTTGTCAATTTCTAGAGCTGTAGGGTTTGTATTTTTAGAGTTGGGCAATCTACATGCCATTATTCCATCTTATTTTATAGTTTTGTTTGCATGGTATTATTACCCATATAGGTGGGTAATAACGCCAAATAGCATTGGTCAAGAAAAACGCCACTACATTTTATGAATACATATCTGTTAAATTATTTTATTTTATATAGTTAGTCAATGAGTTGCTGTATCAAATCCTATATTTGTTTGAAAAATACAATCTATAGTAAACTATAGTAAAAAAGCTACAGTTAACTATAGTAAAATAGCACTATAGAAAAAAAGATTACTAAAATTTTGTATACGATGCATAGAAGTTTATAAAAATAGCTTTAATATTAAAAATTAAATCTTAAAAAATTTACGGAAATATGTAGCTTTAGAAAAAGATCTAAAAAAGTTTAGAATATACAACGTTCTAAAAATTCAGATTTCATAGAAAAGTTTTAGCAACCTTTTTTGTTTAGTCTGTATATTTTAACAATATATATTGTTACGAATTTTGTAAATAGCTAGTGTTTGTACTGTAAAATAATGTAAATAATCTTATTAAGCTCCATTCCTTTACTAATATTAGTTTTTGATACATTGTCTCTGTTATCAAGCAAACTTGTCCATTATTTTCAGTGTATGTCTACGGCAGATTGGCGAAGTAATAAAGATATCGCCAAGTTGGCGTCACTTTTGGCGACTAATTTTGGTCGCCAAATTTGGCGATATATCGCCAAGTTGGCGACAAACTTGGCGATTGTTGGCGATAGTAACCCTTCCCTCTCAATGGTAACCCCCCCTTAGGTATACTGATACATTGTTTGTTGTTCCTTGGATTTTTCGAGATGGTTCTAGAAATTTCCCGCACCTGCTGCGAGCCTATATAAGAGGAGAAGCGATGCGAGCTGTTGTTATTATTTACCAGTCAGTCATTGAGTGAACAAGGCGTTTGTTAGCAAGTTTGCTTGAGTTTCATTTATGTTGTTTTGAATGTTATTAAGTGTTGAGACGTTGTATAAAGAGTCTCTGGGATCTAAAGCTATACTTGTACGATAGATTTGAGCAGTTATTTTTGAATATCTAGTATTATTTGTGAGTTTCGAAGATTCTGTTGTTCTGAAGATCTGTAAATAAATTATTTTCTACTTTTCTAAGAGACAAGAGTTTGAAGTTCTCTAACCATAAGATCGAAAGAACCCCATATACGCTGCAACATTTGGTGTCAGAAGTCGGGATCTTATGGCGAAAACAAGAACAATGGACGGACAGCTGAAAGAACTGTTAGAAGCTATTAACGGATTAAGAACAGAGCTGACCTATAAAATTGATAAAGGCCAAGAACAGTTGGCGGATAAAATGAATAAAGGCCAAGAAGAGTTGGCGGATAAAATGAATAAAAACGAAGAAAGAATGGAACAGTTGACAAACAAAATTGACAAATGCCAAGAAGAAGTGACCGAAAAGATTAATGTAGGCCAAGAAGATTTGGCGGAAAAGATGAATAAAGGCCAACAAGAGTTGGCGGAAAAAAATGAATAAAAACGAAGAAAGAATGGAACAGTTGACAAATAAAATTGACAAATGCCAAGAAGATGTGACTGAAAAGATTAATAAAGGCCAAGAAGAAATGAAGAAAACTTTAGAAGAAAAGTTCTCGTCGGTAGCGAGAAGAATAGGCTCTGTAGAAGAGAAAATAGAGGAAGTAGAAGAGAAAATTCAGAATGAAGTTAGTAATGTTGAACAGAAAATGGAAAGGAAAATGGCGGACGTTGAAGAGAAAATACTAGGTAAAGTAGATGAAAAGCTAAATAAAAAAGTACAAGATCTTGAGAAGAAGCTTTCAGCGTCCAGTGGTAATTATGAAGAATTTAGGAATCCGCCTGCTTCTCCCGTGCACATCAAGCTGTCGACATACGACGGAAAGAGTTCCTGGCAAGTTTACAAGACCCAATTCACCATTGTAGCCGAAGCGAACAAATGGAGTGACGAGGTGAAAGCTTGTCAACTGGCAGCATCTTTAAGAGGAGAAGCCGCCGACGTGCTGCAAACATTGCCCGATATGACGCAACTCAATTTTGAGACTCTAAGTTGTGCACTTGAAATGAGATTCGGCGAAAAATTCTTGAAGGATTATACGAGAATACAAATGAAGCGCCGCCATCAAAAATCGAGTGAAACCCTTCAAGAGTTTGCCTCGGAAATTGAACGGCTTGCAAATTTAGCATTCATTGACTGTCCAACAAATGTACGGGAAATGCTCTCACTGCAATATTTTGTAGACGGAATAAAAGATCCAGAAGTGCAGAGAGCGGTACGAATGGCAGATGTACAGGATTTAAAGACTGCACTATTATATGCCTTAAAGTTGGAAGCAGCTACACAAGCCAGCCGAAGAGATCGTCATTCAGTCCGCGGGGCAACGGTGAACAAAAGCTCAGACAATGAAATCGACATCTTGAAAGAAATTAGAAAAAAAAATCAAGAGCTTGAAGCTTTGAAATACGGAAGAACAAGCTCAAGAAGACAGAATCTCACGTGCTGGGGATGCGGTAATACAGGACATCTCCAAAGAAATTGCCCCAAAATCCACGAACGTGAGATAAATTCAAACAGTCAGCAGGGAAACTAAATTTTGGCCATCTCGCGGGGCGGAGGTTGCCAGAGAATGAAAAGCCCCACCTGAAGATCCTCCAGATATCAAAAATGAGTGGCGGTGATAATGAATTATATGTGATAGGCTTTATTAACGGAATTCAGTGCCGTATGATTGTCGATACAGGAGCCAATGTTACAATAATAAGAGAAGATTTGGCTCGAAAATTGAAATGTAAACTCATCTGGACTCTGTAAGAATCAAGGAGCTTTGAGGACCTACTCTATGGTCAAGGACTGACCCCGTGGCTTGGCGTGAACTGTCTCGCAAAGAAATAGTGCTGCATTCAAGTTTCTTCCGATTTCGAAAAGTGGCAACGGCAGAAGTGATGATTTAATTTTCTGGAACTTTGGTGGAGTTTTAAAATAAAGAAACTGAAAATCGTGGTATGAAATATAGACATGTAGTAGTGATTTTGTTAAGAAAGTTAATATGCTCGTTTTCCTTGTGTCGCAATAAATAAATAAAAAAAAATACATTGGATTCTTCAACTCAAGACTTGAAATTTATTCATCTTCTACAAATTATTGAGTTTCTAAGTGAACTAAGTTACAGACCTGTGCAGCGGGAACTTAATTGGCGTAGTCGGCAGGATGCAAGGTGAGAGTTTTTTACTAATGTGACTTCCCATTATAATAATTTATATTGCATCTATGATAAATTTATTAAGATTTGTGCGATTTTAATTCATATTTTGACGTTAAGGAAAGGAATTTGTTTTGAATGTAACTAAGTAGTACGTCAGTACTAAGGTGTAGCAGTATAGGAATGGTGTTTTGTAGTGCCGGCTGGCTGGAGGATATTTTGAATTGATTTTGGTTGTGATCTTTTTTTTATTGTTGGTTTTATATATGAGATGTTTTGCTATGAAAGTAGGGCTGTGTATATTTCGGATAGTAATTGATTATTGGTTGTGTATATATGTTAATTGAAGGATTTATAAATTATGATGAGTGTTTATTTATGTGGTGTGTATATTTTTGTTTTAATATGAATCTGGATTGATTTATGAAGTAGTATTAGTTGAAGAGTTGTATTGTGACGTGATACATGTGAAGGTGTTGAATTTTGAAATTGCTTTGGTGCTCGCAATGGTATTGAATTTATGTGCGTGATATGGTTACAAAGTGCGACTTATTTCTGGTGTTTATTAGAGTGGTGGATTAGTGATTCCGAGTTACGGTTAATTTGAGTTTTCGCCAATTTGTTGGACAGTTTGCTACCCTCTTGAGAAATTATTTAAAAAGTAACAATGTCATTTTTGGGTAAGGCTCGTAAAGAAGATTTACGGTGTCTGGCTGAAGAATTGGGAGAGCACCCTGAACCGGATGCAATAATAGCTGATTTAAAACAACTAATTATGGCGAGTAAAAACTATGAAGTAGAGTTTGTGAAGGGATTGATGGAAACTATTATAGAGACGAGAAAAGAGAATGAGGCGAAACGAAAGGAGATGGAAAAAATTGCGTTGGAAAGAGAAGAAAGGGAGTTAAAAATTGCGTTGGAAAGAGAAGAAAGGGAGTTAAAAATCGCGTTGGAAAGAGAAGAGAGGGAGTTTAAAATTGCGTCGGAAAGAGAAGAGAGGGAGTTTGAGTTGGAGAAGTTGAGGATAGCGAAAGATAGCGAAAAAGCGGGAATTGATGGATTGGAAATGAAAGCCTATAATTATGGAATTGAATTTGCGAAACTTATGCCGAAATTTAATGTCAAGGAGGACGACATTGTTTTGTATTTATCTATTTTTGAACGTCAAGCAAAGAGGATGTGTGTAGATCCAGAACATTGGGTATCGAACTTGTTGGTTTTGCTGCCGTCCGATATTATACAGGTTCTCGCACGTGAGGCAGAGGAAAAATTTGAAGATTATGAATATATTAAAGGGATTCTACTGATACGGTTTAAGTTATGTCCTGAGAGATTCCGTAGAAAGTTTATGGAACATCAAAGAAACCCTGAACGCACCTGGCGAGAATTTGTATTTGAATTAAATGGTTATTTTCAAGAATGGATTGATGGACTTAAAATTGTTGATTTCAATTCTTTGAAAGATTTGATTGTAACTGATCAATTAAAAAGAAGAGTGCCTGATGAGATTCGAGATCATTTCGTGGATGAATAGCCTAAAATAGTATCTCCTACTGATTTGGCTGAGAAACTTGACTTATATGAAAGTGTGCGACAAGATTTTAGTAAGTTAGATAAGAAAGATAGATTTTCCGAAGAGAAGAGTAATTTTTCATTTTATTCTAAACACATTGATAATAGAAATCCTGGTTTCGCATCGGACCGCAGATATGAGTCAAGAGTTGGTACTTATAAAGCAAAGACACGGATACCTAATAAAATTACTTGTTATTCGTGTGGACAAGAGGGTCACAAGGCTTCATTTTGCCCAAATCAACGTGGTACTCAAGGTGTACAAAGAGCGCAAACGAATTCTGTACAATCGAATGAGAAAGTTGGAGAAGAGCAGTCATCGATATTAACTGCAAGAATAACAATACCTGTCTCGTCCTGTGTGAAAAGAGAGGGGAAATTTAATGAATTGGAAATGGTTAGGATTAAATGTGGAAGTAATGTGTTGGACGGTATCTATGATTCTGGTACACAGATCTCGGTGATACGGGCAGACTTAGTCAAGGATATATCAGTTGAAGGAGAGGGAAAGATTGAGATAACTTCAGCATTCGGAGAGAGAGAAGTCGCTCCATTAAAAATAATACCGATGAGAATAGATGATAAAATTCATGGAAATGTGATGGTACCTTGTGCCGTTTCCAAGAAACTGGTGAATGAGATGCTTATATGTCCAACTGCTTATGAAGCATTAAACCATAAGGTTATATTATATACGAAGGTTGAAAAGTTGAATTCTGATCCTGGAAAAGATGAACTTGATTTGAGTGAGAAGGAAACAGAGGAATCTTTTATGAAACTACAAAGAGCTGATGATACTTTAAGAAATATTTGGGAAATTGATAAAAATAATAAAAGTGCTTATTTTATAGAGGAAGGTATTCTTATGCATTCTGAAGATGTCTGTGGTGAATTTGTGAAGCAGGTGGTGTTACCTCAGTGTAAGAGACAGTGTATTTTATCTGTTGCTGACGAAATTCCTTTGGCGGGTCATTTGGGAAAAGTAAAAAAAAAAAAAAAAAAAAAAAAAAAAAAAAAAAAAAAAGGAAATTGCATAATGTTTAAATTTTGATGTATTTTGGTATTTCTGTCGTTCATGCTTATATTTAGTGTATATATTGTGGTATTTGTATATATTTATTTTAAAAGAAATGGGAAGATTCACATTGCTCTCATCCTTGCTAATATATTTTTTTTTGTGTGTATCTACTTTAAAGCTTCATTGTGTCAAAAGCCACTAATGAGCTCTTTTAGGGGGGAGTTGTAAGAATCAAGGAGCTTTGAGGACCTACTCTATGGTCAAGGACTGACCCCATGGCTTGGCGTGAACTGTCTCGCAAAGAAATAGTGCTGCATTCAAGTTTCTTCCGATTTCGAAAAGTGGCAACGGCAGAAGTGATGATTTAATTTTCTGGAACTTTGGTGGAGTTTTAAAATAAAGAAACTGAAAATCGTGGTATGAAATATAGACATGTAGTAGTGATTTTGTTAAGAAAGTTAATATGCTCGTTTTCCTTGTGTCGCAATAAATAAAAAAAAAAAAATACATTGGATTCTTCAACTCAAGACTTTAAATTTATTCATCTTCTACAAATTATTGAGTTTCTAAGTGAACTAAGTTACAGACCTGTGCAGCGGGAACTTAATTGACTCCACCATGCGTTACCCTGCAAACTGTGACGGGCGACAAGATAGGCATATATGGAAAGGCCAATTTAACCATGAACTTTGGAGAAAGCAAATATTATCATACGGCATATGTGGCTGACATAACAGATCCTTGCATAATCGGGTAGATTTTCTGAAGAAGTTTGGTTTCAAACTTGATTTTAAAAATAATGAAATGCTATCTAAATTTGAAGAAATAAGCCTTTTTGGATTAAATAACGAAATTGAATATAAACAAACAGTAATAGCCAAAGAAGACATCAATCTAGGTCCAAGAATAGAATTTTTAGTTCCAGCTGTAATTCACAATGAAACTAATTATCGATTTGGCCATATAGATTATCCCGAAGACAATAGTAAACAAGCAGGAGTATTGGTGGCTTCATCTGTAGTGGACCTCTCGAAGAAGACCATTCCAGTCAGAATTGCTAACATCAGTGATAAGACGAGGAATATCAAGAAAGGAGAGGTGATAGCATCACGTGCTCTTGTGACGTGCATAAGTCAAAATTCGAATCACTCTCAGAAATCTTCAGATAATTTAGTCAAGGATTTGTTACAAAATACGGACTTAGATCCAAATCAAAGGGATTCTGCGGAATGTTTAATTAGAGAATTCCAAAGTTTATTTTCCCAAACATCTGAAGACTTTGGACGAACTAAAATGGCACAACACCGAATTGACACGGGAGATCACTCTCCTATTAAACAGCACCCTAGACGATTTCCTTTTGCCAAGCAAGAAGAGGTGCAGAATTTAATTAAGGATATGGAAGAAAATGACGTCATCGAAACATCAACAAGTCCATGGGCGTATCCCATTGTATTAGTAAGAAAGAAGGATGGTTCTACAAGATTTTGTGTAGACTACCGCCGACTGAATGACGTCACTAAAAAGGATAGTTACCCTCTACCAAGGATTGACGACACTCTTGACACACTTGCGGGCAACACTTGGTTCTCGACTCTGGATCTGAAGAGTGGTTACTGGCAGGTAGAGATCCATCCGGACGACCGTGAGAAGACTGCCTTTACAACGGGACAAGGATTATGGCAGTTCAAGGTAATGCCTTTTGGTCTATGTAACGCACCTGCAACTTTCGAACGGCTTATGGAAACAGTTCTCCGGGGGCTGTCGTATGAAGCATGTCTTGTTTATTTAGATGACATCATAATCATAGGAAAATCTTTTGATGAACATCTGAACAACCTCAGGCGGGTGCTACAAAAATTAAAGGAAGCTAATTTGAAGTTAAGCCCTTCGAAGTGCAGTTTGTTTCGTAATGAAGTCGCCTACCTTGGACACATCATTTCGGCGGAAGGAGTTAGGACTGATCCGGAGAAGATATCGGCTGTGAAAAATTGGAATCGTCCAGCAGATGTTCACCAGCTTCGAAGTTTTCTAGGAATATGCACTTATTACAGAAAATTCGTCAAAGGCTTCTCGATGATTGCAAGACCACTTCATAAATTAACAAAAGCCAATCAAAAATTTATGTGGACACAGGAATGCGATGCTGCTTTCGAAAAGCTCAAGGAGGCATTAACATCCACTCCAATTCTGTCATATCCTCAAATCGATAAACAGTTTATACTTGATACGGATGCAAGTAACGAAAGCATTGGCGCTGTACTGTCCCAGGAAATCGACGGCCAGGAGCGTGTTATCGCCTATTCCAGCAAGTGCTTATCAAAGGCAGAGAAAAACTACTGCGTAACAAGAAAAGAGCTTCTTGCTGTAGTGAAAGCCATAGACCATTTTCATCACTATCTTTACGGTCGAAAATTCCTGATCCGAACTGATCATGCTTCTCTAACTTGGCTATTGAATTTTAAGAACCCTGAAGGCCAGATAGCCAGGTGGATACAAAAGCTTCAAGAGTACGATATGGAGATACGCCATCGAAAAGACTCATCACATGGAAATGCAGATGCTCTCTCAAGAAGACCCTGCTCAGAGAATTGTAGATACTGCGACCGGGTTGAGAAGAAATTTAATGTCAAAGGTCCTATAGTAAGACAAGTTACAACTGGGTCTACATCATCGCAAGATCCGTGGAGTGACGAGAGCCTGCGTAAAGATCAACTTGCTGATCCTGAAATTAAGGCAATTCTAGAGCTGAAAGAGGAGTCCAACAGGAAGTCCAGCTGGCAAGACATGGCCCATTACCATCCTACAAGTAAACGTTATTGGGCTCTTTGGGATTCACTACATTTAAAGAACGGTATCTTGTACCGAAAATGGGAGTCTGATGATGGAAAGACATGTAGATGGCAACTACTACTCCCTAAGTCGAGAATTTCTATGGTCCTTCAAGAACTGCATGGTAGTCCCACAGGAAATCATTTTGGTGTAATGAAGACCCTGCAGAAGGTTCGAGAGCGTTTCTACTGGAATAATGTTCGCAGTGACGTGGAGAAGTGGTGTCGAACTTGTGACACCTGTGTAGCACGTAAAGGTCCAAAGAGACGCACCCGTGGACGATTGCAACGTTATAATGTAGGAGCTCCTTTCGAACGAATTGCTCTAGACATCTTGGGTCCTCTTCCTAGAACATCTGATGGCAACAAGTACATCCTTGTTGTCATGGACTACTTCACTAAGTGGCCTGAAGCCTACGCCATTCCTAATCAAGAGGCGGTAACCGTAGCAGACATACTGGTTCAACACTGGGTTTCCAGATACGGAGTTCCACTTCAAATCCATTCTGATCAAGGAAGAAACTTTGATTCGGCTGTGTTTAAGGAAATGTGTGGACTACTCGGCATGGACAAAACTCGAACTACACCTCTACATCCGCAATCGGACGGCATGGTGGAGCGGTTCAATCGTACAATCCTAAATAGCCTCTCCCTCCTTGTGTCTAGAGACCAACAGGACTGGGACAAGAAATTGCCTCTTTTCCTGCTTGCCTACAGGAGTGCCACTCATGAGGCCACTGGTTACTCCCCTTCTCAAATGCTCTTTGGTCGTGATCTTCGTCTACCTGCGGATCTTTTGTTTGGCCGTCTTCCTGATGCTCCTTTATCGCCCGAGGAGTACGTGGATGAACTCCAGGCACGAGTTGAGGAGATTCATCGTCTGGCGAGGAACCGAATCGGACTGGCATCGGAAAAGATGAAGACACGGTACGACACAAAGGCAACTGGACATGAGTTCAACGAAGGTGACAAAGTTTGGTTGTGGAATCCCATACGTCGTAAGGGACTGTCGCCAAAATTACAAAGAAACTGGGACGGTCCTTACACAAACGTCAACAGGCTGAATGACGTCGTCGTACGCATACAAAAATCGCCACACGCCAAACCCAAGGTCGTACACTATAACCGGCTAGCCCCTTATTTTGGCCTAAGTGAATAGAAATTCAAAACTAGAATTTCAGACCATGGTCATGAAAGTCACTTTTTGCAAATATGTAAATAGTAATTAGTTCTTATTTATGTAAATCTTATTATTATTGTTATTATTTATTTATTTATTTGTTTATTTGTTTATTTTAAGTGTTTTCCTCTAACTCAAGGATTGCACTGCCCGGGACGTGCAATCTTTGAGGAGGCGGTAGTGTTACGAATTTTGTAAATAGTTAGTGTTTGTACTGTAAAATAATGTAAATAATCTTATTAAGCTCCATTCTTTTACTAATATTAGTTTTTGATACATTGTCTCTGTTATCAAGCAAACTTGTCCATTATTTTCAGTGTATGTCTGCGGCAGATTGGCGAAATAATAAAGATATCGCCAAGTTGGCGTCACTTTTGGCGACTAATTTTGGTCGCCAAATTTGGCGATATATCGCCAAGTTGGCGACAAACTTGGCGATTGTTGGCGATGGTAACCCTTCCCTCTCAATGGTAACCCCCCTTAGGTATACTGATACATTGTTTGTTGTTCCGTGGATTTTTCGAGATGGTTCTAGAAATTTCCCGCACCTGCTGCGAGCCTATATAAGAGGAGAAGCGATGCGAGCTGTTGTTATTATTTACCAGTCAGTCATTGAGTGAACAAGGCGTTTGTTAGCAAGTTTGCTTGAGTTTCCTTTATGTTGTTTTGAATGTTATTAAGTGTTGAGACGTTGTATAAAGAGTCTCTGGGATCTAAAGCTATACTTGTACGATAGATTTGAGCAGTTATTTTTGAATCTCTAGTATTATTTGTGAGTTTCGAAGATTCTGTTGTTCTGAAGATCTGTAAATAAATTATTTTCTACTTTTCTAAGAGACAAGAGTTTGAAGTTCTCTAACCATAAGATCGAAAGAACCCCATATACGCTGCAACAATATTATGCTAGAAATAAATTTATTAATGTGATAAAAAAAGTTTAATTTTAATGACAATTGTTATAATTTATTACGACAAAATTAAAAATATTTGTAAACTAATATAATAAACTGTTATTGTATAACTTTTCTTATGCAGATGCGATTTTCTTATGGCGTTCTAAAATGTCTGAATTAAAATTGAACTCAGTTATCTTCTTTACATTTCCAGAAAACTGTAGTTGGGTTCATAATTGGCTGTTATAAAGATAAAAAGGAACATTGAAAATATTGTAAACTAATAGTATATTTGAAAAATATAAATAGTTTGCAATTATAGAAATATATTAACTAATTTAAAAATCAATGTTCTATAATGTTCCGCTTTTCAACTAGAAAATTAACGCTTCATTTCTTTGAAAATAACAGAGAGTTGTTCTATAAAATACAAAACAAAAATTCTTTGAAGTAATCGTAATATGAAAGTATATTTAAAATATAATAGTCGAAAAATTTGAAAAAAAAAATATTTACATTTTGTAAATTTCATGTTTCTGTTAAAAATTATAATATCATTACTGTGAAAAAAAAAAGAAAATTCTTAAAGAGAAAAGAATATCTCCTTTTCTCATACTTCCCAATTTCGCATGTATTCAAAATGTAACGTCAGAGGATATTTATAAAAAATAAAAACTTTCGAATTTGTAACGTATTTTAAAGTTACAGTATTCATTCCCAAGATAAATAATTTCTTTTTTAGTATGTTTCTAAAAATGTAAAATTTTTAACAAACGCAAAAATAAAATAGGTATGTTTGCACCGTACGTTTAAGTAAAAACTTTCAAAAAACTTTTAAGAAATGCAAATTTTACTCTTTCTCAAGTATTCGCGTTGTTTGGAGGTTATCTGCTCATTTAGAAGAAAGAAAGGATATTATACAGTATGTAAATTATTCAAATACTTCGCTGTGAATATTTTTTAAATATTGCTGTTACTTATCTTTAACAGTATTCGGTAGGTAAATATTCGTGTTAGAAGCATTATTTGGGTAGATTTTTTTTTAAACAGCGGTAATTATAAAGCTTCGGTGTATAATGAATATACTTTCTTGGTTTCATTTAAATATATTTTAAAAATAGCATATGAAGATAATTATTTCAAGCATTCTACATTAAAGTACAGAATTGTTCTTTAACATTTAGGAAAACAATAGAAATGTTAGTACAAGTAGAAAATACAATATAGCATTTATTTTACAAATGTAGACAAAATTTCAAAAACATTAATTAACATTTGAAAAATTAAGTGCGCTTTTCATTGTGTAGATGACTTTTTATATAAAAAATATAAATCACACATAATTATTAAGAACTTTACTCGAAATAAAATGATATATACAAAGTTTCCTTTGCCAAATATTTTTTCATTCAATTTTTTCAAAATAAAAATGTTTTATACTTTCTTACTTGGACTTCGATGAGATAGTTTTCAGAGTGCCTGGAGATATCGCCTCCTTATCTCTAGTAGAGAAATGATACATGGAACAATTCAAGTCATAGGAAAAGTCTGACAAACAGAACGTCAGAAACAAAGGGGGGGGGGGAGCCGGGTCCCAAAAAAAAGCAAAGACCCTTTAAGGGCACCATGCAAAATAAATAAAATAGATGAGAGTATAAATAAGAGAAATAAGAACATTAACAATATTTTCAAAAGTATTTACATAGTACAATTTACAAAATTGAGACTAGGAGATGGTGAATGTTCAGGAAGGAAAACCCTATCAATGAGATAAAAACTAGGAAAAATTATCCTGGGTCGATGTTTTTATACTTTCTTACAATATTAATAAAGGAAATATACTATAAAATGTATTTTTTTTAAATAGTGGTGCGAATAGAATATAAAAATAGTCATCTGTGGCAACCCTATACATATTGGTTGGCCAAATTAATAGTTACACTACAATTTTTTCTTATTGTCTATCTTGGTTTAATGTTTTTGTGCTGATAACACTGGTAAGTGACATTTGACAGGTGTCTTCAAATGGTAAGGGCCTCTTAGTACATAACGTGGTCCAGGGATGTTATGAGAACATTTGGTAATTTATCAACTGGTGACTTTTCATTGGTTTATGGCGAATTATATTTTAACCGAAATGGGCCAAAAGAAAACACGATAAACTAAAGAAATTTAATGGAAGAACTAATTACAATCTGGAAACCTAATAGTCCAAGAGCCGACCGCACAAAAACAATAAGTCATCGATACAAGAAAAATTATTTTATTTTATAAAAGAGTAGTAATAGTGGAATCTAATCATCCATGTCTGCCGGAAGCGAAGTGGTGCATAAGCCAAAAATTGACACCACTAGTGGTTGACTCGTGGACTTAGCATTATGTTTTCTTGCACCAAATTTTAAATGATTTCATACTTTTGATTGTACGGCAAACACAATGCTAAACCTATGAGTCAATCACTACTGGTATCAATTTTTGGCTTAGGCACCACTTTGCTTCCGGCAGACATGGATAATTAGATTCTATTACTACTCTTCCATAAAATATTGGATTTTTTTTCTTGTGCTCGATGACTTAGGACACAATTTTAAACGTACGAGTGAACGACTAGTAGGATCAATTTTTGGCGTATGCACTACTTAGATTCCGGCAGACATGGATGATTAGATTCCTCTATTACCACTGTTCGATAAAATAAAGAAACTTTTCTTGTGCTCGATGACTTAGGGTTTTGTGCGGTCGGGCTCTTGGACTATAAGGAATCATAAAAAAGAGTAAAATAGATCGATGTTTAAGAGGAATTACAATAAATAATGAGAAGTTCGACGAAATACAGATGATATTGTATTAGAAGATTTGTGTTGGGATTTTTCACTTTAAATTTCTACTTTATGAGTAAATGTTTGCTTTTATATATAAACCCATATGTATTCAATCCATGTATACCGAAAGTAGTTTAACAATCAACAAGTAAATAACAATAAAACAAAGTTCCGTGCTCCTCGCAATATAAAATTTAGGCGTATAATTAATAATTTAGCCACACAGTGTGTATATATACGTATATATACATTAGCATTTATCAGTACCGAAGTCATAGCCACGGAATGATTCGTTTTTAACGGACTTCCAAAAAGGAGAGGAGGTTATCAATTCGACGCGTATGTATTGTTTTTTATGTATGTTCACAGATTACTCCGAAACCATGCAACCGATTAACTTGGTTTTGGTGTTAAATGAAAGACGATGTTCTCGAATTGGTACCACTTCAGTTTCATCGAAATTGGTTCAGTACTTTTTTAGTAATTAGGCAAAAACTAATAAAATTTGTGATTTTTCGCTAATTGAAAGCTGTCGATAACTCATTTAAGACAGTCACAAACTCAATAAAAACTCATATTTAAAAAACTCTATGAACTGTATTTATTTAACAAGCTCACAACTCAGCCGCTCATGGCTACGTTCTCTTAAAAACATTTTATTAACTCATAAAAACAAAGGCAGACGATAAAAGTCGTTGCCAAAAATACACAGAATAAATACGACCGAACATACCGGCCCCCGTTGAATGATTTTCATTCAACCACAATTATAATACATTATTACACATGAAATTTTTAAATAAATAATACAACACATAGTAATAAACAATAAATAGCAAATTAAAATGAATAACAATTACTTTTTCATGGGTAATAAACATATTTTTGACACTGGTCTCTTAAAAAACCCTCGTTGTGTTTTCACTATTATTACTCTAATAATTCCATCATTACCTGGGAATAACTCGACAATTCTACCTAGAGGCCAGTTGAAAATAGCAACATTGAACTCCTTTATAATTACTAAATCATTTATTTTTACATTTTGTTTTTCATACATCAAAATTCTGCATTCATTATCTAGTGATGTACACTCATGACATCTAACACTCAAATTAAATTTACTCTAAGTGATGCAAGAATTTATCATATTTCTCATATTTTATCTCAAAACTAACTCAGAAATACTTTATTTAAAGTATTTAAAGATTAAGAAACTCGATTTTATCAATAAAAAACTCAAATCTTCAGAACAAAATGGATGACATTGAATAACTCAAATAGCATATATGCACTCTAAATACACATTTTGTATAAATCTTTTCTTTGATAACACTCATAATATTCTCTATTCAAACAGAAATAGCTCAATTTTACATATGTACTCGCAAAATAACTACATACCAACTACATAAAACTTCAAATAACTCAAAATATCTTATAATACAAGCTGCATTTAAAAAAAAAATCCCTATCGGCTGGACCTATAGGCGGAGGTAGATTTCGAAGAGTGCTCATTTCAACAAATATATATATATATATATATATATATATATATAAGATTAGAGATAAACCCAGTTTAATAACTTCATTTGGCCGTTTATGAAAAAAAATTTTAATTTTATTTTCTGCAAAAACTGGTTTTATCAGAATCATCTTAAGAAAAATTCAGCTCAAATGCCCATTTTGACAACATATTTTGAAATAGATTCTGAATTTATTAAAAACTCGACCAAAACAGTACATTATACAGTTCCTAAATAACAAAAAACTGTCAGTTGAATGCATTTGAGAAAAAAATTGAATTTAAAAATGAGTCATAAAATAACCGATCTGTTGTTTGAATACATCCTTAATTCTTTAATCATGATTGCTTCGGAAAATTTTGTGCGAAATACTCACTTTGACAGCATTTTTAAAAATATATTCTATCTTTATCAAAAAACTGGCCAATGAGTTACAGTATATAGCTCCTAAATAAGAGGATCTGTAAAATGGATGCGTTTGAGAGCGAAAATGGATTTTAAAACGAGTCATAAAAAACGTAATTTGCTATGTGAAAACTTCCTTAAATTTTCAAATCACGAAGACTTCGGAAAATTCTGTTCAAAATACCCTTTTTGGTAGCCTTTTTGAAAATATATTCTGTCTTTATAAAAAAAACGATTAATGCATCACATTATATAGTTCTTAAATAAGAGGATCTGTAATTTGGATGCATTTGAGAGCAAAAATGGATTTAAAAACGAGTCAGAAAAAAACGCAATTTCTTATTTGAACACTTCCTTAAATTTTCAGTCACGAGGATTTCTGAAAATTCTGTTCAAAATACCCTTTTTGGTAGCCTTTTTTGAACTATATTCCGTCTTTATCAAAAAACTGACCAATGCATCACATTATATAGTTCCTATATAAGAGGATCTGTAAATTGAATGCGTTTGAGAACAAAAATATATTTAAAAACGACTCAGAAAAAATGCAATTTCTTATTTGAATACTTCCTTCAATTTTCAGTCCCGATGACTTTCGGAAATTCTGTTCAAAATACCCTTTTTGGTAGCCTTTTTTAAAATATATTCTGTCTTTATCAGAAAATTAACCAATGCGTCACTTTATACAGTTTCTAAATAAGAGGATCTACCATTTGGATGCGTTTAAAATCAAAAATGAATTTAAAAATGAGTCAGAATATAAGCAGTTTGGATTTGAGGTTTTTTCTCCAACTCCTATTTGGGTCATTCCATGTCAAATGAGCAAAAATGTAAAAAAAGCCGTGGCTGCATAGAATCCGATTTTAATAAAATTTAAGATACGTGTTCAATTCATATTCAAATGTATGTGTGCACAATATTTTGACGAAAAATAAATTATTTTATCGATTTTGGACATTTAAAAATCTTGTGATATAGAACGGCTTGCGGATAATCGTCGAAAGTTGCAAGTTTCAAGTTCTATATTTTGAAAACTATTTTACAAAAATGAAGTTTTTTTATAATATTGAAATCTCTGGATGTCAATCTTTATATTTATTGAGTAACAATAATTTGGTAATATCATAATTAATCATAAATTGGTTGTAAATATTGAAATTTTTTAATTTTTTAAAAATTTTGAATTGTTATAAAAATTAAAGGATTTAAAAAACATCTCTGAAATTGATGCAAGATGTAGTACTATGTATGAAGATCGAATTCTCAAAGTTTCAAAGTTGTTATTTATTTCCTTCATCTTCAAAAAAACTTAGAAACTCTTAAAAAAAAATGACAAAATCATAATTATTCCTCTTATGTTACCTCAAAAAATAATTAAAGGACAACTCTTACATCAACAATATTACACGTACATAAGAATCAATAAGTCCATGACACACTAAAAAAGTTTCAATACTGCCTTTTTTATTTTTAACATAACAAGAATGGGTTCAAAAAACTAATATTTGAGACATTCTAAAGACAATCTTTCTTTGAAAACACGCGCTTTTTTACAAATTCCTTGCTAAAAATAGGCGTGTGCTGCCATCTATGATTGTTACTTGAATTTAAGATTAAAATACAGTTATTATTAGAAGAAAATTGTTTTTCTTCTATACAAATTTAAAATATTCTTGAGGCAAAAATAAACTGAAAGCAAGAATAAAACTCCGTATACTTAAAATATACTCTTTTATCTGTAATATCAAAGAGTTTAAAACTTTTAAAAGCTTTTATTTGTCTCCAAGAAAATGAAAAAAATGTCGACTTTTTAATCAGCAGTTTTCACTATTTATTTTTTTTTCTCATAAAGGAATGAAAAAGGCAAGAATTAAATTATAGATGTATTAAATATATTCAATTAGCTATAATGGCAAAAAATTTTGAATTTGGAAAAAGCGTCCTTCATTTTAAAACATATAACTGAAATTTTTTATTTTTTCCACGATTTTTTTATTATTTATTTATTTTTAAATTATAAAATAAAAATACAATTACTAAATTATGCTAATCTGTTACTTATAGTTCATTCTTAAGTGTAAATAATTTTTATTACAATCTTTCCATTCCTACGGCAAATAATCAAACTTGAAATTTCAAGCATGTACACAAGACCTCGATTTCGTCTCAACTTTAATCTAATTTTTTATACTGAAATAAACTAGTCTGAACTCTAATACTTTGCGTTTCCTCGTGATCTAATTATATGATGATTTTCAATAAAATCTGTGACATGTCAGCCACACCTGATTTGCTCATTTGGTGTGGAATGACCCATTTTTGTTTAATTTCTTTTTGCAATACGAGTTGGTCCTATGGAAAACTTGTCAATATAAAAGTTGTAGATATTTTTGAGAAGATGTGAATTAAATTTAATCAGATTTGATATTTTAAAAATTGACGGAGTTATGGATTTTTCTCTTTTTTCAGCGCCCTTTTTCTTTTCATTTTTAATTTTTTTCATCGGTAAAAGTTGGTCCTATCAAAAACTTGTTACTATAACAGTTTTAGTTAATTTTAAGAACATTTAAAAAAATTTAGTTGGACTTGATATCTTGAAAATTGACGAAGTTATGAATTTTTTTCTCTCAAAATCTCTGTTTTTTTCGCCTCTTGAGCCCACTTCTAAATTTATCAAAAATCTGTCATGCATATACTTTTGGCCCATTTTTAAGAAGTAATATAAACTTTAAATCGATTCCATTTCTACTTTAATTAAGAAGTTATGGCGTTTTTTTGGTTTTCACAGAAACGCCCCCTATTCGGACCCCCTTGGTCCGATTTTGCCCATTAACGAACTTAGCCAAGATTTTATACCCTTTGATTTTATGTACCAGTTTGGTGGAGATTGATGAAGAATTATAGAAGTTATCGTTTCCATAAAAAAGTGAGATATATATATATATAGATAGATAGATAGATAGATAGATAGATAGATAAACTGGTGCGATTGCAATAGGGAGTATTTCTTACGAAATCTACCTATTATACAAAAACATTTTACAATATTTGTAACATAAAATAAGCAAGAGTTATAAATTGTTTTTCTATACATTGCAAGACCATTTTAAGGCCAAATCTTCTGCTAAATTCAAAAGTAAAAATTGTACACTTAAAAATAAATATCGTTTATGAAAATATTCTACTATCATTTGAGTAAGTTTACTTTTATTATGTAGCAAAATTGGAAATTTTTGGTTAGCATTTAAGTTACTGTTGGCTAACCTACCTCCTACTCTAAGAAGACCTGCTTTATTTAGAAATGGGTAAAGATTTCTTATCTGACTATTATTATTTGCCTCACCTGATTTTTGCAAGGATTTTATTTCCTTGTCAAAAAATTCTCGTTGAACACTTTTTAACAAAAAAGTTTCTGCCTTGTTGAGCTCCTCGAGGTCTAAAGGACCCTCTTTTCTTTCTTTTTTACAAATGCTAAGAAACCAGAAAATAAATCCTAAAATACGAATTATCTTACAATAATTATTACTTAAATCAATTATTTCATGCACAAAGATATTATTAGAAACTGTAAAAAAAGACATGTTTTTAAAGTCATTAGTTTTAAAGTTTTTCAGTTCTTTTGAAAAGTCATTGGAATCAACTGCTTCAGGTATCGTTGTATTTGGATGGTCTTTTTCTTTTAGGAATTTTTCTTTAGGAATCTTTATTTAGAAATGGGTAAAGATTTCTTATCTGACTATTATTATTTACCTCACCTGATTTTTGCAAGGATTTTATTTCCTTGTCAAAAAATTCTCGTTGAACACTTTTTAACAAAAAAGTTTCTGCCTTGTTGAACTCCTCTAGGTCTAAAGGACCCTCTTTTCTTTCTTTTTTAAAAATGCTAAGAAACCTGAAAATAAATCCTAAAAACGAATTATCTCACAATAATTATTACTTAAATCAATTATATCATGCACAAAGGTATTATTAGAAACTGTAAAAAAAGACATGTTTTTAAAGTCATTAGTTTTAAAGTTTTTCAGTTCTTTTGAAAAGTCATTGGAATCAACTGCTTCAGGTATGGTTGTATTTGGATAGTCTTTTTCTTTTAGGAACATTGAGCCACTCCACCACAACTCATTTGAGAGGGCTCATTAACAACTCATTAGTTTATCAGGATTAATTCCTCTTGATAGAAGATCTGCTGGGTTATGTTGAGAAGGAACACGTCGCCACTGCATCCCTTCAGTTAGCTCTTGTATTGTTGAAATTCTGTTCGCGACAAATGTTTTTAGTATGTACGGTTCTTTTTTAATCCATGACAATACTATCATAGAATCTGACCATAAGAAGATTTTGTTTATACTGATCTTGGGAGCAGAAATCACACGTTTAATTAGTTTTGATAATAAAACAGCTGCACACAGCTCAAGTTTGAGAACAGTTAATTGCTTTAAGGGGGGAAACTCTTGATTTACTTGTCACTAATTTCAGTGACATATGTCCAGATTCTGTTACTGATTTGCAGTAAATTACCGCACCATAGGCTGCTTCGGATGCGTCGCTAAAACCATGTAACTCGATTATAATAGCATTTTTCAATAAAATACACCTACTAATTTCAGTTTTGTTAATTAACTGTAGATTATCTGAAAACTCTCCCCATTCCTTAGCTTCTTTTTCCGGTAACAAGTCATCCCAATTTAATTGCAATAACCATAATTTCTGCATAAATATTTTCGCTTTAATTATAATAGGCGATACTAATCCAAGAGGATCAAACAAACTTGATATAATTGATAACACTTGTCTTTTAGTGACATTTACCTCATCATGAATTTTTACATCGAAACTTAAACAATCTTTTCCCGATTTCCACAAGACACCTAATGTCTTGGATTCTTCTGAATCACCAAAGGGATATATCTTGTCATTTGTTTGGTAAAGTTGTGGAGCATTACTGCACCATTTATGTAATAACATTCCTCCGCTCTTTAAAATATCTATTAATTGATTTTGGAGCTCTAATGCAGAACTTAAAGAATCAGATCCAGGTAAGATGTCATCCATATACATGTCTTCTCTCAGCACGGGTGCTGCTAAAGGAAACTTGCTTTCTTCATCTCTAGACAATTGAAGTAGTGTTCTCATGGCCAAAAAGGGTGCACTAACAGTACCATAAGTAACAGTAGTTAGTTCAAAATTCTTTATTGGTTCGTTTACACCTTCTTTCCATAAAATGTTTTGTAGTTTCCTTTCATCTTGATGAATAGAAATTGCTCTATACATTTTTTGAATATCTACAGTGAAAGCGATGATGTATTTTCTAAATCTCACCATAACTGAGAATAAATCATCTTGTATTACACCCCCATTATACTGAATAGAATTAAGTGAGTTTCCTTTTTTTGTTAAAGAAGAGGCGTTAAAAACTACTCTCAAAGGTGTTGACATACTTTTTTCTATTCCTCTATACACTCCAAGGTGGGGAATATAATAGGATCCATTTTTTTCCTCGCTTTCGTTAACTTCGACCATGTGGCCTAACTGTTGGTATTCTTTTAAAAAATCGGAATATAATCTTAAATACTCGGGGTCCCTTGCTAGGCGATTCCATAGAGAATTCAATTTTTTAATTGCTATCTGTTTAGAACTTCCTAATGTAGTTGGATCTTGTTGTTTTAGGGGCATTTTAACAACGTATCTACCACTTTTTTCTCGGGTGTAATTTCTACGAAATGTTTTTTACAAATTAAAGTCTCTTTGCTTTTTGGTTTTTCTATCTCGATATTTTCTATATCCAGAATTTTCGAAGTGTTTTATCTAAGTTAGTTTCTTTCTTTATTAAACCACAATGAACTTTATTTTCATTTTCTATTGGAAAACTTCCAGATACTACAAAACCGAAAACTGTCTCTTGCAGAATAAGATAAGAATTATTAATACGAATCTGTCCCGGTTTTAAAAGTTCATAGAAAGTTCCTGCTCCAAGAAGCATATCTACATGTTCTGCGATATTAAATCTCTCATCTGCTAATATTACATTAGGGAAATCCTTTGCTGAAATTTCAATTGGACGCGAAGGGGTTAAATCTGCAGTTATTTTTGGAACTATCAAGAAATCTAAATTTTTTACAAAACATTCATCTCTATTGCTTATTGATGCATTAACTTTATGATTTATTACTAAGGTGGCATCATTTAGACCTGATACCAAAATGTTTGTTCGCTCTTTTTTCAAATTCATCATGTCTATTAAATGGCGGGATAGAAAATTAGACTCGCTGCCTACATCTAACAAACACTTTACTCTATATTTAGATCCCGATTCATCAATTAGAAAACACATAACCGTTGAAAGTAAAACTTTATTCTTTTTATTCGAATAGTTACTAATAAAAGTTTTCTGAACGAACTCTTTCGCATTAGCGTTTAACATTGATGTGCCATAATTTGCTAGTCTTGAATCTGAACATTCTCCTACATTTATTTTACCTTGTGTATTATGTTCTGAAGAAACATATTCTTTCACATATGTATTATTATTTGTTTTAGGAAAATGAATAGTTTTATGGTGTCGTTTCTTGCAGAAACAAATGTTCTTTGATGTACAGTTGGCTACTGAGTATAAATTTAAACAATTAAAATATAACTTGTTACATTTTATTATATTTACTCTTTCATTAACAGATAACTTTAAATAATCTGGACACTTTGAAAAATGATGCTGTTTGTGGCACAAAATACAGTTTAATGTTTTAACATCAGTTAAAAATACTTTATTTACACTTTTGGAATTATACTTTCGTTTAACACTAAAATTCTCAGTAAGAGATTTTCCTTGCAGAAACAAATGTTCTTTGATGTACATTTGGCTACTGGGTGTAAATTTAAACAATTAAAATATAACTTGTTACATTTTATTATATTTACTCTTTCATTAACAGATAACTTTAAATAATCTGGACACTTTGAAAGATGATGCTGTTTGTGGCACAAAATACAGTTTAATGTTTTAACATCAGTTAAAAATACTTTATTTACACTTTTGGAATTATACTTTCGTTTAACACTAAAATTCTCAGTAAGAGATTTTCCGCGTGATGTAAAATGTAAATCAATCTCACGTCCTAATTCTTCTGGTAAAAACCATTTATCTCCTTGTCTCATACTAATGTGAGAAGCAGTCTCCTTATCTAATGTTTCATATAATTTATCTGACACAATCAATTGTTTTAGACTCTCGAAATCGGACACATTTCTTAAATTTAGATAATAATTCCAATTGGTCATCAGTCGTGAAGCGAATTGTACATGAGTCTCATTTGGTAGTTTAAAAGCTTTTCTAAATTGTTCTAGGCAAAAATAAGGTGTTGGTTGAAATTCATTTAAGACTATTTCTCTTATTTTTTCATAATTCTCGATATCTGTATCGTGTAAACAAGTTATAATGTTAGACGCTTTGTCACCTAATAAATTCAGCAGAATTTCTGCTTTATTTTGTTCCGAAACATTTTTAGTTTTGAAAGCTCGTTCTAAAGAAGAAAAGAAAAAACCCCATCCTTCAGGCTTAGTTGGAATATTTACAGTCAAAGTTTTATTACTTTTATTATTTGATCTAACGATTCCATTTTTTACTTCACTTTCAGTAATAACAGATTTAGTTTCAGATTCAATTTTAGCTAGTTCCAATTCATTTTTTGATCGTTCAAGTTTAATTTTTTCAAGATCAAACTGCTTTTGCTCCATATCAATTCGCCTTTGCTCTTCATTTTTACGACTCTCAATTATGGTGTTAGTTATTTCTGTAACAAAAGCCAGTTTATTTTTATATGTTTCGCTATTTTCTATAATATCGTTTAAATCAGCTATCGTCATTTTATCATTAATATTTAGATTTATTTCAGTGGCTATTTGCCTTAAATCCTCCTTTTTTGCTCCTTTAAACATTGTTTTAAATTTATATATAACAGTACAGATAAGAAAAATTACATTCACTTACTTTAAAATATTCTTTTCGTATTCAACTTCTCATTTCACCAATCATACTTCTTGAATTCGAATAATTCAGAAGTTACGCGTTGCACTTTATTATCGCTGATCCTTCGTGGTCGGCGGACCACAATTTATGTCGATAACTCATTTAAAACAGTCACAAACTCAATAAAAACTCATATTTAAAAAACTCTATGAACTGTATTTATTTAACTAGCTCACAACTCAGCCGCTCATGGCTACGTTCTCTTAAAAACATTCTATTAACTCAAAAACAAAGGTAGACGATAAAGTCATTGCCAAAAATACACAGAATAAATACGACGGAACAAAAGTGTTGAATACGTTCGCTGAATGGATTGTAGACAGCATGGCCAAGCGGTCTAAGGCGCTAGATTGAAACTCTGTTTTGCGAAAGTGAGCGTGGGTTGGAACCCCGCTCCTGAAATTATTTACATCTATGTAAAATTTACATTTTTTTCCGTATTACAGTTTTTATTTTTAATCGGCTTCAGAAAAGGAAGAGGAAGTTATCAATTCGACGCGTATGTATTTTTTTTCTATGTATATTCACCAATTACTCTAAAAGTATCCAGCCGATTAATTTGGTTTTGTATTTAATAATAGAGGCTACTCTCCAACTGGTACTACTTCCATTTCATTGAAATTGGTTCAGTACTTTTTTAGTAATTAGACAAAATTTAACCCTTTGACTGTTAAAGCACTTCTATTCATAAAATACTAAAATCATTGAATGACACCGGAATTTAAAAACAAGATTATTTCATAATAAGGAAGTTATCAATTCGAAACATATGTATTTTTTTTCTATGTATGTTCACCGATTACTCCGAAACTATCCAACCGATTAATTTTGTTTTGTGTTAAATAAAAGAGGCTACTCTCGAATTAGTACCACTTCCATTTCATGGAAATTGGTTCAGTACTTTTTTTGTAATTAGGCAAAATTTAATAAAATTGGTGATTTTTCGCAAATTAAAAATAACATGGACTTTGAATAAACTCGCCGATGGGAGCGCAGTCAGGATGACCCAGCGGTTTAAGGAGTCAGATTTAAGCTCTGATGCTGGAAAGAGAGCGTATATTCGAACCCTATTTCTGACAAAATTTACATCCATGTATAATTTACAATGTTTTTTTACGTATTATAATTTTTATTAACTGACTTAAAAAAATCGTTAACTTTTAACTAAAAAGAGAAAAATAAACTTTTCCTCCAAAAATTGAACCGACTTCAAAAACTACTGCAAAATGAAGAATAATTTTTTTACATAATGGTAATAAGAAATTAAATTAAGAGCATAGTATTTACCATGCGTATTACTATATTTATGTAAATTAATTTTATTTTTTGGAGTCGGTGCCAGCCAAGCCAATTTCAAAATTAAAATTAAATATCCAGTTCAATTCCTAAAATAATAAAGGCTTGGCTGGCACCGACTCCAAAAAATCAAATTAATGTACATAAATATAATAATACGCATGGTAAATACTATGCTCTTAATTTAGTTTCTTATTACTATTATGTAAAAAAATTATTTTTCACTTTGAAATAGTTTTTGAAGTCTGTTCAATTTTTGGTAGAAAAGTTTTTATGATATACTATGCAATGATAGAACGTTGACTTCAATAGAATAAACACGTATTTCTAGATTTAAAAAAAAGAATTGCACAGATACACACAGTCACAAACTTTAGATGGATCATGACTATCTAGACTTTACTATTTCTTAATTGGCTGCTATTTTAGTAACAAATAATGAATGTCTCACATATATATACAAGGGATTCGAAAAATAACTCCGTGGTTTTGAAGCGAATTTTTTTTTTATTCAATCCTAAAGTCAGGTTAATGTTCTGTGTATCAATATAATAAAAGAAAAACATATCTGTGCGCAACTGTAACGTAATTTTGCAAATAGTTATGCTTTCCGATGAAATTTAGGTTTTGCGAATTCGTTAATGCAAATTTTTAAACTTTTAGATATCATACATTTTAAATCTCGGCTTCGTCGCGTCGTTTAGTGGAGAAAAATTAATTTTAAATGATGCTTCTTTGAAAACAGTTTCTCAGTTTATTTTTGGTGTATTATTATTAGTTAGTTTTTATTTATATTTCTCTAATCATGGCATTGGATTTTTATGGGAAGTAAGGGCAAAATCATAAAGTAAAAATAATATATATATATATAGATGAATTGATGTACCTGGGGATAACGCAAAAAATGTAATCGCAAAATCTGCAAGTTTAGACCAAATAAGATCACGTGCTTTCGTAAAAAATAAGAAACGTTTTAGTAATACAATTTTTAATTCATAATACTATGACATACTACTTTAGAATGCTTAAATATGAGGAAATCATTTTCATTTTGAAAAAAAAAATGCTTGTTTGATACCTATGAATTTGGTACCTGTTCCTAGTGCTTGTGTATTTAAATGTAAATTTATCATAATGTTTGTACTTTTTAGTAGATTTCAGCGTGTGCTCCGTTTATGGCAAGGCATACATCCAAACATTATTCAATTCAGTCTCTTCCCATATCGTGACCAGCATGTCAGAAGTGACGATTGTCACATAATTCATTATTCTTTTCCTGAGATAATTTACATCTTGGATTTTCTCATCATTAATCTCTTGACCTGTCCCCAGAAAGAAATTCTAATGGCGTCATATCTACTTCCGTTTTTTTAAACGCACCTAGCCACTGACGAATGATTCTGTCCATAAACGCATTACTACCATACTAGCAACGAATGTCCCGTTTTACAATGTTAAAATGTACATTTGCTATAAGCCACTGAATTTTTTGCTGTGCTATCGCAATCGCACTGAATTAATTGAATGAAATGAACAAATGATCTTCTGATATGTTACTTCAAGTTGAATGACGTTCAACGCCATATAGCATTGAAAAAAAAACTTAAACTGCTGTGGGTAAATTCCGATGAGCTACTGAAGCATTTTAAATTAATTGATCTGACCTTACCTACACCGTTCATTCAATATGATTTTTTTAAATCTCCAAATTCTTATACGCAGTATATTCTCTAAAAAGACCGATAAATTTTAGCAAGCGTAGAAAAATCTCCCTTTAATATTAAAGGAAATACACCCTTAAAATATTAATAAGAAACAAATTTTTATCCCAACTTGCTTGTTAGAATTATTTACCATTACGAAATATTTCGAAAAATAAGTGATAGATAGCATGACGATGTACTTTTATGTACGATATTAACAATGCAAATTTGTGCACTTGTCAAAGGCAATGCTGCCTGATGTTATTATCAATGAGGAGGAATTCATTCCGACTGATGAAGAGTAAAAGACCACAATATGTCTGAATAGCTCATCTATGTATCGTTGAACTGTGAGCCCCCCGTTTCTCTTAAGTACAGTTCGGTGTCGCCAATGATACTGCCAGCGAACAACATCATTACTCCGCTGTTGTGTGACAATTTCGTTTTGAAAAGCCTAATTTTGCAGAGTGTCACGTTCTCTATAAGTCGTAATAAGCAAGCCTAGACTCAGGTTGTACACTAAAGTGCAACTCGGTCATGAAGAGAACAAATCATTCATCATGTCCCCGTCTGAGATGCCCTTTCACTTTCTTCTATGCGTAGTAATATGGTCAGCTGCTAAAGAAACACAAACCACAAATCTTCAAGCATAAAATTTAACATGCTGGAGTCTCGAAAACTTTGAGTCGAAAGTCTGGTACCAGAAGCCTTCCGAAAGTACTATTCCAATAGAGTGGCGTTCACACTGCCGTTTCTTCTGGCAATTAATGATGTACCGATTCTCATTTTGTGTTTTGAGTACGAAACTGTCTTGTTATTCGGATAGCATTTTTAGTTTCCTAAAATCTATTTTATAGTCTGGAAATGGCATTTTGCAAAGCTCGAAATGCTTTCAATACAATGGATTATGTTTGACTCGACGTTAATTGACTAATCTCTATTTCCTTCACAGATTACCGTGTTTGATAAAATGCTATTTAATTTCTACTGGCTGTGTCACCTAGCAACCAAGATATATTTAATTATTTCAAAATGTAAAAAGTTTTCTGTGCAAACGATAATTTGTGATAAATACATTATCTGTGATGCGGCGATGCGTATTAACTTAATTAATAAAACTGACATGTTTTAGTAGACTGTCATCCTTTATTTTAAGATATAGCGAAAGCGTTGCTTACTCTTAGCAAATCAAAACAACAACAAACAAAAAACAGACGAATTGCGTTTCTATAGTTACACTTATGTGATGCCACATTTCAAAGATAAATTACAAATAACTCTAACATACCCCCCGACATTGAAGGGTTAACTTCAATAAATTATACAGTACAAAATATTAACATTACAAATGCGTAAGTAATATGATACAATACAACAATTTTCTTTTAACAATGAAAAATACAATTATGAACATACAATAATAGGAAAACTAAAACTAAAAATACATAACAAAACTTTTTTTTTTTACATTTCATAATTAATTTTCCAAGACTTGTGGCAATAACGCAATTTTTGAAATACTTCTTTTAAGTATTCCCCTAGCGGTTTTAATTTCGACGACCCTAATCTTACCATCTGCACCAGGGAAAATATTTATAATGCGTCCTAGTAAGTATTTATTTGTAGGGAGGTCATCTTCCTTTATCAACACTAGGGTTCCTAAGCTAACATTATTTTTTTCAAATTGCCACTTGGAGCGTTGTTGGAGCGTGTTTAAATATTCTTTATTCCAACGATTCCATATCAATTGAATGTATTTTGAAATTCTATGCCATCTAGATAGTCTATTTTCGTTAACATTAATTAATTCTGGTTCAACGATGGCTGTCATAGGCCTTCCAATTAAGAAATGGCCTGGTGTTAAGGCCTCCAAGTCATTCACGTCTGAAGACAATGGAGTGATTGGCCGTGAATTTAATATAGACTCTATTTGAGCAATTACAGTTAATAATTCTTCGAACATTAGCCTTGCATTACCTACCCTTCGCTTTAGATGATATTTTACCGATTTTATTCCTGCCTCCCACAACCCGCCAAAATTAGGTGCTCTGGGTGGAATAAATTTCCAAACAATATTCTCTTCTGTCAAATAATTCGCTAACTTCTCCTCAGGATGTCTTAGTAAATTATGTAGTCTCTGTAACTCGGCATTAGCACCAACAAAATTTTTTGCATTATCTGAAAAGATTACTGCGCACCTTCCGCGTCTAGCAATGAACCTTTTTAAGGTGGCAATGAATGCATCTGTAGTCAATTCTGACACTAGTTCGAGATGCACTGCTTTAGTTACAAAGCAAACAAAGATTGCCAAATACACCTTATTAAGAATTCCCTTTCTCTGTCCCTTATATTTTATGAAAAAGGGGCCACCAAAATCTGTTCCTACGTAATTAAATGGTGCGCTAGGACGTACTCTCTCTTTGGGTAGGGAACCCATGATTTGTTGTATGGTTATGGGGTTGCTTTTACTACAAGTTACACACTCATGCGTTATTTTTCTAGCTAAATTTCTTCCCCGTAGAGGCCAGTATTTTTGTCTCAAGTAGCATAACAATGCTTGTGCACCTATATGAAGATATTTTTTATGATAGTAAATTGCAATTAGGCTACACAATTTACCCTTACCTGGCAGAATATATTGATGTTTTTCAGCAAATTTTAGGTCTGCATTATCTAAACGCCCTCCAACTCTTAGCACATTATCTGCATCTAAAAAGGGGTTTAACAATCGCAATTTACTTTTCTTAGAAATTTGCTTACCTTCTAACAATGCAGTATATTCTGCCTTAAATTCAAGTTTTTGGATTTCCCGAATTAAAAATATTTCTGCTCGTGATAATTCTTCCATACTTACGTGTTCCTTTCTTTTTTCATCTAATTTTCTTGTGTTATCTAAGAACCTGAAAATATAACTTAAAACACGTAATATTTTAGTGTAATTATTGCTGATACTTAAAATTTCATTTACAAATTCACTAGAATTTAAACTTAATAATGCTGTACTGTTTTTCAATTTTAATTCTGATGGAAAGTCTATATTGTTTTTCACTTGTTCTAAATCAATGCTGTGTTTGGATTCACTGTCTCTTTCTCTCAAGAAGAGAGGGCCATGCCACCAAAGCTCACAATCAATTAATTTGTCAAAAGATAATCCTCGAGATACAAGGTCTGCTGGATTGTCCTCTGAGCGTACATGTCTACATTGAAAAGTCTGGGTCAAATCTTGGATTTTGTAAACTCTGTTGGCCACAAAAGTTTTAAGTAGATGAGGGGGAGTCTGAATCCACGCTAAGACGATGGTTGAATCACACCATAATACTATTTTACTGATGTTCAACCTTAGTACATTCACTATCTTAGATACAAGTTGAGACAATAAAGCAGCTGCGGACAATTCCAATCGTGGGATTGTCAAAGGTTTCAATGGTGCAACTCTTGACTTGCTGCACAGTAAATTTAAAGATGTATTAAATTTTGTGAAACAGCGTAGATAAATGGCTGCTCCATATGCGAGCTCGGAGGCGTCGGAGAAGCCGTGCAGTTCAACTTCCGAATACCCTTCGTTTAAAACAAACCGATTGATTTTTAAATTGTTTATATTCTGAAGCGTTCTGATAAAGCGTCGCCATTCATCTTTAATGTTATCTGGAAGTGGATCGTTCCAATCTAGCTTTAACAGCCACAGTCTTTGTATGAAAATCTTAGCCTTAGCTATTCCAGGACCGAGTAATCCCAATGGATCGTAGATACGCGCTATGTCGGATAAAACAGTTCTTTTTGAGTATACAACTGGTTCCTTAACTGATGAATTAAACGAAAAGCAGTCACGAATTGGATTCCATAACAATCCTAGAGTTTTAGTGCTCTGGTCCGCATTACGATCATTGAATGTATACTCTTGATTGCTATTTGCGATTTTCAAGAGTTCGGGGTGATTAGCACACCATCGGTGCAACTTCATGCCACCACGTTCAAGCAATTCGATTTATTGTGCTTGCACTTGTTGAGCCTTATTTAAAGTGTCAGCTCCTGTTAATACGTCATCCACGTAGAAATCTTGAAGAACTACATGTGATGCTAGCGGAAAATTGTCTTTTTCATCAATTGCAAGCTGATTCAAAGTCCGCGTGGCAAGATAAGGTGCATTCGATGTACCGTATGTAATCGTCTTTAACTTAAATATTTTGACTGGTTCTTCTTCATCAGTTTTCCACAAAATTCGAAGCAAATCTCTCTGATTTTCCGAAATTAATATTTGACGATACATCTTTATGATGTCAGCAGTAAAGACGTATTTATGAGTTCGAAATCGACAAATGATATCGAAGAGCTCATCTTGGACTAATCCTCCGTTTAATAAAACATCATTTAAACAAACACCACTGGTAGTAGCTGCACTAGCATCGAAGACAACCCTTAATTTCGTGCTTGGTTTCTCGGGTTTGTATACCCCATGATGCGGCAAATAATATGAAAATTCGGGCTTATTTTCCAGCAAGATTTCTTCTAACTGTCCCAAATCATTATATTCGTTAATAAATTCTTCGTATAACAGCTTCATGGATGGATTGTGCGCAAATCGCTTAATTAAGTGATTCAATCGTTTAAGTGCGTTTTCCTTTGATTCTCCTAAACATGCAAGCCCACCAGTTTTAATTGGCATTTCCACAATATACCTACCATCTGCTCTTCTAGTATGTGTACGCAAGAAATGTTCCTCACAATACTGCTCTTCTTTACTTTTTATTGGGTTTTTATCATGAATCGCTTCAATTTCCCAAAATTTTTGCATAGCGTTGGATAAATCATCCACAGATCGAACGAGACCACAATAATTATTAAAATTCTGTTGGGGCATAGACGTAGAACCACTGGCAACATAGCCAAAAACAGTTTCTTGAAAAACCAAATTTTGCATATTTATTTTATTTTGTCCGATTAATTTAAAAAATACTTCGTTTGATAATAAAACATGTATTGGACCTGGTTTATCAAATTGTGGATCAGCTAACTGAAAAGTTTGTAAATGCTTAATAGGCATGATGTTTAGATATGTAGCTGGTGTTATGCGCGTAATTTTAGGAACAACAAAAAATTGCAATGTTTCATTAAAACTCCTGTTTTTATTTGCTATGGTTGTTATAATACTTTCCTTTATATTCATAACTGAACCGTTTAGCCCTGAAACTGATGCGTTTATTTTCCTTCCTTTCAAGAACAATAACTCAGAACATTCCTTTGTTATAAAGTTATTTTGCGATCCTGAATCTAACAATGCTCTAAGAAGAACTAATTCTCGTCTAGCATTTTGTACATATATTATCGCAGTTGAAAGCAGTACTTGTTTACTAGAAGAGGACGTCATACTCATTACAGTATTGTTAATAGTTGAATGCGTGTTATCAAATGAATGTGTATTTTCACCCAAAGCGGTGACAGACATCTGATTATTTGTGTAACTATGAGGAGTAAATGCGTTTGCGGTTGGCGATAAATTACTACTAATATTATTTTCCTCTTGGATTGCTATAGTCTGATTAGTATCAATATTTTCCTCACCGCGTTCCAGGTGGATCAGTGTGTGGTGACGTTTGTTGCATTTTCTGCACGTGCTTGAACTTTTGCACTGGCTAATGTTATGAACTGATGATAAACAGTTGACGCATAATTTTTTCATTTCAACAATATTAAACCTCTTTTTTGCAGGTAAATTTAAGAATTGGTAACATCTCATTAAAATGTGATTGCCTTTACACATTGAACAAATGTGTGGACTTTCTGCTAACAAAGTCAATGACTTGGAATTAAATGAACGTTTCTGATCCTTACTGAAAGGTTTAACAGACGTGACTGTATGAATATTTTCCAAATATTGAGATCGTTTTTCTAAAAATAAAAGTAATTCATCTAACTTCGGAACTTCTTTTGAACTTATCGTCATTTCATAATTTTTTCGAGTATCTCTATCTAACTTTTGGAGAATGATGTTCAATATTAAAACATCTGAAAGATTATTTCTATTATAATTCAAAATCTTCAAGGCGCGAATGCTTTTTTTTACATTATCGACTAGATTTCGAAGATCTTTAGCGGAAGGCTGTGTAAGTTTATCTGCGTTTAAGAGTGAATTGATGTGTATTTCTGTTACTATTCTATCATTTTCATATCTGTCTTTTAATGCTTGAATTAAAGATGAAAAGGTGTCTTCTGTGCTAATCAAAGCTCTTGCATCACTTATTAAAGCCGCTGATAAATAATGCAACTTTTGCGCATCTGATAGTTGCTCATTTGAAGTTATTAAGTTGTTAAATTGTAATTTAAATAGACCCCATTCATCTGGTTTTCCGGAGAATTTCGGAAGAGATATATCGGGTAATTTAATATTTATCGCGTTGCTTATTTGAGTAGAATTTGGTTGACTTTCATTGGAATCTTTACTTTGTTCTAAATGTTTAAGTTGCTTTTTAATTTGAAATTTGGCCTTTATAATTTTTTCCTGGTATTCTTCGCTAGCACTAATGTCAATTTCATATTCCTTTTCTAAACTAATACCAGATTCTATTTCTTTATTTAGGTTTTTTAGAGTTTGTTCTCTGTCATTTAATTGTTCCGAAATTTCTAAATAACTATCAATATCAAAGTTTTTATCGTTTATCAAAGCTTCTAATTTACTAATTAATTTTGTAATTGAAGTGCGTAATGTTGCACGCTTCTTTTTTAATTTATCAATGTTTTCCATGTTCAAAAACTTATAGTAATAGCGAAAGGAATAATAAATTATTCATTACCTTGATTGCTGCGGCAGACGATTTTCTTTCTTTCTTTTTTTCACCAGTCCAGCTTGTGGAATAATGTTCTAATAAAATTCAATGATGAAAACAGTTCATTATTTTCGAACTTTTCTTTTCGAAGTGAAGAAAAAAATATATAGACTTTGGCTCGACGTAACCAGAAGTGTGATGCGGCGATGCGTATTAACTTAATTAATAAAACTGACATGTTTTAGTAGACTGTCATCCTTTATTTTAAGATATAGCGAAAGCGTTGCTTACTCTTAGCAAATCAAAACAACAACAAACAAAAAACAGACGAATTGCGTTTCTATAGTTACACTTATGTGATGCCACATTTCAAAGATAAATTACAAATAACTCTAACAATCTGTTTATTTCTTCAGTTTTTACCTAAGCTGTGTGAAACAATATTCTTTTTGTTTTTTGAGTTTGATTAGAATGTTTTTTTATGAGTATATGTGAAAAAATGTTACGGTTTTTTATTGGAGTTGTGTTTTGTTAAATTATCTATGTTCGAAAGAACTGAGAAGAATTTTCTCATGAGAATAAACTGTTTAAAATGAGAGATGCGTATTTAATTTTGAGTTGAGTAAGAAATTAATGATAAACTTTCGAACAATTGGAAAATTCATATGGCCCGTCTCTACGGAGAAAAATCAGCGAGTTGTTGTTCTACGTCAATGACTGAAGGATAAATGGTGAATATTTTGTTGTGTTTTCCTATTTCTTCGTATCTAGAAATCATCTTTTAAAGAGTCAAGAGGGGTAAGTGCACCCATTTAATTTTTATTCATTAAAAATGAGTACAAAAGAATTAAAAGCAAAAAAGAAAATTTTCAAAACAAACTTGACAAAATTAAAAAAAAAATTATCGAATTCTGAGCTAGAATTAAATGAATTAATTCTCATAAAGGAGAAACGGAATAAATTAGAGAAAAACTTTTCTGAGTTATTTGAGTCTATTTATAATATAAGTAAAGAAGATGAAATTGAGGATTTTATTAAGGAAAACGAAGAAATTAATGAAATTTTAGAAATAATGGAATTTGAACTTACAAAAAAGTTATCAAAAATGAAATTACAAACTGTTAATTTAGAAAACGCCACAAAGGCTGATAATAACATTAAATTGCCAAAGTTAACTCTTCCTGTATTTACGGGTAATTTGCATGAGGGGCTTTCCTTTAAGGATATATTTAAGGCTACTGTACATGAAAATTCAAATTTGTCAGGGGCAATGAAATTACAATATTTGAAGTCTTCATTGAGAGGAGATGCCTTTCGTATAATTCAATCTATTTCAATCGTGGATTCTAACTATGAAGTTGCATGGTCGCTTTTGGAAGAACGGTTTTCAAATTCGAGAGAACAAGTTTACGCGCATTTAAAACGTTTTTTAAATATTCCTGTTATTCAGAATGAGTCCCCAGCAGCAGTATTAAATCTAATAGATATAACAAATGAATGCATTAGGTCGTTAGAGATTTTAGAACAAAAGGTTGAGGGGTTTTCTACTACTATGTTTGCTTATATTTTGGCCCAAAAATTAGATGTAAATACAAAAATGTGGTGGGAAAGACATATTAAGCGGGATAATTTATCGAGTTTAACTGAATTGCTAGAATTCTTGAGAGACCACGCGCGTACACTAAGTGCGTCCAAACAAGTAAATACAAAGCGAAATTTTCAAAACGAAAGTCAAACAAAGCATAGCTTTTCAAAGGTAACATCCATGATTGCGAGTTTAAATGAGAAAAATATGAGCAAATATGTTGTATGTAACCAGGAAAATAACAGTGTTTTTAAATGTCCCAAATTTCAAAAATTTAATGTACAGGAAAGAGTAGAATTTGTTAAAAAAAAAACAATATGTGCTTTAACTGTCTTTCAGAATTCCACTGCGTCAAAAAAAATGTAACTCAACATTCTCGTGTTCAAAATGCCATAAACGCCACAATATACTTCTTTGTTTTAATAGGCGTGAGAGAAATTCCAATGCGGTGGGAAACACAAAAAATTATAGTGATAAGGAAGTGCCAAATGCATTGTCAACGAATGAAAGTAAACCAACATTAAATGCTGACGCCATACCATTTGAGTTAAATAACCAAATTCAAAATTTCACTGGTACTTCAATTGTGAGATCGAATAATGTTAAAACAGTTCCTCTTTCCACTGCTATTGTTTATATGAGAGATAAATTCGGAAATAAAGTTCCGGTGCGTGCTTTATTGGACAATGGTTCAATGAGCAATTTTTCAACATTGCAGTTAGTTGAAAGATTAGGAATTCGAAAAGAAAAAAGTAATATTTCGGTATCGTGTTTAAGTGGATCCTCTGTGCGGTAAAAAATAAAACTACTGCCTTGATCAGTAATAATTCGGGAGATTATAGTCGGGAGTTAGATTTTCTTATCATACCAAGGATTTCGCAAATTATGCCCTCGAAATATATTAATATTTCAGAGCTAGGAATTTCAGAGTCTATTATTCTTGCTGATCCTGAATTTAATAGACCAGGGAAAATAGATCTTTTGCTAGGAGCTGAAGTATTTCTAGAATTGATAAAGGTGGGTCGTATGAAGCTACCAAATTCTAAATTAATACTGCAAAATACGGTGTTCGGTTGCATAGTAAGTGGGAGTGTTTACGATTGTAACGATCAGGAACAAATACATTGTGGGTTAATTACTGAAACAGATTTAAATTTTGAAATGAAAAAATTTTGGGAAATTGAAAGAGTGAAGAAAGTACACCATTGAGAAATACAGAAGAATTAGTATGCGACACCCACATTATAAACACACATCAGAGAGATATATCGGGCAAATTCATAGTACAAATGCCGTTGAAAAAAGATCCTAGTTGTATGGGAGAATCAAAGCAATTTGCAGAAGATAGATTAAATTCACTTTGGAATAGGCTAGTCAAAAATCCAAATCTTTTAGAGTTATATTGTTATATTATTACATTTATGGCGGAGTATAGAGAGTTAGGCCATATTGAGGAAGTAGAGAAAACAGATGAGTCAATACATGCGAATTATCTACCTCATCATGCTGTTTATCGCCCAGATAAAAGTTCTACAAAATTGAGAGTTGTCTTTAATGGTTCACATGCAACTTCATCAGGAGAATCCCTAAATTCCATACAGCTGAATGGAGGTGTCATTCAAGATGATTTGTTTAGCATAATACTTAGATTTCGTACACACCGCTATGCATTTACAGCAGATGTAAAATTGATGTATCGCATGATACTTATCGATAAAAGTCAACGTGATTTACAGCGCATAGTTTGGAAAGATACAGTAAATAGTGAGATGAAATATTACAGACTATGTACAGTCACATATGGCACAACTAGTGCCCCTTATTTAGCCACGCGCTGCCTTAAACAGCTTGGTATAGATGGTGAATCTCAATTTCCGTATGCTTCTGGTGTGGTACAATCAGACTTTTATATGGACGATGTCCTGACTTGAGCAGCTGACCTAAAATCGGCTAAAAGATTGCAAATTGAGCTTATTCAACTATTAAATACGTGCGGCATGAATTTACATAAATGGTTTAGTAACCATCCAGAATTAATGGAGCCAGCCTTTAAAAATGAGAATTACACTTTCGAAAATATGAGTGAAACTAAGGCACTAGGACTTTGTTGGAATGCCAATGAGTTTTTACCTAAGCTGTGTGAAACAATATTCTTTTTGTTTTTTGAGTTTGATTAGAATGTTTTTTATGAGTATATGTGAAAAAATGTTACGGTTTTTTATTGGAGTTGTGTTTTGTTAAATTATCTATGTTCGAAAGAACTGAGAAGAATTTTCTCATGAGAAAAAACTGTTTAAAATGAGACATGCGTATTTAATTTTGAGTTGAGTAAGAAATTAATAATAAACTTTCGAACAATTAAATTATTCATACCGAATCGAGTAAGTCGCATTTTTCAGACATTGTATTTGCTGCTACTGTAAGACCACAGTTGCTAAAGCCCTGCTTGGCAGAATGCCAAGCCGATTCTATATAACTTTTTAGGGAGAACAGCCTCTTCAGCCGAAGGGATCGTGTTCCATATTGATTTTTTTCTTTTTCTTTTTCTTTTCCTGAGTAGAATGAATAAAATTTCAATTTCTTCTGAATGAAATGTTATTTTAAATTAAATGGTCGTGTATCTTCCATTAGTTCACGGATTTCACCTTTCAGAAGAAAAAATATGAATTTGCTATATTTTTGTGAATTTCTCTGAAACCATGTTTGTTTTATTTTTTTACAATTAAATTTATGGCTAAACCGCAGATTTAACGACTGCTTGGTTTCTTTCTTGACTGCTATGCAATGAATTCGTCAATTCTAGCAATCTAAATATTCAGGACACAAATATATCATATACTCACAGAGGCATTTACTTGGCACCGAAATGGCGTTATTTTGCCTGATATGGTAACCCGGCTATTTTTGTTTATTTATTCATAAATTGTTTATTTGCTTTCATTTTCTTTTTTCAAATAATGTAAAATATTTTTTGTTCTATACTTTTCTGTTTTAAACATTTAATATATTTTAACATTTTTTTATTTATTGTTATTTTTTTTTTTAATAATTGAAAAATGTTTGTATTACTCATATTCGAAAACGAGGATTTCGCCAAATTGACGTTGGAAAAATTCATTCTAACCTTTTGCGTATATATATATGTGCCGTTTTCATACCCAATGCATGCAAAAAATTTAAATAGACTAGTAAATTTGCAGATCAGGAGCCTCAACGTCAGCTCTACTAATAACTGCTTTTTTAGCACATTTTGCGTATAATTTAACTTTATACAAACAGCAATCGACAGTTTTCAAATTATATAAATTTATAAATGAATAAACAAGTCAAAAATTGCGCGTCATACCTATCAAATGAGGTTCGTTCTTACTATAACGAAGTTTAAAATATATTCGGATCTAGGTGTAAGAGTTGGTGTACTCCTATACAAAAATGTATGGATACAAAATTTATAACGATTTTATGTATTAAATTCAGTTATACAGATATGATATCAGTTATACGGATAATATTACTAATTCTTAACTGGGGCGTAATCACCATAGCAACCTAGAATCAATATCTATCATGGGATATGATTGAATTATTTTAATAAGATAGGATTTGATAGATTGAAGAAAACTTTTTTTAATTTGTGACTGGATTTTCATAAAATTTGAAACGATGCAGCAAAATTTTGCAACGATTTTACGTATTTAATTTCAAATCATTCATATTGGTAGTTTTTGCGCTATTATATGTGAATAGACCGACAAACAGATGGATGGATCAGATAAGGACTATAGGTGCTACAAAGTTGAAAAATTATTATATTTTACCATGAACGATAAAGTAATAAAATTGTTTTAAGTGTCTCAGCAAATTACACTGTTAAAAATAAATCTGTGAATTCCAGGTGAAACTACCGGCAGCAAAGTAGCCGATTGTTACCGTTCCGTAAGTAGATTGTCCGTTGTGGGATATACAAGAAAGGAAAACTCTGTTTGAAGAAGCGGTAACTTTCTGTTACAAAGTCTGATTTTTAATGATAATAATTTAATATAATTTTTAAAATTATATAAATCGATTAATCGTCAAAGAATTCGAAATTACCGAGGGATTTTAAGCTACTACGTTATCTTACGTATTATTATTATTGCACAGTTTAGTTCACGCCGTCCTCAGGATCGAACTCGGGACCTTTTGATGGCGGAATAAATCCTTACTAACCGAGCCAAAGCTCCTGATCCCGGGTTGTACAGAATATGTCTTTTATGAGTTAAAGGGAAAATCTGTTGTGCTTTTCAAAGATTTCCTTTCAAATACATTCTTTATAATATTTGTAAACAGTTTATTTTATTTAATTTTAGACTGATGCATAATGCTTATTATTTTTTAAAATCAATTTTTATTTTTGAATAGTTTAAATTTAAAAAATCACTGTTTAAAACCACTGTTTTTTTTTGTTTTTTTTTTGAATGAATAAATGAATGAAAAAAACTTTTTATTAACAACTTTTTTTTAGAAAAAAAATGTTATAGACAATTTTTTGAAATTGTCGTACACTATTTATTTATTTATTTATTGGCTAATTAATTAAAAGATTTTTAATAAGAAATAAGAGAAAAATAAACAGAAAAAATGTAATTTAAAAGGGACTTTTTATGTTTTCATTATTTCTTGCCACCAGTGGGATACGAACCCACAATCTGCGCTCGTAGGCAATTGGCGGTATGGTGCCTTGACCGCTCGGCCACGGAACCCCTTACGCAACGGAGTGTCTCCGTTTTTTGTTTTTATTTCCACCCATTTCGTTATTTTCAGGAAATATGGTGGGATTTGCTAATTTGTAACGGTGTATTTTTCTCGTCCGATTATCTACACTAGGGATATAGGGCCAGGGGGAGTGCCCTTTGTGGGGGTCTTTCTAAGGGAACCTAACCCGTATTTACGCAAGGTTCGAAGAAAACCACGAAAACTCCGAACGATTAGGCCGACGGCCGCGATTGGGTTCGAACCCAGCACCTGCCGTGTACCAGTTGAAAGGTCAGAGCCTCTCGACCACTGTTGGGGCCTAATTTGAAACGGACAATGCCCTTTTGTTGTGAAAGGGGACTTTTTCTGTTAAATTCAGGAAAAAAATATTCGTGAATTTCAGAATTTTTTTAACAGTGTAACTACAAGCTTTACGCACTTTATTTTCAATAACGTACAGGGCATAGTAAATCTCAATAAAAAATATCAATTACAGATCAATGCAATGATATTAAAGCAAGTTTGGAAAGACTGACACACAACCAAATGGACAGACAAACATAATTCTCAAACTAATTTTAACTTCTTGTAATGCTTTAAAAACGCAGACAGATTTAAATTTCACTTTCAACAAATTACAAATAGAATCATACTTGAATACTCTTATACAACCCTGTATTTTACCCATTTTTTGTTTACACGATACTAATTGGCTGTTATTTAATTAAACTTATATACACTTAAACCTACTAAGATCATTGTTCCAGAGATTATCAGCCATAGAAGGCCTTGTATCTAATTCTTTGCGTGGCCTTGTGTATTATGTTATCTACATTATACAAAAAAATTTTAGTGTAGTTCAACACGAAAATGCATAATTAAAAGAAAAAAGTTATTTCCGTTTATACTCAATATCCCTTAGAAATTCTTTATATGTAACATTTATACATAAAATGTTACATGCAAAATTTTAGTTAAATGCTCATATCAAAACAAAAATGAACTACCAGCAGTCATCGATTATATACACTACTTCATCGCATTATCGCATCTGAAATCTTTTGAGTGTTTCTGTAAATACTATGTGTTTTCTGTTATATAGAAAGTAATTTGTAGTTGCCCTCATCAACATATAGCAATTTAATAAAATGTTAAATAATTCAATATAATTAAAATACTCCTCACACAATGTTTCCTCGTATACCATTATGCAATTAAATACTTTTGTGTGGTCCTGTAATTTAAGTACAAATATCCTTTGCACTGCACATTCTACAGAATATTTATTTTAATGTACTTCATAGAACATTTCAATTTTAAAATGTAAGAAAAGTGTAACATGTTAAAAATGCATTTGAAGGTATTATTCCCATCGGCGTTATCTAAAGAATATTTTTGACTGTCCTTATAATTAAACTCTATGACCCATGTAATTGAAATTTCCGAAAATTTGCAATGGGACGACAAAATTCTGCAACAATTATATGTTTTAAATTTGAAACCATTTGGTTGTGTTATATTTCCATAGTTATGTGCGGACAGACAGATAGGCGAATAGACAGACATACGAACAGACCAGACACGACTATAAGTGCGACGTAATTATATAGTTACGAACGCATTTAAAAATAAGTATAGGTTTTCAAAAATTTGATGCATTAAATTGATGCATCATGATGAATTTTATGCATTGATATTTTAAAATTTTATGAACTGCATATTATTATAATTTTTTAGACAATAAAGCACATTTCTACAATGGGACTCTGCCTCCCTGAACCCCCCGTTGACTCATTAAATTTACATTCGTAAATTTGTATTGAATGTGTGGCAGTATAGATTTTTTTTTTTACCTATTAACCATAAAACCTGTATTTGATATATAAGTAGTTTATAGAAAAGGAGATATAAAAAAAAAATGTAAATGAGTTATCTAACTTAAAATTCTACTGTTTTTTCAATATTTGCTTGTGAAAACTTTCACTTTTATCACGTTTCTATAATATTTAAAATCTAAGATTTTATCTAAATACTAGTAGGCTAAGCCCGCTGCGCTGGTCTATTTTACAAAATAAAACAAACAAAATGTTGAATTTGGTTGTGTTTTTTAAAGAAGCTTCACCTCGAACGCTCTTTCACATTTGTGAAAATGATACAAACGCCATTGTATTTAAAGATAGAATACCAACGATTATAAATGCAGAAATAATGTATGAAAAGGTAGCAAACAGCTGTTTCAAATCTACTATCGAGATTCTTAATCAGTGCAAAACTCAGCGAGGTAGAAAAAACAAAACTGAGCCAAAAATAAAAACAACAACTATAGAATCAAGGCCCGTTGACGCCAAGTATATTAAAATAATAATAAAATATTATGTTGTTGTATCAGCTTATGCATTCCACAAAATTCTGGCTTTTAAGAAAGAAATATTTCAGTTGATCATTTATTGTAGAGTTTGATAGATAAATGAGGCAATTATGAAAAGAGCAATTTAAATATTATCTATTCACCATACTTTTAAATGAGTGAGCATTATAATCACAGAGATTGACCATTGAGTTTAAACAATTTCCAAGTGATTCATTTTCATTTGATAGTTTTTGAATGCTAAAATTCTCAGCTTGACGATATGGGTATCTGTGGAAACCTTAATACATCCTCACTCAATATTATATTTCAAAATGTACATCTGCTCTTGACAAATCTATTACAGTTTTCCGTCTTTGGAATCCAACAAAATAAATAAAGTTAAATAAATAATGTTTTCCTTAGAAAATTAAGATGAATGTTTTTTAAACGTGTTAAATTAATTTTTTGGCATAGATGTCATATACGCATCATGTTGGCGCGATTGAAACAAAATGACCATTTTATGCCTCATATGGTAACTAAGCTTTGTTTTTAATTTATTAATAAACTATTTATTTACTTTCATTTGCATTTTAAAATGATACTAGTTGTTATGCTCTATATTTATTAATTAAACATTTATTTATTTATTATTATTATTTCATATTATAGAAAATAATTAAAAAATAGAAAAGTAACAGTCATTTCAAAACAAAGTTTTCGCAAAAGTGGCGTCAGAAATATATCGCGCCAACATGGTGCATATATAACATTCGTGTCTCTTTCTTACAACATGGGTGTGTGCATTTGAACAGAAATTTTGTTATTTAACTCTATTTTTATAATATTAAATGGTGTTTATACAATTTACGGTATTACTTGATTATTCTGTCGAGAAAAAAAAAAAAAAAAAACATTATAGGAATAATTGTCAAAAATTGATGATTGTAAGTGTCACCTGACATTGATATTACACGTGATACACGTATTTTTTAAGTCATAAGTGATTTTTAATCTGTAATTTTTTTATGTTTTACTGTTCTTTCGTTATGTAAAATGAATTTATGTAAATTTCTATAATTTCGCGAATAGTTTGGCGATTTGTAATGTTTGGAGAAACTGCCCGACTTGTTAATCAAGTAGCACTCAATTTACATTTGAAAATATATTTCACAAAAAACTTTGGCACAAACGTTACATATCTCCCGGGTTTGGCACGATTTCCTTCCACCACCAACGCGGCAAAATCCTTGTTTTAGAATAGCGAAGAAATGCACATTTTTTTTAATTATTTTCCATTATTTTAAAACCAAAATATCAATAAATTAAAAAAAGTAACTATAGCACAAAACAATTTATAGAATTTCTAAAAAGAAATCGAAAGTAAATGAACAATTTATTAATACAGAAACAACTACAGCTGAGATACCATATAAGGCAAAATAGCACCGTTTTGGCGCCAGTCAGATACCTCGGTGCGTATATAACTTCAGTGCCAAACCTTCTATATTTTGAAAAAACAATAATCGTTATTTATACGGCATGTTTAAATACTGTAGTATAGTGAAAAAAAAGGTATAGATATCATATACTCACCACACTGGCGCGTTTTTTTTTTCTGATGCCGATTCGGCGAAAACATTGTTTTAAAATACCAGTTACATGTATAGTTTTCAATTATTTTCATTGTTTTAAAAAGAAAATAACAGTAAATAAATACAAAAAGGTTTAGTTAATAATTATAAAAGAAAACTATTTATATCCTTTGAAAAAAGAAAATAAAAGTAAATAAATAGCTTATTAATACATAAACCGCCGGGTTACCAAGTGAGGCATAAAATCACCATTTTATTGCAGTCGCTCAAATGTGGTGCATACATAACAAATGTGCCTAGATCAAAATAGTTTATATAATTGAAAAAAAAGGAAAATGTAAATAAACAATTAATAAAAAGACAACAACATCCGGGTTACTATATCAAGCAAAATAATGACACTTTGGCGTCAGTTAAATACTCAGGTTATATATAACATTGGCATCAGAAACAAATTGCGCCATTGTGGGACGTATGTGACATAAGTGCCAAAAAAATTTAAAAGTTGTAATTAAATTATTTTACAATATCTATGTATGTGGAAAGACATTTACCCTAAAATTTTTGTGGTATTAATTGCTATATATGTATTTAAATTAAATCCTTCTATAGTAAAAAAAAAAACTAGCCTTAAAAGGAATGACTCCTGGAATGATGCTGATGTGGAAGATTTCCGGAACTAACGAATCCGGGTTGTCCACTCCTTCCATGAGTCGAATAGACCAATCAGGAAAGGGCTCCGTCTATGCATCGCCGTATGGGTTACCATAAAGAGAGGAAAGGTTACCATCGCCAACAATCGCCAAGTTTGTCGCCAACTTGGCGATATATCGGCAAATTTGGCGACCAAAATTAGTTGTCAAAAGTGACGCAAACTTGGCGATAACTGTAATATTTCGCCAAATTATTAATTTCTTTACAAAACCAGTCGTTTGATACATCATTTGAGAGGTTTGCAACTGCTTATTCATATAATGGATGTCTTGTGTGTTATCCCCCATTCTGCTCCCCAGGGGGGACACAGTTTTAATTTCTTTACAACACCAGTCGTGTTACACAAGATTTGAAAGGTCTGCAACTGCTTATTCATATTATGGATGTCTTATGTGTCACCCCCACACTCTGCTCTCCCCAGGGGGGGTCACATTTTTAATTTCTTTACAACACCAGTTGTGTGACACATCATTTGAAAGGTCTGCAATTGCTTATTCATATTATGGATGTGTTGTGTGTCATCCCCCACTCTGCCCTCAGAGGGGACGCATTTTGTAATTTCTTTACAACACCGATTGTGTGACACTTCCTTTGAAAGGTCTGCAACTGTTTATTCATTTTATGGATGTCTTGTGTGTCACCCCCACTCTGCCCCCCAGGGGGGCACATTTTTAATTTCTTTACAACACCAGTCGTCTGACATATCATTTGAGAGGTCTGCAGCTGCTTATTCATATTATGGATGTCTTTTGTGTCGCCTCCCACTCTGCCCCCCAGGGGGGCACATTTTTAATTTCTTTACAACACCAGTCGTGTGACACATCATTTAAAAGGTCTGCAACTGCTTATTCATACCATGGGGTATTGGCGAGCGCAACAAGCAGGGGTAGCCAATAATTTGGAATCGCGAAGCGATTACGCGGGGGGTTGGCGAGCATAGCGAGCAGGGGGGCGGGGCCCTCCTAGTGTTAAAAAAAAACAAGAAATTCTCTCACACATAAAAAAAAGAGAAAGAGAGAACATAGTTCTTGTGAATGTAGCCTCCATGAACTTGTAAAAATTCCGTTCTTTTGTTGGCAACAAAAAGGCAGACGATAATGTTGTTATTAAAAGAATAAAAATGTTGTTTGTTGTGGATATGCTGAAGGCGTTCTATTTATTATCATAGAAGGCGGCAGCCTTCAAGTGACGCAGCTTTAAACCTACCATCATCAAAACCTACCATCGTCATAAGGGTAGATGCGGAACTTCATATATACAGCTAACTCAACATCAAAGGAAATCGGAAAAGCCGCCTTCTAATAACTCAGCAAATATTGGTCAGAATGGTCCAATTTTTTTAATATAGTCTTATATTCCCAGTCTAATCCTATCCTATAATTTTTACATTTCTATGTGCCGTATATTTTTAGATCTCGATAACCATTTTTAAACTGAAATCGATGGTGTTTGTTCCTGATAATGAGATCTAGAAAACGGGCTGGGAGATTTTATTAAAACTTATATATAATATGAATCTCTTTAAGATAGAGGGAATAAGACTTGTCTTGTTTCTAGGAAAACTCTTGTTTGTTATATATTGGTCTTGGAAAATTGGACTATATTAGCTCGCGGATTACATGTTATTCTATGGGTTAGCAGACGAAGACACTGCGAAAAGGCAAATGTACTTATGGTCACAGTTAAAACACCCGCATCGAAGCAATAACTGTTTTTTAAACTACAAAAACATCTTATCATGTTCTTTAAAACATTTAATAAATATATACTAAATCAAATTTCTATTTATTTTGCCTTTATTTTTCGTAAGAAGAAAATATTACGTTTCTTACATTGGATATTTTTGCATTTTGTAGAAAAAATATTTTGAATCCTTTTTTAAAATTGGAAAATATTTTTTAATTATACATATTCAATATACTTTCGACTTATGATTTTTTTTTAACTTTTCAAACAAAAATTATTTTAAATTATTTGTTGTTGGAAAGTCATGTATTCATACGCGTAGGGGCGCTACTTGTCTAGTTTTGTTTTGAATCCGAACGCGGCAAGTTATGGATATTGGTGTTAGCAATTCAGGTAGGATTTATTTATGTACAATTGAATTTGATAAAGAAAATGCACAAATTGAAAAACATCGAACAGACATGATAGAATCATTAAGTAATTTTCATGGTTTTAATAATCCACATGGCTGTTTCTTGTTATGCCAATTCAATCTTGCAATGTCTTAATATACAATGAATAAAGTTAACCCGAGAATCTTGCAATGGATTTTTAATATAGAATGTATTAAAACTTATGGATTAGACTGAGGAGGCAGGGTATATTTAAAATTTTACGAGAATGCCAGGTAAAAATCCTGCAAAAAATATTTAGAGATTATTTATTTTTAAATTTTTTTTGCTGCTTGAGCAAAGAATAGGTTTGCACCCAATCAACTGAAACTTACTGATTTGCTTAAAGTATTGTTTTTAAATACAGGGTGCAAAATACGTGAATTTTCTTAAATCCCCAGTTTATTTCATTAAAAAAATTATCATTTCATGAAAATGTATTGCATATCTTTATCTTTGAGTTTAAATGTTAAAACACTTTTCAATGTTCATATTTTAGTATATTTTGCAGATAATGCATTTTGTGGATTTCACAGAGTTGACTGTATTAAACTCTATTATAAGCATTCATTATGATTTCTTCTCCATTATTACAGAAAATTACTCTTTTTAAAAATGTAAACAAAAGATGAGCACATTATATTTTGCACAATGTCTGGTCCCAAGTTACACACACTTGAGGGACTTTACAATTTCTATATATTGCTTGTTTTAAACTTAAGTGAAATGTTGGATAAAACATTTTCAGTTACATAACTTATTTCTATTATGAAATATTTTAGTAATCGGTACTACTCTGTTATCCCGTCGACCAATTTCGCCAAATTATACAATCACCAAACTAATAGCCAAATTATACATGACATATTTTTTATTTCAAATAACGAAAAAACAAATAATTAGTAAAATATTAATAAAAAGTCGAAATAAAAATCACTTAATGACATTTTAAACACACAAATCGTATTTAATGGCATTGAATGTGACATTCACGATCATCCATTATTGGCATTTAATCTTATAGTTTGGCGATAATTTTTTGGTCGATGGGATAACCTAGTAGTACCTAGTAACCTATAGAGTTAACAAGTAAAATTTATACAACATTTCATTAACTCGATTCCTCTTAATTAAGTAAATATGAATAAGCGGCGGCAAAAATCCATTGCAAGATTCTCCAGTTAACCTTATTGCAGACTTTATTCATTGTATATTAAGACATTGAAAGACTGAATTCGCATAACAAGAAACGGCCATGTGGATTATTAAAATCATGAAAATAACTTAATGATTCTATCATGTCTGTTCAATGTTTTTCACTTTTTGCATTTTCTTTATCAATTCTATTCTAAATAAATAAATTCTACCTGAATGAAAAATGCTAAACCAATTTCCATAACTTGCCGCGTTCTGATTGAAAACAAAACTAGACAAGTGGCGCCTTGTTAATATAGAATATAATATAGAATGCATGAAAACTTATGGATTAAAGAGGGGAGATAGGGTATATTCAAAATTTTACGAGAATGCCAGGTAAAAATCCTGTACTGTACTTTTTTTTGGTTTGTTTTCAATAATTTTTTTTCTCATTACTCCTTGCACCAACATAAAATTGTCTTGTTCAAGAATATTTACTGAAGGAGATATGTATCAGTTTTGTTTAATAAAAAAAAAGAGATAAAATTATTTATTTTTAAAATTTTTTTGCTGCTTGAGAAAAGAATAGGTGTGCATTAATCATACCCAATCAACTGAAACATACTGACTTGCTTAAAGTAATGTTATTAAAAAATACAGGGTGTAAAATACATGAATTTTCTTAAATCTCCAGTTTATTTCATTAAAAAATTTGTCATTTCATGAAAATAAAAAGTATTGCATATCTTTATCTTTGAGTTTAAATGTTAAAACACTTTTCAATGTTTATATTCTAGCATATTTTGCAGATAATGCATTTTGTGGATTTCACAGAGTTGACTGTATTATACTCTATTATAAGCATTCATTATGATTTCTTCTCCATTATTACAATCAAATTACTCTTTTTAAAAATGTAAACAAAAGATGAGCACATTATATTTTGCACAATGTCTGGTCCCAAGTTACACACACTTGAGGGACTTTACAATTTCTATATATTGCTTGTTTTAAACTTAAGTGAAATGTTGGATAAAACATTTTCAGTTACATAAATTATTTCTATTATGAAATATTTTAGTAATCGGTACTACTCTGTTATCTTGTCGACCAATTTCGCCAAATTATACAATCACCAATTTAATAGCCAAATTATACATGACATATTTTTTATTTCAAATAACGAAAAAACAATTAGTAAAATATTAATAAAAAGTCGAAATAAAAATCACTTAATGACATTTTAAATACACAAATCGTATTTAATGTCATTGAATGTGACACTCGCGATCATCCATAATTGGCATTTAATCTTATTGTTAGGCGATAATTTTTTGATCGACGGAATAACCTAATAGTACCTAGTAATCTATAGAGTTTTCAATTAATATTTATACAACATTTCATTAACTTGATTCCTCTTAATTAAGTAAATTTGAATAATGTCACACTACTTAATTTCATAAATTTTTGTGACGCTTTGTGAGTTGTTTATTTTATTTTAAGTAATTAATAAGTCAGAGGTGGATCTTGATTGTTGAATATTATTTTACATGATTTATGTTAAAAAAAAATTTCATATCGTCAATTTCAAGATATATCATACAATGTTACTATAATTTATAAAATTACTCCTTGCACCAACATAAAATTTTGTTGCAACATAAAATTTAAGCGCAGCCAAGGGGGTGATTTTGGGGTTAAAACCCCTCCCAGAGCTAAGAAAGATCACTATAATTGTCACTTATATGAATCAAAACCAAACTTAATATTTAAATGTTTTGGCACATTTTAGAATCCGCCGCTTTTTTTAATCAGATTTCATTTAATAAAGCAATTCAATTATCTGGCGAAAATTCTACTTAAAATTGTGAAAGTGCATATTACATGGATTAGTTAAGTAAAAATTCGTTATTTGAAATAAATCATTTTTCTGAGACGCATTATGCTAAAAAAATGATAATTTCTTGTCACACCGATGCTCTTTGAGTTTAAGGAGGCTCAGGGGTTGAAAACTTTTCAAAAAATCGATTTTTTTATGATCTAGTTTGATTATTCAATTAATTCTTAACTCAATGCAAAAAACCGCATAAAAATATTTGCATTTTTAATGGAGTTATAAGCTTTTATGTATTAACACATTCATAGTCGCACCCATAGAATTTTAACTTTAAGTCGCGTTTTCTCAAAACTTTATTTTTGACGACTAACACCAAGATTTTAAAAAAAAAACTGTTTGATGGAATGGCTTTTTTTTTTTTTTTTTTTTTTTTTTTTTTTTTTTTTTTTTTTTTGCTTGCATATAACATCATTATCTATTGAATGAATTAAGAATATAACTATCACATTAAAAAACTCTCAAATTTGAAAATTTAAAAAACTTCTAAAATAGGGATGCACAACCTGTGGCCCGCCAGTTTCGTCAATTCGTCTTCGACAAAAAGCTCAAAAAATGCAAAATATGTCTACGAATCGCATAAATATAGCAAATTATATCCATAAATCATGTAAAATGTAAATTACATTCATTAATCGCATAAAAAACACGAATTATGTCCGTGAATCGCTCAAAAAAAGCGAATTGCATAAAAAATGCGAATTACGTCCACAAATCGCTCAAAATGTGAATTACTTCCATGAATTGTGTAAAAAAGTTAGAATTACGTTCATAAATTGCATGAAAAATGCAAATTATGTCTATGAATCGTGTAGTAAAACGAGAATTATGTTCATAAATCGCTCAAAAAACACGAATTTTGGCAGCAGAAAGCTGAAATGCAAATTACGTTCATAAATCACTCAAAAAATGCGAATCACTTCCATGAATCGTGCAAAAAAACACTAATAACATTCATAAATTACAAAAAATGCAAATTACATCCAACAATTGCTAAAAAAAGCGAATTACATTCATAAATCCTATAAAAACACAAATAGCGCCAATAAATCCATCAAAAAACACAATTTTTGTCGACAGAAAGCTAAAAAAATGCGAATTATGTCTACAAATTGCATAAATATAGCATATTACATCCATAAATCATGTAAAATGTAAATTACATTCATTAATCGCATAAAAATCGCGAATTATGTCCATGAATCGCATAAAAAATGCGAATTGGGTCCACAAATCGCTCAAAACGTGAATTACGTCCATGAATTGTTTAAAAAAGTGAGAATTACGTTCAGAAATTGTATGAAAAACACAAATTATGTCTATGAATCGTGTAGTAAAACGAGAATTATGTTCTAAATCGCTCAAAAAACACGAATTTTGGCAGCAGAAAGCTGAAACGCAAATTACGTCTATAAATAGCATAAAAATAGCGAATAGTGTTTTGCATTCATGAATTGCATAAAAAATGTGAATTACGTTCATGAATCGCTCAAAAAACGCAAATTACGTCCATGAAATGCATAAAAACGTGAATTACGTTCATAAATAACTCAAAAAATGCGAATTACTTCCATGAATTGTGCAAAAAAACACGAATAACGTTCATAAATTGCAAAAAATGCAAATTTCTTCCAAGAATTGGTAAAAAAAGCGAATTACATTCATAAATCCTATAAAAACACAAGTAACGTCAATAAACCGATCAAAAAATGCAAATTTCGTTGATAGAAAGCTCAAAAAATGCAAATTTTATCTATGAATCGCATAAATATGGCAAATTACGTCCATAAATCATGTAAAATGTAAATTACATTCATTAATCGCATAAAAATTACGAATTATGTCCATGAATTGCTCAAAAAAGCGAATTGCATAAAAAACGTGAGTTGGGTCCACAAATCGCTCAAAACGTGAATTACGTCCATGAATTGTTTAAAAAAGTTAGAATTACGTTCAGAAATTGTATGAAAAACACAAATTATGTCTATTAATCGTGTAGTAAAACGGGAATTATGTTCATAAATCGCTCAAAAAACACGAATTTTGGCAGCAGAAAGCTGAAACGCAAATTACGTTCATAAATCACTCAAAAAATGCGAATCACTTCCATGAATCGTGCAAAAAAACGTACAAGAATTGGTTAAAAAAGCAAATTACATTCATAAATCCTATAAAAACACAAATAACGTCAATAAATCGATCCAAAAACGCAAATTTCGTCGACAGAAAGATCAAAAAATGCGAATTATGTCTACAAATCGCATAAATATAGCAAATTACATCCATAAATCATGTAAAATGTAAATTACAATCATTAATCGCATAAAAATCGCAAATTATGTCCATGAATCGCATAAAAAATGCGAATTGGGTCCACAAATCGCTCAAAACGTGAATTACGTCCATGAATTGTTTAAAAAAGTGAGAATTACGTTCAGAAATTTTATGAAAAACACAAATTATGTCTATGAATCGTGTAGTAAAACGAGAATTATGTTCTAAATCGCTCAAAAAACACGAATTTTGGCAGCAGAAAGCTGAAACGCAAATTACGTCTATAAATCGCATAAAAATAACGAATAGTGTTTTGCATTCATAATTTGCATAAAAAACGCGAATTACATTCATGATTCGCTCATAAAACGCAAATTACGTCCATGAATTGCATAAAAACGTGAATTACGTGTATAAATCACTCAAAAAATGCGAATTACTTCCATGAATTGTGCAAAAAAACACGAATAACGTTCATAAATTGCAAAAAATGCAAATTACTTCCAAGAATTGGTAAAAAAAGCGAATTACATTCATAAATCCTATAAAAACACAAGTAACGTCAATAAACCGATCAAAAAACGCAAATTTCGTCGTTTTAAAGCTCAAAAAATGCAAATTATATCTATGAATCGCATAAATATAGCAAATTACGTCCATAAATCATGCAAAATGTAAATTACATTCATTAATCGCATAAAAATCGCGAATTATGTCGATGAATTGCTCAAAAAAGCGAATTGCATAAAAAACGTGAGTTGGGTCCACAAATCGCTCAAAACGTGAATTACGTCCATGAATTGTTTAAAAAAGTGAGAATTACGTTCAGAAATTGTATGAAAAACATAAATTATGTCTATGAATCGTGTAGTAAAACGGGAATTATGTTCATAAATCGCTCAAAAAATGCGAATCACTTCCATGAATCGTGCAAAAAAAGTACAAGAATTGGTTAAAAAAGCAAATTACATTCATAAATCCTATAAAAACACAAATAACGTCAATAAATAGATCAAAAAACGCAAATTTCGTCGACAGAAAGCTCAAAAAATGCGAATTATGTCTACAAATCGCATAAATATAGCAAATTACATCCATAAATCATGTAAAATGTAAATTACAATCATTAATCGCATAAAAATCGCAAATTATGTCCATGAATCGCATAAAAAATGCGAATTTGGTCCACAAATCGCTCAAAACGTGAATTATGTCTATGAATTGTGTAAAAAAGTGAGAATTACGTTCATAAATTGTATAAATAATGCAAATTACGTCTATGAATTGTGTAGTAAAATGGGAATTATGTTCATAAATCACTCAAAAAATACGAATTTTGGCAGCAGAAAGCTAAAATGCAAATTACGTCTATAAATCTCATAAAAATAGGGAATAGCGTTTTGAATTCATAATTTGCATAAAAAACGCGAATTACATTCATGAATCGCTCAAAAAATGCAAATTACGTCCATGAATTGCATAAAAATGTGAATTACGTTCATAAATCACTCAAAAAATGCGAATCACTTCCATGAATCGTGCAAAAAAACACGAATAACATTCATAAATTGCAAAAAATACGAATTACGTCCAAGAGTTGTGTAAAAAAAGCGAATTACATTCATAAATCCTATAAAAACACAAATAACGTCAATAAATCGATCAAAAAACACAAATTTCGTCGACAGAAAGCTAAAAAACACAAATTATGTCTATGAATTGCATAAAAATAGCAAATTACGTCCATAAATCATGTAAAATGTAAATTACATTCATTAATCGCATAAAAATTGCAAATGATGACCATGAATTGCACAAAAAATGCGAATTACACCCACCATTAAATTAATTTGCAGAAAGTTTTTGGTTTTATACAAGTTTGCCAACAAGAACCTACAAGTTATCCTGAAACCCATTCTAAACCAACAAAAATTTAATGGAAAGATAAATTTGTCCAAGAAAGACAAAATAATTTCCATTGAAATACATTGACCAGAATCGAAAAATTCCTATTGAAATCTATCCTATAAAATCCAAAACCAGAAAGAAAAAAATCCCTCCAAGAGTAACTCAATCTATCTGCTGCAAAATAAAATACATTGAAATGCAACTGAACAAGAACCTGAAAATTACATTTGAAGTCAAACCGAAACCAGATTCAACTCCCCCCCCCCCCAAAAAAAAAAATTATCCAACCATATCTCGATTCGGGAAAGAAAAATTAATTTCCAGAGATATGCGTGATCAGAAATCTGGAAATTCTAATTAGTCTATTTTAAACCTAATCTGAATCTGAAAAAAGAAATTCCATATAACCGGAACCCAGTATCTATACAGTACAAAATATTTTCCATTAAAGCACAACCTGACCGGAACTTGAAAATTCCATTTGAATTGAACCTGACTGAAACCTGAAAAAAATTTCTATCGAACCTTAACTTTTGCCGATACACACTTACAAGAGTCTGAAAGTTAACATGAAACCTAATCCAAACCCGAAAAGGAAAAAACAATGGAAACACAAGTCTCTCCAAGAAAGACCAAATAATTTCTGTCCACATACACTGACAAGAATTTCAATTGAAATCTATCCTAAATCCATTTCAAACACTACCCCCTCCCACCCAAAAAAAAAAAAAAAAAAAAAAAAAAAAAAATTCAATTGTAACCCAATCTATCTGCGACAAAATAATATACTTGAAATGCAATTCAACAAGAAACTGAAAATTCTATTTGAAGTCAATCCGAAACCAGATTCAATCCCCCCCCCCAAAAAAAAATCAAATCAAATCATGATTTTAGAAAAAAAAAAAAAAAAAAAAGAACAATTTATGTCGATATGTACTGACCAGATCATGGAAATTCCAATAGAAGTCTATCTCAAACCCGATCCGAACTCTTAACCTGAAACCCAATCCAATCGCCCCCCCCTTCCCAAAAAAAGTAAAATAAAAAAATTAGGAAATATAAATCTGTTCAAGAAAGACAAAATAATTTCCGTCCCCATCCACTGACCAGAATTGAAACTAACTAGTACTAGAACTAGTCAAGAACTAGTACTTGAAATGCAACTCGACAAGAACCTGAAAATTCCAATTCAAGTCAAACTGAATCGAGATTCAAACCCGAAAAAAAAAAAACAATTATCCAACCATATCAAGATTTTTAGAAAAAGAAATTATGTAAATACGTACAGACTAGATCATGGAAATTTTAATAAAATCTTAAACCCGATACAAACTCCCCCCCCCTCCCACCAAAAAAAAACATAGGAATTGTAATCCAGTATCTGTACATGACAGAATATTTTTTTCATGTAAACGCAACCTGGCCAGAACCTAAAAATTCTATTTGAATTGAACCCAAATCGAAACAAAAAAAAAAAAAAAAAAAAAAAATATCTCATCACACTGTAACCTGATCCGAAATTGAAAAAATAATTTCTGCCAATAAGCACCGACAAAAACCTATAAGTTTACCTGAAACTCAATCTAAACCAAAAAAAAAAAAAATTAAATTAATGGAAACATAAATTTGTCCAAGAAAGACAAAATAATTTCCTTTGACATACATTGACCAGAACCGGAAATTTCCAATTGAAGTCTATCCTAAACACAATCCAAACACACACACACACACACACACACACACAAAAAAAAAAAAAAAAAAAAAAAAAAAAAAAAAAAAAAAAAAAACCCTCCAGTAGTCAATCTATTTGCGACAAAATATTATAGATTGAAATGTAACTCAACAAGAACTTAAAAATTTCATTTCAAGTTGACCCATTACCAGACTTGAACCTTAAAAAAAAATCTATCCAACCATATCCTGAAACAAGAAAGAAAATGTAATTTTCATTGATATGGACAGACTAGAAGCTGTAAATTCCAATTGAAGTCTATTTTAAATCCAATCCCTGCACAGAACAAAATATTTTCTGCGGAAATGCAATCTGACCAGAACTTGAAAATTATATTTGAATTGAACTCACTCCAACAACCCCCCCCCCCAAAAAAAAAAAAAAAAAAAAATTCTATGGAATCTTAACTTGGTCCGAAGAAGGAAAAATAATTTCTGCTGATACACATTGACAAGAACCCAATTTGAACTGAAATAAAAATCAGTGTAAACATTAATCTGTTTAAGAAAGACGAATTAATTTCTGTCAACATGCACTACCCAGAACCTGAAAATTCCTATTGAAATCTATCCTTAACCCAATTGAAAAAACCACAAGAAAAAAAAACCTAATTAGAACCCTTTTACCTGTGACAAAATAATATATTTTGAAATGCCACCTGAAAATTCCAATTGAATCTGGTTTAAATTTTTCGGGATTAGGATAGATTTCAATTGGAATTTGTATTTATAGCTGTTTAGTAAATAAAATGTGGTTCTTAATGGATAAATGTTATTTTACATGATTTATGAGAAAAAAAATAAAAAATTTTCAAGTCGTCAAAATATTGCATACAATGTTGAAAATCTAGAAAAAACTTTTGATGTATTGCACTGCAAGAAACCCTAAGCAAATACGGAATATTTTTTAATAGCTGTCTGCTTTTTTCACAAAATTATGTTAAAAAAAAATCTAAAAACATGAAATGTTTAAATTTATGTACTTTGCATGTTTTATGCTTAGTGACTGAAATGTTCAATAAAAATATATTAGTTTTATTTTGTAAGTTAAGTCGTCCAAGAATGGAAAGTTTCATATGAAATGAAAATATTTAATAAATATCAGAGTCCTGATTTTCTTTCTTTGTCAGTTAAACATTTTCCTAATTGAAGTATGAAACTTATAGGGTGGACCGGGGTAATTCCTGATCAAAAAACACTAACATCTAAATATCTTTTTAATGTTTACAATAGATGTGACCAAATTTTGCATGGTTAATGATTCACCATGTTTCTATTCAATAAAATATAGGCTTTGATTAAAATATTATTTAAAGTTTGCTTAATTAAAAATTTTTGATTCTCGGTAACTACCCTGGGAACATTGTAATTATCAATTACACCGGGGCAATTACCAATCAGGACATTCTTTTGTACAAATGACAGGTACATTGATTAATTTAGAATATATATTGTGAATTTTAATATAAGCCTGATTTAATTAAATGCCTTCATCCATCTGCAATAATTTTATCAATGTGTAAAGAAAAAAAGAAAGAAAAAACAAGAACGAAAAGTTACGTGTGCAGCATAGAATATGATGCAACTTCCAACATATTCTGAATACTATTTTCATCCATATACAGTAATTTTTCCACCCAGTGCAAAGAACAAAACATAACTAACAAGAACAAAGAATCATGCATACATCGATTATGATGCATTTTCCTACTCATTCTGAATACTGTAAACTTATTGTCATTCATGTACAAGAATTTTACCATTCTGTGCAAAAAACAAAGCATAATTAACGACAATAAAAATTTTTGCATACAGCATGTTTAGATACTTTCCAATTCATTCTGAATACTTTAAACCTATAATTTTCATCTTTGTACAGTAATCTTCCCACCCTATGCAAACAGCAAAACATAAATAAACTAAGAAGAATGAAAAATTACGCATAAGTATAGATTATGAAACACTTTCCAATACATGTTCAATATTGTAAACCTATAATTTTAATCTATTTGCAGTAATTTTACCAATCTATATAAAGAACAAATCATAACTAACAAGAAAAAAAAAACATGTGTGCAACATAGATTATGAAGCATTTCCAGCATATTCTGAATATTGTAACGCATATAGTCTTAATCAATCTGCAATATTATCAACCTATACAAAGGTTGAAACATAATTAACAAGAATCATGCATGCAGCATAGATTATGAAATACTTTCCAGCACATTCTGAATATTGTATCTCTGATCATTTTAATCCATCTGCAGTATATGTATCAACATGTGTAAAGAAAAAACATAGTTAACAAGAATGAGAAATGATACATTACATACAGCATAGATTATAAAACCCTTTCTGAGATGTATGATGCTGAATGTACATTACCTTCTTATCTTTTACTGACGTATTTTACTACAGAGTTGTTTTTAACAAAATCAAGTAGTACAGCACACATTAATAAAATATGAAATATCTTTTTTTTAAGTGGATGGGGGAGGGGTAATTTAAGGTGAATGAATCATGAATATGAATTTTTTGCATTAGTCTTTAATTTTTTGTTTTTATCATTAACCTAAAGAAAGCAATGATATCAGTACAAAAAACCCTTAACGGGTTAAAAGCTTGTGACGCAGACTTTATCTTAAATCTCTAAGAATTTAAAATTTGGGACTTAAAATTAATGATATCAAAATTTATGTGACACTATGCTATTAATTAATATACATATTAAATTTATTCATTAAGGTTTTATCAATTACATCTTTCATAAATTCAAAATATGAATCTTAAAAGATATGATATCAAAATTTAAGTGACGCCTTCACGAGGCTTTAAACGATGTTTTAAAATTCCATTTATTTATTTATTGTCCAAATACTTTTTATTTTCCAATACACTATCAAATACATCACTTTCACTGAATATATATAATGCACTGAAATGTATTTATTTGAATAAATAGATTTATCTTTTGGGCTACGCTGTCCAAAATCAAAAATAACATTTAAATGAATAGTTTTTGCGTCATTGTATCCAAAGTAAGTTAAATAGATGCAAATAGATACAATGATGCAAAAACTATTTATTTAAATGTTATTTTTGATTTTGGACAGCGTAGCCCAAAAGATAAATCTATTTATTCAAATAAATACATTTCAGTGCATTATATATATTTAGTGAAAGTGATGTATTTAACAGTGTATTGGAAAATAAAAAGTATTGTTTAGATATGAAAATGTATTTGGACAATAAATAAGTAAATGGAATTTTAAAACATCGTTTAAAGCATCGTCAAGGCGTCACTTAAATTTTGATATCATATCTTTTAAGATTCATATTTTGAATTTATGAAAGATTGTAATTGATAAAACCTTAATGAATAAATTTTAATATGTATATTAATTAATAGTATAGCGTCACATAAATTTTGATATCATTAATTTTAAGTCCCAAATTTAAAATTCTTAGAGATATAAGATAAAGTGCTGCGTCACAAGCTTTTAACCCGTTCAGGGTTTTTTGTACTGATTATTTTACAAGTAATTTAATATAATAAAATTATTTTAATTAGTTCTTGATAATTATGTAAATAGAATGATTTTAATTAATTAATTATTTGATACGCGTTAATAGAAATAAGCGCAATACGGGGCTCTCTTACAAATTCTGGTGACCCTGCTTTGGACATTAACGCATTGAAAAATGACTGAAGAATCAACGAAAACGTCTACAAATTCGATTCTTGAAGCAAACAAGGTTCCTGAAGCAAACAAGGTAAGCGTCAAATTTCCTCCATTCTGGGAAGATAATCCTGAAATATGGTTTTACCAAATTGATACTCAGTTTTGCCTTGTAAATATTATGAATGAAGAAACAAAATTCAATCTTCTAGTGGCTCATTTAGATCCTAAATACATTGAAAATATATGGGATATTATTCAAAGTAATCGGGATGATAAATATACCGCCGCTAAAGAAAGATTTTTAAATACATTTAAAGAGAGTGAGGAAAAATCACTAAAGAAATTGCTTACGGGAATTTCATTGGGTGATATGAAGCCAAGCCAACTACTGCTTAAAATGAAATCGCTCAGTGAAAATAACATACCAGAAAAGGTTTTAAAAACTTTATTTCTTGATAAATTACCAGAGTCGATAAAAAATATTCTAATTGTAAGCAGTGAAATTTTAGATAATTTATCCCTAATGGCAGATAAAATTTTTGAAATGAGCTCTTCAACAGATATTTATTCTGCGAGTTCATATTCTTCTGTTATGAGTAAAATACTTGAGAAAATTTCTATGTTGGAAAACCAGATTTCGGCATTAAAAATTGAGAGGCAATCCAGAAGTAAAATTCGGAAATCTGGTACTAAACGAAATAAAAGTGGAAGTCAATCGAGAAAATGATTTAATCTAAATGGGAAATATTGTTACTACCATTTTAAATTTGGTAATCAGTGTTATCCTAATAAATGGAAAAGTCCGTGCAGCTGGAAAAAATCGGAAAACTCCGATCAGCAGTAGTTTTAGCGGCAAATTCTGCTGCTGAAGAATTTAAAGATTGCCGTAATTATCGTTTATTTGTTAAAGGCAAAACAACCGGTTTACGCTTTCTTGTTGATAGTGGAGCTGATTTATCAATTATTCCTGCTTCATCCAAACATAAAATATGTAACTCTTTCAAATTGTATGCAGCAAATGGTTCAATAATTCCTACATTTGGTTTCAAAATTTTAACATCAGATTTGGGCTTACGTAGACAATAACAATTTCCTTTTGTAATAGCAAAAGTAGACAAAGCAATTTTAGGTGCAGATTTTCTTAATAAATTTAAATTGCTTATTGATATACATAATAAAAAAATAATAGATGGTGTTACTAACCTTTTTGCTAAAAGCGATGTTATGTGTGTTTCAAGTGCTGATAGCATAAGTACAACTGACGAAAATTCTCAATATGCACATCTGTTATTACAATATCCTAATTTAACGAAGCCAAATCTTTTAATATGCAATTCCAAACACAATGTAAAGCATTATATTGATACTAGAGGTTCTCCTGTCTATTCAAAACCTCGCCCATTAGACTCAAAAAAATTAAATTTAGCAAAACAAGAATTCAAGTTTATATTGGATAATGATATAATTAGACCATCCAAATCACCATAGGCTAGTCCACTTCATTTAGTTAACAAAAAAGATGGAAGTTTAATACCGTGCGGGGATTACAGACGCCTTAATGCTCGAACCATTCCTGACCGTTACCCTATTCCCAGAATAGAAGATTTTCAGCATATATTAAAAGGAAAGAAAATATTTTCAAAAATTGACTTATTTAAGGCTTATTTTCAGACACCAATTGCAGAAGAAGATAAGCAAAAAACAGAGATAATAACGCCGTTTGGATTATTTGAATATAATGTGATGAATTTTGGATTGCGGAATGCTCCATCTACGTTTCAGCGTTTCATTAATGAAGTATTTTTCGGATTGGACTTCGTTTTCCCATATTTAGATGATATTTTAATAGCTTCTTCAACGGAAGATGAACACACAGAACATCTAAAATTAGTTTTTTCAAAATTGGATCAATATGGTCTTCGTTTAAATATTGCAAAATCAGTTTTTGGAGTAAACCAGTTACAATTTTTAGGATACATGATTACTCCTGAAGGCTCAAAACCCCTTCCAGAAAAAGTAGAAGTAATTAAAAATTATAAGTTACCGGAAACAATCCACGAATTGCGAACTTTCCTTGGTCTGGTGAATTTTTATAGAAGATACATAAAAAATGCTGCTGAAAATCAAGCACCACTTCATGAGTATTTAAAAGGGGCGAAAAAGAAAGATAAAAGAAAAATTCCGTGGACAGATGAAACAAAAGAAAAATTTGAAAAATGTAAAGAAGACCTAGCAAATGCTGCTTTATTGACCTATCCTAATCCTGATCTTCCATTATCTTTCTTTTGTGATGCTTCTGATTTTGCCATAGGTGCAGTTTTACAACAATTTGAAGCAGGCTGCTGGAAACCATTAGCCTTTTTTTCAAAAAAATTAAGTAATTCTCAGAAAAGTTATAGTACCTATGATCGAGAATTACTGGGAATATATCTTTCTGTAAAGCAATTTAAACATATGTTAGAAGGAAGACAATTTATTATTTATACAGACCATAAACCCTTAACATTCGCCTTTCAGCAAAAAAATGAAAAAGCTTCGCCTAGACAGTTGCGTCATTTACAATATATATCACAATTTTCAACAGATATTCGACATATTAGTGGAGTAGAAAATACAGTTGCAGACACATTATCCAGAATACAATCGATTTCTACAATAGATTATGACAAAATTTCTGATGGGCAAATTAATAATGAAGAACTTACAAAATTACGTTTAAATCCATCTTTAAATTTCAAACAATATCCTTTGCATTCAGGTAAACTTCTTTGGTGTGATATTTCAACTTCCAAAATCCGACCATTTATTCCTGAAGCTTTTAGAGAAAAAATTTTTAAGAAAATCCACAATTTAGCTCATCCTGGAGTGAAAAATACAGTAAAACAAGTAGCTTCAAGGTTTATTTGGACAAACATTAGGAAAGATGTTAATCAGTGCACAAATCCTGCATTGATTGTCAGAAAAACAAAATTGGCAGACATACGCATTCTCCATTTGCCATTTTTGAAGAAACAGATGAACGATTTAGTGTCGTTCATATTGACATCATAGGTCCACTAACACCGTCTGAAGGAAAATTATACTGCCTAACCTGTATTGACCGCTTCACATGTTGGATAGATGGAGTTCCTCTAGAAAATGTGACGGCTCCAACAGTTGCTCGAGCATTTTATGAACAATGGATTTCTCGCTTTGGCATTCCACATCGTGAAATCACGGATCGAGGAAAACAATTTAGATCAGAATTATTCCACAATTTAAGTATTATTTGTGGTTTTAAATTGAGCCCAACAACAGCTTATCATCCACAGTGTAATGGGAAGATAGAACGAATCCATCGTACTTTAAAAGCGGCAATTAGAGCGCAAAATACAATTAAGTAGACTCAATCATTACCTACAGTACTATTGGGATTGAGATCAGCTTTACGTGGTGATACAAATTTTACCATTGCACAAATGGTCTACGGAAAACCTCTCAGGCAACCAGGAGAATTTTTTGAACAACCGAAAACTATTATCGACACAGAAACCTTTGCTAAAGAATTGCAGAAACAAATGGACGAATTAAAATCTTTTAAAAATCGCAAACAGCCTTCTCAAAAAATTTTTGTTCATAAGGACTTAAACAATTCTAGCCATGTATTCATACGCATTGATCGGGTTAAAAAACCACTCGAACCTGCTTATGATGGACCCTTTCCAGTTGTCAAAAGACATGAAAAGTATTACACAGTAAAAATCAAGGAAAGAAATATCAACATATCCATAGATAGATTGAAACCTGCTTATTTATTAACAAATGATGAGAACACTCCTTAACATGAGTTACCGGATAACCAACTACCTCTGCCCGTGCCATCAATAATCAAAAATGAACATTCAGATTTGCCTGATAAAAATGTTCGTAAGAAAACTACACGCTCCGGTAGACAAGTAAGGTTTCCGAAACGTTACAGAGACTAATTATGTACTTTTTTATATTTTATTTAATATATTATATTTCTATTTTATATTTCTGTATATATTATATTTGTATCGTAACTATGTTACTGGGGAGGGAGTAATGTAGCCTCCATGAACTTGTAAAAATTCCGTTCATTTGTTGGCAACAAAAAGGCAGACGATATTGTTGTTATTAAAAGAATAAAAATGTTGTTTGTTGTGGATATGCTGAAGGCGTTCTATTTATTATTATTTTACAAGTAATTTAATATAGTAAAATTATTTTAATTAGTTCTTGATAATTATGTAAATAGAATGATTTTAATTAATTAATTATTTGATACGCGTTAATAGAAATAAGCGCAATACCGGGCTCTCTTACATGAACATCACTCCGTCTTGTGCTTTTTTTGGTTTGGAATCGCATTGTTTGGCGACAAAAGTAGATTGAAACACCCAATTGAAGAAATAACATACAAATAACAAATCACCCAATAAAAACACGTATTCTCGCTAATCTTGACCTCATTTTGATATCAATATCTATGCGATGCAAATTAATGGCATTCATATCTATGTGGGGCATATTATTAAAATTTACCATCCAATCACTTCCCAGCAAGCACATAACTTCCGGCATACGATCGGACCGGAGCCGGCAATGTCGGTTAAGTGTCGGTAGCAGATTGGCAGCTAAAACTTAAGAAACTGCTATTTTGACAGCCGGTTACGGTAATCGGTCCACACTTGGTTATATATCGGCAAGCGACTTATACCGGCAAGTGACACAGGACCGATATCTGAGTTCTGATAGTGGACCGATCAGATTTGCCAACATCGGTCCGAATTCAGAATATTTAGTCTTAACCAATTTTTTTCTTTTTCTGAATTTTATTCGAGTTTGAGTTTTTGATAAGAAATGTATATTTCACGTATTTCATTAAAAATTCTGTCAGTGAGAAACAGAAAATATGTCAAAAATAACTTATATTTATGTATTTAAAAATATTGTTTTTGAATTAAATTTTAAAATGACTTACAATTATTTTAATCACAAAATAATTTTTAAATTCTCTCCTTTAAATTGTTAATCACTATTAGGAACTTAATCATAGAAAAACAGAAAAATACTTTGTAAGGTAATTAAATTTATTTTATATTTATCTATTCATTTTAAAAGCAATAACTCACTTTCTTATTTTATTTTTAAAAAAATAATTACTAAAAAGTGCTTAACATTATTTTTCAATGTAAAACATATAAAAGAAATCTACCCATTTTTTTACATAAAAAAATTTTTTTCCCCAAAATATTATCTCACAAACGAAAAAAAATAATATTTCTATTTTATTTTAAGATTTAAAAATTATTATTGCAACAATTATTCGGAATTAATATTGCTAAAAACATATTCTGCATTAAATTATGAAATCACTTAACGTGAATTCTCATTCTAATTAAAAGTGATTAATTACCAACTTATTTTTTATTAAATTAGTTATTTTATGTTACAAATATATATTTCCTATTTTTTTTTTACTTTATTATTTACTTTATTATTACATTTAATTACTTTATAATTCCAAAAAAGGAAATTGCATCTGAAAAACCTCTAAAATTCATTTATTAGATCCAGTACTTAAGCATTTTTAAATTTATAAAAAGGAATATGAAATATCCCCTATTTAAAAAAAATGTGTATAAAAAAATAATATATATATATATATATGTATATAATATATGTTACTTTTATTTTATTTTTTACTTAATAAATATTCATTATCAACTAAATAACATTGGAACATAGGTTTAAAACATAAATACTACTTTGAATCATCAAATGGCATAACATAATTTTTTATTCTATTTAAAAGTTAATTATTACCAATTTATTATTATTTAAAATAAGATTTTTCTAAGTTAAAAATATACACTTTAGAAATTAACGCAAAGCATGTAATTATGTTATAGTTTCTAATAAAAAATTTTATTTATTTAACAATACTTCTGAACAAAAAATATTATTTTTAATTTTGTAAATATACTATTTAATGTTTCTAAAATCTATAAGAAAAGCAATTCGTTTGCTTTAATTATTTGCTATTCATTAATTTAAATATCAAATTAATTTTTAAAATCAGGCGCATAAGACAATTACAAGTAAATGATTACAAAAAATAAAATAAAAGCACTTTAATATTACAATTTTCCAATCTGTCATTTACGTCAACAACACTTGCCATTCACGTAGCACTTACTGAAAAACCACACCCTTATTACCACACATAATCCTCCCCTAACCAGCTCTGACTTGTCTAGTGGTTAAAGCGTTCACCTTCTGTGCTAGGGGTTGCGCGATCAAATCCCTCCTGTTCCCGCTGAAGTATGCCCATTGGCTCTCAAAATACTTGCTAGAGTGTTTAACAGATGGCGCCACCAGAGTTTTTTTTATTTGCTTGTGTCGGGTTTCAGCCGGTATTCGTGTAGTTAGCTATCGGTATAGTTTTTTGCCGAAATAGGACCGGCTGCGTGCCTCATGGATCGGGCGGCATTCGCACGGCGTATCAAAAAAGATACGGAACTGATAGCAGCAACTGGCATCGGTCCGATACCGATGGCAGTGGCAAGCGGCTATCGTCCGATTGCTTTCCGATAGCTATGTGTTTGCTGGGTTGATTAACAAGTTTATTATTATTTTAAATATAAAAAAAAAAATCTTTATTTTAACGCGCATCCGACACATTTTAAAATATTGATAATACATTTCTGTAAATCTATATTGATAAAACAACAAATCGCTCTGTGTGTGCGTATGTGACTGCGATAGTTAGCGAATACTACGGCACGTACGAAGCTCAAAATTTTTCTGAGAGTAGCCCAATATCTCTCCTGATGCACCTGACGCTCAGAATTTCAAAATTCTATTTATTAACTGAGTAATTAATTAAATTCCAAAACTCACTCTCATAAAAAAATCGCTTTTTTTAGCTTTTTCCCCTTTCATTCTCTTATGGTTGGTTGATTGCATAAAATTTTCGCAGAAATAATTTAAAAAACTGGGACTGACCTTTAAAATTCATAGACTGGCAAATTGTCACTTTAAATGAGGATTTTTTTAAAAAATCACAGCTGCTGTACGCAATGGAGGAAAAATATAGGCGGCGGCGAAGTAAATCGAAAAAAAAAAAGGTTTGCAATATGAAACCTGAATCGCCTTTATCGCTGAAATTTTAATGTCTCAAAATAAAACACGAGGAAGGAATTTTGTATTAATAAGACGGATTGGAAGAAATGAATTACAGCTGAAGCAAATTTTACAAAGAAATAGTAATTTTTTTAAATGTTTTTTTCTATTATATTATTAATTAAAATAAATGTTTGCTTTTAAAATAATTGAAGTTGGAAAATTAAAAATAATTAAATGTCAAAACAAAATTAAATAAAATATTGAAAACTTTTGATTTGAAGTAAAAAAATTGTATTACTAACAGTTTTCTCTTTTTTTTTCAGAAATTTTTAATACTTTATAACGTAGATGAAAAATGTTTATGATTTAACAACATATTAATAATTCCATGTCAATATATAAAATATAATGATGAAAAGATTCTTTTAAAATCATGCATGAACACTTAAATAATAATATTAATCTAAAATCTAGATTTCAGAGTGCAGACGATTTTAAGACATTAACGAAAGAATGTTGATTTTTCAAGCAAAGTCTTTAATGATGCTTCTATATTGATATTTCAAAGTCATATGATAAAAATAATCAAATAATTCTTGCCTATGATTGATCTAATTGTATCTTTCATGCATTCTGATCGTGTATTAAAGGCAATAATGGCACAAAACGTTATTTTTAAAATGAAATTTGAGTCATCTATTCAATAACAGTTTAAAAGGTAAAAAACAAAAACAAAGAAATACTGGATTAAACCAGTTTGAATTGATCGGAGTTTCAAAGCACATGGTTTTGTTGGTGCTTATTTGGATTTATTTTGTGGATTTTAGAGTTACATTTTTTGCGTCACCCCAAGACATTATATTGCCACTCTATTAATTTCTTTTTACTATATGGTTGTACGCATATTTTTGGCATTTCGAATTTTAGAATGTATGAGTCATTAGCTGTGTTGCAGTAAAAAACATTACACAACACTTTTCTATGAGTTTATCTTTTTAATGATTGATTAAATTTAAATGTGTTCTCTTCAGTTTAAAATCGTAATATGGCTTTAATTTGTTTTTTAAAACAAAAATAAAATAGCTGTTTGGTGTACAATATTTTGTATTCGCAAACGATTCATTCACCATAATAAACTATCAAATAGCAAAGTACATTATCTATCAGAAATAGCCATAAAAAGAATAGTAGCAAAACTGATTATAACCTTAATGTTTAAACTAATTTAAACATATCCCGATCCCAACCAGAAAAAAAAAAAACAGACCACACTCCGATCCGTGATACACAAAACTTCCATGAGTACAAACCCGACCCTGACCTAAAAATTCTGTTTGGAAAAAACTATGGATTTGATAACTGACCCGAACCAAATCTGAATCTCGCAAAAATGTTCAAGTGAAGCATAACCCGATTCAAACAAGGAAAAATAATTTTCGTGGGCATGAAACCTTACCCGAACCTAAATATTTTCTTTAAAAAAACCCGAAATATGACTCGAACGAAATCTGAAACCAATAAAAATATTCCAGAGAACTATAGCCCGATCCCAGCAAGACAAAATACTTTCCATGGTCATAAACCCGACTCAAAATTAAAAAACTCCGTTTGAAAAATCCTGAACTTTGACCCAAACCACATATAAATCTGACCAAAGTATTCGAAAGAACCATAACCGGATTCGAGTAAGACAAAATAATTTCCGTGGACATGAACCCGATACGAACCTAAAACTCCCATTCAAAAAAATACCTGAAATTTGAATCTAACCAAATCTGAAGCTGACAAAACTATTTCAAAGAAACGCAACCGGTTCCAAACAAGACAAAATATTTCCATGAACATGAACACAATCCGAACCCCAAAAATTTCTTTGAAAAAATCGCGAACTGAACGAAATTTGAACTTTGCAAAAATATTCCGGTGAAGCATGTCATTATTCGAACAAGACAGGATTATTTCCGTGAACATGCAATAAGACCCGAACTCAACACACTGTAAAAAATATCCGTTAATATACACAAACTTTTCCCTAAAATTTTACGGAATAGTTTGATTTTTCCAAGAAAACAGCAGTATTTCCGTTTTTTGCTATTTTGGGATTAAAAATACAGTAACTCTTCCGTAAATCTCACCGCAAACAGAACATCTTCCGTTTTAAACAGCACAAGTTATCAGTATTTTTAACTGATAAGTGTCGTGGCGCCATCTGTATGACAAATAGAAAAACATAACAACATTTTTCTTATATTTTTCTGTTTTAATTATAAAACGATGGCATATTTTTACAATATTAAAATAATAATAATAATTATTATTATTATTAATTCTTTTTAAGTTTTAGATAGTTAAGGAAAGTTTTTTGTTTTTTCAGTTTGATTTTGTTTAATTTATTTATATTATAATATAAAAAGTGCGCATGTTATTTAAAGGGGAAAAAATCTACTTTTAATTTTAATATATATATTTTTTAATCTATTCAAATTAAGAAGTTCGCACATAAAATTTAAAGTATATTAAAAAGATAGCATATTTTTACAAATTAAAAAAAATAATAATAAGATTTATTAATTCTTTTTGAGTTTGGGATAGCTAAGGAATTTTTTTTTTAGTATAATTTTAAATATGTTTAATTTATTTATATCATGGTATAAAAAGTGCGAAAGATATTTTAAGTGGAAAAAAAATCTACTTTTAATTTTAATATATACATATTTTAATGCATTCAAATTAAGAAATTCGCTCTTAAAATTTAAAATATATCGAAATATATTACCGAAATTATTATCATTTTGGCGATTACCTAAGTTATAAAAATCAATAAATGTAATTAATTTTAATAACCCATAACACATAGTAATTATCTTTATTGAGTTTACAATAGATCGGTTTTTTTTTTGGTTTTTTTTAAAGTGTGTTAGTATTCTTTTATAAAATAAATAAATAAATATGAATAAAATAGCTTTAAAACTCTTCCAAAAAAGAAGGAAACAAATTTTTTTAATACTTTCATTTATGCATGTAATATTTTAAAGGTTAAACTTTTTTTTTTTTTTTTTTTTTTTTTTTTTATAAAGCTAAAATTAAAAAGCTAACTATTAGAAATTATAGAAAGAAAATCTGTAAAACTTGATTTAGAACTGTCCGTTCAATAAAAAGATATTATCTCTTCAAAAAAAAAACAAAAAAAAAACAAAAAAAAAACAAAAAAAAAAACACGCGTTTAAAAATTTTGTCTTTACTTCATGAAATGCATCCGAAATAAGTAAAGGTATTTGAAATGGTGCTATATGAAATCATAGCGTAATAGTATTACACTACCGGCTACGACAGACAAGGTCTTGAGTTCAAATCCCATGGTAGGTTAGTGACATTACTTCTCTGTTGTTTAAATTAAATGTATATAAAGTGTCTCTGATATTAACGTGCCTTTGTAAAGTAAAGAATAAAAATCACAAAGATGCTAGTTTGTCCTTGAAAATTTTTTTTAACTTTCCAAACAAAAATTTTTACGTAAGGAAATGTTAAAAAACGGAAATATTTTATGAAAAAACTTAACTATTCCTGGAAATTTTTTTCCGTAAAAAACGGAAGTAGTACTGGCGTTTAGATTACCAGTACTATTTCCGTTTTTTAACGGCAAAATTTTATACAGTGCAGTTATATTTGAAGAAAAAACCCGAAATCTGAATTGAACCAAATCTGGACCTGACAAAAGTATTCCGAAAAACTATAACCCAATCCAAGCAAGACGAAATAGTTTCTATGGACATAAACCCAACTCGAACCTAAAAAATTCGATTTGAAAAAAACTGAAGTTTGACCCAAACCACATCGAAATTCGACCAAAATATTCGAAAGAATCATAACTGGATTCGAGTATGACAAAATAATTTCCGTGGACATGAACGAGATCCGAACCTAAAAATTCTATTTGAAAAAATACCTGAAATTTGAATCGAACCAAATCGGAACCTGATAAAAATATTCCAAAGAATCGTAACCGGATCTGAATAAGACAAAAAATTTCCATTCACATGAACCGAATCTGAACCTAAAAAATTCTTTGAAAAAATCACGAAATCTGAACTTGAAAAAAAAAATATTCCAGTGAAGCATTTACTTATTCGAACAAGGCAGCATAATTTCCGTGAACACGCAAGAAAACCCGAACCCAAAAATTCCCTTTGAAGAAAAAGCTGAAATCTGAATTGAAACAAATCTGTTTCCGACAAAAATATTCCAAAGACCCATAACTGTATCCGAGCAAGGCAAAATAATTTCCATGGACATGAATATCACCCGAACATTAAAACTCAATATCAAAAAAGACCTATAATCTGATCCGAACGAAATCTGAAATCCCGACAAAAATGTTCTAATGAATCATAACCAGATCCGAACAAGACAAAATAATTTCCATGGACATAAAACGAATATATGGTTCGGTAACATTTAGGTTGCAATTACATTACGGTAAGTCTTTGATTATGTTTAATTTCCCGTTAGGTTACAGTTAGGTCACGGTTAAGTTAAAGTTAAATTGCATTTATGTTATGGTTAGAATAAGGATAGGTTACAATAAAGTGAAGGCTAGGTTACATTTATGTTATATTTAATTTACGGTAAGGTACTGTTAAGTCAAAGTTAGGTTACAGGCAGGTTATGGTTACGGTACAAAAGTTTACGGTTAGGAATTTATCCATAGAGTGAACATTACGCATGATTTGATTAAAAATAACACTTTTGCTAAATGGCTCTGAAATTATAATACTACATACCAACATTTTAGCTACCAGCGAGTATCGATTTCATGCATGATATATTCGGATTTAAGAGTGATATAATTATTTTGAAATTCAAAATATTTCACTTGGGATTTCTATGTAAAAAAAAAAAAATAATAATTAGTTACGTGACTTAACAGTGATTTTTGATAAATATCAACAATTTAACACGAAAATCACGCAGTCGTTAGATACATATTCCCTCCCGCGTTTCTCATCGCTCATTTTGAGAATTTTTAAAGCTTAACATTAGCTGTTTTTTAAACCGATTTTTCGCAGAGTCAGTGGCCACGTATTTCAGACAATGCATTTCTGCATGTTTCAAGTTAATGATAAAATCATACAAATTTCAAGTTCGTTTAATATTGTTAATACGGACCCGGGCAACGACGGGCGGGTCAGCTAGTAAATAAGGATTAATATCATAATCCAAGACCATTTAATTTAAGCGCCACAGTGCATTAGTTTTATTTTCAGTAAATGATGTCATAATCGCTTGTTTCCGTGTCTTAAAATCAATCTTCTTTTATCTTTTATTATTAAAAGATAGTTGAAAATTTCCATTTTCTTTCCAATATGATGTTATATTAATTTTCTTTTAATTCATACATATATTTTTCATTTACCTTTATTTACATGGAAATTCAAACGCAACACTAACGCATTATACATTCTTTTAATAGTATGAAGATAAAGGGTTGCTAGACAACTATAAAAAGTAAAAGAAAAAATGGAATAAATACATTTGAAATAAGTAAATCTCTAAAACAAATTGTTTTATATTAATAGAACGCATTTATAACAATTACCCAAAAATTACAGCAATAATTTGAAAAATCTGACAAATGCATAGACAAAATTTTAAAATAATTTGGATAATTTCAGCATAGTATTTGTAAATTTCAATATCCAATTTGTTATTTAATGCTATTGAGCAAGTGACCCATTTTCTTTCAACAAATGAAAATTATAAAAACGTCTGAATAGTCATAGAAAAGCATTATGGTGCAAAATATTATGTCCTGTATTTTCCGAACAAAGGAATAAAATGTAACAAAAAACTATACAGTTGAATCTAGGTATCTCAAGAACATGCCTACTTCATTTCAAGTTATTCGGCTGTTTTTTGCGGCAGTTATCGCGGAACAGACAGACAGACAGAAACCAAAACATTTCGTGTCTCCAAAGTAAGCCTTCACTGACGTTTTGGCAATAAAGTAAATAATAATGTAAAAAAAATATATTTTTTTAAATTGTCACTTTGGCAATTTTTAAAATTACTCCACGCAGTCGTTAATTTTAAAAAGATCACATACGCTATATTGCGAGAGGAAATGTTATTAGGCTATGTTTAAAAATCATACCTTTAAATCATCTTTTTTTATTACATTTGACTTTTTATAACTTATTTTAATGTAACAGAATTACAAAGTAATATTTAAAAACATATAATTCAATTACATAAAGAAAAAGTTTTTCGCTAAAAATATTCAACATGCCTAGGATTTTTGATAAACAAACTCATCTCAGGATGCTACCGATTTTCCCATTTTTGACATGTTCTAGTCCTTTTCGTTCATGCGTAGATCTGTTCAGATTTCTATCAAACGTGGTACATCAGTACAAGACATTCAACATTTCTTAATTACTTTTAATCTTCTCCTGATACGGATTATCATGAATTTGCTTATTGCTCCTTATTTAAAAAGAAACGTGTTTTAAATCAAAGAGGAAATTTACATATTCTCAACTCTGTAGTTTATATATATATATTTTTTAACCTGTTTTCTTTCAGTTTTGTTAAATAGTTATCTAATATATGGTCGTTTCCTACCAAATTCATAATGTCCTTTAATTGCTATAGCAATGTATATGTCATATTGCTTTGATTCCCGCAAACATTTTTCTCGTAGAATTCACCCAATATTGGTAAGTTGCATGTAACTGGGTGTCTATGCAAATTTTGCATTTATGATAATTTTTGGGGGGAAATGTTTTTGTAAATTTTGATGCGGTTAAATATAAAGAAAATAGTCATTCCTGACCGAAATTAAAATTTTAATTTCACATGAAAACTTTCATTTTCCTTAAAAATGGGAAGAAAATAATTTGTTCTCAAGAAGTGTAGTGCTTATCCTAAATAAAAAAAAAGACTTTTTATTGCATCCGTTTGCTTTGAAGAGTTTTAATATTGAAATACTTAAACTGATTTTTCCAGTTTGTATTTTTTTTAATACGTGTAATTTTTAATGTATGATCCAAGATTCAAAACTTTAACATACGCATCTCAAACGACTGTATATTTTAAAGAAAATATCCCTACAACTTAATTGAAAAGGGTTCAGGATCGGATTTTTATTAACACAGATATATCATACATAAAAATATAAAAAGTGTTAAGTAGTCATTTTTACAATTTTTTTACCCACATCATATCATTTTATTTATTTATTTTTTTAAACAAATTAGATGTTTCGTAAACTGGTACTTAGAATAATACAACAAAATATCTAAGGAAATTTTTTGAAAGCTTGTAAAAATGTAATTTTAAAATATTTCTTTTATATTTTCTTAAATTATAGTTTATAAAGTTTGACACAAAAACTCCACTTGTTTCTTTCTTTAAATTATTTTCCTGAATAATATATTAAACTAACAATATAATGTACAGATGTTGCAAAAACACAATCGACTTTTCATGTAACTTTCTTTTAATTTTTTTTTAAAGATTTAATTATTATTTTTTTATAGGAATAATAATAAAAAAACCTATACATTTTTATTTTCGTGAATAAAATATAAAACTGCTTTAATTTTATCCTAGCAAAAAAAAATAAGTAATTTATGCTGAAATATTTTATATTTTATAAGTCTAAAAAATTTCAGTAAAATACAAATTACATTATTAATATTTTAATGAATATATATGTCCGTTAAATATTAAATATATATGTACTAAACATATATTAAGGAATTAAATAATCCTCTTTACAAGTTTATTATTCGTAAGTTAAAAAATTTAAAAAACTATTTCGTGAACAATAAGATTGTAAAATGGCATTGTAAATAAAGCACGGCAAATGACAGTGTCTCTAACTATCTTCCAAGTACAGGAAATGCTGAAAATCTTCTTAGCACCGTTTTCATCTCTTACACATAAATCTTGTTATGCAATAAGACTTGGTACTTAAAAAGGGAAAAAAGAGAATTCTTTATTACTTTTGAAGCTTTGTTCTTTAGTTAAAAGAGAAATAAAACGCATTTTGAAAGGAAGGAACGGTTTTTCATATAAGTTTTTGTTGATAAGGGAATTCTAAGTACCTTTTGAAATATGCCTTTTCAAAAACTTTAATATATGCACTTGGATAACTCCAACTTTTTTTTACTGTATGTCACAAACTATTACCAAAATTTAAAATAAAATAAATTTGAAAGATATTACTGTTTTATTACTTTTTTAGTATAGCTAAAATTTTATAAATTGGAACAGATTATATAGAAAATATAAGACACACTGATTTAATATTTTAAGAGATAAAGTTGTACGACTTAATTTAGTTTGAAATGCAATTTGCTGAAATTTATTTCTGACATATTGACTATATCACTTAAATTGTTTAATTTTAAGAATTTTATACCAACTTTGAAAAATTCATTTTTAGCATACATAAATGGTGATTGAGTTATTTCAAAGCGTACTTTTTTCTTCTTTTTATATATCGGGTGTCCCAAAAATTACTGATGGATTTTAAAATTCAGTAACTCGCAAACGGTGACAGCTATTTAAAAATTTTTTGCAGGAGGGTTATGTATAATGTCAGGAGTTTTTTTTTTTTTTTTACCGAAATTTTTATTTTAGTTCACATCTCAAACAATAGGTGGCGCTAACGGCGATTGAAGGCTAGGTCATCAGTGCGGAATGAAGCATCGACCTGGCCATCAATCGCCGTCAGCGCCACCTATTGTTTGAGATGCAAACTAAAATAAAAAATTACGGTAAAAAAAAAAAAAAAAAAAAAAAAAACTCTTGACATTATACAGAACCCTCTTGCAACAATTTTTTAAATAGCTGTCACCGTTTGTAAGTTATTGAATTTTAAAATCCATCAGTCATTTTTGGGACACCCGGTATTTAATGAATAATATGAAACGATATTTTAAAAATAAATATTGTTAAGTAATGTGTTACTTTTAACTTATCGCCGCAAAAACAAGTTTATTATTATTATTATTATTTTAACGTTTTAATGTTTCGCAATCATTACACAATTATTTTCTGGATTAATAATTTTACTATGAGCTATAATTTGTTCAGCTATTTTTGAATTTTATAACATAATAAACCGAGCTTTTTAGAAAGTTCTAAATAAGTTCAGTGAAAGTTTTTCTTTGATTGTCATATTTTCTTTTGAGTAAAATTTAATACAGCCATTTATTGGTAAACATCACAACAAAGATTTAATCCAAATACGCTCAGTAAATGTAGATTTTAACCCTCTAGTGGATGACTTTTTATTTTTCCCTTAAATATATATATATATTTGATTCCTTAATGGGCATACATTAGAGAAAATATATTGAAATAAATATCATTCTTACATTTTTCAGTTTTTTGGATATTTTAAAAAGTCTACCAAATTGCAACACACATGAACAAAATATTTCTCGAAAAAAAAAAATACTTGCTGAAAATTATTTAAAATGAAGTTTTAAAAATATTCGTTTGATTTTTTTTTATTTGTGAATATGCATTTTAAATAAATAAATATATATATATTACTTAATGAGAATCTATGTATAGTAAGGAAAATGGAAATTTTCAAAAGTTCCTTTTTATTTGTAAATGATAAACATTTGATTCAAATACGTGCATATAAACAACATATGATGTTTTTAAAGGAATAAACCTAAACGTATGATGAATAAGTATAAGAAAAGCATAAAGTTATTAAGAGGCAACGATAAGTAAACGATAAGGAGAGAAAATTTAATGTGTTGCCTAATAGCAACACTATGAAAATAAATACCCGAATTTAGCTCGAGAGTGGACTTGATCCACTTAAATTCCGAACAACTCATATGTGGACAATGTGTTTGGTATTACTTCCCCCTAGCAGGCGTAAAGACTTTTTAAAGTTAAAATATAGAAATAAGATTGAGCTAGAAATATTTTCGACTTGTTTGATGATATTATCCTTTTGTCAGGTTGCGAGAGAATTCGCAAAAAAATGGATTTTTTTTTTCATTGCAATGGGCAGAATTTCTGATTTCATTTTATTGGTTTCTCTTTGAAACATTTGAGGAGTAATAAAAAAAATCGTGTTTAACCAAAATAACTTTTAAAAAGGAAGAAAAAAGCCAATAACTTACGACTCGTCATGCATAATTCGATCTTTACGGTGCTTTTCAAAGACTAATTAAATATAATTAAAAAATAAAGTAAATCGAAAAAATCTTTGTCGGCTGAGCCTACGGGCACAAGTAGATTTCGAAGTTTAATGCTCATTTTAACAATATGATTAGAGATAACCTCAGTTTAATTTCCTTACTTATTATGTATATATATATGTGTGTGTGTGTATCTTTACTGCAGGATAATAATATTTTGCTTGAAGAGATTATGTAGTTTAAAATAAAGCGAATATAATATTTAAATTTTCAAATCTTTAATAGGGTATATCAAAACAATGAAAAAGTTTCATGAAAATTAATAATGCAATAATAATATTATTGACATAATTTTAAATATTGATTTCATAATTTGTCTTGCAAAAATTATAAAAATTAAGTCAATTATGTGTGTTGTGGGAAAATTATCTTGAGTTTTTAAAGATTTTATTTATAAAAATAAACGTTAGTTTAACTTGAAGAGAATACAAACTATGATATATGATCCGAATTTTATAAACATTTATCTTGTGGAATTATGTATTTTTTAAAGATTGAGAAAATTAATAAATAGCTGCAACTGAATAATGTTAGAATTTTTTTAAAGCATTTCTTATTATACAGAAAATTAAGAGTTTTAAAAATCGTCACTTTTCTCATAAATCCTTAATAACACATTTCAAAGGTGTTCGATTACGCTGTATTTATTTTCTTAATGCATTGTCTATGTTGAGCGCTGAATTTATTTCCATTCTTTAATATATTTTGTCTTTTCTGTCAAAAGAGATGAATGGCATTATTTTTTTGTTTATATCATCTGTCTTTTCATTTTACATTTTTCCAGTTCAAATATTTCTCGCATGAAATTGGATTACTGTCAAAGGCTGTCAATCTAATAATAAATTAGATATTTCGTTGGTTTTTCTAGTTATTCCATTTCTGCTGTGTGTCTTCTCTGATTATGCTTTTGACGTTAACAAATTTTTCAAAACTAAACAGAATAATTTCTTAAGGAACTATTACACCAAAACTGGACTGAATAACACTTTTGTGTAGTTCTACATAAATATTTACGTGCGTAATAACATATTAATATCGTCAGAAAATTATGCACAACCTTTTTTAAAAGTATTACATGTATATTTGTATTAAGAAATAATCAAAAAGAAGCGGTACTATCTCTTTCGAAAATGACATGAAAAGTACCAGATATAGTTTTAATTAAATTAAGAATACTTTTATGTGCTTGTCGCCCACTTTCACGATATTTGGTAATAATTCTCAAGTATATTAGTAATTTTTTAATAATAAATACATGATTAATAATGATTGCTAAGATAATAACCGTTCTCAAACATATTAGACTTTTTTCTTTTTTTCCCATTTCGTCTAACACTGTATCAAACTTCACTGATTTCAAGTTTCACTCTAACATTTTATATTTATTTCTACTTTTAAATTCTACTCGTACCAGTAAACTTTTAAAAATTAATTTTGTAAAATGCACATGTAATCAAAGTACAAGTAAAAATCTTTCGTATGAAAAAGCAGTGCTACACTGTTAAAAATAAATCTGTGAATTCCAGGTGAAACTACCGGCAGCAATGTAGCCGAACTTTTACCGTTCCGTTAGTAGATTTTCCGTTGTGGGAAATACAAGAAGGGAAAACTCCGGTGTAAGAATCATTAACTTTCCGTTACAAAGTTTGATTTATAATAGTAATAATTTAATATAATTTTTAAAAATGATTTACCGATTAATCGTCAAAGAATTCGAAATCACCGAGGGATTTTAAGCTGCTATGTTATTTTACTTAATTGTTACTTTGGATAATTTAGCTCACGCCGTTCTCAGGATCGAACTCGGGACCTTCAGACTGCGGAATAAATTCTTACGAACAGAGCCAAAGTTGCTGATGCTAAACGATACAAAGTATGTCTTTTATGAGTTAGTGGGAAAATCTGTTGTGCTTTTTAAAGATTTCTTTTCAAATATATTCCTTAGAATGTTTGTGCCGATCCAGTGGCGTGGTCGGTAGCGTGAGCTCCTCCCACACCGCTGGACCCTGGTTCGAGTCCAGCTAGCGGCATGGGTGTGCGGGTGTTGTCCCTGTGATGTGTATTAAAATGTATGTACTGGATTTCTTGTAATAATAAAGTGTTCTGTACTTGTTTCTGTGGTATATGGATCATTCGAGGTAACAGCCATTTGTAGCTATAGACCTCAAAGCTATGTTCACTCAAAACTCAAACTCAAACTATGTTCACTCAAAACTCAAAAATGTTTGTAAATGGATTATTTTAGACTGATGCATAATACTTATTATTTTTTAAAATCATTTTTAATTTTTTAAAAAGTTTATATTAAAAAAAATCACTGTTTAAAACCACTGTTTTTTTATAAATTTTTTTTATTAACAATTTTTTACAATATATATATATATAGACGTTTTTTTAAATTGTCGTACACTATTTATTTCTTTATTTATTTATTTTTCGGCTAATAAATTAAAAGATTTTTAATAAGAAAAAAAGAGAAAAATAAACAGAAAAAATGTAATTTAAAAGGAATTTTTTATGTTTCATTATTCCATGGCGCCAATGGGACTCGAACCCACAATCTGCGATCTCAGGCGATTAGCGGTATGGTGCCTTGACCGCTTGGCCATGAAGCTCCCCACACAACGGAGTGTCTCCGTTTTTTGTTTTAATTTCCATCCGTTTCGTTATTTTCAGGAATTATGATGGAATTTTGTGATTTGTAACGGAAAATACCCTTTTGTTGTTAAACGGGAGCTTTTCTGTAAAATTCAGGAAAAAAATGTTCGTGAATTTCAGAATTTTTTTAACAGTGTAACGGATTGAATTACATGTTAGAGAAACATGTTCAGAATTCACGTGGGGATTGACACATAAGTGATAACTGTTAAAACATTACCTATCAAACTAAAGTTTTTTTATCAAACTAAATTTTATCTAAGCGATTATTTATAATTCAGTTCGTGCATTCGATAAAATATGGAAGACCTTCACACACACTGTTAAAAAAATTCTGAAATTCACAAACATTTTTTTTCCTGAATTTCACAGAAAAGCTCCCTTTTAACAACTAAAGGGTATTTTCCGTTACAAATCACAAAGTTCCATCATATTTCCTCGGAGGGCAACCCACCCCATAGGGCCTATATCCCATAGCGTAGATAATCGGCCGACAAAAAAAAAAATACACACCATCATATTTCCTGAAAAAAAACGAAACGGATGGAAATAAAAACAAAAAACGGAGACACTCCGTTGTGCGGGGAGCTCCATGGCTGAGTGGTCAAGGCACCACATCGCTAATCGCCTGCGAGCGCAGTTTGTGGGTTCGAGTCCCATCGGCGCCATGGAATAATGAAACATAAAAAATCCTTTTAAATTACATTTTTCTGTTTATTTTTCTCTTTTTTTCTTATTAAAAATCTTTTAATTTATTAGCCGAAAAATAAATAAATAAAGAAATAAATAGTGTACGACAATTTCAAAAAAAAAAAAAAAAAAAAAAAAAAAGTCTATATATATAAATATATATTGTAAAAAAATTGTTAATAAAAAAAATTTTATTAAAAAAAAACAGTGGTTTCAAACAGTGATTTTTTTTAATTTAAACTATTTAAAAAATTAAAAAAGATTAAAAAAAATAATAGGTATTATGCATCAGTCTAAAATAATCCGTTTACAAACATTCTAAGGAATATATTTGAAAGGAAATCTTTAAAAAGCACAACAGATTTTCCTAACTCATAAAAGACATACTTTGTATCGTTTAGCATCAGCAACTTTGGCTCAGTTCGTAAGGATTTGTTCCGCAATCTGAAGGTCCCGAGTTCGGTCCTAAGGACGTCGTGAACTAAATTATCCAAAATAACAATTAAGTAAAATAACATAGCAGCTTAAAACCACTCGGTGATTTTGAAGATTAATCGGTAAATCATTTTTAAAAATTATATTAAATTATTACTATTATAAATCAAACTTTGTAACGGAAAGTTACTGATTCTTACACCGGAGTTTTCTCTTCTTGTATTTCCCACAACGGAAAATCTACTAACCGAACGGTAAAAGTTCGGCTACATTGCTGCCGGTAGTTTCACCTGGAATTCACAGATTTATTTTTAACAGTGCAGATAAAATGTGTCTAAATTTTCAAAATCTCCTCAAAAATAGAACTCTATGTAAAAACCTCATTATATCATGTAGTACACCAGCGATTCAAATATTTTTTTGGTTTTCTAGCATAAATGTAAGATCAGATATGACAGACAGTTTTAAAAAAATCTTAAATTAGTTTCAGAAAAGAAATCTGAATATCTCTAAAAATTTGACTTGACTCTAAAATATAAGAAATCGAAAGTGAGCCATTTTCATTCTTCTAGATCATTTTCTAGCAACTTTTTCTGGTGCTATCATTCCTCATTTTCTTTTCCGCTCTTCGCCATTTCTATTATGTATGTATATAATATATTATTTGATAAGTAAAACTATGAATGACTTGAGGTGGACCATCTTAAGTAACAACACAGATTTAATGTATAAAAATTCTACTTACAAAACACAAACATAAAATTACAGAGAAACATAATTTTGAACGCGAAACATTTTTCGTTGCTTTGATTATTCAATGGAATGCGACATAAGGCGTTATCTACTCTTTTACCTGAAAACTAAAAGTACAAAATACCACAGTCCTTAAAGGTAAAACGTTCGGAGTTTTCCGTGGTTTTCTTCGAACCTTGCGTAAATACGGGTTAGGTTCCCTTAGAAAGACCCCCACGGAGGGCACTCCCCCTGGTCCTATATCCCATTAGCGTAGATAATCGGACGACAAAAATCAACCAACCAACCAACCTTAAAGGTAAAAATGAAAAAATAAAAATAACTGTAATTTTTTTTATGTCAGTCGAAAACATATGAAGTAGTAACAACAAAATATGTGATAACATTACACTACACTGTTAAAAAAATTCTGAAATTCACGAACATTTTTTTCCTGAATTTCACAGAAAAGCTCCCTTTTAACAACTAAAGGATATTTTCCGTTACAAATCACAAAGTTCCATCATATTTCCTGAAAAAAAAAAGAAACGGATGGAAATAAAAACAAAAAACGGAGACACTCCGCTGTGTGGGGAGCTTCATGGCCGAGTGGTCAAGGCACCACACCACTAATCGCCTGCGAACGCAGATTGTGGGGTTCGAGTCCCATTGGCGCTATGGAATAATGAAACATAAAAATTCCTTTTAAATTACATTTTTCTGTTTATTTTTCTATTTTTTTCTTATTAAAAATCTTTTAATTTATTAACCGAAAAATAAATAAATAAAGAAAGAAATAGTGTACGACAATTTCAAAAAAAAAAAAAACTATATATATATATAGATATATATATATATATATATATATATATATATATATATATATATATATATATATATATATATATATATATATATATATATATATATATATATATATTTATATATATATATATATTGTAAAAAAATTGTTAATTAAAAAATTTTTATTAAAAAAAAACAGTGGTTTCAAACAGTGATTTGTTTTAATTTAAACTATTTAAAAAATTAAAAATGATTTAAAAAAATAATAAGTATTATGCATCAGTCTAAAATAATCCGTTTACAAACATTCTAAGGAATATATTTGAAAGGAAATCTTTAAAAAGCACAACAGATTTTTCCACTAACTCATAAAAGACATACTTTGTACCGTTTAGCATCAGCAGCTTTGGCTCAGTTCGTAAGAATTTGTTTCGCAATCTGAAGGTCCCGAGTTCGGTCCTGAGGACAGCGTGAACTAAATTATCCAAAATAACAATTAAGTAAAATTACATAGCAGCTTAAAAACCCTCGGTGATTTCGAATTCTTTGAAGATTAATCGGTAAATCATTTTTAAAAATTATATTAAATTATTACTATTATAAATCAAACTTTGTAACGGAAAGTTACTGATTCTTACACCGGAGTTTTCCCTTCTTGTATTTCCCACAACGGAAAATCTACTAACGGAACGGTTAAAGTTCGGCTACATTGCTGCCGGTAGTTTCACCTGGAATTCACAGATTTATTTTTAACAGTGTATGTTAACAATTTAGTAAAGAAACAGACCTGACAATTTAAAATTTATGTAATCACAGATAAGGAACACATAAAATTTTTTTTTAAATATATAATGTTCTTAATGAACTTACATAAATTAATTACAGTGAGTTGAAAATATCTATAAAAATAATTTAATACAAAATTAAGAAAATATATTAGCATTTTACCTAAACAAAATCGAAATAAAATGTTTTAACTTAAAAAAAATTATTTATTAGAATGTAATCAGGTAAAAAGAGTAGTACATATGCAAATGTTTTTCTTTAGAATACACTGGTAATTGACTGAGTTTATTAAATTAAATGGCTGAAGAAATTATTATTGTAAGAACTATTGTAGTTGGATATTCAAATATTTATACAAGAAACAAATATTTCGAACACAATTTTTTTTTTGTTCAAAAGACTAAATACTTCCACTCGTTGTTTGCGAAAAAATTAAATTACAGCAAAGTAAAATGTGAGAATTCTGTTAAGTTTGATTAATTAGGCAAATACTTTTTGTTTCGCTTTTTAAGGCTAATCAAGCAGTTTCTGTAGAACACAATTAGATTACAGAGAACAATTTCGTATTTTTATAATTTTTATGGTTTGATAAAAGACATAAATGTAATTCCAAAATTATAAACAATCCTATTTCTTTTCAGGTTCAAATATATGAATAAATAAATAAATATATATGTATAAAATAAGATTTCACTTAGTGTATCATGGAGGATTTTTACTTTACATGAAAAATTATTGTAATTAAGTTATTTCTTATCTAATCCTTAATAGTAAATAAAATAATAATGGTTAATATATATATATATAGAGAGAGAGACAGAGAGAGAGCTTATCACAACCATACATTTTAACCGCGAAATTATCTTACAAAAAGGGGAAATAACCACTACGCTGTAAAATATCTCTATGTCGACAACACATTATACTTTTTCGTATAAGTTCACTTGATGTGCTAAGAAGGTTGGTTGGTTGGTTGATTTATGACGTCCGATTATCTACGCTAGGGATATAGGACCAGGGGGGAGTGCCCTTCGTGGGGGTCTTTCTAAGGGAACCTAACCCGTATTTACGCAAGGTTCGAAGATAATCACGAAAACTCAGAACGGTTAGGCCGTCAGCCGCGATTGGGTTCGAACCCAGCACCTGCCGTCTACCAGTTGAGAGGTCCGAACCTCTCGGCCACTGGTGGGGCCCGTGCTAAGAAGGAATGTGTCGCTAAACATTTTATGAACATACAATTTAGGAATATCAGTTACTAGCCGCCATCGGTGGCAACACTGGTCAGTATTTCTAAAAGAATCTTGAATCATACACAATAAAAAAAAAATCTGTAAAGTTATTAAAAGTTTTCAAGGAAACTGGGATTCCTAGAATTTTTTTATGTAACGGCAACAGCAAAAATTCATGTAACAGATACAGATTTGCATTGAAATTAAAAAAAAATCTGTAGGTAACTAAGAATATTTTAGGAAACTGGGATTTCTAGAATTTTTTGTGTAACTACAATGCAGGTTACTGATAAAACTTTACTACTATTATTGCAATTTTAGTAGATTCGTTTGTAAAGTTACAGATTTCTCTAGCTTTACAACAATTAGTTTTAAAGAATTACATCTTTTCTTGTACAGTGTTCAGATAAAATGTTAGTAAGCGTTCAGATTTCGGTAACTTTACATCTGTAGGATTATAGTTTTTTTTACAGTGCACGACATACATCTAGCAAAAATGAAAAAAAAAAAAAAGTTAAAACTATTTTTTACATCTAATTAAATAACCGTACTTCTTATCTTATTCATATAATATTGCTTTATTCAGATTAAAATCGATGTTGGCGAAATTACAGTCAAAGTGTATGTACTATTTTTTAATAAATATATTATTTTTAATTTCTCGTCTCAAAAAATTGTTGCTGGGATTTAACGAAAAGTATTACAATTTTTGGCCCGCCATTTAATGCCTTAGGGGAAGCGGGTATTTCTAAAGTCGCAGAAATATGCATTTGTGATAATCACGCGTTATCAAATTTAGGACTTTAGGCATCTCATTAACTTTAGAACTACCGTATATGCGATAAAAATTATCTAAATGCAACAATAAGTACAAAGGTGTTATAAACTACAATTAATGATTCCATTTCAGTTAGTTTTGAACTAATTTGTATTAATTTAAAAAAAAATGTCCAATTCTACATTAAAAGTAATAAAACTTGGGGAATCGCGTCTCATTTAATAATTTACCGTCCAGCGATTTATTTATAGATCACCTACAACCGAACAAGATGTCAATATTCAAATATACAAATTTCAATACCAGTACTTAGCACAGAAATTTTCTCATTATTTACACTGTAAAAAAAATCTGTGAAGGTACTAAACCTTTTCTAGGAAACTGGGATTGCAAGAACTTTTCAGGTAACGATAACAGGAAAAATTCATGTAATCGATTCTGAAACTTGAATTTTTACTGTTACCGTTACAGGAAAAGTTCTTGGAATCCCAGTTTCCAAGAAAAAGTTTAGTACCTTTGCAGATTTTTTTTACAGTGTAGTCACACATTTTGAGCGTTTAAATAAGATAAAATTTCAACATGAAAAAAAACTGTTGTCGAAGAACTAAAAAAAAAGTTGGGCGTTAATTGATTAAGCACAGTGACTTTATGTAATAACATTAATAACCTGTTACCTACACTGTAGAAAAAAATCTTTAAAGTTACTGCACTTTTTTCTAGAAACTGGGATTCCTAGAATTTTTCATGTAATGGTAACAGAAAAAAAAATCACGTAACAGATTCTGTTACATGAATTTATGCTGTTAACGATACATAAAAAGTTCTAAGAGTCCCATTTTCCAAGAAAAAGTTCAGTAGTATTGCAGTTTTTTTTTTACATTGCATTAATGAAAATGGTATATTTTAGCTTTTCAAATTCAAATATGTTATGCTTCATACATATTTTTTTTTACTTTTAATTACGTATATTCATTTAATTAAAAAAAGTTGTTTGATGAGAAAAAAATCGTTCACATTATTAAAAATAAATATATAATGCTTGCTAAATTTAGAATGACATTAAATATTTACTTATTGCGTACTTATAACCAGTTCCTGATAAGGTTAAAATTAGTAAGGATATATACACTGTAACATAAAATCTGTAAAATTACTAAAAGTTTTTATGAAATTGGGATTCCTAAAACATTTTATGAAATGGCAACAACAAACATTCGTGTAAAAAATAAAGATTTGCACAGAAAATAAAATAATCTGCAATTTGACTAAAAATTTTTTAGGAAACTGGGATTCCTAGATTTTTTTATATAACGACAACCCGGGTAATTGATAAAATTTTAGTAAGATAATTGTAATTTTAGTACATTTGTTTGTAAAGTTACAGATATCTGCAGCATTACAATATCCCTTAATTTTGTACATCTACATGGTTTCTTATACAGTGTACAGATAAAGTGTTAGTAACCTTACAGATTTCGGAAACTTTACATATGTAGGATTAAAGTTTTTTTTTTTTTTTTTTTTTTTTTTTTTACAGTGTGCATGAAATAAAATTGGTGTTAAAGAAATAAAAAGAGCAAAATGCTGGGCGGTAATTGATTAAGCACAGTGACTTTATGTAATAACATTAATAACCTGTTGCCTACACTGTTAAAAAAAATCTGTAAGATTACTGAACTTTTTCTAAAACTTGGGATTCCTACAATTTTCCCTGTAGTGTCAACAGAAAAAAAATCATGTAACCGATTCTGTTACGTGAGTTAATACTGTTACCCTTACACAAAAAAAGTTCTATAAATCCCAATTTTTTTTTAAAAAAAAGTGGTTTAGCATCGCAGTTTTTTTACAGTGCATTCATGAAAATAGTATAATATTTTAATTTTTCTAATTTTAAATATGTTTTGTTTCATATATATTTTTTAACTTTAAATTATGTTTATTCATTTAATTAATAATAATTGCGTGATGAAAAAAAGCAAATGAATGCTGAATTTAGTATGGCATTGAATGTTTACTGATTGCGTACTTAAAAACTGTTTCAGATAAGGTTAAAATAATATAGAGACATGCATTGTATTAAAAAAAAAAATCTGTAAAGTTATTAAAAGTTTCCTAGGAAACTAGAATTCTTAGAAGATTTTATGAAACGACAACTGCAAACAGTCACGTAGTAGATACAGATTTGCACTGAAAATTAAAAAATCTATACTTTTATCAGAATTTTTGAGGAAACTGGGATTCCTTGAATTTTTTATGTAACGGCAACCTAGGTTATAGATAAAATTTTATCAAGATAACTGTCATTTTAGTAGATTCGTTTGTATGGTTATACATTTCTCTAGCTTTACAAAAATTAGTTTTGTAGATTTATGTATTTTCTTGTACATTGTAAAAATAAATTTTTAATTACATCTGTATGGATTACAGATTTTTTTACGGTGTAGAATAGCTGAACAAGTGCAAAGTCGCAGATTTTACGAAACATTTAACATCATAATTTTCATTTAAAGATAGAGATCAGCAAATATACGCATTATAGTTTATATATATATATTTTAAATATTTCATGCATAAATTAGTTTTTAAAAAATGTATTGATTTTTTACATATTTTTTTAACATTATCTCTGCTAGGTACGGTTTTCGAGAAAACCGTTGAACATACCACCTTAAAACTTTTTATGGCATCAGACAACATACTTTTTGAGAATAATAAGAAGCGAATTCCATTTTGACTTAATATTATTATAATTAAATATATTTCACTTAAAAATTCATTGAAAATCCTAAATTGTTTAAAAACATATTTTTCATCTTTCAAAATAATTTTTCACACAGACTAAAATTATTTTTTAACCGTTTCAATGATTTTTTTCTACGTTGCATTGCTGCATGTTTTTGCTAATCACGATTTGCAAGTACTAAGTACGGGCATTCATATTGTAATCATAATTTATTATTCTCATCAGTAAATTTTTATTGTAAATTTTGCGTTATTTAATTCGAGCATTTTTCTGACTCAATTAGGAAAAAAATTCTGTTTTGAAAAACCGGTGATAAAATATTAAAAATTTTATAAAAATATGAAAAAATAGGCATTTCTTGAAAGTTCTTTTTTTTCAAAAATTTTGATCCGTTAAGTTGTTAAAAAAAGCCTTTTAGTTACTTAATTTTGAGGAGTTTTAACTGTTTACTAAATACTAATTTAGAAAAGTGTGCCATAACATATAAGAACACACTTTTCGAAAAAAAAAAAAAAAATCCATAATAGCTCAGTACACTAATTTTTTACATCTTTTTTATGCCGATAGTAAAAAACGCAATAATTTGAACCATCTATTTCTCCATGTTCCATTATTGTTATAACTTGTATTAGTGACATATGAAAGAAATCTTATACATAGAATTTTTATTCGCATTAAAAAAACTAGTCAGATGAGGCAAGCCCAAAACTTCGTTCTATCTTATACAGGTTAATACTTCCAGAAAAATGAAACATAACAGCGTCACCAGTTAAGTAATTCACAGCAAAATCTTATCTGCAACATCTTTATTACGGTCTTTATTAACAATCTTTATTTCAAGTTCTAACTGAGTCTGAAATTTGATGAAAATCCGAGTATTAGTATTAAGATAGAATTATCGCAGAAATATATAAAAGAAAACTGGATAGGAACGTTACTTGTTCAGCCATTTACTGTAAAAAATTCAGAATATTAATTTATGGCAGGGAATAAACGAATTTGAAGTTTCATGAAAACCTGTGCATTATATCCTCAGATAAAGCTATTTCTATAATCTTGAATAGTGCCGCATAGCAGCGACATCTGTTGAGACATTTACTCCGAAAACTAAGTAATACTCATTTATATTAGGAAAAACTGAATCTGAAGTTTGATGAAAATTCAGGGAACAGATCCTGAAATATAGCTATTGCAATAATCAGGATGAAAACGGCATAGCAGTGCCACCTGTTGAGATATTTACTTCAAAAATTACAGAATATTAAATTATAGTAGGTACTACTAAATTTGAAGTTTGATGATAATTCGTGCACTAGTTCCTGAGATAGAACTATTGTGCTTATCAAGAATAATACTGCATAGCAGCGCCACCTGCTGTGTGATTTCCACCGAAAGGTAATCAGAATCCTATTATATCAAGAACTAATGGAATCTGATTTTCTTTATAAATCCGTACATTAGTACATTGAAATATAGTTATTGCGAAAACCGTAAAAAAGACAGCATATGAGCGGCACCTGTCGGGTGATGTACACAAAAATCTGATCAAATACAGTTTATATCAAGTTCTAAATGAATCTAAAGTTTTGTAAAATACCATACATTATTTCTTGAGATAGAACGCCTTCAAAATTTGTGTCAGATACACACAGAAAGACTCACAGACAGACATTTTATAAAAACATATTTTTCGAATTTATGACTCCTAAACGTGTAAATATATCTTAAATATGCATATTCGTAAAATTTCATCAATCTAATACTTTTTCCTTGTATATATGGAAAAAAGTAGTAGTAATAATAATAATTTATTTATAAAAACTTCATAAATTTAACTTAAAAAATGTACATATTTAAAATACATATGCATATTTAAAAGTTCTGAACATATTTAAATTTTCTATTCAAATTCGATAACATATATTACTTAATATAAAATCTTAAATCATTTTTCTGAGCTTTACAAATTATATGCGTCAAAAGATTTTGGAAACAAATTGAGCAAGGTTTCGAAACTTATTGCAACAAATGTATAATTTAAATTATTTCGAAGTTTTCAAGCAATTTCAAATTTTTAGATTATACAAAATTTTACAATGTGAAATTTAAAACTTTTCAATAATTAATCTTTGCGTCCTCACCAAAATTTAAAATTTGGAGTTAGTGTACTGAAAACATTTTACAGTAGTATTTGTTCCTTTCAGTATATATTTAAACTTTTAGAAACTATGTTGTATTAAAAGTTGCTGATAAATGTTAGATTCTACAATAGTTAATAGATTAAGGGGTTTCTTTCTATTTTATTTTAACATGCGTTGTACGTTCTTTGCTTTAAATTAAAAATCGCTATTTTAAGTTAAAACTCTTACTTTAATTTTAACGTATACCAAGCTTCAGACTTTGGGCCTAAATCTTTGTAAAATATTGTATTTAATAATTGAATATTTTGTTATTATTACTTGCTTCTATCTTTATAAGAAAAAGTATTGCATTTATAATAATTTTAGAATTCCTGTTTTTGACGAATTTACACGTTTTGGGGGTCAGAGATCGAAAAAACATGCTTTTATTAAATAGTCTTTATTAATTTGTCTGTATATGACAAAAATATTGTGAGCGCTTTATTTCAATAACTAATGTACATAATTTCACATAAATATACATTTACTTAGATTTTGATATAAACTGGATCCGATTTATTCTTGGTGTGTTTTGCCCAAGAAGTGTCATTATTATGCTCCTTTTTTTCACTTTTTTCCCAATAGCCATGTTTCAAGTATTATGGAAGGCTATTCACAACTTTAGATTCCGTTAGTCCTACACTGTTAAAAATAAAGGTGACGAACCGGTTGCATTTGACGCCCAGGGGTGAAAAGGTTAAATCACTTGGCACCAGTGGGCTTGAAAATGTGTTTGGGGTGCCATTGGGTGTTTCACACTAATTAGGGTGCCGCGCAATGCATACCGCTTTAAGATTTTCACCCCTTAGTCATTTGCGCATGCTTTGTAACGTGTATCCTTGCACTTCAACTCGCTGTCACTGGTGGATCAACACAGCAATTTTTTCTTACGATGACTATCACCGCTATACGCTATCCCAATTTTGTTTAGAACTTTGGATGGCTAACTTTTGGCGAACTTTTTTATATAAAGCAATCCTTGAATTTCAGGACATATGAACATTTCAGGGAGACCTTGAAGGTGAGCTTGATGGCCGAGTGGTTAGGGCGCATAGCTTGTAATCAGACGCTCTGCGTTCGAATCCATCGAGGGCCGAAAGTCGGTTAGTAATTTTTTTTTTTTTTTTTTTTTTTTTATCATTGGGCACTCTGGATTAAGGATGCCATCTTTTCACCCTAATTAATGGTGCTATTTTGGCTCCTTTAGGGGTGTCACCAGTGTGACAAGCCTTTCACCCTTAAAAAGTGCAATGTGTCACCATTAGTTTTAACAGTGTAGATATAATATGGTTCTGATTACGTTTAGGCATAAAATACTCAACAGATGGCGATACTAGGTTGTATTATTCTTCATTATCGCAATAGCTTTATCTCAGGAACTAATGCACGAATTTTCATCAAACTTCAGATTCAATCAGTCTTTGATATAAATTAATATTATTTAGTTTTAATAATAAATGGCTCAACAGATGGTACTTCTATCCATTTCTTTTACGATTTCTGCAATAGTACCATCTCAAATGCTAATACACGGGTTTTCATCAAATTTCTGATTCTGTAAAAGCTTGAAATAAGTTGTTGCAGATTAGATTTTGGTGTAAATAACTTTACCGGTGACGCTGCTATAATTATTTTTTTCTGAAATTGCTAACATGTGTAAGATAGAAGCATATTTTGGAATTGCCACATCCGACTAGTTTTTATTTACTTTAAAATTATTTATTTTTTATTGCAAGCCACATTATAGTTAACGTCATACTGCAAATAAATATTTGGATTCATGATTACTATCCATGTAGTATGATTACTGATGGAGATTGATTGAATGATTTTAATTGAGAAGTCGCAAATATGATAAAAAGATAATATCACATAGAAATGTGTGATCACAAACGAATGGCCCCACCAGTGGCCGAGAGGTTCGGACCTCTCAACTGGTAGACGGCAGGTGCTGGGTTCTAACCCAATCGCGGCTGTCGGCCTAACCGTTCGGAGTTTTCCGTGGTTTTCTTCGAACCTTGCGTAAATACGGGTTAGGTTCCCTTAGAAAGACCCCCACGGAGGGCACTCCCCCTGGTCCTATATCCCTTTAGCGTAGATAATCGGACGACAAAAATCAACCAACCAACCACAAACGAATGATAATATTGTAGAGGGCGTTGCGTATCCACAATTTGTGGTCGCAGGCAGTGCTCTTTGACTATAATAATCATTTATAATTCAAAAAGATGACAGTACAGAAGTAACATGAAACATTATACTTTAAATGAATATGCAGATATGCCTGTAATTTATCGTGTGACAGGAGAAAAAAAGGTAAAGCTGCACAAATGTTTGAGAAAGGTGGTGCAAACTGCATCGCCAAATATTTGCATATATTCATAAACAAATGAAAATGAATGTAAATTCTCTGGTTCAGAATCTGCCACAATGTTTACAGCGAAATATTAAACCAGTGAGCAATACCCGGTGTGTTTACCTTTAGTTGTTCTTCGACACCTTGTAAGATAGCTTCCTCCATTAGAAATTTTCGTGTTGGTCGTTTGCGGCTCAATTATCACAGGTATTGGATACAAAAGCATGTTCGCACAGTTATTGAAAAATGCATGTAAGTATTTGACACTGAGGTCTGAATCGATTGAGGTACTGTTCTGCACTTATTTGCGCAACTCCCTTACACTTTTTGGCAGCCGCATCGGAAGTTACGTGCATATGCCCGTTTTCGTTTGAAATATAATTAGAAATGTTACTACGATACAGCAAATTAGATGCTAATGTGCATATTTATTTAAATGGTCTCGGGACTCTTAAAATTAAAAAAAAAAGACATTTGCAACATTTAATATCTTAAAATACATTTGATTTAAAAACACATTTTTAACTGGGATGAAAGGTATATGCATGTTCTGTCATGTGCTTAAAATTGCATGAATAAGATTTAGCAGTTACTGGGGTTCCTAAACAATCAGATATTTGACGAGTAGAAAATCGGTATAACAGATTATGCGCAGGATTACAAAACACATTGTGAAACTCGAATAAAAATTATGGTCTTTCTGATAATTCAGATTTTAATAATTACCCTCAATTTAAATAAATAAATTTATATTTAAAGCATTTTTATACTTTTAATACGAAGTTGTGTGTTGCTAAGCAAAATGTAGAAAACTTCAACCGTATAATCATTTTGAATTTTTAATACTTGTTATATAAAATAAAATTAACTTATTTTGAACAATAAAATATAAATTTTAGATGAGTACATGCAGACTAACAATAAACATGTGTTATGAAAATTTCTTGAATATATATCCAGAATTTTTTTAGATATCATGTGCATTATTTCCCAAAACATCATTTGAAGAAAAATGACTTAAAAGATTTGGAAATACCGTTTCAGAATCCGAATTATTTAAAAATTAAATGAATTATATGTACCTAACTTAAGAAAATGGATTATCTATGGGGCTTATATGCAATCAAAAGGGATTGATATTTTTAATGCCTTCTATTTTTGCAGCATTCAAGGAAGTTTAACTATTAAATATGCTATGGAAAGTAGCTATTTTATAATTTTTCAAATTCGAAAAATTACAAAAATGAAGATTTGTTGTTCAATCTGTTCACAGAAAAAAATGCTTTAAGGTTACAATAAATTATGGATATTTGCAACAAATGACGAAAAAAGGAGTATTATACTTAGATAAATGTGCGATCATTATGTTTAAATGTGTAGTAATTGAAGAATGTTTGCCTATATGAGACAAAAACTTTATGTAGAAAATTATGTTGAAATAATATATGACTATGTATCACAAAATATAAGAAATCTTTCCTTATACACATCCCTAAAGTTTAGCATTCTCATATCATGAAACATCAATTTTAATAGTACTTCACATCATGTACTTCTTTTAAGACTATGGTTTTAATAATTTTCTTTCGCTAAAGCTAACTGCAAAATATATAAAAATGAGCAGCATATACACAGACTTACTCTTTTGGAGAAATTTTAAAAACCTATTTTAATAAATATATTTCGTTTACGTTCATAGATCAGAGTAATTCTCAAAATAGGTACTGAGCAACAGAATTATCAATCACTGTTAACTTTTGTCTGATCTTCTCGGTGTTTAGGATAAAAGTGCACTTAAAACCAGTTGGATGTGACAATTCCAAAACTGTTTTCCATCTCATACGTATATATCTTAATCTTTCAAAAAGTAGCTACACATGTAATACTTCAATATTATTTATTCACTGTGTTAACTTTGATTTTCATCTTAAATTTCTGCTTCCGTTAATTAAGTGGTGTAATATAAAGCTAATGTAGAACATGAGATTTATTAAAAACAATTGTTTTTCCTTATTTTGTTGTCATCAGCTGTTTCCTAGTCGCCGGATTAACAGTGCACGAGCTTCCGTCTCTGCACGAGCCAACCGATAATAGAACTACGAAAAATCATGAAAATAATGCAAACTTAGCAATCACAGCGCTTCTTTCCCTCAGACTATTTCCATATTCAATGACAGTTTAAAAGATATAGGCAAAAATATGTACAAAGAATTTGGTTCATTTTTATGAGTAGATTCATATACTTTTCGTAGTATAATAATGAAAATGGCATAGACATTGCTAAGGAAGCTCTCCCTTTCGGTGGATATATTTCAGCTTTGATAGAGGAACTGCTTGCCACACCCATAAACATATACAAAGAATTTGGTTCAATTCAATGTACTATCTTCCCGTAAGACATGGTGACGTCACGGTGACGTCGTTGTGAAGTCACATTGTGACTTTGTGACCGTCGATGTGACGTCACGTGACGTCGATGTGAAGTCACTGTGACTAAAATGTGAAGTCGTTATGGCCGTTTTAGAGATTGTTTGTGACGTCACATTGTGACCACATTGTGACGTCGCAATGTGACCAATTTGTGAAAAGTGTGTCATTTGTGACGATTTTGTCATTAACATTGTGACGTAATTGTGACGAAAGTGACAATGCTTTCAAGTCACATTGTGACCAAATTGTGAAATACAGGGTGAGTCCAAAATCATGGAACAAACTTTGAGGGGGCGGTAGGACTCACTATAGCAAATAATGATGGCACAGAAATATATGACCGGAAGTGACCCGTCAAGACGCTACACTAGTCACCAAAAAAGACCCGGATGGTAATGTTATGTCTATGGGGGGGGGGGTGTTGTTTTCAAATATCTTGCTCAAATTTCAATATTTTACATGATATTTTTTCCATAGGATAGCTGAGGACGATCCACAACTAGGCTAATTTTTACTTTTTCGATTTTGGTTATATTTTTTTTATATTACAATAGTTTCAGTTTTAGAACCGGTTTAAACTGGTTCTGAATTATTGTGGGCTCTTAATCTGTAACCAAAATCAAAAAAGTAAAAACCAGCCCAGTTGCAGGTCGTCCTCAGCTATCCTATGGAAAAAAATATGCGAAAATATTAAAATTTTAGCGAGATATTTGAAAATAGCGCTCCCATACACTTAACATTATAATCCGTGTCTTTTACAGTGACTAGTGTGGCGTTTTAACGCGTGACTTCCAGTCATACATTTCTATGCCATAATTATTTATTATAGTGAGCTCTACCACCTCCCTTAAAGTTTGTCCCATTATTTTAGACTCACGATGCAGATCGTTTGTGACAAAACTTTCGTTAACACTGTGATGATTCTGTGACGATTTAACTTTTCTTAACGATTCTCTAACAATTTAAAAGAAACAGGATCTGCTGAAGCTATAACTCCACGCCATGTTCTGTTAAAATAGGGTTTGAGTCCTAAAATCATATATTGACAATTTATGAACAAATACTGTATAATATATAAAATAGTTACCTGCAGTAAGGAGACTTTCTTCTAAATTAAAGTTAAAAATTCGATTTACCTCACATGCCTTACAACTCTGGTGTTGTTTTTAAAATTTGAAAAATATTGCCTTTATAAAATATTTATATATTTTCCCCACATGCTGAAAATTGCATAGCTTCAATTTTATTTATAACTGACACACATTTTGTAATATGCTGTTCAAACTGTTTAATCTTTTTGAACTTTTTTAAAAAAAACTTTTACTCGCTTTAATATCCACAAATTTCAGCACATATCTAAAACTGTACAGCTTGCCAATATTTCTGACCAATAATCCTGATGTCTATAAATATATAGGGTGGATGCTCCAGTGTTGGCCACATTAAGAGAAAAGTTGAAATGGAAATTTTATAGTTTTAGACTAAAATAAAGCATATTAAATCGCAACAACAGTATTCTTTAGTAAATTTAGTTGTCTTTCTGTTAATTATAATAACTTTCTATCAAATATTTTAGATTGTGAGTAATAACTCGTTAAGTAATTTCTTTCAATTTGCACCAGTTTCGGCCACCCCTGCACCAGTTTTGGCCGCCCTAATATCTTGTAATTTTGCAAACATTTTAACTGATAATAAGTAAAAATAAAGCATTTTTGTGCAAAATCTGTTTTACCACACAGATATTTGTTTGCTGTATAAAAAAGATTTGCATTTTTTTAAATGAAATCATAAAAACATCGAATAAAATATACTTAAGCTGATTTTAACTGAACATTTAAATTTAAAAACAAAAAATATATTTAATTCATAAAAAAGACTTATAGGACATAAAAAGCTTATTTTAACATTTTGCATATTTTCATTTATATATATCATATGTTATACTATACCAATATTTACAGTTATATGACTAGAATCTTGAAATTATTCCATTTTTACATGAAATAGTATTTTGACAATCTCTAAAATCCATTTTTTTCAACTGATTTTAAACTTTAATTCCTCGTACTTAGCTGCCTGTCAGCCTAATCATTTGGAGTTAGTTTTCTTCAAACCTTAGATTTCCTTGTGTAAATATTGGCTAGGATCTTAGAAAGACCTTCACAGAGGGCATCTCCCTTCTTTTTTGGCCCATATCTCTCATATAGATAATTGGCCATCATAAATAGCACAACCCTATTACTTGAGATTCAAAAATAGTAAAAACTGGTCTCCATTCTGTAAACTTGTGTTGCAAGGTAGAACGAGATACTACAAAACTTAACCATCTTGAAAAGCTGACAATGAATTTTGAAAAGCCATAATTTTACTTCCTATCTTATAACAGTGTTTAATCTAGACCATTTTTAAGAGTACAGAATTGTCTTTTTTAAACTTGTTGAAATGAATCCTATTTATAGTATAAAGATTTTCACATTATTTGTTATTTCTAAATTCATGTGCTTGAAATTTTGCAAAAGTTATGCAACTTCCTCATTTTGTTTTGAAAAAATACAAGAAACCACTAAATCATGCTGTAATTTTATTGAACTTTTAAATTTATAAGTCATAAAACATTTCTAAATATATTGCTGAAATTTTCACTATAATTAGTCTTGTGGCCAAAAGTGGAGCATATTGTTGTGCCATTTTTGGCCACACAATGGCCATAACTGGTACACATAGCAAATTTAAAGCACGTACTAGCACGTAAAGCAAGTAGTTTTGGCCACCCCTACTTTAAGCTGTAAAAATAATTAATTTAAATATGAAATTGCAACAGAGAGAAAGCCTACTTCATAAAGCTTCATAGCAATCTGTTTCAGAACAAATAAAGTTCGATAAATCCCTAATATTGAAAGATTGTGAAAACTTGTTACCTAAGCAAAAACCTTAATATATGTGAGTGCACACTATAGTTTTACACTTTTTTCTTTTTCTTTTTTTTTGCAAGTCATTTTTTATCAAAAAATAAACAAATGGGATTGAAAATAATAAAAGAGTGTTAGATTAAGGAGTAAGAATGCATATAATTTGTTAAAATCAATTTACAGCCTAAATAGAGGGTAAATCATTCCAATGTGGCCAAAACTTGTGCAGTTGCCAAAACTGGAGCATCTACCCTATATCTTTTAATTATCTTTTGTTGTAATTTTCCAACTGATTGAAAAAGTGTCCAGGTCAGGATTCGAACTAAGCAGTCTTTCGCGCAAATTGTCAATACTTTGTCGACTGAACTATCCTGGAAGAATCTGACGCACACAATTCACACAGTGAATACAAACGCATACTTATCATTATTATATATAACCCTATGTATTAATACTTTAATTTTTTTTCGAACTACTCTTATGATAAATGCATACTATTCGTATGAGTATATAATGATATTTCTCCGGGTGAATTGTGCGTGCTAAGTTGCTCTGTTGGAAGAGCATTGGCAGCATACATCGAGGGTCTCTAGTTCGAATCCTAATCTAAACATTTTTTTACTCATTTTGGAAAATTAATATTCGTTTGATTAATTTACCAATTAAAATCATTCTGTTAAATATAATATAGAATTATCTTTTGATAAAACTACGTGAAGTTTATGCGCAATATTTGTAATATACAGATTTTATTTAAAAATCGAGTACTAATGAAGATGAGGCAATTAGTTCTAGTATTACGCTTAGTTATTTCCTTACTATAGTGGCCTGTGCGCATGTATGATTACGCCAAGGTTTAAATTCGTAGTTAAACTCATATATATATATTGTATATGTCATATAGTGTAGATGTGCCGGTAAAGGTCATCCTTATGGAATTTATTTTTAAAAAGTTTCCTTATTAATAGTTATAATTATTAGATTTCATTTTTTTTTCGTATTAGATGAATCTATTAATAGTATTTAAGTATTCTCAGTCTCACTTCCCAATATTAGACAAAAGTTTATTGAAAATAATAGAAATACATCAAACACTAAAAATTTCAGTAATGTACATCCCACAAAAAAGTACATGTAATTGTTTTTATGACTATTTAGAACCAGGATTTAATGAACACATACTAATGGAACAAAATTGTTATTTTCAGCACCATTTAACAATTAAGATATCAAAAATTAATAAAATAATGCGATAATTACTCATTTTTTAAAATCAATAATTGTTATTATCACAAAATCAATATCTTAATTATTTTAGATACATGGTTTAAAATAATAAATGTCATGGAATTACAGTTATCAAATTTTTGGGATTATGAGAAATTCAGAAAGGTAATAAAAAAGTTTTAAAAAATTTGTTTTTGCAATATTAGTGCATAAATCAATATATTTATCACTATTTTCAACAGTTAAACAACCCCAAACTCCTTTATATATTAATTATAACGTTAACTTTTGATTATGCATACATTTTTAAATTTATTAATATTTGATTTTAACCATGTAATTAAAAAAATGTGATTAAAGTGCATTTTAAAAATAATGTTATTAACTATTTTCAAATCGTTGACATGCTGTTCCGTATTTCAACAAAATAAATGTTAAATTTATTGAATTTACTAAGGTCAGTGGATTCAAAAAAGTTAAATTAATATGATACTTATTCCTTTTATAACATGTTTTTTACGAAATTCACAGAAATCATTATAAAAAAAGCAGGAAAAAAAATTTTCTTACCTCTTTCTTAACGGCATTATCCTCTAATTCAAGTTTCATAATCCAAATAGCGAAGATAATTTCGAAGTCGGAATGTCCGAATGAAGTACATTGACATTGGCGCGCTCATATTAACGAAACGCCACTGACAATGTATTTTTTCGGACCGGCATTTTATATAAAATGTCAACTGATCGCATTTCTGCATAACTTTTTAAAAATTTTCAACTTACGTACTAAATATACACGCATAACATCATAACAAAGTTACTAGAGCAGCTGGCCTAATATTCTAAAGAATAAATACACTAGTGTCAACTATTCTGGTTGTTGCCAAACGATATTTTTTAAGCAGGTGATTTTTTGTTATTATTGGTTGTTTGAGCTTCGAAGATTTATAAGTTGAATGCGCATGCGCATTAGTTTTATGAGGGTATCCCTAATTAAAATTTTGAGTTAAATTTTTTTTTCACGCATTTCTATTTTACTTTCAATTAGTTTCAAAATACAGTGGAACTTTTATTTAACGAAGCGCATATTTAATGAAATTATCTACTTTTTTAATTTTCTGTTGAACCTTCTTTTAGAACGCAATTAACATTTAAATTAATATTCATATTAAAAAAAAATTCTTCTTAGCAAAATTTGTTGCACTTCCGTGCATGCACAATATTCAAAAGGATAAATTGCTGTTAAGATTGATTGGTGAATATATTTCAGCGGATTGTACGAATTGAAATTATGTATTTATTTTATCTTTTAAATAAAAAGGAAAAAATGCGAAAATTTTTCGATATGCTAAGAAAGGGATTCTAGTTCCGCGAAAATATTATAGGTCCATTCTCTGAATACTTAAAAAAGATGCGAAAGTTTTTATGAGTGTATCTTTCATAAGAGATCGCACACAAAGTAATATTCGAATTTTTTTTTTAATTTTTCGATTTGAAATACAAGAGAAAACGAGAATTAGAACGCTGCGATTCAGTTTTTGTTTCCCTTCCTTTATTACGCGGTTTTTTAGATATTATACTAATGATTTTTTTTATGTGGCTATATTGCATAACAAAAAGTACTATCCAAATTAAAACACAGTTTTATAATATTTCCATTTTTATTTGTAGTTTACTATACAAATTTCATGAATTTTCGTGGATTTCTATTCAACGATATTTTTTTCATAACGAAGCATTTAAGTGTAACGAGAAATTTCCTTAAATGGAAGTTTCACTGATAGGTTCATTGCTGGGTGCTTAGTTTCATATGATGGGAGGTTTATCTCATATATGTGATATGACGTACATGTTACATGCAGTGCATGTAATGTGTGACATAAGAGCGATTGCACAATATTCTTCTGCAATGCCAGAAAACACGTTTTTTACCAGTAAATAACATGGTTTGGAGAATTTTTGTAATTTTCTAAAGTTTTCTAAGAAAGTCACATTTGAGTCACAATGTGACGTCATTGAGAGGTGGCATTTTGGTCACAGATGTGACGTCACATTTCAGTCACAATGTGACGTCACTTAGGGGTGGCATTTTGGTCACAGATGTGACGTCACATTTCAGTCACAATGTGACGTCACTGAGGAGTGGCATTTTGGTCACAGATGTGACGTGACCAGAGTGACTCACAATGACGTCACTGTGACGTCACTGTGAACATGCATGCTATGTGGGTTCATACACTTTTCGATAGTACAATAGCGACACAAGGACTCATAGAGAGACAAATATTTTGTAAAAACATGTTTTTCGGTATCCCTGACCCCTAAAACACGTAAATCTATCGGAAATCGGAAGTTGAAACACATTTCGATTGCAGTACTTTCTTCAGTTGAAGATGGAAGAAAATAAAATAGTTACTAAATTTGCAAAGTTACTGAACTTTTACTAGGAAACGAGGAATCACAGGACTTTTTATATAACGGCAAAATCAAATATTCATGTAACACATACTTACTTGCATTGTAACTGCAATACGGGTACATATACAATTTGAATAAAATTAATGTAATTTTAGTAGATTTACAAAATTAGTTAATCATTCTATGCACAGCATAGAGAAACATTTTAGTAACCACACAGCTTTCTGTAACTTTACATCTGTAGAATAACAGATTTTTCAGAATAGATGATGTTATAGATAGCGCTGCCCAATCTAATAACTGCAGTACGCTTCCATATTAGATACTTGTATAATGTTTAAAATATCTAGTATTTTGAAAGCTATTACTTTCTCTACATCCAATGCATAATTCGACATGAAAAACAACTTTTGCGTTTTGCCAATGCTAGAGGTAAATAAAGGTAAAAACTTTAAATACTCCTATTCTTGAAGACTATTTTGTTCAAAAGCCGACAACTTAAAATCCTAAGGTATCGAGAACAAGAAAACTCCCTTTTTTATGGAAAAATGGGGGAATCTTAAGATTCATGTCTGCCGGAACCGAAGTGGGGCAAACGCCAAGAATAATTCCACTAATGGTTTACTCATAGATTTGTCATTGTGTTTGTTTAAAAATCAAAGGCATGAAATGATTGTACAGCGAGCACAATCATAAACATACGTAAACCGCTAGTTATATTAATATTTGGCTTATGCAGCATTTCACTTCCGGGAGAAATGGATCATTAGACTTCCTTGTTACTACTCTTCCATAAAATAAAAGTTTTTTTCCCATTGTGCTCGATACCTTTGGTTTTTGTGTTGTCACTTTTCGACTATTACAACTGTCGGTCCATTAGAATTCGAGAATAGTCAAAAATACCTAACTACAGAAACAGTAAATTCAGGTTAAATTTTTAAACAAATCATGTTAGAAAAGACTTTTTTTTCATTATTCGACAATGTAAAGCTTGAAAACGGTCTATATAAAAAACGCTAAAGAAATCATTCAAAACGATATTTATTGAATGTTTGGAGTTGTTCACACAATTTTGTTTTGTATATTTTATAAATTCAATATGAAACCAAATAAATAGAGCTTTGCTATTCCATCAGTTCAAAGAATTAAAATGCTATGAATGGGTTTTAAATTGTATATTTTAGAAGATTTTGATTTATGGTTATTTTACTAGTAATTAAAAAAAATAAAATCACGCATATATTTTAATACAGTGAAAATTTATTTTTATACTTATATTTAACTTTCAGAATATAAAAATAAAAGATAAATCTTTAAAAGGTATCTTTTGATATCGATAGAGAGCATTTGGAAGAAAAGTATTTTCATTGAAAAGAAAACTAAACAAATATTTCATTTACATTTTAATTTGACTTATTTGAATTGATAAATATTTTCTCAAACGAAGTACTTAAGAAACAAATTAGTTTAAGTGGAACATTTTATTGAGGATTCGAAATCTTTTCAATGATAACAAAACATTTTTGCAGACAACAAAGAAGGACATTACTAAAGTGTATTTGAAAGTAAACAACTATAATAAAATGGATCGAAGTATTTTAGCCAGAGGAAATTACAGAAAATTGATGTTAAAAATTATCGTAAGAATATCGTTTACTTTTATGATTACCTAATGTTATGTTTATGTTCTTTTAAAATGTTAAATCAAGTGTGCTAATAAAATAATTTTTAGATAAAAGATTTTTATGTTTAGTTTCTTTTAAAATTCTCCTCCTTTTATGTTTTAATAAGACTTTTTATAACAATTTATTATTTATTTAACTTATTTATGAAACTTTTAAATTACCATATTTACTATATGTACTATTATTAACTCCCGAATTTGAAGAATTTATAAATTTTCTAATTCTATTAGCATACAAAATGATCTTCTATAAATTAAGTTATAAATTTAAACTTTATTGATAATGGTACTCAATTAGATTTCAATCATCAAGACTTTTATGAAAAATTAAAATATTGCATTTAGTTCCACTAACATTTTCCCAATTTAGTCGGGATTGTATTAAATCAGATGATTTTTAATTGATTAGACCTAAGGCACCTAACGTACTATTTTGAAAAAGTTGGGAAAAGTTTGAAATATATCTTTTAAAAGTAAATAAAATTTAGAGTGCTACTATTAATAATAAAAATCTATATATTTAAAACACCTGGCTGTTTTTTTGGACATCACCCCTGAGCTTTCTACTGTCCTGATTTTGATAATTATTTTTTTAAATGAAAGCTGTTTATGTGTAGATGTGCCCATTCTGGCTAATTTTTAATTTATTTCAATTTTTATATTTTATTTTTAATTTTAAAAGCTTTTTCATGACATTTCTTCAAAACAGTGGCAACAGGTTAAGCTTTTCTCAAAATTTATTTTGTTTCATTATTTTCCACCAATCAGGAGATTGATCTCATCGTTGAATGTATAATCGCATTTCAAAATAATAATAATCATAATAATAATCTATATATTTAAAACACCTGGCTGTTTTTTTGGACATCACCCCTGAGCTTTCTACTGTCCTGATTTTGATAATTATTTTTTTAAATGAAAGCTGTTTATGTGTAGATGTGCCCATTCTGGTTAATTTTTAATTTATTTCAATTTTTATATTTTATTTTTAATTTTAAAAGCTTTTTCATGACATTTCTTCAAAACAGTGGCAACAGGTTAAGCTTTTCTCAAAATTTATTTTGTTTCATTGTTTTCCACCAATCAGGAGATTGATCTCATCGTTGAATGTATAATCGCATTTCAAAATAATAATAATAATAATAATAATAATAATAAATAAAATAAAATAAAATAAAATAAAATAAAGGTTTTTGTTAAATTTAATCATAATAAAATGATTGCTCATAGTTACTCCCTGCAAAACACAGATTATTTGCTGAGTAATATTATTAAGTATTATGTAAGTAAAATAACAGAAGGTAAACTTTAATAAAATATGCTATCTAAAGCGAAATTTTGTCGATGGAGAAAATAGAAACCAGATAAATTTGTTCCATGAATATAATATACATTGTTATAGCTGTGTCAGTGATGATGTCATATTCAATGACTTTAATTCCTGCATCTAAATAAAGTGAACTTCTATTAATGTCCATGGTGTGCTCAAATGAAAATGTTTCTATGAATGTATGAATCTTCTATGAATGTCCATGGTGTGCTCAAATGAAAATATTTCTATTCGCGTTTGAAATGAAATAGACGCCCTCTCGCGGACAAAGTCTGAAACGAAATAGAACTGATACCGTGAGCAACTTCCGCTGAAATTAGTGTTTAAAAGGCCGATAAATAAATAAACAGTTCTATAATAAATAAATAAATAAACAGTTCTATAACGCATGCAACGTTGGGTTCTTTGTATTAAAATTATCTAAAATCAAAATTTTATACACAAAGTTTAGATCTATAATATAAAAAAGTACATTTGACTTACTCATGGCAAAATAACATGACAGCAACACAATGCTTGCATGATTCGCTTGCTTCTACGTAAACAAACGATTATCAGGTCTATACAACGCCACCTTTCGGTCATTACAAACGCGAATAAACTGCGCCATTTCTATTTAATTATAATGAATATTTTATGAAAAACTAAAGAATTCTTAAATAACTGCATAAATCACGTTTTTATTTAAGAAAAGATGAGTATTTCTGAAGGTGTAAATGATGTCATATTAGAAAAAAAAAGAATAAAACCTGCGATATGCCGGTATTACTATATTTCTGTCTTACATAATATCAAAAAATAATTAAAATCATTTCATTGTATTAAGTTATTTAAAAAAAAAAAAAAAAAAATCTGCATTTCAGCAACAAACATTTTATTCTTTTTAATAACAGAGATATCTTTTTTTTTTGTTGCCATAACAATAAAATTAATTTTTACAAGTTCATGGAGGATACAAACCAATAAATAAATTAAATTTATTGCAAGTGCTGTAAATGTGTAGTGGGTTGGTTAGGCAGTTTAGTAAGTCCCTGTTTCTATTATAATTAAAATGTTTCATTGATATTATAATTATTGTACAGTTATCAAGCGATATTTAAACGAAGAAAAAATAAACTAAGCAGATATTTTTGAATTCGTCTTCTGGGGTATAATATTAACTTCCTAAATAATTTGGCATTTAAATAATATTTAAGGTTTAGAAACCGCATTAAAAAAAAGAATTGTAGCTGAAGTTAAGTCCAACATAGTAATTTATGAGTTGTTTTCCTTATTTTTTGTTATTTTCTGAAGTTTGTACATCTTCATCATGAAAAGCTATCTTAACCCTATTTTAAGAGTTAACAATTGTTTATTTCGCTCAGTATTTTACTGTCTATATAAGATTGATATATATCATACCTAATATATATTCTTTTCCGCTGAATTTCGACGGGTGCAGCTAGTACTACTTAACACATATTTTATTTAATGGTATATATATAAATAAAAACATGTATTGTTTATTATTAAAAGTTTCTGGTAAGCAAAAAATTTTAAAGATGCAATAATTGAAGGAACACAAAGTATGTTTTTGAAATAATTTGTTACGTTTTATGTGTTCAATAGAAGAAAGTATTGCAATAGAAATATTTTTAACTTCCGTTTTTTGATGGACTTACACGTTCTAGTGGTCAGATATACCAAAAAAATGTTTAGAAAAATATCTGTTTGTCCGTTTGTCTCTTTGTCTGTGCGTGTGTCGCAATAGTACAATCGAAAAGTGTATATAAAACGTATGCATAGAAAGAAAAGTATACACAGAATTGAACCAAATTTTCGTGCATCATTTTGACTCTGGCAAGCAGGATCTCCTTCAGTTTTGATATATTTTACCAAGGGAACGCTGTAATAGAGATTTTAGATCATATTTAATATTGCACAACCTAAAAATGTAAGAAGTTAAGCATAGAATTGATTTTTTTTTCTGTGAGTGTTTAGCTATGGCTTATGAACGATTATGGAAATGTATTCATATTTCACATATTTCATGTAATACACTACGCTGCAGTTATCGCAAATTTCTTTAAACGTATGAAGTGGTTAGCTATGCTCTGTTTATTTAAATCTGCTGAAGCTTATTCTGGATACTCTATAAAGATTCGTTGCATGCCACTGTTGAAATGTTTGGATTCTTATAATAACAAATCACCTTTTAAATAGGGAATTACTTGAATAGAACCTCATAGCATTTTTGGAAAACAGACTTTTAACAACAGTTGCTTATCAGTGAAACCATACGCTATATATAAAAAAATAATTTCTTTTCAAACATCATATTATTTTTTGTTCTATGTAAACCATAAAATAAGTTCAGTTTACTAATTTCAGCAAAATTGTATATATATATATATATATATATATGCACTTGCTATAAATTTCGTTTAAATGCACAATAAAATGCTGATCATTATTAAAGCATCCTACATAATAAGAATAATATACAGAAGACATATGCGACCTATGGTCTTCTATTTAATAATGTTTGTTATCATGTCTACTATCACCCCACAAAGTTTGTCGGTCTGGTAGTGAAACAACCTGTATATGCATTTTCTAAAAATTACGTTTAAATGCGTAATAATAGGCTGCTTACTGTTAAAACATTTTACATAATATTACCTAATATGTGATAAATAAATTTAATTCTGCAAAGTTCTCTTTTGAATTGTATATCAAAATGAGATTTCTTTTTTTCAACGTATCATTAATGAAATGCAGGTTCATGCGATTTTCAATATAACTTGTTGTTGGAATTGCTATGGCGACATCTGTTTATTAAATTTGAATAGTGCAATGTAAATAACAGAAATACTTTCACGTACATCTACTCACATTTGTTTCTTATTTTCACAATATAAAGTTGAATTGTACGTTTTCTTGTTCAATTTGATTCTTCAATAAAGTTCTCAGTTGAAAAGAATTCTTGAGATACCTCTTATGAATAACAATTTTACATTATGCTCATTCTGTCTAATATTAGTTTTCTTCACAATTTACATCTAAGAAAAGTACAACACGCCATTCATGCTGTTTTTGTTATAAAGTTGTTTTTCAAAACGCATTTATTATTTGCCAGTTTTTAGAATTAACAATAGCCAAAATTGTAATAGGAGAAGAATTTTGAAAATGCAATATGAATGTTAAAGTATTTTCATTTTTAATGTTTGTGAGAAATATGTTTTAACACATCATAATTGTGTTTATATCTATACAAAAATGAAAAAGAAAAGGGGAAATTCACAATAATGGACACTAGGGTGGATCGATTGTCTATGGCGAAAAAAAAACTACCATTCATCAAAATCTACCTATGCGGAAAAGATGTTCTATTGGATGGAGATTATGGGGAAAATAATAAAAAAAAATTAATTTAAAAATTTAATGCTGTCACAAAAGAGTTGAATTTTCGAAAATTTTTTTAAAAAGACCGAATTTTGGTAAAGTTATTTTTGTCAAAAACTAATTATTTTAATATTTTGTAAAATCCAACATTACGGAAAAGATGTTATATCGTATGGAGGTTAAGTAAAAAATAATAATAAGTAAAAAATTTGAAATTTAATACTACCACAAAAAAGTTGAAAATTCGATAAAATATTGAAAAAAGGGAAAAAGATCTAATTTTGGTTAGATTTATTTTTGAAGCAAAATAATCATTTTAATATCAATCAAAACCTACCTTTGCGTAAGAAATATTATATTGCATGGATATTAAGTAAAAAAATAAAAAAAATAAAAAAACTAGTTTCGAAATTTAATAATACTGCAAGCGATTTAAAGTTTTGAAAAACTGGCAGTTCCAGTTTTTTCAGTTATGATTTGTCTGCTTATGTATTGTGTAGCTTAGTGTACCTTGAATATTACTGTACAATGGCGTTGTTACAAAAAATAAATAAATTAAAAGAAAAAGAAAGAGAGAGACAGAGAGATATGAATTACACCCTATTTGGGTCTGGGTTTGATTTGCCAGTAAATATGCTCCCTATTACAAAAAGTTATAAAACTTACTAGCTGACCCGCCCGGCGTTGCCCGGGTACGTAATAATAATGTTAAACGAACTTGAAATTTTTATGATTTTATCTTTAACTCGAAATATGTGTAAATACACTGTTAAAAATTTGACCCTTTGGCTACATCGTCACTCCACCGCTTTTATAGAAAATGATTACTTCAGCCTTTTATGGAGCATTCTCATAGGTCAAAAGAGATATATTCTATAAAAGCGGGGGAGTGATGATGCAGCAAAAGGGCCAAATTTTTTACAGTGTACATTATATTAAATACGTGCCCCCTGACTGTGTCAAAAATTGGTTTAAAAGAACTAATATTTAGCTGCAAAAATACCCAAAATCACTGCAATGGGAAACGCAGGAGGGAATATGTGTCCAACGATTGCGGGATTTTCGTTTTAAAGTGGTGATATTTATTCTTAAAATTACTATTAAGTGACTAAACTAAATACTTTTTTCACATAGATATCCCAAGCGAAATACCTTGAATTTCAAACTAATTATATCACTCTTAAATCCGACTATACCGTGAATGAAATCGATTCTCGATGATTAGCTAAAATGTTAGTATATAGTATTATAATTTCAGAGCCATTTTACAAAAATAGGTGTATATTTTTTATCAAATATGCGTAATGTTCATTCTGGGAACAAAATCCTAACCGTAACCTAATTGTATCGTAATCATAACTTGTCTCGAACCTAGCTGTATCTTAACAGTAACCTAACTGTAACTTAAATATATCATAAATGCAACGTGCCCGTCACCTAATCATAACCTACCCATAATCTAACCACAACCTAACCGCAACTTAACCTTAATCTAACTGTAACTTAACCATGATCTAACTGTAACCTAACCGGAAAATAAATATAACAAAAGGCTCACCGGAACGTAATTGCAACCTAACTGTTACCTAACCGTAACGAAGTTCTAATTTAACACTAACTATAAACGAAATATCTTAACCATCTCGCACTAAGTACTTAGTTTCACTTTCCACTGCTATGGAACGCATTATGTTTTGTAGAACATCCGAATTTTAGGTTCGGATTAGATTCATGTTCATGGAAATTATTTTGTCTTCTTCGGATACGGTTATGGTTGTTTGGAATATTTTTGTTCAGTTTAGATTCGGTTCAATTCAGATTTCGTGGGGGTTTTTTTTTCCCTTCAAATGGGATTTTTAAGTTCGGGTCGGGTTGTACTTATATGGAAATTATTTTACCTAGTTCCAATGAGGTTATACTTCACTGAAATATTTTTGTTAAATTCAGATTAGGTTTGGTTCAAATTTCGGGATTTTTTTTTTTTTTTTTTTTGGTTTGGATTGGGTTTATATCCATGGAAATTATATTGTCTTGTTCGTATCTGGTTATAGTTGTTTGGAATATTTTCGCCGGATTTAGCTTTGGTTCGATTCAGAATCCAAGTATTTTTTTAAATTGATTTTTAAGGTTCTGGTCGTATTCATGTCCAGGGAAATTATTTTGTCTTGCTCGGATCCAGTTTTGGGTCTTTGGAATATTTTTTTCGGGTCCAGATGTCGTTCACTTCAGATTTCGGCTTTTTTAATGGAATTTTTATGTTCAGGTTGGGTTGCGCATCAACGGAAATTATTCTGCATTGTTCGAATAAGGATATGCTTCTCTGGAATATTTTTGTCAGATTCAGATTTAGTTCATTTTTTTAAGGTTCAGATTGGGTTCATGTTCAGTGAAATTTTTTGTCTTGTTGAAATCCGGGTATGGTTTTGTGGAATATTTTTGTCAGGTTCATATTTGGTCCGATTTCAATTTTTTTCAAATGAAATTTTAAGTTCGGATCGGTTTCATGTCCACGGACATTATTTGCTCTTATTCGAATCCGGTTGTGGCTCTTTCGAATATTTTCATTGGATTCAGATGTAGTTTGCATAAAATTTCGGTTTTTTTTTTCAAATGGAATTTTTTAGGTTCGAGTCAGGTTTATGTTCACGGAAATTATTTTGTCTTGCTCTTATCGGGTTATAAGGTACCCTGGGGTAATAACGCCAAGTGCTTATATTTTGCATAATTATGAAATAATCAGGTAAATGACACCCATGTACTCTGCGCAGAAGGGTTTTCAGTCATATAAATCGCAAAAAACAGCTTCAAGTTAATTTGTTTCATTTTTAGGTCTTATTGTTTTTACAAGCAACTAAAATTAACGCTTGATATAAAATTTGCGAGATAAGGTTTTTGATCTGAAGACTATATTTTTTATCCAGAAATATTTTGTTTATTACATAAATTTGTAGTGTATTTCATGTACTTTCAAATTGTTGTAGAAGATTTTGGATATCTTCTCGAGATAATTTGTAGTTTAGGATTTACTGCACAATAAGTATCCCGGGGTAATAACGCCAGGGATTGGTGTTATTACCCAGGTTGATTCCCAACAGTGGCCGAACTATATCCAAAGGGGGTTTATATATTAATATGGGACAGCATTATCATCATTGTTGAAATGGTAAGATTAAGGGGGGGGTGCCCAATACTTAAATATAATCTCTCTATTTTATTTTTTATTATATTATATTTATTTTTTTTATTAAGGTAAAAAATAATTTTTAACTCTTGTAAATAAAACTATATCAAAATCTTTTCGAGATTCAAATTCGAACATCTTCAAAATCATGTTTCTATTAAGGTTCCACTGGATTGTTCAATTGAGTTCGAAATTTTAACTGTCCGCTTTCTCAGCGTTCGGTTTTTCAAAACTTTATAAATTTAACCTTTAACTGATGTGACAGAAATTGTAACGTATGAATGTGATGCGGTTTGTGAGACCACAAAATTGAAAGATTAATAAAAGGCGGGAATAACTCATAGGATTGTGTTTTTGTACTAAACTTTTTATACAAGAGTATTATTTTTAATATTCACCTATTTAGTCTCTGGTGATAGTACTAAAATTCCAAATGAAACAAAATTTCGGTAGTGCTTGCAGTTAAATTGAAAATTACAAGTTAAACTAAAAAATTAAAAGAAAAATAGTGGTCTACGAGACCGGTAACATTAATTAAAGGTTAAAATGCGATCCATGATTAAAAATCATAGAATACTGTTCCTGCGCTAAACTTTTTGTACAGAATTAATTCTAATTAAATTTAATCTATTCAAATATTTCTAACAATATTACGAGAACTCCAAACGAAAGAGAATTTCAGTTGTAACTATAGTTAAACTGGAAAATACAAGTTAAACGCTATATATATATATATATATATATATATATATATATATATATATATATATATATATATATTGGGGGGGGGGGGGTACTGTGTTCAGTCAGATTGCTAACAGCAGTTAAAGGTTAATTTTGTTGCTAATATAGAGATAATGATATATAACCATATGAATTATGTATAAAATTGAATAAGAGAACTCTTTGGGATAATATTTTTTAATAAAAAAAAATATTCAATTTATTAAAAATTTATTAAAGCATGCTCTTTAAAACGTCGACAATTTAACTGTAGGTTTGGAGAATCTGCATTAGTGTGGAGTTATGGGTTAAAAACTATTTACTAGATTACTATAATAGTATTAACCCTTAACTGCTGTTACAAAAATTGTCGCATAACTTATTCTGAGCAGCCTGTCAGACCGTTTAATCTAACGATGAATAAAATGTTAAATTAACTTTTAGAATATTATTTTTGTATTGAACCTTATATACAGGACTATTATAAATAAAATTCAGCTATTCAAAAGTCTCTAGAGATAGTAATAGAACTCCAAATGAAACAAAAATTTCCCGGTATCTATAGTTAAACTAAAAATTGCAAGTTAAACTCTGAAACTTGAAAAACTCAGCGGTATGTGAGAAGCTAACAGCAGTTAAGGTTTAAAAAAATATTTATTACATATAACTCTAGTTATTATAAAACTTCACATGATTAAAATATTACATTATGAATGGTTAGAACCATGCAATGTTTCTTATAATCAAATTTAAGCGAAACTTTTTAAGCAAAAAGAGACACAGGGTGTTATATTCTGTTGAAGCTCCCCTTCACTCGTTTTTCCTTCACTTTCACAAAAAAAATCAATATTTTCTATCGTATAGAATGCATACATGGGAATATAAATACTGATTCAAATAAACCGTTCAAATAATGTTTCTAATAATTCTATTTAAATGGTCATTTTAAAGCAAAACGTAGCTTAGAATCTGATATTCTTTTGCCTCCTCCCCCGCCACCACCACAGCTTTCTTTTTCTTTCAGAGTCACAAAAAAATTGTACATTTTCAATAGCTTAGATTGCAATTTGTCAATTTCTAGAGCTGTAGAGTTTGTATTTTTAGAATTGGACAATCTACATGCCATTATTCCATCTTATTTTATAGTTTTGTTTGCATGGCGTTATTACCCATATAGGTGGGTATTAACGCCAAATAGCATTGGTTAAGAAAAAACGCCATTACATTTTATGAATACATATCTGTTAAATTATTTTATTTTATATAAATAGTCAATGAGTTGCTGTATCAGATCCTATATTTGTTTGAAAAATACAATCTAAAACTAAGCCGTGAAAATTGGTAGAACCTTAACGTGGCGTTATTACCCCAGGGTACCTTAGTTCTTTGGAATATTTTTATCGATTTCAGGTTTCGTTCTGGTCATTTTTCGGGTTTTTTCAAAGACAAATTTTAGGTTCGGGTCGGGTTGCATATACACGAACATTATTTTTCCTTGATCGGATTGGGGTATGCTTCATTTGAATATTTTTGTGGGATTCAGATTTGATTCGGGTCAGATATCAAATCCATAGTTTTTTTTTCAAATGGAATTTTTAGGTTCGGGTTGGGTTTATGCTCATGGAATTTTTGTCTTGCTTGAATCGGAATATGGTCTGTTTTTTTCGGGTACGTGCTAATACGCCTAAATATTATGTTTTTCTACAATTATTTTAGTGACTTTTTTGATATATAATTTATTTTCCTATTTGATAATTTGTTACGGTGTATGAATCGTCTGCCGATTCGAACAATTGTACGTCAAAGAGCCATTTCATTTTTGTTTTAAAAACAAATTAAAGTCTTAATAAAATTTTAACTTAAATAAATGCATTCAAATTTAATCAATTATTTAAAAAAACTGCTAAAAAGCCTCATATATACATATACATATATTAACTGCAATATAGCTAACCACAAATACATTCTAATGTACGAAGTACCAACGATCTGATGTAGCAGCTATGTTCAAAAATCCTAAGTTAAACTGACATTTTGCCAGTCTATGAATTTTTAAGGTCTTTGGGGGAAAAAACATCACTTTTGAAATGTGAAAATCTCAAATTGGTTTCTTTTATGGAGTAAAAAGAAATTAATAGAGTGGAAGTATTATTTCTGGAGGTCATGCTTAAAAAGTAACCCTACATTAAGTCCAATTAAGTACCAACAAAAGCACGTGCTTTGACACGCTTATCAATTGAAACAGGTTTAAACCGGTATTTTTTTCTCTCGTTTTTTAAAAAAGAACTAATATATCGCTTCACCGGTAACAATTTATTAATTATTTATCATATGTGTTTTAAATATCAATATAGAAAATAAATTTAACGTTTTGCTTGAAAATATAACATTATTTTGTTAGTACATTAAAATCGACCGCAGTCAGAAATTTATATTTCAGATTAATATATATTACTTAAGTTTTCATGCATGATTTTAGAAGAATATTTTCATCATTATATTTTAAATATTTATTTGCATGCAATTATTACAATGGAAATGCAGTTATTGCAATGATAAACATTTTTCATCTACGTTATAAAGTATTTAAAATTACATTAATGAAGGAAACTTTTAGTTATAAAATTTTTAGTTCATTTCAAACGTTTTCAATATCTTATTTAATTTTAATTTATATTTAATTATTGCTAATTTTCCAATTTCCTTCATTTTAAAAGCGAACATTTATTCTAATAAATAATAATAGAACAAAGACCATAATAAAAAGTTGCTATTTCCTCTTGAAATATGCTTCAATTGTAATGCACTTCTTTCAATTCGTCTTATAACACAAAATCTATTCCACGTCCTTTTGTTTGGCACATTAAAATTTGATCAATAAATGGTTTCATATCGCAAAACGTTTTTGAGGCTTATTTCACCTCCACTTATCTTATTCCTCCATGGGTTTCGTTAATTCTGTCTCAGCTTTCTTATTACTTCTGCGAAAATTTTTACACAACCAACCAACCGTAAAGAAACGAAAGAGAAAAAAAATGGGTAAAAGATGTTTTTTTTATGAGAGTGACCTCTTGATTTTAATTAATTACTCAGTTAATAATTTGAATTTCGAAATTCTGAAGCTCAGGTGCATCAGGAGAGATATTGGGCTACTCTCAAAAAAATTTTGAGCTTCGTACGTACTGTAGATTTTTCTAGCCATCGCAGACACACAGACACACACAGACAGACAGAGCGTTTTGTTCTTTTATTAGTATAGATATATTGGTATTTAAAAAATAACCGAAGAATGGAATCGGTGTATATCTATTTATTTCCTGCCAGTGAGAAGGAGTTGATAATAAGTTAAAAGTGACCTGTAAATGAGATTCAATCTCAATAATTTACCACACCAGCATTTTAAGAAAAATTAAACTGTTTCACGACAAATATTGCGCTCTTCTTAATTCTTGTAAAACAAAATAATATATTGAAAGCTACTGCAGTCTTTTGAACCATTTCTGAAAGTACTGCCTATTTTTTTCAGTTCAATAGATTCGAATATGAATATGAATATTGAGTGTAAACTAAACCGACGTACTGAGAGCAAACTCACTTTTCTGCATCATCAGCTATCATTGAAAAGCCAAACCGAGCTAGGTGTCACATCACCTTTAGTGACGAAGATTGGCATCAGCCAGAATATTGGACAGTTTGGGCATTTCCGACCAAGCAGGTGCTGCCATCGTGTCTGGTGCACTTCAAGATGTGGGCATTATATGTGGGCATTATCTCACAAAACTATGAATCGAATGCTATTGACAGAAAAAAAAATCGGCATGAAGAAACAAACTAAAGACCACTCCATCGTTTTAGTCATTCTCTTTAGTCATTTGTAAAAGATTATGATCATGGCCTTTTTTTAAAACATTGATTGGTGTAAAGACAGACTACATAACTAGAAACCAATAAAAGAAAAATCATAATAGAAGCAGACTTGAGCTTGAAAAAAAACTTGGTTCTGAATACATCGGCCACATATATATAAATTCTGGGAGAGTACCAAACAAATTGAAAACACGACGTACATTTTTTTGTCATGTGTTAACAATAATATACATGTAACAAAGTCGGTTGCGATCGGTTGTGACGGAATATCTGTTAACATAAATGTTAAAGAATGTGTTATTCGAAATATGGAACTGATCTTCAAGCGTCCACTACAATGGTTTTTGTGCTAGTTACACACCAATGAGGTTCCACTATGTCATCTTTTTGCAGCGTGGATGGAACCGTGGCGGGGAACAAATGCTTTACTGGTGAAATAGAAAGATTATTCGCAGCATGTTAGAAGCTTTTTGTATTTTCATTTATGTCAGTATATCAATTCTAAAAGCGCGCGAGTGAAATCAAACGGTCTGCTGTAATCCTAATCATTACATTAAAAAATATCTATATTTTCCATTTACCAGCTTTTTGACCTTTTGCGGCGGATTACATAGATTTAATTAAATAGGAAAATGTGTCGAACCTCTACTAACTGACGTATTTAGTAACGACATGATTTCAAAAGCAATAGGTAAATCCAGCAATCATTCCAGTGGCATTAACATCTACTATCAATAATATATATTCACGCAACGCTCATTCTAGAAAACTAATAATCAAAATAGTCACGGAAGTATTTCTGCTGTGTTTGGACCATAGTTTATAAGAGACGGTTTTATAAAAATCAAATTGAATTACAAAATCTCATGTCGATTTTCAATACCGAACTCATTATCGTCAATTGCAATGTTGACGATTTTTCTTGATTTAATACTAATGAAGCTGTTAAATAAGAAATTAACTTTTTATCTTGTAATCAATCAAATATCCACTCATTTCAATAAATGTTAAAAATTCTTAAATTCATATTTTATTTTACCAAAAAAAAAAAAAAAAAAAAAAAAACCGTAAAAACGTTCAAATACAGAAATTTGAACCACATTGCGGCAGCTTTAAATTTTGAAATTATTTTTTTTTATTATTTTTTTCATACTCAGCATGTAATATAGCATCTTTTACGCATAGGTAGGTTTTGGATAATTTTTTAAACTAGAATCAAAAATCATCTAGCCAAAATTAGGTCTTTTTTCACCTTTTTTAGAAATTCAACCTTATTGTGGCAGTAGTAAAATTTAAAGTATTTTTTTAAAATTATTTTTCCCTTAATCTCCATCCAAGAGAACATCTTTTCCGCATAGGTAGGTTTTCACACTGTGAAAAAAAATTTTCGATCCACCCTAATGGACACGCCTCAAAATATTTGAAAATGTTTAAGAATTCGGTTTGTGTGTCCAAAATCTAACTTGCAATTTTTGATTTTGTGAGAAACTATTTTTTTAAATATTGATTCTTTGATTAATATATTTTGCTCTAAAATATTAATACACATTTGTAGATTTTTGGTTAAATCAATTTCTTGTATAAAGCACAAATAATATCAAATATGTGTATTTAAATTTATGAAAACTTCAAAATTTGGATCTCTTTATGATTCAGAATAAATAATTATTAGTTTGACTGAATGTATTTCATAATAACTTAAAATTAAGAAAATAGGTTCTGTTTACTAATTTAAGCGATATATATTTGTATGTGTATAATATGCATTTGCTTTAAATTTCGATTAAATGCTCAATAAAATGCTGCAAAGTATTAAAGCATTCTACATAATACTACTTATTATGTGATAAATAAATTTAACTGCGCAAAGCTACCTTTTGAACTGTATATAAAAATGAGATTTATTCTTTCCAACGTATTATGAATGAAATGCAGGTTTTCAAAATAATTTGTTGTTCGAATAGCTACGGCGACATCTGTTTATTAAATTTGAATAGTGCAACGTAAATAACAGAAATACTTTCGTGTATTTTTTCACTCACATTTATCTTTTATTTTCACAATATGAAGTTGAAATATACATTTTTTTTTAGTTTGATTCTTCAATAAACTCCTGAACTGAAATGAATTTTTGAGATTCCTCTTCTAAATAACATTTTTACATTATGCTCATTCTGGCTGATATTAGTTTCCTTTAAAATTCGTGTTCTTTAGAATTTACATCTAAGAAAATTACAACACGCCATTCATGTTGTTTTTGTTATAAAGTTGTTTTTCAAAAAGCATTTATTATGTGGCAGATTTTAGAATTAACAATATCCAAAATTGTAATATATGATAAGAAATTTGAAAACGCAATAAGAATGATAAAGTATTTTCAAATATAGTGTTTTGAGAAACATATTTTAACACATCATAAATGTGTTTTTATCTATATACAAAAAAAATAAATAAAATATAAAATGAAAAGGGGAAATTGACAAAAATGGACACGCCCCAAAATTGTTGAAAATGTTTAAGAATTCGGTTTGTCTGTCCGAAATCTAACTTGCAATTTTTGATTTTGTGAAAAACTATTTAAGAAAATTATATTTTTTAATTGATACTTTGATTAATTTATTTTTCTCTAAAGTATTAATATACATTTGTAGATTTTTGATTAAATCGATTTCTTGTATAAAGCACAAAGTAATATTAAATATGTATATTTACGTTCATGAAAACTTCAAAATTTGGATGACTTTATGATTCAAAATAAATAATTATGTGTTTGAATAAATATATGTCAGAATAACTTAAAATTCAGAAAAATAGGTTTTATTTAATAATTTGAGCGAAATATGTATATATATATGCATATGTATACTAGGTGTTTAACTACCAGACCGACAGACATTGAGGGGTGATAGTAGACATGAACACAAATTTTATTATAAAGGAGACCATGCGACGCAGACGTCTTCTGTAGGAGCTGGGGTCCATTAAAGTTTAAGGTCAAAGACTTCAAACGAGGATAAAAAACGGAAAAGTTTCGATTCAATTGCAGTTTTCGCTAAAGTCATTCTTTATATAACGTTTTTTTTAAAATATTTAAAGGTTACATTCAAAAAATTTCGATTGAGGGCTCTTTAGACTTTAGAGAAACAAACTAACACTTTTACCGTTTTTTTGTGCATGGGGTTGAAATTATTCTAAAGTTTAGTCTTTAACTTAAATTTTTAGCCCAAAATCGGAAACATTGGGATCGGGTAACTAGCAAAAGTTGAACGGTGAACAGAGGGAGGGGAATTTTAAACGCTCACAGAAATTGGACAAATTAATCGATTTTATTGCGGTTTGCTTGTAGGTCATTCCCTCGGTAATTATTTTATACAAAATGACGTACATTTTTGGTGTCCTCATTTTTGATAGAAGGCGCTTCTGACACATTTCCGAAATTTCAATGGCATTAATCCTGGGTGTTTTACTACTAGACCAACATACTTCTAGGAAGTTTTAGCGATGCAACGACGACTTGGAATGACATACGAATGCAACGTTGAAAATACATTTTTTGCGAGTTATGATTAAAAGAAGCAGAGAAAAAAGCAACAGAAACAAGCAGACAAACCGCAACACGTAAAAATGTCATACAAAATATTTTATTTAAAAGTTTTAATACAAAAGGTTTCCTAAAATACGATCAGAAGTAGTCCGGCAAGCTTGACAGCGACAGTAGATGGTGCTGAAAGGTAATGCGCATGAACAGAGATCACGCAGACGGGAACATTCGTGAACCGGTTCCAAAGGTAGTAGATTATATTCGAACTATAGAATAAAAAGAAATTAATAGAGTGGAAGTATAATGTCTTGGGGTGATGCCAAAAATGTAACCCTACATTAAGACCAATTAAGTACCAAAAAAACCACGTGCTTTGATGCGCCTATCAATTCAAACGGGTTTAAACCTATATTTGATTGTTCTTGTTTTTTATCGTCGAAATTGTTATTTAACATAGTATTAAAATTTTGTAAAAAATGAGAATTTGTGCTATTATTGGCTGTAATACGCGATCAATAAATGTAGCATGAACTGATTTCACTGGTAAAAATTGTTTGATTATTTAATTATATGTGTTTTAAATATCAAAATAGAAAATTCTTTTAACATTTTGCTTCAAAAGATAACATTAATTTGCTAATATCTTAAAATCGTGAGCAGCCAGAAATCTAAATTTTGGTCGACATTTATTACTTAAGATTTCATACATGATTTTAAAAGAATGCTTTCATCATTGTATTTTAAATATTTATTTAAATGAATTTTTAATATATTGTTAAAAAGAAATAAAGATGTTTAAGTAAATTAGCGGCGATTGATGTAAGCAAAATAGAGATCTATTTAAAAATTTCATTCCATAAAAGAAAATATTTATTAATTATTTTGAAATAGTTGAATTATTTATGCGTATTGTTATTTGCAAACAAAATGAGTTCATAAGATTGGAAAACTATAGCTGCAAGACTGAAATTATAATCAAGAAATGCTTGGTTCACATTTGAGTAATTGTTCTTGACCTTTCGGTAAAAAGTTTTATTTTTACAAAATTGTTGTATTTATCTACGTTATTAAAAATTACTGAAAAAAGAAAACTTTTAGTAATGCAATTTTAGTTTGTTTTAAATGACTTCAATACCTTATTTAATTTTAATTTGACATTTAATTATTGCTAATTTGCCAACATTTATTTTAATAAATAATAGAACAAAGGCCATTTAAAAAAAAAAAATTACTATTTCTTCTTAAAATATGCTTCAGCTGTAATTCATTCCTTTCAATTCGTCTTATTGATACAAAATCCCTTCTACGTGCTTTTGTTTGGGACATTAAAATTTGAGCGATAAATGGTTTCATATTGCAAACCTTTTTTTAAGCTTACTTCACCTTCACCTATCTCATTCCTCCATGTATTCGAACGATGAACTGGTCGATTTGTTGCTCGTATATGAAGCAGCGGACTGTAACGGAGACGCCACATTGAGTTTGTACAAGGAGCGTTTTCCGCATAGGAGTGAACCTCATCTTACGTATTTTCAAGAGTGAATAGATGGCTTCGAGAGACAGATTGTTTATCGAAAGTTAAGATGAATCGAGAACGAACGACAAGGACACCGTACAATGAGGAACAAGAGTTAAGCATCGCAGAAGGCCTTCCAAGCACGAGTACTCGTGCGAAAAGCCAACACTTGGGATCTTCGCACACCACTCACTGGAGGATACTATCGGAAAACAAAATGAGACAATACCTTCTGCGAAGCGTGCAAGAATTATTCCCTGAAGATTATCCACATAGGAAGACGTTTGCTGAAGGGTATTTGCACTAGATTTCAGCAGATAACATATTTGCGGCGTCTGTATTGTTTACGGATTAAACAACTTTTAAAAGAAAGGAAGCCTTCAATAAAGATATCCCCATATTTGAGCTTTGGGGCACCCCCATGGTACGAGACTTCGTGCCGGCCAAGGGCGCTTTTCTACCAATATTTGTGCCGGCATTTTTGGGGACTACATTATTGAACCATACATTCTATCCTTCCTTTTGAGCGGAAAGACATACTTGATATTCCTACAAGTTGTGACGGAACTTCTGGAAAAAGCACATGTTACACTTTCGTTGCGCCGCTCTATGTGGTTCCAGCACGATGGGGCTCCTCCATATTTTAAAAATGACGTTCGTATACACCTCAACGTAACACATGAACAGCAACGGATTGGTCGTGGTGGCCCAGTTCATTGGCCAAAGATAGGTACGGCTAGCTGGCAGGCCAATGAACTGGGCCTATCGTGTATGGACCTCTTCTGCTTGGTTCAAATGAAAAGTTGATTGTATGAGACTCCCGTACCATCAGTTGAAGGCTCTGCATCCAGGAGTAATGCCATTGCAATATCGGAGACGCATCAGAAATTTATCGAAGATGCTATGAATATTTCAAAGCGTCAGGAATTCCATACGATGCCTCTGTCAAACATGCCAGACTACTTCGTAATTTCGAATACATTTTGTAATAAAACCTTCAAATAAACCGTTTTCTGTCACATTAACGTGTGGCTGTTTCTCTGTTTGTTACTGTTGCTTTTTTTTTCTCTGCTTCTATTAACCATAACTCGCAAAAAAGGTATTTTCAACGTTACATTCCTGTGTGATTCCCAGTCGTTTTTGCATCCCTAACACTTCCTGGAATTATGTTGGTCTAGAAGTAAAACATCCAGGAGTAATGCCATTGCAATATCGGAGACGCATCAGAAGCGCCCTCTATCAAAAAATTCGGCCACCAAAACTGTACATCATTTTGACAAAAAATATTTACCTAGATAATGACCTAAACGCAAGCAGCAAGCTAGTTACCCGATCACAATGTTTCATTTCCGATTCTAGGCTAAAATTTAAGTTAAAGTCTAAGCGTTAGACTAATTTCAACCCCATCCACAAATTAACCGTAAAAACTATTCTAAAGCGTCCTCTATCGACAATTTTCTAACATAACCATTATTATTTTTTTTTTAAATCGTGATATAAAGAATGATTTTAGAGAAACCTGCAAATGAATCGACCCTCTTTTCCCTTTTTTATCGTAGTTTCAAGTTTTGAACTTTAAACTTTAATTGCCCTTAGCACCTACAGAAGATGTATGCGTCCCATGGTTTCCTGTTTAATAATGTTTGTTTTCATGTCCCCTGTCATCCCTCAAAGTTTGTCGGTCTGATAGTGAAACAACCTGTGTATACTTTTGCTATAAATTTCGCTTAAATGCGCAATAAAATGCTGCTCAGTATTAAAACATTCTACATAATATTAACTATTATGTGATAAATAAATTTAACTGCGCAAAGCTACCTTTTGAACTGTATATGAAAATGAGATTTATTCTTTCCAAAGTATCATTAATGAGATGCAGGTTTACGCGATTTTGAATATAAATTTTTAATCGAATTGCTATGGCGACATCCGTTTTTTAAATTTGAATAGTGCAACCTGAAGAACAGAAATTCTTTCACGTACACCTACTCACATTTATTTCTTATTTCCGCAATATAAATTTGAAATATACATATTTTTGTTTCATTTGATTCTTCAATAAGCTTCTGAGCTGAAAAGAATTCTTGAGATTCATCTTTTGAATAACAATTTTACATTATAGTCATTCTGTCTGGTATTAGTTTTTTATTCGTTTTCTTTACCCTTCACATCTAAGAAAAGGACACCTCACCAGTCATGCTGTTTTTGTTATAAAGTTGTTTTTCAAAAAGCATTTACCATATGGCAGATTTTAGAATTTTAACAATATCCAGAATTGTAATCTATACTAATAAAATCCGTGCGCCTCTGTGTGTCTGTCTGTCTGAAGCCGATTACAGTTCGCAACGCAAGCGAGTTGGAAGTCGCGAGAAGTGTCTTTCGACTTTAAAAATTCTGGGAAAGTCATTTCAGGCATTTTCGAGACCGTGGGACCAAAATTAAAAAAATATGAATTAAAGACCGCTCGGGAAGCGGAACGCAAAACGTCTCATTTCCCAAACGGAGCTCTCAAGCAGAACACTGCGCCACCTTGCTGTGAATGACTTGAACTTTTCCCCTTTGGCTAAAAGAAGTACCCGCCGAAAACCTTTTTTTCTCCCCGCTCTAAGAGCGCTGTGTTCCGCATCAATTTTTTTGACTTGCCGTCGATTATTTACCGTAGTTTTTGCTAAAATATTGAACTTAGATATAGACCTTAAAATTCCTTTAAGTCATTTTTGAATGAGAAACCTTTTATTGCCAACACTATTTTTTCTACGTCAAATGACACCTTTCAACATACTTTGTTTTAGAATTGCTATTGTATTTGTAAATTTTACATCAAAATAATTTCAAATGATTTTTATTACAGTGAAGATTTGTTTTAATACTTATTAGCTTTGACATTTAGGAGTAAAATAGATAAAAATTAAAACATTGAACAGTGTTATTGGACACTGGTAGAAAATGTTTAAAAAGCATATTTTTTCTAAAATAAGTAAGTTAATATGAAATAAAATTTACCGTTTATATTTTCTTTCCACAGCTTTGTGTTGCTCACACATTTCTCTCCTCGGCGCAAAAAAATTTTCTAAGCATGTTTAAAAAGCGAACTACTGATACATCATTATCGTCGCTAAGCTTCGATTTTAACCTATAAATTATCGTCTTGCTAATCGAGCGACTTGTAATTATAGTTTGTCATTGAGGGTACTTTGAATATGTTATTACAACATTTTAATTACAACGATATTCTTAATTATGATCACAGCTTTTAATTTAACATGTCACCCTAAGCTTCAGTTTTATTCTAAAATATCTATGAAATCTCGGTTATCCAAAAATTCCTATGGAAGCTCCGCTTTTTTCGGATAACTGGGGTTTTATAGCATTATCTATTATGGGAAAAATAAATTTTTATGTGCAAAGCTCCTTTTGAATTGTATTTCGAAATCAGAAGATTTCTTCTTCTTATAACTTTTCCACAGTATAAAAATGAAATAAATGTTTATGTAATTTTGAATATGACTTTTTTGTTCGAACTGCTATTGCGACAACTGTTTATTAAATTTGAATATTGCAAAGTAAATAACAGAAATTCTTTCACATACACCTACTCACATTTGTTTCATATTGTTACAATATAAAGTTAAAGTGTATGTGTCTTGTTTCATATGATTTTTCAATAAACTGCAAAGTTGAAAAGAATTCTTAAGATTCCCTTTTTGAATAACAATTTTGTATTCTTCTCATTCTGTTTGATAATAGTATTATATTCGTCTTCTTTATGTTTTAGAAAGAAAAGAAAAGTCATACCAGTCTGATGTTTTTGTTATAAAATTGCTTTTCAAAAGCGTTTATTGTATGGCAATTTTTAGAACTGACAATTTTCAAATTCAACAAAATGTAACATTAAAAGAAATTTACAAATGCAATAAGAATGACGAAAAATTTTCTTTATAATATTCATAAAAACATATTTTAACATAACATAATTATGTTTTTACCTATACAACAAAAAACATAAAAAGTAAAAACTGACAAGAAACGACACGCCAAAAATAATTGAAAGATTTTATGAATTCAGTCTGTGTGTCTGAACTCCAACCTGCGACTGTTGGTTTTGTGAAAAACTACTTAACAAAACTATTTTTCATAAATTGTTTCTTCGATTGGTATATTTTGCTACAAAGTATTAATATACTTTTGTATACTTTTCATCATACCCATTACTGTTTTGAAGTTTTTTGTAATAACAAATATGTATATTTACATTCCTGAAAACTTCAAAATTTAGATCACCTTATGATTCAAAATAAAAAAAATTGTTCGTTTTATTAAATGTATTTCATAATATTTTAAATTAAGCAAAAAATAAGTTTTGTCTACTAATTTGATCGAAATTTGAAAATGTATACATACTACAGGCCAAAAGTTTGCGACCTCTTCGAAAAATACAGGGTGTCCAGCAAATAACACCCTGATTTCAAAATTAAATTTCTCAAAAACAAACATTGATAGTAATATGCGGAAAAGGGTTTTTTTCATTAGATAAACTGTAAAAATCTTATACAGAAATTTCAAACAGTGAATATTTTGAAAAAATTGCGTTCTGATTGCATAGAATGCTTTGATTTGACATTTTTCTTGTTTTAGATTGCCTGCGGATAAATAATTTTTCAGCTTACAGTGCAATATTTTAAAGAAATTTCGAAGTAAATTTTTAGAATTTCGAAATTTCAAAAATTTAATTAAAAAAACTATGAAATATGGCACTTTAAGCCGAAAAACACATTCTCTGGCAGCAATCTAAAGCAAGAAAAATGTCAAATCAAAGCATTTTTTGCAATCAGAACACAATCTTTTCAAGATATTTACCGTTCGAAACTTTTGTATAAGATTTTTACAGCTTACCTGTTAAACAAAACGTTTACTGCATAATTCTATTGATCTTTGTTTTTGAGAAATTTAATTTTGAAATCAGGGTGTTATTTGCTGGACACCCTGTATCTTATTATCAATATATACTCGAAAAACATTTGAAAACTTAATGAAAACAACACCTGTTTATCTTTTATAGTCCTTGTGGAATATCCAAAAAAGAGTTTTTTTTGTTTAGTTATTAAGAAAGCATTTAATAAATCCAATATTTCCGAACATCAAAAAATGCCAAGTATGAGCAAGTCAGGTAGAGTGATTGTTATTTATTTAATGCTTCCCAGGTATTCATTTAAAATACTTTTCTACTGGTGTCTTATTTAGCTATTATTTTAGATTTTTGCGTGGATCATATTCAGATACATTATTTTGTTAAAGTTCTACACACACTTTCTTCTTTAGTTTCATTTTGCTATTACTTCTATCTTAAAATTTGGAAAAAGTACAGCAAATCAACATTGAAACACATTTTGCCCTATAATTTTTATACTTAGTGAAGGCAAATCTAAACGTATGATTGTTGTTCAGTTAAAAATATCAAAGACATGTCTTCATCGCACAACGGTTTGATGCAAGAAAATAGGCAGTAATCAGGATCAAACATGCTCAGGAAGAGGCCTAACAATACCTGAAATTCGCGATGAAGTAAACAAATCTTGATCCAAATCTGTATAATTCGTTACTGTGAAAAGATGATTAAGAGATGCTAATATGTTTGGTCACGCTGCCACCTGAAAAGCACTATTAAAGACTTAGAATGAGAGAAAATAAAAACAGTGGGACATTACCTATTGAATTCGGACAGGAAAAGCTTTTTAAAATACTCTTTGGATAACAAACACAAGTTCAAAATATTTATAATAAAAAAGTGAATTTTTGTTCAACTTTGTGTCTGAGGAAAGATGCTGCCAATTTGTGTGGTGCCATCTGCAAAGCACATGAGTAGATGTGTTATGATCTGGAGTTGTTTATCTGGGTTTGGAACTGTAAATGTGGTATGAATGAAAGGAATTATGAAAAAAAGAACACTGTAAAACAATTCTCAAGGTAAATGCCATTCCGTCAATTCTGAGTTTCATTGGCGATAGGTTCATTTTGCAGAACGATAACAACATTATATGTAGTTAGAAATTAAACAATGTTTATTTAGAGCATAAAATTTTTTAAAGTGTACTAAAAAATATGATGTGGACTTTTCAGAACCCCGATCTCAACCCGATTTCACTTGTATGGAAGATTGTGGTCGATGTGGAAGGATTTAAACAAAAGCTGTAACAACATATAAGATAAAATTGATAAATTATTCCTCGTATGCTGATACTTGTAAAATCAGATATAAAATGAAAAGGAGAATTTTTCAATGACAAATCACATTAAACTATTTTTACTATAAAAAATTCATTTTAAAAATAATAATCATTTTTCTATATAGTTAGATTAATTTCCTTTCTCGGAATTTACATTTAACGTCGATTTAATTTTGTCGAAAAATATCAAGAGGCTTTTGAGTTTTAGCAAATTATCTAATTTTCTTTAGTGTGGTCTCAAACGTTTGGCCAGCATTGTATATACATATATAAATTTCGCTTAAATGCGCAATCAAATGTTGTTTAGTAATGAAACATTATACATAATTTTACCTATTATATGATAAATAAATTTAGTTGTGCAAAGTTGTCTGTGTTTCGAAAGCAGTAAATTTCTTCTTTTTATATATTTTTCAAAGTATCGCTAATTAAATACATGCTTATGAATTTTGAATTTAACTTTTTTGTTCTAACTGCTAATTGCGACACATGTTTATTAAATTTGAATAGTGTAACCTAAATAAAAGAAATTCTTTAACATACATATACTTCTATTTATTTCCTAGTCTTGCATTATAAAGTTGAAATGTGCGTGTTCATGTTACATTTGATTTTTCAATAAACTTCTCAGTTGAAAAGAATGCTTGAAATTCCTCTTTTGAATAACAATTTTACATTATATTCCTCAATCTGTCTGATATTAGTTTTTTATTCGTCTTTTTTACACTTTAATGCTAAGAAAAAAACAGCACACCAGTCATGCTGTTTTTATTATAAAATTGTTTTTCAAAAAAGCGTTTATTATAAAGCCGTTTCTAGAATTGACCATTTTAAAACTGTAATACAATAAGATATTTGAAAATTCATTAAAAATGATGAAGAATTTTCGATTATAATGTTCGTGAGAAACATATTTTCACACATCATAAATTGTGTTTTTATTTATCTAACAAAAACATAAAAAGGGGATATGGACAAGAAAGAACACACTATATCATCTGAGAATAATAAGGTTCTATCTGTGTTTTTGAAAAAAAAATGACTTATCGATATAGATAGGTTCTATGAAGGCATTTCTGGATTAAAATAATGCCATATTATGATTGTAAGATCATATGTAAATTATATATAACATAGATACAAATGCAACCTTCATAGATACAAATACAACCTATCTATATCGATAAGTCATTTTTTCAAAAACACAGATAGAACTTTATTATTCTCAGGTGACGACTACTCATGCTGTTTTTCTTATGAAATTGCCTTTCAAAAGGTATTTAATATATGGCAGTTTCTAGAATTGGCAATTTTAAAAACTGTAATATGATAAGAAATTTGAAAATGCAATAAGAATTATGGTGAATTTTCAATTATAATGTTTGTCAAAAATATATGTTAAGATATCTTCTGTTTGTATTTTTTTTTAAACTGCATAAAAAAAGGAAAATAAGAAAATGATCGTAGCAGACAGACACAGGAGTGATGTCACAATGGTTCTGTTTTCGCTTTTTAAATTCGAAACTCTAAAAAATGTAAATTGATATGCAGGGCCAAATAAAACATTGGATATATATGCGGCTATGAGTGGTACCATTTGAGAAGCTTTAAATATGTTTCAGTCTTAATTAAACTATAGCTAAATGGTGGTGTTTATATAACGATAATAGGTAAAATACAGTGTAGTTCAAGAGTGTTGAAATGTGCTTCAAATTGTTACAATACAACGGTGAAAGTCAAATTTCAGCCTATTAAATGTTTTTAACATTTTCCAAAATAATTGAAAGTGCTTATGAATTCGATATGTCTTTCGAAACACTAATTTGCGATTATGAGAATTTTTTTAAGGTAACAACCTTTTAAATGTGATTCTTCAATTAATAAATTTTGCCTTAAAGTATTTAAATACCTCTGTATATTTTTGGTTAAGCGATTTCTTGCTTAAAGTATTTTGTATTATCAAATATACATATACACTATATTGCCATTGATTATGGGACACTTGCGATTTTAGACATTTTACTAAATATCTAGAAAAATACATGAGGAATCATCTTGAAACTCTTAGTGTATAAATAAAATAGTATAAGTCATACATCTCCGTGAAGAGTTTTTACTGAAACGCCATAGGGGACCGTCAACAAATTAAAAAAGAATGAATATCTTTTGAATAACCCTGTCAAAACTAATGTAGCAAAAGCGCTCAAACTCTAGATTATGATTGAATGCCTTATTGTAATACACTGTATCATTTTTATGCAAATAGCATGCACACTCGCAGAGTAATAAAGATTTTTATAAAAATGGTCCCAAATTTTTCCAAGTTTTTCCATTAAAATTTTCAGAGTTCTTAATATAAAATAATGTTTTTTTCAGTAAATATGACAAACAACATTGCACACAGTACCCTATAATCAGAATTAAAAAATAATAAAAATTGTATGAAAAATGAGTAGGTTTACTATATAATTTTTTACTGCGCATGCGTCAAAGATATCAAAATTTCATTTGCATATTATGTTAGCTAAATGTATAGAGCAACTTTTGTAAAAGTCTCAAAATCATAGCTTGAAAATTCTGAAAGTAATCGTCTATAGAAAAAGGACAAAATCCGTTGTTTCCAAAATGAAGCAAAAAATGAGGGATTTTATCCAAATGCAGTAGTACATCCCATATTGTGTATTCTATATTGACACTAATCAATGAATATATGGATACAACCCCTCTTGTTTTTGCTTCATTTTGAGAATAACGGATTTTCGACTTATTCAATTGACGATTATTGTCAGAATTTTCAAGTTATGATTTTGTGACTTTCACAAAAGTTGCTTTATACATTTAGCTAACATAATATGCAAATGAAATTTTGATATCGTTGACGCATGCGCAGTAAAAAATTATTTAGTAAACCAACTCATTTTTTATACAATTTTCATTATTTTTTAATTCTTATTACAGGGTACTGTGCGCAATGTTGTTTGTCATATTTTCTAAAAAAAAATAATATTTTATATTAAGAACTCTGAAAATTATAAGGAAAAAAACTTGGAAAAATTTGGGATCATTTTTATAAAAAACCTTAATTACTCTGCGAGTATGCATGCTATTTACATAAAAATGAACAAGGCTTATTACAATAAAGCATTCAATTACAATCTAGAGTTTGAGCTCTTTTGCTACATTAGTTTTGACAGGGTTATTCAAAAGATATTCATTCTTTTTTAATTTGTTGACGGCCCCCTTTGGAGTTTCGGGAAAAAATCTTCACGGAGTTGTATGACTTATACTATTATATTTATACACTAAGAGTTTCGAGATGATTCCTCATGTATTTTTCTAGATATTTAGTAAAATGTCTAAAATCGCAAGTATCCCATAATCAATGGCAATATAGTGTATATACGTTCATGAAAATTTCAATTTTGGATCATTTTATGATCTAAAATAAGTAATTATTCGTTTGATTAATGTATTTCAAAATAACTTTATATTAAGAAAAATAAGTTTTGTTTACTAGTTTGAGCGAAATTTTAAAAAAATGTATATATATATATATTTATATATATATATACATTTGCTATAAATTTCGCTTAAATGCACAATAAAATGCTGCTTAGTATTAAAGAATTCTAGATAATATTACCTATTATGTGATAAAAAATATATGTAAAAAGCAATCTTTTGAAGTGTATTTAGAAATGAAAATATTTCTTCTTTTTAAAACTTTTGCAAAGTATCACTAATAAAATATATCTTTATGCGACTTTGAATATAAAATTTTTTAGAATTGCTATAGAAATATCTGTTTTTTAAATTTCAATAGTGCAAACTAAATAACAGAAATTCCTTCACATACATCTATTCCCATTTATTTCCTAGTCTTACAATATAAAGTTAAAATGTACGAATTCACGTTTCATTTGATTTTTCAATAAACTTCTTAAATGAAAAGAATGCTTGAAATTCCTCTTTTGAATAACGATTTTACATTATACTAATTCTGTATGATATTAGTTTTTTATTAGTCTTTTTTGCACTTTACAGCTAAGAAAAGAAACAGCATACCAGTCATGCCGTTTTTATTCTAAAATTGTTTTTCAAAAAACGTTTATTATATGGCAGTTTCTAGAATTGAAATTTTCAAAACTTTATACGATAAGATATTTGAAAATGGAATGAAAATGATGATGAATTTTCATTCATAATGTTTGTGAGAAACATATTTAAACATATTATAATTGCGTTTTTATCAGTACAACAAAAAATATAAAAATTTTAATAAATGTAACTTATAAGACCGGGGACTGTATTATAAATTTAAATTTCGTAATTTTTAAAGAACTGCTTTTATTGACATAAGTCGCTTTTAAAATATTTATTTACCTTATTTAAAACATTTTTGTAATTGGAACTGTATATCTATGACTAACGGTATAAGAATTAGAAATTGGCTACCGTTAAGAGTAAACACACTGTATATACATTTGCTATAAATTACACTTAAATAAGCAATAAAATGCTGCTCAGTAATATAGCAGTCTATATAATATTACCTTTTATGTGGTATATTAATTTAATTGGACAAAGCAAATCTTTTGAACTCTATTTCGAAATGCGAAAAACTGCCTCTTTTATAACTTTTCCAAAGTATCAGTAATGAACTGCATGTTTATGCGATTTTCAATATATATATTTTTTTAATTCGAATTGCAATAACAACATCTGTTTATTAAATTTGAATAGTATAGACATTTGAATACAACAGAAATACAGAACAACATACAGAACAACAGAAATTCTTTCATAGACATCTACTCCGATTTATTTCCTAGTTTCACAATATACAGTTGAAATGTGCGTATTCTAGTTTCATTAGATTCTTCAATAAACTCCTGAGCTTTAAAAGAATTCTCGAGATTCCTCTTTTGAATAACAATTTTATATAATTCTCATTCTGACAGAAGTAATTTATTCCATTTTTCATTATTGGGTGAAGAAAGGTCCGGGCCTTTTTTTACCCAATAATGAAAAATGGAATAAATTACTTGTGTTATAATTAATTTACCGATTGAATAATCATGTTTAAAATTAATCTAATTCTCATTCTGTCTCATTTTAGTTTTTATTCTTCTTCCTTATATTTTACATTTAAGAAAAGTAAAGCACACCAGTCATTCTATTTTTTTTTTATAAAATTGTTTTTTAATAAGAATTTATTATTCGGCAGTTTTCAGAATTGACAATTTTCAAAACTATCTTCATTCTGTTACATAATAGATTTTTGTTCGCCTTCTTTACACTTTACATCTGAAAAGAACAGCAAACCACTCATACAGCTTTTGTTAAAAAATTGTCTTTCAAAAAGCATTTATTATATGACATCCTAGAATTATCAATTTCTAAATCTGTAATATGATAAAAAAATATGGAAACGCAAGAAGAAGCATGAAGAATTTCAAATTACAATGTTTGTGAGAAACATTATTTAACATATCATAATTGTGTTTTTATCTATACAACAAAAAAACATAAAAAGGGGAAATGGACACAAATGGGCACGCCCAAAATAATTGAACGTTACTTCATTTACATTTCATTTACTATCATATTGTTTTTGTTATAAATTTGTTTTTTAAAAAAGCATTTATTATATGACATGCTAGAAATGACACTTTCCGAAACTGTAATATGATAAGATAATGCAAGAAGAATCATGAATAATATTCACTTATAATGTTTGTGAGAAATATATGGCAAAATATCATAATTGTGTTTTTATATACACAACATAAAACATAAAAAAGGGAATGTACGATAAATAAAAGAATGAAGGAGTCCTGGTGTAATAACACCAAAATGTAATATTACGCTTGCTTATGAAAGAATCCCTGAAATGGCACTACGGGTTGTACGCAATAATAATATAAATCACTAAAATGTTAATTTGTTTTTTTGCGGGAAGAAGGACGTAAGAATCAACGCCCGATCTAAAATTTGCAAGGTATGTTATGTGATGTCAAAACTGCAAATTCCTTAGGGAACACATTGCTTATTACAGGAATTTGTTACTTGTTTCATATACTTTCATAATGTTGTGGGAGAATTCGGTTGTGTTTATAAGGCAACTGCTAGTTAAAAATTCTGTGCAATAACTATATTGGTATAATAAACCATCCACTGGTGTTATTATATCGGTTGCTTCGTTTCACTGGCAGAACTATATCCGAAGAGCGTTCTTTTTTTATTTTATGCACGAGATAGCATTATTGTCATTGTTAAAAACCACAAAGTATAAAAAAGAAATGTGTATGGCCTAAATGGGCTATTTTTTCATTTCAGAAAAATGAAATATCGAATGATTATTAAAGTATCCTGATATCGAAATTAATGGTAAGTAAGAGCAATTACTCAAATTCTAGAATTGTATAGAATATATCTTTAAAACTGGACATATTTCCATCTTTTGTGTAGTTTTATTTCCATAGCGTTATTACCCACCTATGGGGGTAATAATGCCAAAAATCCTTCTTCGAGAAGTCACGCTACAACATTTTATGAATACATATCTGATAAAATATTGTCACTTGTGTACATAGTTGATATGTTGCTGTATCAAATCCTACATTTGTTTTAAAAGAGGAAATCTAAAACAAAGTTGCACAACTTTTTATAAATTTAATCTCTTGAGGGCCAGCAGGATATATTATACCCCACCTAATTCGAAACATGATTCGCAAAAGAAAGTTTTAATAGAAATTTGTATTTTAAACTTTAGAGTAAAAATGTTGCAAAACTACATTTTCTTATTTAAAAATTAAAACTTTTCGATTATTCCATTTTAAATTCAAAATTACATAGACACAATCGCTCGCCCCTCAATGGGTTTACGTTTTTAGCCTAAGACATCTTATAAAACAAGTAAATAGGTCATGAAAACATTAAAAGAAGACTTCTTAAGAGAAAGAACGAATTCTCATTGTCTTATAGACTGCTATCCGGTATTTCATTTATGCATTTATATTTTTCAATAATGTATTTCTATGTTAAATATATGTTTCTCACATCGACGCTTTTAGCAATGTTGTTAAGACTGTCTTTTCTATTTTAAGGTCAAATTTATTTAGTTGTATTTAAATGTTTCCTCTTTAATACGTTTCTTTTTTCTCCAAGATCATCTGATAATCAACCATCCACTTGAAAAGAATTCAAAGCGGTACCCTTTTTTATTTCTATTTTTATTTTACTTGGTTACTTCCTCTTTTACAGTTCTTTGTTTTGTTTATCATTCCTTTTATGTTTTACAAGTTAATTTTTTTCATACAAAAATACACTATTATTATAAAATAAAACCATGTTTAATGTCTTATCTTTAGGCAAGATTGCTATTTAATGCTTTTCAGTTTTAACGCGACAGATAGCAGACATTTCTAATCTTTCTCAATAGAGACTTCTGGCAATGCTCCGAAAAATTAAAATTAATATTACATCAATATGGCTGAAATGGAATTCTACAGTTACCACCATTACAAAATACATTACTATCTGTGTACACTGTTAAAAATTTGAAACTTTTGCTGCACCGTTAATCCACCGTTTTTATAGAAAACAGAGCATTCTCATTGGTCAAAATAGATTTTTTTGTAAAAGCGGTGAAGTAACAATGCAGCAAAAGTTTCAAATTTATAACAGTGTACACGATTCAAAATCTAAAAAAAAGTTAATATCGCAATAAAATTGAGATTCAATTTTTAAACAAACTGCAATTAAAAGAAATTTTTTCCGTATATGACAGTGTAAAATTAAATTCTTAGAAGGTTTAAAATTGGATTTTATCGGTATTTAACCGTACAATGTTACACCTGCTTCGTTTTAAGGCTAGCTATTTAAATGAATTATGATTTTTTTTAGAGGCGACACTTTGATAATTGCCTAAAACAAACGACATATCGAGGGCTAAAAAAATATGGTATCAACCTCGAACATTATTTTTTTAGAATAATTTAAAACACGATTATTCAATCGGTAAATTAATAGCATATATAAATTTTCCAAGTGGTTGAAAAAAGTTCTGCAGTTCCACATACTGACCTTCGATTAATTCTGTATCTGATCCATAGTATCAGACTATGTTGTGTGATTGTTAAGGTTAGGTGGGTGAAATAGTCTTCTAGTGTTTGCCTGGGATGGCTCAATTGTTAGAGCATTGACGGCTTCAGTCAATATAGCCTTGTTTCGAATCTTGGCCCAGACTTTTTTCACCCGCTTGGAAAATTTGCATCTGTTATCATCAAATGTATCTTTGCCAAAGGCTTTCACAAATACACTCTACTGCCCAAAACCGTATTTGCTAAATATATCTATTGGTCATGAATTCAGTTACGGAAGATTACGTTATAGCAGCTTTTTTTAAAACTTTCTTTTCACGTACTCCTTTCTTGGGGATATTTATATCGGAATACTTCCTTTTATCATACACCCCAGGCCTTTCAAAGCCTCTACTTAACTACATAATGAAAACATGCATTTTTTATTAGTAATCTTCTCATTACAGCCATATTATAAATCGATACAATTACAGTGTCTTTTCTAACATCTTGTACTAACCCCTTCGCGACGGGAGCCTTTTGCGAAATTTTTAATGTTTTGCCACCAGTTTTAAAATACGGAAATTTGTTCCTTCTTAAATCGAGAAAATGCTCCGATTCAATAAGGCAAATTTTACAGTATAATTTTACCGGTGAGATTTAAGGAGGATTTATAAGCCTCTTTGCGGCCCGTATACGTGTCGCTCGTCCCCAAGGAGTTAAAAATGTACTCAAATTCAAACAGTTTATTTTCTTACTCATTTTTAAATTCATTTTTTGCTCTGAAACGCCTCTATCTGGCAGGTTCTCTTGTTTAAAATTGTATAATGTGCCGTGTTTATCGAGTTTTTGATAAAATATATTTCAGACAGAGTGTTTTAGACAGGATATATTTCAAACAATACTGTCAAAGTGAACATTTCAAACAGAATTTCTTGAAGCGGTAGTTCTAGTAAAGAAAATGATGTTCAATAAAATTTATATTATATACTTTTAATCCTAAATATTAGAACAAAAAGTAAAAACACCAGTTCACTTTTAAACATCTTCAAAAATCGTGCCAGCAAATTTCATATTTTTTCTTTTAAAAATGAATCTTCAACAGGAAATTTTGAGCTCTTGAGCGCCGGAAAATAGTTTAATATTGCCTTACTTTCATGCTGATGAAACCAGATTTTAGAGTGAAATTAAAATAAATACACTTCAAAAGCGGCCAAATAAATTTTTTAAACTGGGTTTATTTCGAGTTATAATTAATTATAATTTACTTTTTATTTGGGAAATCAGCACTTAACTTCAAAATATACCTTTACTTGTAGTCCGAGATTGCGGGGATTTTTTGCAATAATAAATTGTTGAAGTTTTAATTTCGTTATGAAAAAATAGCCATATATAAATATGAACAATTTAAATTGTTTTAAATGCAGATCAGTTTTTTCGTAACTACACCTGCACACGTTGCAGAGTATTAAAAAAAAAAAAAAAAAAAAAACATGCTTGAATTTTTTTAAATGCTTTAATAAGTCAATGCCATAACATGTAGTTATAAAAAGTAGATTTCTTTCTTCTATGAAGTCACTGAAAATATGCGATGTTTATAATGTGTTAGTGTGTTGTTAGATATAATTTTTTAAAGAAACTTACAGTAGCAAAAAATACAAAATTTAAATTTAACCGTTAAGTGTTGCCACAAAATGGCGTCAGCGTTACGTAAGATCGCTGCGTAAACGCTTTATAATATAGTTTACGCACTAAAACTGCCAACAGTGTTAAACCTTATATTTTGTGTTTATCAAGCGTCATGTTCACGACAATTTATCATGCTTATATTATTGTTATTGATATATATGCAACATAATTATGCATTTATAAACACATTATACATTTTATTATGAATGAATGTGACTACCGCATTTTGCTTATACCATTTCATTATTATCTTTTTTAATTGTTATTTCTTATTATTAAACACTGTAAAAAAATCCGTCACATTTAGAGCAATAACTGCTGGCAGTAATGTTGCAACAGTTAAGATGTAAAGAGTTATTATAATTTGGACAAGACTTTTGTTCAATCTGTAAAATGTTTAAGCATCAATAAATCCGTAACTTTATATTTTATTTTACATGTGCGCATGGATCGAAACTGTCAGTTTTTAGCCAAAAAAATATAATTCTGGAAAAAATATTGAAAAATGCTTCTTTTCCAATTTTATTAGCATCTTTATTTTTTAAAAATCTCCAGAGATCATATATTTTATATTTTATTTTTTTATGTTTTCAGCGTTATTACAGTTAAAGCGCTTCAGTAATAAGTTTTAATATACAGGGTGCACTAAAATAAATCTCGCCCGATTATAAATATTTACTGTGCTGAAAGTAGTTTAATAAGACTTAGTTTTGCTTGGATACATTGTAAATACTTTTATATATTTTTATAAGACCCCGTACCTTAGTAATTTTCAACATGTGCCTCTTGTTAGCTCAGAGAATGTCTAAGTGGTATTTTAGTTTCCTCTAGTGTTCTTTAACATGTTTTCTGTTACAGTACACACAGAAGCTTGTATCTAAGACTTCAATGCTTCGACATCAGCAATTGGTGCGGCAAAGACTCCGTTCTTGATATAACCCTAAAAGAAAAAATATCCAAAGGAAAAATATCTAGAGAACATGGAGGCCAAGTTGTCAAACCACACCTTCATTCCACCGATCCGGATATGTTTCGTTTAGGAAATAACATACGATGTATGCAGTGAGGGTATTAAAACTTCTAAAACAGACCAATCCAATACTATAACAAGTTAAAGTATTATACAAATCGTTAAGTTGTAATGAATTAATATAACCCTGCTGTTCTGTTCGCATTTACTATACGTATGTAGTGTTCGGGTCAATATGACCCGATTTAGAATATTACCTTTTCTAGCAGTAAATGAAAGTAACTATTTTAGAAATAATTAAAAAATAGTAAAATAAGCTTAAATATATATCAAATAATACAAAACACCAGTAAAATAACTTAAAAATATTTGAATTTTTACTTTTATTTACAATTTGGACAAAAATAGCTTACGTGAAATTTGCAAGTGTAACTAATATATTAGTTACGTTGTCGTTCGTTGATGGGCAGAACTTGCATCTTGCACGTTTAGTACACAATGAAGTGTTCTCATCTCATTCCGAGGGTACGTTTGCACTTTTACTACGCATTCTCTTCACAATTTTGACTGAATCTTCGCTTCTGGGAAGATGCTGTCTTACTTCAAAGTGTGGAAAAATTAGAGATTTCCCCAATTCTTCTAAAAAAGAGCCTTCGTTTGGTTAATTTATTTTCATTCCATTTGCTGTTTATTGAAATCCACAGAATAAATGCATTGTAAGCAGATGTATAAAGCATATTATAGAATACTATTATAGGCCAGCGATTTGTTTTCCTCTTACAAGTGTATGTACTCAAAAGTTGATCAAGACTATCCACCGCCCCTTTATTTGCATTATAATCTAATATCATTTGTGGTTTTTTTGTCAGGTCTGTCGCTAACTTAATTTTCATGATGGAAAGTGCTGTTAAGAATAACATTTTTGTTCTTCTTAGGGATGTAATTTACAACTGTTGTATTTTCTGTAAAATAAAATGATGAGCTGTGCCCTTCTTTGATTAGCATTTTCTCAGGAAGTTCGGGCTTATTTTTTGTAATGGTGCCAAGCATAGTCATTTTCCGTTTAAGAAGAAGTTTTCCCAAGTTATAGGATGTGAAAAAGTTATCACATGTAACATTGTGCCCCGAATATCCATAAATAAGGTCACTCACTACCCGCATACCCTGACTTTTCTCTGGCTTTGATCCTTGATTTTTTCCAGTATAAATTTGTGCATTCAGTACATACGAAGTTTTGCTATCACATAAAGACCATATGTTTATCCCATACTTGGAGGGTTTACTAGGTATATATTGTTTGAAAGGGCATCGTCCAAGAAATCCTACTAATTGTTCATGTACAGTAACATTTTCACTTGGATTATACAATTTAGGTTGAATTTCTATCCACTTTCCCAAATATCTCGAACAGCAGCTAATTTATCTACATGCCTTCTTTCTTGCCTGGTAGATTTATTGTCAAAACGAATAAGTCTCGATATCATATGAAAGGTTTCGAGGGACATTGTAGCACGAAATATATTTCTGCCTGTTTCTTGATTCCACAAACTTTTTGTTAATTCTCCATATGATTTGTACACACCAGCTAATAATAATAATCAGATGTATGCTTGAAAAGTTTCAGTACTAATATCTTTCCACTCTTTTTCATACACTTTTCTTCCTTCTATATTAGTCATTTTTATGATTTCGTTCTCGATTGTAGAATTGAATACCGTCGCAAATGCGCTTTTTATATCAGTTATCCTTGTCGTTGCATATCTTGTGACACCTGGAGTAGTTTTTATAATATTAGCAGACGTTAATCGACCAGAATGAAGAAGGGGATTCAATTCCCATACTATTTCACGATTCTTAGACTGAATACTCTGTATATTGTGCGTCTTTTGAATATCAATATCAAAATCGTTGTCAGAACTTTCACTTTCAATTTCCTCACTTGCATGATTTTCATACTCAGACGCATTTTCCTTCTCGCTGTCAGAGGCTTCCATTAATTTAGCAATATCAGCGTCGCTAAAATTTCTACGATTCTCCATTTTTTCACTAATACTCAGAGATACAACTACTCTTTAGAATATTAGAAATTGAAATACAGCAAGAAAAAAGAAACGCTACTAACAGGTGCATTTTTTTCCTTCCGCCAATGATATCAACATTTGACTTTGCTCTCCTGTCACGTGATCTAACACCTGTGCCAATTAAACAGATTTCGAAATAGATACGTTGCAGTAATTATTTTTATTGAATGATTCCAAACAAAATTAAAAGTGTATGATAAAATTATTTTTTTAACTCGGGTCAATATGACCCGAACAGTACATTAAGACTAAATTAAAAATTATCTCTTGGAAATATAAATAAACGTAAATACTTCTAGGAATATATAGATATATTACTAATGAACAAAGTCAAAAAGTTCCATGGAAATATCTCTGTGCTAATTATTTTTATAAGTTAACAATAAAATTTTCGGGTCAAATAGACCCGAACAGAACAGCAGGGATAATTAGAGCAAGACTTTTGTACCACCCTATAAACTGTTTAACTATTAACAAATCCTTACCATTATGCTATATTCCATCTGTTGCGCATAGATCGAACACTTCCAGTTTAAAAAAAAAAAAAAAAAAAAAAAAAAAAAAAACGCAATTCTGGCAAGAAAAATATTGAAAAATTCTTCTTTTGTAACTTTATTAGCATCTTTATTTTTTTAAAAAAGATTTTCGATTTAATTTAAATTTTTGCATTAAACAGAATGTTTGCTGCCTTTGCTATGTACAGAAACAGCAGTAGACTTTATTTTCCAAACTGTTCCAGCAAAAATGTTGAAGAATAGAATACTGGTAATCTCCGGAGATATTGACAACATATTTAATAAACATGCGTGACACGTTATGAGGGGAAAATACATCAATTTAGGATAGAAATAAATATCTTGAATAGAATTTTATTATTTAAATAAAATAGTTTAAGGATGAGAAGGCATATACAAAAAAGTATTAGAGGATTTGAACTCGTTTTAAATAGAAGTTATTATTAATTATAATTTAAAATGAGAACGTAAATAAACAAATAATTAAATAAACCTTTAAAAATACAGAAAATATAGAGTTTACACGTGTTTTACAACTGAATATTTTTGTTGTTTATATAAACGAACAAAGAAAAACACACATATATGTAAGTTTTATTGAAATACAATGATTTATTAGTACGCTATAGATTTTATTAAAAATTAAAAACTTTTGAGATAACTAATATAAAAATTATGAATAACACTCTCTATAAAAATCATTTTTAGCAATAGCCTTTTGACAGATGCAAATTTAAATTAAATTACGTCTCTCTTTTTAACAAACAATCTCCTTAAAGTTTCTAAGATGCAAGTCCCTTGTTAAAAGCAAAATAAATTTATTTCTTCAGAAACTTAAACTCTAAAGTTAGAATATAAATTTCCTTCTTTAATATTGAGTTATGCTCCAGAAATTTTTAGTTAAGCCTTAACTAAAAAGAGAAAAGTTTGACTTTGCAGTCAATTCAAAATATCTAAATTTTGCATTTTAGCTGCATATTTTTTAACTGGTTATTTTTTTTAATTTCACTCATATATATACATGAGCAAATATATATATATATTTATTTATTTATAAAACTACAGTGAAGCCAATTTGTTGTTAAAATATAAGAAATATTATCTATATAATATAAAATTATATTAAATATAATATATTATCCGTATAATCTTAGAATAGTATCTATATCTAAGACATAGTATCTATAGTATAGTAAATCTTAAGATATAAGTTTGATAGTTCATGATATCGATGAACTATCAAACTAACCATTGTCTGATGGCTGTCTTAGGATGGTAAAATGAAGGATAAAACTTTATCATAATCAATTAACCGAGAGGCAGCAGTACACACAATCACCTCATTGAGTCTTCTTAGATTTTTTTAATCTTAATTACCATATTAAAATGCAATCGGTCTGCCAAAACATACCTCGATGGGAAACATTTAAAAATTCCATTTTAGTGGTTGCCTCATAGAGCTACCATGGTGGTCTCAATCCTTTAATGTTTTCATACTTTTGGATACAGGAAAGCACAATGGTAAACCTACGAATCAATAACTAAAATGAAATTTTTAGATGTTTTCCACCAAAATATGACTTGCCAGACCGATCCTGTTTTAATAAGCGAATTCGAAATGTAATTAATCCTAGATTATCATCTGTTAACTCGATGAGGTGATTGTAGTGCTGTTTCTTTTCGGTCTTAACATAAAAAAAAAAATCCGTGCTCGTGCTTATGTATAAAAATGATGATTCAATGAAGATGGGACCAAATATTTTGAAAAAAACTTGGATCAGTTTGCTTAGTCATACGATAAAGAAGTATCAAAATATGCCTGAAACATATTTGTTAGTAAACATAGCAGAAAGTCACTTTGAGAATTTTCCCATAATTTTTAACTATACATTACATTGATTGCTTAGAAAAACAAACTGTTTAATTAAATAGTTCTGAAAGTCAAAACAACGCAATTATTTCACATATCTTGTTATGAAATTGTCTGAAACGCATGTACATATATACAGATATATTTAACGCATATTGGGAATGCTTGACCCATTTTTAACAAAATGATTTTTTATTTAATAAATACTGAACCTAGAATAAAATTTCATATATCATTTTATTTGTTAGGCCATCAGTTAACAAAATGAAATTGCTGCACATAATGTAATAACTTAGAAATTAAAAAAATGATTGCTTTTCATCACGAGAAAATAATGAGTTAAGGCTTGGATTGTTTTATTTTATATGTAATTACAGTAAATTCTCGGTAAGACGGGCTATGTATAAGACGGAAATCAGCATATCACAGAAACATTTTCAAATCCCGGTGAACCCATAGAAAATTACGAGAAAATTAATCACGAGAAATGAGAAATAACAAGAGAAACAATGAGAAATAAATATTTACTATGAAATATTAAAATTAAACTAGTCGATGGGCGCCACCGTAATACTTACCCTCCATGGATATGAATAATATAATATATTAAAATAAAACATATGTAAATTATTTATAAAATGCATTGCAATTCCGAAACAAAATTTAAACGTATATTTAAATATTTTAATATACATAGTAAGTAGAAGATAGCCCGTCAAAATGCCGTATTTGCATTTTTAAAAGAATGTAAAAAAAAATTACAACTGTGGTCAATAATAGCCACTTTGGCATCGAACTTGTTAGAAAGTAGCATTTGCCGCCCGAATTCCATCCCGCGAATCCTGGCTTTGCCACGCTGTCTTCTTGCAATGGGTCTTTTGCCTTCGCTCATTGCATTAAAAAATATAACAATGAAAAACTTCATTTTTAGCTAACACTTAGAAGAAAGCACTTTATAAGATCGAAAACAAAGGTCAACAGTAAAGAGTAAACAATATTCGTGTTTGGTGGACATAAAATAGGCCACTTGCGCGCGAGGAGTTTTTATCTGTAGTAGGGTATCTCGGAGAACTGAATTTCATAAATAATTTACTTATTTCATACCTTTTATGGGTCAAAATAGGCAAAACTGACGATCACATTTCTTTATCCTTCCAAAACATGATTTTCGTAATAAAAATACATACCTATGTTCACTCAAACAAAATCCAAAATATTCGTAAAAAGCATCACGTGACCTACTTTAGCCTCAAATCCATGATCTGTTTTTAATTTGTTCCTGAGTGCACAGTACCGAGTACTGAACGGTACTGAACATCCGCGATATACCCCTTGCATGTGTGACGTCACATGCTTCATCTGGCGCAAAAACATAAGGCATATGTGTAATTTCCTATTTGTAAACATAGTTATTTGCGGTTCATTTTTTAAGTAGTTAGAAAAAAAATGCAAGAATAGGAAAAAACAAAATTAAATAGAAAGACCACCTATGCACCAGATTACTTTATCAGGCGTTGCTATGACGTCAGTGCAAGGGGTCTATAAGGATCAACTCCGTGTACCTAACTCCTGACCGCACGCGCTCAGCGCGCGTAGCCGCCGAACACGCCCGATCAATCGAAAAGTTATTCACGGCTGTAAAAAGAATTAAAGCAACCCGAATATAAAAATTTTAACAATATTGCATTTTAACCGCACCTTTGCTTTCCTTAAATAAAAAGTTTTAATTAAATATTGTTTCTGAAATCGTGTAAAAATTTTAAATCACAATAAAATGTAGTGACGTTATTTACAGCTCCCACTGTAAATCTGACTAATGAGAACGCTCCATTACGACTATGGAATGTTTTCATTGATCAGAAAATAGATAGCATTTAAAATCGGAAGTAACTTTTCACAATATTTTTTATAAATTTGGAATTCGAAATTCTTGAATGGCAACAGCATTAATTTGCTTACATCGTTTGTTTTTCTCGCTATTTATCGTTTGTTTTTCTCATTATTGCTGGTTGTTTTATTAAGAACTTAAACATTATAATTAGATAGTTTTTGAAGGTTTTAAAGAAAATGAGTAATGAATAAATTTTTTACATGTATATTTCCATAAGTTGAATCATTAGAATATATGTGAAAGGCTCGGAATACTTAAGCCTAACATGGTCGCAATAAATCTCTTTTTCTCGTGGATGAGTTGACCCCGCACAATACTGGTTATACACGGAGGAGTTTTATATATATATATAATGCTCCATTAAGGAATTGCTGATCAACGTCGTGTGAAAGGGGGGGACGAAGCGTTCGCTCCGGGCGCGGAAATTTAGGGGGTGGTGAATTCATACTCTCAACTTCATTTTTGGCCTGTTTCTAGAAAAAGTTGGGATTGGGGAGCGTCAAATTTTAACTTTTTCCTGGGCGCAATTTTCTCTTCGCACGCCCCTGTTGCTGATGAACCACTTTCGCCAAATTATATGAAACACCAAACTACTCAAATATTACTAAACTGCGTAAAAGAAACATCCTTATTACTCAAAAATAATAATCATATTAACTAATTTTTACTGCTTTATTTAAAGAACATTTGTCGATATCAGTTAGAAATCAAGGTGTATCCATTTTTACATAAAATTTTAATAAATGGGTGAATTTCACATGAACTGCCAGTTTGATGTCCTGATGTTTAAATGTAAATTTCATATTAATAAACTTATTTTTTGATAGTCTAAAATCAGGTAGTAGCACATCTTTTTATGCTTAATTCAATGCATTCATTAGATTTTTTCAGAGTTGTGAAATAGTGATCTTTATTTTGTTCTTTAGTTAGCAAGTAATGGGAAATTACTTGTCCTGAATAAAAAACTCGCAAAATTTCAATCTTTTATTATGCTTCCAAACATTTAAAATTTTTTATATATGGATTAAAAGTAAAATATCCTGTGTTAATTAAACAAATAGATAGTTTATATATTTAAAATTAGTATCTAAGAGTTAAAATTTTAAATGTATTTTGTGTCCGCTTATGCAGAACATGAGTGTTACTTTAGGGAAGTTAATATTATTTGTTTTCAAAATATTTGTATATTGCAGTTGGCAACGGTAGTGAGAAAACGATGTTGTTTCTTCTTTACAGTGCGCTTATTTAGAACGCGATAACTTTGTTCTATAATTGTTATTTATCAGAATGTTCATTTCAACATGGTGAGTATTTTTATTTTCTTACAGGAGTGTTACCCATTTGTTTATTATTATTTTTTAACGTATAAAAATATTAAGTTAGGGAATGCTGCATTTTTTGTTCAGGAATCAATAGGCCCAACTAAAATTTCAATAAAACAGTAAGAATTTATTTTAGTGAAGAATTCCTTAATATATGTCATGAGTGTTACCGTACATGAGTGTTACCTTACATGAGTGTTACTTGAAAAAAGTAACACTCATGAGAAAAGAAGTTAAGTAATTCTAAAACTATAAATCATGTGTAAGATATAATTTATGATTATAATAGATTCATGATTCAGGGATATGTTTTGTCATATTATATATATTTATAAATATTTAAAAATTGTAACAGGATTTTCATGTCTGCACACGTGTTTTGTAAGTGCTATTTAAGATTCAAATTTTAATTCTTAATAAATAATTTTCAAAGGACTATCTATTTTACACAAATCACAGTTTAAACTTTTTAAAATCTTTTTTTATACATATTGTTACAAAAAAGCTGTTTGCTGCAAGATGAGTCTTATCGCTTGTCATGAGTGTTACCACTTTTCATGAACGTTACTGTAACTAAGAATCAGAATTTTATTAATGCATTTGTTACTTCACTTAAATTCATTGTTTTGTCTATTAGAACTTTCTAATTCTTTATTATAACTGCAAAGAAAATGATTAATTTTTAATTAAATTTGTTTTTAATCAGAAGTTATACCCTTTATTTAAGAAGCAAAGTAACACTCATGGCATAAACAACTATTAAAATGCTTTAAATTTATGAAATAAATAAATACTAATACATTTTTGATTTATTAATACGTATGTAAGAACCTTAAGCAATTTTTTAATTAATTATTGAAACAAAAAAGTCAGAATGTTTATAGAGGTCACACTTATGAAAAAAATAGTGACTGGGCAAGACATTTCTTGAAATTTCTGAAATATAAATAAAAAAACTCGCAAATAATCTACTGCTTAGAATGTTGTAAACTATAAGCAACTCATACCTGAGTAAATTTTTATATTTAAACCAAATTATTTTTTCAAATTTTGTTTCACCTAAAACGGCAATACATTTGAAAACCACCCAAATCAAATAAAAAAATAGTTTAAAAATGTTATTTATTTCTAAAATTTCTTTCATATTAGAAAGAACAGTTTACAAATACAGAATTTCGTTTATGTAAAACTAAAAACAAGATATATCTTCTTTAATTTTGTATAAACCATTTTATAGTTGCACGGAGAAAAATATTTAACTTTATAATCAAATTTTCGTTTTAAATGATAGTGGAAGATAAAGGAGAGAGTAACTTAAAAATTAACTTCGCAAGCTCCTAAGAAGGAATAGAAACGATGAGGCATAAATAAAAACGATGAGTAAGAAACGATGAGGCGAAATGAACAAAAAGATTTATGGACCTTCGGAAGATGAAACATGGAGCATAATTAGCGGTAGAAGGAATTACCAAATGTTTGGAGTTAACAAGAAAGAAAAAAAACGATATGTTTGATATCAGATAAATGTTTAGTAGAAGAATTTCATTTTAATGTAGAATAAGGACCAAAATATAACATAGATCTGACATGGGAAATGTAATCAGATTTAGAGAAGATTTGTTTTGCCACCTTTATCAACCTCAGTAATAGGAAGGTTAGGAATAAAATTAAATTTTCATTGTAAACTCTTTACCCTAATATCTTTTCTCTTTTTATTTTATTTCAATTTACAAAAAAAAAAAAAAATTCTTCAGTTGTATTGTTTTATTTATATTTAATTATTTATTATTGTTACATATAAGTATGTATATATATATATTATGTTATCAATTTACGTTTTCATTTTATTTTAATATATTTCTTGTACGTTTGTTTCTTTTATTTCCAAATTTCCCTATATCATTTTCTTTTCTATTATTCAGGCTACTCTTTCGAGTTCTGCGTGAATTCTTTTCAATTAGTATCATCTGATACATTTTTTGTAAGCGCTACTCTTACTTTTCAGTTAATTTGTAACATTGTCCCCTTACTGAGATGTATTTACTTCATCGAATGACGAACTGTTAAAATTTCCAGCTTGAAATGCGTCTTACATATTGTTTTAAATTTACGATGATTTAATTTTTCTTATTTTCGATTAATCCACAATAAAACAGCATGCGATTGCCGTTAATGTCTCGGAAAATGCATTATTTATATTTGGTGATATGTAATGGATGTAAACAAAATCATTTCACGTATCAAAAGAATCAAATGAATAAACTAATTGGATTATCAATATTTTCGTTTACTTACCATATGTTGATTATGCTCAATACGAACAAAAGCTTTTTGAGTTATTAAAGTAGTCACATGGGATATTTATTTAAAACAGAACATCAGAGAATACAGAATACGTCATAGTCTGGACAATAACAACAAAAATAAGTATTCTCGATCACAGTTACTTCAATATCAAAATATTTGGACAAAATGTACAATCTATGAACTATCACTGATGAGATTTTAAACAACCGCTTGAGGTTTGAATTTTCCTCTTAACACTTTCCGACACACTGTGCCCGGTCTGGGATACCTAAATTTAATTCCAAACTTGCTAACGGCACCAGTAAAAATTTAGTAAAATTTTGCTTTCACAATAAAAGCTTAAATTAAGGAATTCAAAATATTTAAAAAATTCGTTCGTGAATTCCGGCGTCAGTCGATAATTTCTCATTTTAGCACAGATTTTGTCCGTGCCGGAAAGGGTTAAGCTGCTGGTTACTCAGCTTTTGAAATCCCTTTACTAATGATAAGTCTGTGGGTGTTTGAATGCATTCGTATATTAAAATTTTCTCTTTTGTAAATTAATATATTTAATTTCTTTTCTGTGTGTGATATCTTAGGATATCTCTTTTTTACTCACCCATCATGCGTAGTCTAGGGTAAATTTTGCAATCGTTTTGAAAATCGAATAAAATGTTTTGACGAATTTACACGTTTCAAACACTGGAGATATGGACGAAAAACATACTGTTAGAAAAAAAAAATTGCCATCCGTTTGTCTGTGTGTCTGTCTGTAAACGCTCTAGCTCACGAACAAATATAGATAGAGACTTGAAATTTGGTATATAAATAATGTGTAAGAAGTGAACGAAGCCTATTTAATATCAGTAACCTCGATTATACGGAACTATTTTTTTCGGACACATGAAATATTCATTCTGATGAAAGGTACATAAAAATTTTCGATTTTTTTTAAATGAGTGAATATAAATGACAATAAAAAACATAAATTTGAAATAATAAACAAAGTTGATCAGATAATAGTTGTTGAGATATTTGTAACCCTAATTTCCACAATCTTCAATTTTTCATGACCCTGTATATCATTTAAATTTCATTTAAAAGATATATTTTAATTGAAAATAGAAAGCTTAATCGAACCCAGTAAATTGTTAGTTAATATAAATACCATTTTTAGAGTTATAATAATGACGTATGGCGCAATTCATTGTTACTTGATTTTATTTTCATATTTTATGATGGTATGCATATCCATGATGAGTATTATAGTGTCCCCCAACATTCGTTAATTTTTAACACATAAAATAAAAAATAGAGCATAAATGTTAGAATCGGCTTGAAAACTAAGAAAAGAAAATTTATAAAAAGAATACACAGAAATCAAACAGTTAAAAATGTTAATTTTCAGAGGATATATTTGAAGTATAAGAATGCATCAAATGTCCATAGACTTAACTTTGTAGAGTTAAGTCTATGGACAAAGATGAGTGTTTAGCAGCCTTAAATCTCTTGCGTGTAAATAACTGCAAGAGGAGGTGAAAAAGACAATTTTCAACTGAAGAAATGTTCGCTCAAAAATACGTAATGATTTGCGAAACCATGAAGTAATATAACAATCACAGAGACGTTATATCACTCGCTTATAAAGCGAGTTCGTAAATATGCAAATACATAGCGCCTATTGTTGCCTTTCAGTCTGTCTGTCCGTTTATCCACATATAATATTGCAAAAACACCTAACCGAATCTTTTGAAACTGTTTCGAACATAACAAAATAGATATGGATCTATGAAATATATATTATAATATACATTCTGACCAATCTGTTGTCCAAGAATGTTTGCTGTTCATTTACAGGGACACAGAAAGTTATTCCATTACATAATGTATAGGGGAACATTACTTGAAGCACGTTTTAATTCTATTACAGCATTTAAAATTTTATGAAATTGATATACGCTACTGAGGATTACTTCATTTTCTGTATGATAGAAAGTAGACAGTATTTAAAGGGACACAAAAATGATTTCAGTTGTTATACTGTATACTATTAAGCCCAGATATGAAAATTTTTAAACTTCGTTATAGTACGAACGCACCAAATTTTCTACGCTTGAAACGCAATTTCTGACTTGTTTTCATTCAATTTGAATCCTATTTGTGATGCATTATCAAAATATTAAATGGACTATCTTTAATTTATTATTCATCACAGTTAATCCTACCTTATTTTATTTTTTTTATAACATTTTGTTTTAATATAAAACAATTTTCAATTTAAAATTACACATGAATTGAATAACATTTTTTTAATGTTGAAAATTTCATAGTTTACAACAACAACAACAAATCAGACATGTTCATTTTTAAACATCTTATTGTTATTTATAACGTTTAAAACAATTAAATAAACGACTGTTTTATTAAGTTTGTACGAAATAATAATAGATACTCAAGTTTTTACAACAATTTTTTTAACCTATTTTTCTGTGACTGTGCCAATTTCTTCTTCTTATTCGAATGCAAATTTTATTAAAAATATTTTCAACAATTCTTTTATGATTCATTTTTTTAAATTTCTTTTGCATGCTTAACAAAAATAACAAATAGTCTACTCAAAGTAAAACTAAGTAAAATATGTAATAATTTATTATGAATCTTACACTTAAATTCCTTATTTGATTATTTCGAAAAACGAAGAGATTAGAAGTTTTGAAAGATAGTATGTAATTTTGCGAACAAAGGAAAGAATAAAGCAGCAAACGAGAATAAGCCGGCTTGTCATTTTAAGCGCTGCTTGCGAGTGATTATATTTAAATTACGGAATTCCTTAATCTAAATGTGTCGCTTAATGTAAAATGTGTTTAGTATAATTGTTTTAATTATCAGGTTTTGTTAGGAATTCGAATTTTAATAGCTGTTTGTTTCCGTTTTCAATGTAATTTATTAAGCGCTTCATTTTATTTACTCTTTTGTTTATTAATGAATCTGGGAAAAGATTTTGGCAATATATATGAACATTTCGTGACACCTTCACTTACTCAATTAAACGATTTTTGTAAAATCGAATACAATATATAAAGTTATAGATACTGAAGATTTTTCATTGATGCGTGTATGCGAAAATACAGTACACAAATATGTTTTATTTCTATGTATTTTTTAAGTTACTAATTTAATAGTTTTTTAATTTAATAATTAAAATTTAAATTGTGAAAAAAATTGGAGGCAACAGACGTTAATATAATCCTTTCAGATTTTTTTAAAGGAATATCATTTTTTTTTAAATAGGCGGGAGGAGGTGTGGAGGGGCTTTATTTTTTCTAGATCTACATGGAGATAAATTTCCATTCCCGATCTGCACACAACCCATATTAAAACATTTGAAAACTGTGTGACTCGACCTGTGGATAAAACCGTAAAGTGCGGTTCAGCCCAAAAATGTTTTACAAAAAATGCATGTGTTTTTAAATCGCCATCATCTTACAAATAAATTTATATTTTTAGAAGATAATAGATTTGTAGGAAATAAATTTAAAATAAAGTAAAACCGTGAAAAAAATCTGTCTAAGAAGTAATCTTAACTTAAAATGTAAAACATGTTGATATATGTGAAAATAATATAAGATTACTTGAAAAGGGAATAGAAAACCTTCACACGTGCTAAGTAGAAAATTTGCCTGAAATACACTTTTTTTTTTCACGTGATTCCCTTTTACAGGATCTAACATTACAGCATTTTTCAAAATCTCAATACATGCACTGAGAGAAAAATATAGTTCTGGCATGTAGAATCTAAATTGTGGCTATAGAAAAAATAGTTCCACGTCATCCTTATAAATTCTAACTCACTTAGCTTTAGAATTCTAGAGTCTCCCACTAGAATTCCGAAACATTTTCCCATAATCCCGTTGTCCAGTTTATTTAAAAATCTCTACAAATAGATGCAAACACAAGAAGTTTGATTTAAAAAGTATAATTCTAGCTTATGAAACCATTCCCGAAATTAAGCGAGTATTTCTCGTTACTGAAATGATTCAATATAGTTTTGTCACCAAGAAAACAAGAGACTAGAAATGGCATGTTATTTCATCTATTTAGCTTAGTTGTTTAACCTATTCGCATAGATTCTTCATCTATAGTTCTGGTTTAGGCATTCAGAAAGAGACTAACTATTCATTCTAGTTGAAGGAGGTATTTTTTTTCTCAGTGTGGGATGGACTAACGATATTAATGATAAGTGTAAACTTTTCTATACGAAGAGAGATTCGTGAAAATAAAAATGTCCCAGCCTGGATAGGTTTTTTAAATGAATGTTATAAATATAAAAAATTATGGCTCAATAAGTGTTATTGTTTAGAATCTCCCCGTACGATATATGTTTTAGCCCATCAACGTAAAAAACCATGTTTTGTAAAAAAATCAGTCAGACACACAGGGATCGGGGCTGTGAATTGAACTGTTTTCCAGGCCTGATCGAATTTTTCCACCTTTATGATGACTTAGCTTTATAGATTTTGACCAGTGCAGACTTTTAATGCAGACTTCCTGAATATTTTGAAAGCAAGTTTTATGTATAATTTATACTCTGGTATTTTATGTTCAAAGGATAGGTATGAACGGCATAAAAGATACATTTAATAAAGTACACTGTCTTGCATTCAAAATGTGTCAACAACTCGTCACCAAGAGGCATGGATAACTGGTATAAGTGACAAATTTTGAAAGTTAATATATGTGCGAGTTTTTTAGATATCGAGATTAACTTTTTTGTATTTAATTCAGGAATAAATAAGAGGAATTTTCTTAACTGGAAATTTTAACCGACGGGGTACTACTGTGCGTGTCAAAAGTTTAAGCACAATAGTAATTTTAAAGTAAAACTTTAGCTATCCACTTTATTTCAATATGTGTCTTGTATATGTTAATAATGTCTATTTTAACATCACATTCATTGAAATTAACTTTTCAATTTTATTTCAAACCATGGAGTTTAAGAATAGAACAAAAATAACCATGTCAAAAATTTAAGCACAAAATCGTTTTTATACAAATGTTAAAATCTGACATAAGCGGTTGAACACACAAACAGTTTCTGGGTGTATAAAAAGCAGTCAGTTGTTGTTTTTGAGTTAGTACAAAATGCCTCAGTCAAAAGTATTTTCAGAGGAGGAGGTGATAAAAATCTGGAGAATGAGAGGAAAATATAAGTCTGTTTCTGAAATTGCAAGTGCATTAAAAATATCAAAACGAGGTATTAATAAAATGTTGGCTCGTGGTGAAGATTTTAAAAGGAAAATTTGGTTTATTACGGCCGAGAATGTCTAGTTCGCGCAAAGATAACCACATCAGAAATTTAGCTTCAACTTGTAGTTGGAGGACAAATATTGAAAAAAACTATTCGTAGAAGAGTTTTGGATTTTAAATGCATCAAACACCGCAAAACAGCTCGATTACCGTGTCTGAAACTGCACCATAAATAAGATAGATTACTATGGAGCAAAGAGCATATGTCATTTGGTGAAAAGTGGCTGAATGTCATATTTAGTGATGAAACAAAATGGAACATCGATGGTCCTGATAGGTTTAAATACTATTTACATGTTCTCCACAAACAACTTAGGAGTGTATTTAGCCGACAATATAATAGTGGTTCTGTAATGGTACGGGAGATATTACTTTCAATGGTCAGACATCTCTGGCATTCATTAGTGGTCGTGAAAACTCTTAAAACTACTAAGAAACACTTGCCAATCATCTGATTCCTGTTGCCGAGGTTTTTGGAGGAGGAAAATGGTTATTTAAACATGATAATGCTTTGATCCTTACCTCAAACCCATCTTCATCGCAGCTTAACTAGAAAAAAGTGTCTGTGCTGAAATGGCTGGCAATTAGTCCCGATTTAAACCCTATAGAAAATATGTGGGGTAGGGTGGAGCGAAAAAAAATATTTTTTGAAAATCAAAAACGGGTAGGTGCCAAAAGTTGCCTTTATACAAGTACATCAACTGCGTGAAATTTTACCGCTGAAAAAAGATGGCTTGAGTCTGCGCTTTTGCTCCAAAAATCGAAATTTTGGGTAAAATTTGTCATTTTTTGACATTTTTTCAAAAAAATTAAAAACATCCTTCAGAGCTGGTTAGTATTTAAAAGTGTTGCTTAGACATTTATATTTATCTGCTTAACATATTTAAACTATAAAACAATATCTGTAGTATGTATAATTGGAGCAAATCTGACAACTTTTTGTGAAAAATCAGCGTTAACCTCTCTATTGGAGCATACAACGAAATGTTGTTTTGAATGCATTTCTTACCTAGCTGCTTTCAAAACTACTGTGTATATAACTCATAGAGGTGGTTGCATTATCCCACCCAATCATCTAGGCTCAGTGTTTTATTTATGTATTGAATTGTTACTTTTTTCCCGAAGACGAGTATAAGTTTTCTATATATCAAAGTAATTTATCTATTCTTTGTATTCACTGACTTTGGATGATTTGGATCATGCTGGTGTGACCTGCTGCACGTATATTTTTATACCATGTATAACAGAATAGACGCTGAGTAATGTATTGGATATGTTCTTAACTGAGCCTATTCAGCAGTTACCTTCATTAAAATTTCATGCAATTAGTACATTATGATTGGAAGCTCTGTTATCACAACATTCTTTCAATCAATTACATTTTATATGCAATGATTTGCCTAATAATTGATTGTATGAATTCAATTTCTAGTATGTCATCATTTATTGAACCTATTACATTGAATATATGCTGAGAAGCTAGCTGTTTAATATTATGACGATTGTCACAGAGGATTGCAAACAAAATTTGCGTGTAAAACAACAATATTTCTAAAGAAGTTTTAGCATGCTTTATGTCGTTTCTTGTGTTTTTCCGTAGTCTAGTAATTTCTAATAAGATTTTAGATCTGTTATTCAGGTGTGTTGTACATTTGGTATAAAACATCCCGCAGTATAAACTTGGATTGTACATTTTGTGAGTGAATATATTGACGCTGATTGCCAATCTGTGCTTATATAAAGCGGAAAATTTTATTAACTTTATGAGCTGTCTTTTGTGTGAGATGTTTTCTAAATTCCTATTCCCCATTCTTTCTGAGAAATAGCTTTCCCTGTGAATTAGCTTTGCAATCTCCGACAGAAATTTCTAGTCTGTTCTGAGTATCTTTTTCCCAATTTGAGAAAAATTTTCAAAATTATTCTCTATTTTATTTTAAAAAAAAATTGCAATAGGAAGTGAATAGTATGTAGACAAAGATTTTCCTTATTGATCCAGTGAATCCATGTAGCTTAGAACGTTTTATATCGACTTCTCTAATAATTGACGCAGAGGAAATTCACTGGAGATGAAGTAGCGAATGATTCAATATTATACACAATTCTAAGCTTACCCCATGCAAAATGGTTCACTGTGACAAATAAAATTCTCCTAATTTTAAATGAGTACTTATAGTCGATTAGAATCCGTACATTCCCTCATAAAGTACTATGCATTATAAGTTTATGCCCATAACATTTCACCATCAAATGTTGTCCATTCATAAAAAGGGGGATCTAAAAGTTAATAGGAAATTACCTGGATACGAAAACACTTAGAAAACGGCATAAAACTAATGCAAAAAAAGGTTATTTATAACAGCGGTTGCTTTACACATGGAGAACAAATTTTCATTGCAATTCTCTCTGACGATCACCATCACATTAAACAGCTCGCTTATCAACATATAAAAAATGCAAAAGTGGAATAAATGATGGCGTACTTATAGTTGAAATCTCTGAAATCATCTTTCAAGCAAATCATTACGTAAAAAAAATACAATTGACTGAAAAAATGTTGTGGTAACAGAACTTCCAATCACTATTCATTAACTGAGATCATCAAAGTTTGATAAATATAATAGATGGCCGAATAGATCCCTTTAATAATATTCCCGTACATTACTCTGCTTGTCTTTTTTTTTTTGTATAAACTGTAAAAATATACATGAAGATAGTTACAGCAGCATGTGGATGCAAAGAACAGATGAACAAGGTGGAAGCATCGAAAACATGCCAAATTTTTCTAAAGAAAATCACAAATCAATGTATAAATAAAACACTGTATTAAGATGATCGAATAGTTGGGCCGGGTGGTGTAGGAAATATAGCCACCTCCACGACGCATGTCCAAGGTAGTTTTGAAAACAAGAGCTGTATTAAAAACAACAATTCGTTGTATGACCCAATAGAGTGGTAATACTGTTTTTTTACTAAAAGTTGTCTGTTTTGCTCCAGCTATAGGGAATAAACATATTGTTTTATAGTTTAAATATGTTAAGCAGATAAATATAAAGGTCTAAGCAACACTTTTAAATACTAACCAGGTCTGTAGTTTTTTTTCAATATTTTTGATAAAATGTCAAAAAATGACAAATTTTACCCAAAATTTTGATTTTTGGAGCAAAAGCGCAGACTCAAGCCATTTTTTTTCAGCGGTAAAATTTCACGCAGTTGATGTACTAGTATAAAGGCAACTTTTGGCCCCTATCCGTTTTTGATTTTCAAAAAAAAATTTTTTTCGCTCCACCCTAATGTGGGGTATTCTTACTCATGCATTTATCCAAATGAAAAACAGTATTCTTCTATTAAAGATTTGAAAGATGCCATTGAAAACGCTTGGTAGAAAATTGAACCAGAAACAATACAGAACTTCATTTTATCAATGGAAGACCATATATTTAAAGTAATTAAGCAGAAAGGAACAATAATCAAGTATTATTTTTCTATTCTTGTTCTGATAAAGACTAAAAAACTACTGTGCTTAAATTTTTGACACACTCATTTTCGTTGCTTTTATAAATTTTATTACTTAAGATACATTTTATAGCATAAATCTGTTAACTATCTTTATAAAATTACAATTTGTATTTTATGTGAAAAAGAAAGTAATTTTCACTCATTAATAAAATTTTATTTTGAAATTTCCTGTTGTACTTAAACTTTTAACAAAAGTTTACTTACTTAAAAGTGTACTTAAACGCACTGTACAACAATTTAATTTCCGGTTTTTTTTTCCAAACCCCTATGAAGTTGCAACTGTTGTCATTATATTTTGCATCCTTTTAATGAAACTTTGCAACTGGAAGAATGGGTCTAAGGGAAATATTTATGAAAATAGCGTACTATTTCATAGTTAGGAATCACAATGTATTATCGCACTCTTTAAGATTAAAACATGGATTAATTTTCTGAACGTACACTGTTAAAAAAATTAGTCCTAGTTTGAACCAAATTTTGGTGTTTAGTAGTTGCTACTACAAGATGGTGAAATCTCGCACCAACATTTGGAGCTCCTGTTAAAAAATAGTTCCAATTGCTGGAACATGATTACAATAGAATACTCCAAATATTAGTGCGAAATTTCACCATCAGATGGTGGCAGCTGCTGAGCACCAAAATTTGGTTCAAACTGTGACAAATGTTTTAATAGTATAATGTATGATAAATTGCAATAAATAAATAAATAAATAAATAAAAATAAAAATAATAAAAATAAAAAGTTTTAATAGCTATTAAATCTTACTATAATACGACATTTTCTAAAAAAACTTCAAAATTTCTTGCTTAGCCTATTGTCACATGAATATAAATTGATTAGCATGTAAAATAACTACTTTCGTTAATTTGCAGACAATGACATATTCTTAAAAGTTCAGTAAATATATCTGGATAGCTACTATTGTCATTATTAACACAAGATAATTTTTTCTCAGAGTAAAAGGAAAAAATCTGACACAATAGGGTTAAATGTGCAAGAACTTATTTGGAAAACGTGATGATCAAATATTTACATAAATTTATGCATTTATGCATGCCTTGTTTAAAAGTATGTTCAGCAGCAATTGCTTTTATTATAGCATGCATTATAATTTATTAAAATTTCTTCAGAATAATTAATATTTATTACCGTAGCATTATATGGCCTTAAGAATTCATATTATTGAATGATAAAATTACATTCTAAGTTTTAATTAACATTGCGTTTGTTATTTTTCCATGCACCCGCTTTTATAATTAAAAAAAATCATTAAGATAAACAATCACGTTATATTATTTGTAAATGGGAATATCCTTTTCATGGGATAATGCTATGCTAATCTCAAGAGCTTTTAATAACCACGATTTTAACTCAATTGCTTCGATTAGATTATTATTCTAAATTCTCTTTTAAGCTTTACTTTAAAATGTATGGAGCAAGCATTATTAACAAGCTGCTTTCTTTAATTGCATTACTCCTATTCGAAAATGCGTGGGGAATGTGATTTTGTTTAATCATGCTCACGCATACAACTAACGCTTTCTCAATAAAATTTCATTATTTCTATTAATTAGATCATTAATTTTATTTAGGAAATATAAATACTGTGTGCTCTTAAAATCTATACATCTGATTATGTTCGATTTAACTTAAAACAACTAAATGGTTTTGAAAGTGCAGCATTTTATGTTTAGGTAATCATATATGCCGGGAATTCTAACATTAACGCATATACAGTTAGGATATTAAAAAATATAGGTAGGATTGTATGTTGATACAAAATTACAATAAAATAAGCTTTTAAAAAAATATATCAACCGACTGTAAAAAAAAGCGCTTAAAAGAATGAAATAATTCTTTAAAATTCTCTAATGATAAAACATTATCCAAAAATCAGACATTGGATATCGGGTATCGGCATAAAAACAGTTAAATTTAATATATGTAATTTAATATCCACCAAACATGGGTTTTAGAGAGAATATTTTTTAGAAGAGATGAATTTGCATATTTATAATTTAATTTATGAATATATACATATAAATGTAATGAATTACTTTTTGAAGTTGGTGCCAAACTATCTTCAATGTAAGAAGAATTGTTGATATATTGTGCCTAGTACCAAAATTAAAATGGCGATGATCATTATCGATTGTGATTGTTAGGCACCAAATTCAAAAAGTAACTCATCACATTTATATGTATACATTCATAAATTAAATCATAAATATGCAAATTCACCTCTTAAAAATAATCTCTCTAAAATCCATGTTTGATGGATATTAAATTATATTAAATTTAACTGTTTTTATGCCGGTACCTGATATCCAATGTCTGATTTTTGGATAACGTTTTATCATTAGAGAATTTTAAAGAATTATTTCATTCTTTTAAGCGCCTTTTTTTAAGTCGGTTGATATTTTTTAAAGCTTATTTTATTTCCTTCTTTTTAGTTATTCATTCTGTAATACTCAATTATATGTATTGACATATGATGTCTCTTTGCAATGCATAGACTAATTGATGTACTTTTCTGGGTTTTGAAGTATTCAGTTGCTGGTCAATTTTTTATTTCATTTTCAGCTTTTTGAAGCAACTTACAATGCCTGTTAGTATCATTGTGGATCTTTTCTTTTTTCGGATGCGGTAACTTGTTTGGTTAAGATCTCGCTCTTCGAAAAGTTACCGCTTTCATCAAACTTTAAGGTTTACATTGATTTTTACGCAACTCAAAAACGGGTATCGACAAATACGGTTTTCCAAACTAGTTAAAATGTTCGAATCTAATTTGAATCTGAATACATCCGACTTGTGTGCACGACATAAAGTCTGCTTATAAATCATCGTAAATATACAGGGACGTAAAAATACATCGTAAATATACGAGATAACACAAAGAAATTTTACAAGACCGCTATTTGCGGCCTGGTGCTTTGACCACTCAGCCACGGAGGCCCTATATAAAATGTAGGAATTTTCTATTCCAAAACTTGGCGATAGTTACCTAAACGAGTACGATTGTATGAGTGCAAGAACAATACACACACATACACCTGATTTGATATCGCTCAACATGAAAACCTGCTCATATGGTATCGTCAATATACTGAGACGAAATAGCGCAAAGAAATTTTTAAAGCACGAAGGAAATACAACCAGGAACTCAACGCAAAGAGTGTGTGCAGTGGAACCAGCGAATTTCGAACCAACAATCTCCTATGCTCGCAAGCGATTAGCGGCGTGGCGTCTTTACCTCTCGGCGACGGAGGCCCGAGTGAAAAAGTTAACTAGCTTCCCTTTAATGGCAGACTCATCAAAATGTTTCCCCATTTCCTTTTGTCTATATTCGTCTCAACTTTTCAAATATCCCTGTATATTACCACTTTGATATCGAGGAATTCTGTCAGAAGAAAATCTGAAAGCATTCCGGTATTTAACTCGATAACTGAATTTCAATCTCAAGACAATATCGATACACATAACAATGTATTTTAATTTCTTTGTGCATCCGGCTTAAAAAGCACCCTGATACACAGGCATTTGTGCTCTTACATATAAAGGTACTTTAAAGGTGGATTTTCAGCTTTTCGACACCTATTTTTCATGTCGGTAAGCATCGATGCAGGCCTTCCATTTCGGTGTATACAAGAATTGATCCAGTTAAGAATCCACACTTTGGAAAAAACTTGCATTTCTGCAACAGTGTACTGTTAAAAATTTGACCCATTTGCTGCAGCATCACTCCAGCTCTTTTATGGAAAATGGTTACTTTACTATGTTGTGGAGCATTCTTATTGGTCTTAAAAGAAATATTCTATAAAATCTGTGGAGTGACACTGCACCAAATGAGTCAAATTTTTAACAGTGTGTCTACACTGTTAAAAATCTGAACCTTTTGCTGCATCAACACTCCATCGTTTTTATAGAAAACGATTACTTCACCCTATGATGGATATTCTCATGGGTCAAAAGAGAGATATTCTATAAAAGCAGGGGAGTGACGATACAGCAAAAGGTTCAAATTTTTTACTGTGTACAATTCATATACACTGTTAAAAATTTAACCCATTTTCTGCAGAACTGTAAAAAATTTTACCATTTTGCTACATAATCACTCCACCGATTTTATAGAAAAAGATTACTTCAACCTATCATGGTACATTCTCATGGGTCAAAAGAGATATATTCTATAAAAGCGGGGGGGGCGATGCAGCAAAATGGTCACATATTTTACAGTAAGCGTCACTCCATCGCTTTTATAGAAAACGGTTGCTTTACTGTGTTATTGAGCATTATCATTGTTCATAAAGTAGGTATTCTATAAAAGCTGTGGATAGACTCTGCAGCAAATGTGTCAAATTTTTAACAGTGTATATACATTTTTTCAACCTTTTAGCGTAACGAGATTGACCAAACAGAAGCCTGCATTTTTGCAAACTTTTCATTGAAGTAAACAGTGAAAAGTTCGCAAAAATGCAGGCTTCTAATTGGCCAATCTGATTTTGTGAATAGCGAAACAGATTTTCGCCGCAGTCCAGTAGATTTATAGCTCTGTTAACAAAACCAGATTGACCAATTAGAAGCCTGCATTTTTTGCGAAATTGTCGCCGCTACACTCTTAAGTATGCGATCCATTTGCTGCAGCGTCACTCCACCGCTTTTATAGAAAACGTTAACTTTACAGTATTATGGAGCATTCTCATTGGTCATAAAAGAGATATTCTATAAAAGCTGTGGAGTGACGCTGCTGCAAATGGGTCAAATTTTTAACAGTGTAAGTAAGTAAAATTTCTTTTTGGTCAGTCTAAATTCTCAATAGCTCAAAATCTACCTGAATCCGGTTCATTCAGAATTTCGCAAGTTAATGTATCTGCGTAAGAGTAACAGCATGAAAAATGGACGCTTCTAATTGGACGACAGCTTCAAAAAGGATTTGAATTTTTAATGTTACTATTTTATAAAAAAAGTTCTAATCACCAGAATTTGATGAAATTGAAATGGGACCACACGGGCACCTTACACATTCAAACAAAAAAGAGAATTATCAAAATCGGTTCACATTTACGGAAGTTATGGGTAAACAACAAATACATACAGGTTGAAATCATAACCTCCTTCTTGAAGTCGGTTAAAAATAGAGATATTCTATAACAGCAATGGGGTAACGATGCAGCAAAAGTTAAAAAATTTTGACAATGTATCGGAAAATGCTAGGCATTTTCTATTATAAAATTTGATGATGATTTTCTGGAAGAAATTGATTGTACGCGTGTAAGAAGTTAACAAGATTGACGAAAATAGCCCGCTGAACAAGATGTTTGGTGATTCGTTTTTGTCCAGAATCGTTTCAACCTATCATATACTGTGCTCCGTGTGTCGTCATATTCGATCGAGGAATCCTATATGAAAAAAATCTGAAATCATTTTGATATCTAATCCGGTAACCAAATCTAAATCTAAAGATAATTTTGTTACATATAGCTATGCGCTTTATTGTGCATTGATACGTAGAGATAATTTTTTTCTTTGGAACAAAAGATATACTACAGAATTTTCAATTTCCATTTTTACATTTATTTGCTTTGAGGTAGGCGCTACAGCTATTCGCCGGCATAACCTCCAACGATCACAAGAAACCATATAGAACACTTTATTACAGAATATCCGGTACATACATAATCACAGGGACAACACAGACACCCATGCCGCTAGCTGGACTCGAACCAGGGTCCAGCGGTGTGGGAGGAGCTGATGCTACCAACCAAGCCGCTGGGTCGGCGAATTTTCAACTTTTCAACAACTATTTCTGATGTCGATTGGTATCGATGATTATTTTCGCTTCAGTGGATGTGTGAACTTATCCAGTTAAGATTTAACGTTTCGGAAATTTACCGCATTCAGCAAACTTTAAGTTCCACATTGAAATCTACAGACTTCGGAAATGGGCGTTCAAAAACTGACAATCCATCAGCGCATCGCTAAAAATATTGTGAAAAATTACCTTTCTTTTTAAAGCTCTCGATTTTCTGACTAATGAGAACAATCTAAAAACGCTTAGGGAGCGTTTCCATTGATCAGGAAATAGATAGCTTTTAAAAACAGGGGTAATTTTCCCGATATTTTTAACAGGCTAAAGTACCTTCATAATATGAGCGCGTAAAGTTGCTTCCATGATTCGATGCATAGCAAAGTAGTTCTATATGTTCGTACGTATTAAAATACCTCTTTCAGTTATAAAAATTAAAAAGGAAGATATTATCAAAATCACATCATCATTCAACATGCCTCTATATCAGGGGTCGAATTAGAAAAAGAAAGTTGCATAGCAGTAACTGCTATACAAAGTTAATTTTGAATAGCAGTTAGACACTTTTGTATAGCAAGTAAAAAATAGCTAAAGTAACTTTTAAATCTTGAAAATTTAATTTTTTTTTTAAAGTAATATTTAGTTTGAGTTTACAATGCTTTGAGGTCTGTAGCTACAGTGGCTGTTACCTCTAATGATCCATAATACACAGAAACTAATACAGAACACTTTATTATTACAGGAAATACAGTACATACATTTAATACACATCACAGGGACAACACAGACATCCATGCCGCTAGCTGGATTCGAACTATGGTCCAGCGGTGTGGGAGGAGCTGACGTTACCGACTACGCCACTAAGTAATATTTAACCAAAAGCATAAATGAAAGTAAATAAAATTGAGCAAACTATGAGCAAACGCAGGTCTAAAAGTGACTTTCTTCAAAAATATTATAGGAAATATAGGAATTTTTTTGAAGAAAATATAGAAATTTTATAGGAAATTTTATTTTTATGTAAATACACCAACACATGTTTTAATACATTAACGTAGACAGACATCAACATTGTGAAAAACTATAACATAAGTAAACTATTTAACGTTCATTCCAGATTATTTCGGAAATTTTTAACGCACTTCAGGATTAACAAAAAAAGAATTCAAACAAAAAAAGAATTATCAAAATCGGTTCATATTTGCAAAAGTTATACGTGAACAACAATTACATACATGTTGAAATCATAACCTCCTTTTTGAAGTCGGTTAATAACAGCATCTCATGAATTTTTGTTACTTTATTTAAGAACAGTTCATTTTTTTATTTTTTTTTAACTATTTGTAAAAATATTGTTTTTTTCCGGTGTTGTGATATCTAAACCATATATGAATCCTTTTGATGTCCTGTTTTTATTCGTTTTCTCATTTTACCATATTTAATGTCCAGAAAGGAAATATTTCTGTTGCCATGATGACAAAAATATGTTAAAAAATACAGAAAATTAATAACTCAAAAACAAACTGAGAAAAAGCTTTCAAACAAATTGCATTTAAAAGTTTATTTAAACTTTTGAAAATTTTCAGTAGGGGGACCTGGGGCTCACTGATACATGGGCACATTGATACATCCCCTGTACTGCACACAGGGTTATTACGGGAAATTTCACAACAGCTACAAAAGGTGCACTACTAGTGCACTCAACTACATACAGAAAGTCTTGTAATGATTCAGTAGTTTGATGAAATGGGACAGATGAGTAATTGTTTTTGTAGGTCAAATTAATTTTGAGTTATACAATTGGTTTGGTTTGGTTTATTTATTACGTCCGATTATCTACACTAGGGATATAGGACCAGGAGAGGCGTGCCCTTCGTGGGGGTCTTTCTAAGGGAACCTAAACTGTATTTACGCAAGGTTCGAAGAAAACCACGGAAAACTCCGAACGGTTAGGCCGACAGCCGTGATTGGTTTCGAACCCAGCACCTGCCATCTCCCAGTTGAGAGGTCAGAACCTCTCGGCCACTTATGGGGCGAGTTGTACAATTGAATTGGTATTATACAACTGTTCCAGTATTTTCAACCGAAAAGAATATTCTGCCTGGCAAGTAAAACTACTCTTTATCAATTCCCCATTCTTTATTGTTAGATAAATTATGAAGTGTTAGATTTGAGACTCATTTTATTCAAAATGGCTGTCCGGGGCATATTGATACAGTCTATATCGGGGAACATTAATACAACCTAAATCCTTTTCTAGTTCATTTTTTATTACCTTTTATTATTTTTGTACCACACACTCTTTAATCCAACCATTTTTCGCAAGAAATTTCTAATATTAGTTTTTATTGAAATGAAATATCTCTAATTTCTTTATATTAGAACATTTTATAGAATTTTTGCAAACAGAAGACGTACGAACTTACCCAACATCTAGTTCTAGTATAATTAAGAAAAGAAAAGGACGAAAGCCTGGAAAATTTCAAATTTATATCGATTCTCCAGAGAAAAAAGGATTTTCGACATGAGAAATGTTAAGTAAGAGAAACAAGCTACAGAAAAGCACAGGATAATTATATTTTAAACAGAATTTTTAATAAAATTATCTTTTATTTTCTGTTTATAAACCGATTTATAAACAGAAAACCAGTTTTTTTTTTCACCTTTCCTAAGAAACAAGATAATGCTGGGGTTGAAGTGCCAGATATGACAAATTTACCACAGCCAACAATAAGACAAGGAAAAGTCAGAACATCAGGTCATTATAAATTTCAATATGATTGCTTTAATATTGCTTACAAATAAATTGTGAGCGATTGGAATTTCTATAAATATATATAAATTGGTTTGCAAACTATTTTTCTATGAAAAATATGCATTGGTGTTATCTTGTTTCCATTTTCCCAGACGTATCAATGTGTTCCAGGAGGTGTATCAATCTGCCCCGGAAATGGGGCACATTGATACAAATGACTTTTTTTTTTATTTTTTAAAAATTACATGCAAAAATAATGTATAAAACAACGATTGTACACTTTTATAACACACTACACAAGTCTTGCTGGCACCGTATGGAAAAATAACTTGAAATTTCTGCTTTCTGGACACCAAAAAAATTCTTAGAAAAATTCTGAATGGTCATTGTCATCCAAATGGTCATTGTATTATGTTAAATTATTGTTTTAACGTTTTAGTTTCCAAAATATGAAAATAATTATAAAAACAAATCTGGTAATTTTTTATTTTTGTTTATATGTATTTATATGCATATAAATATATGCATATACTAGGGGACTCTGCCACCTATGATCTACACTCTTCAAGACCCGTTGGTATAGCACAAACTCTAAAAACACGCTAATTTGATCGGTTTTAGAAGATTGTAAAACCTTTAACTATTTTTTTAAAAGGCGATTTTCTTGTGAACGACCCTTTGTAACCCTTTGATGAGGGAATTTTAAGGTTGAACCAGCAGTTCTTAAATAACTATGGCTTTTTACATGTTTGATTGAACAAGATCAGTTAAACAGTACAATACACGGTGTTCGCCTCTTGGTATTTGTTGAACCGCGTTATAAGAATTTCTGAGTATGGAATTTAAATGTATCGTTTAAATCTGATGTAATTTTCAATATATTTTTTCCTCTTTTTTTATCTTCAAGTGAAAATATTTTGATTTTTAGAAAAAAATATATATATTATTTGTGCTTTATTTATTAATTTATCTTTTAACCATTGAAAAATGGGTGTTGTTTTCGGTGGAGGATTGACAAAACGTGGTCACTTTTGAATTTAAATTAAATTCTTTACTTTTAGAAGAATTTTTATTTGAATTTAAATTAAATTCTTTACTTTTAGAAGAGTTTTTATTTGAATTTAATTTAAATTCTTTAATTTTAGAAGAATTTTTATTTGAATAGGAAATTAAAATGTTTAAAATCATAGTAATAAAGGAGAAAACTAACAAATTTATAAATGGGTAGACGGAAATTAACAGATACGGAAAAAGCCGAAGCCAAAGAAATGAATGACAGTGAATGTCGCATTCAATGACATTAAACACAATACGCGTACTTAAACAATCATAAGGTGATTTTTATTTCGACTTTTTATTAATGTTTTACTAATTTATTTGTTCTTTTGTTTTTTAAATTAAAAATTTAGTCAACATGTATAAGTTGCTTATTAGTTTAGCGATTCGTCTCATTTGGTGAAATTGGTCGACGGGATAAATAAGGTTTGGCGCAAAAACGTTTTTCAATGCAGAAAACGAGAAAATCAAAAGTTTATCGATCCGCTGAAAACCAATTACGTGTTGAAAGGCGATCCCGAAAAAGGAAGCAATTTAAAGCCGAACCGATTAATTGTAAAACATTATGTCTCGAAGGCGACCAATCCACAAGCCATGGCGTTTTACAATCGGTCGGTTGTAACCAGGAAAATTTGAATGCCAATAATTATTCTAACAAGCCGGAAAATGCTACAGCTATTTCTCTTGATTTTCCACCACCTAAAAAGAAAACTAAAAAGCAATCGGCTTGGGAAAAACTGGAAATAAACTTTTTTGATTCAATGTCTGATGGACCCATTCACAGATGCATGCTGCGATCGACTTTGGTTTAAAACCTCCATCACCAAAATTCGGTTCTGTGAAATCAAACAGTATATGTCAAAGTGTTACAAGTATAACAGTATATGCCAAAGCTGTATTTTAATAGTGATTACTTTCGCACCTACAATGTTACATAGTTTGAAATGTTTCTTTCGTCGCCAACTTTTATGCTTGGCGACAATGGAGTGATGTAACTTAAACGAACCGTACCTTCAAATTGCAGCATGTATAAAGTCTTATACCACTGGCACGGATAATACACAATAAAACACCTGGTATTTAGCTTAAAATGATTGATGAATGTTTCGAGTGAAATACTTTTCAAATGGTTGGTGTAATTTCTTAAATTACAATTTTTTTTTTGAGTTTACAACCGTAGTTAAAATGATCATATAAAGGAATTGTCTCGTCTAAATATATTTTTCACTTTTAACTGCTTTGTAATATTAGTCGACCATTTTAAATGTGATGTATTTTTTTTTTTTTTTTTTACTTACTGCTTTTAACGCACATTAATGTTTTTTTTTTAATTAACAGCATTTTATTCTCTGTTTGATATTCAAGTGAAGATACCTTTATTGCAAGAAAGGAAGTATTTTTATTTCTGCTGAATTAGAAATGGACAACAATACTTCAAAAAATCGTTTTGTAACGAGCGCATACCAAAGAAGAAAAAAATAGACTGTCACGCGTCACGTGACCTGAGTTTTGCTAAATTAAAAATGTAGTTGCAATATCTTTCGTCTTAAAAAAATCTGGCAACACTAGTTCTATTAAAAATGTTATATCTTAGTGATGTTCGAAAATACGAAAAGTTGTTTTTGAACTGTGAATTCATGTCTTGTGTTGGTGGCGTGCGCCAGGTGAATTATGTAAAAAAAAAGTTTTTTTTTTTTGTAAATAATGTGTGTGTGTTAGTGTTCTAAATATTAGTGATGCCATTTCAAGAAATAAAAAATATTTTAAAGAAGACTGCAGCCCCCGAAATATCTCTATTAAGATAAGTAATGCTCTTCTTTCTTTTGTAAATTTGTAAGATCAATTCTTACAGTTTCGAAATTTGAAATGTCTCATTAAATATAGTTTTAAATTTAAACTGTTTGCAAGATTATTGTTCAGCTATTTTAAATCTCATGTATTTTTTTTCCATTTTTACGGTGCTTAACGTATTTAATAAATCCATTACTTTAATATGTTCTTTCTCTGATAATATTTACATGTAAATGTAGTTTTATGACGTAATTTTCATTACTTTATTACACTTAATTCAGAATTATTTAATTCTCATATGAAAGATCGTTTTTCTGTTTGAGATAATTGTTTGTAAATTTTTTTCCATATGAAGGATGTATTATTCTTTGATCATTTGGCTACGATTTAAGATGATACCCCTTTCTAAAATACGTAAAAATTGTCGCTCAAAATGCTGAAAATTAAAATGGAAATAAATCTTCTAAAAATGTGCAAAAATAAAGAATAAATACAGTCCGCAAATCGGGAACTTCTAATAGATAAAAGTTATCAAAAAATTTTTAAACTCTTATGTATGATTTTTGCTGCTATAAAACATTTTAATGCACACATTTTGACTAATTTTAATATTAATTATTTCTGAAAATAACTATTCGATTAAAAACTGCCTATATCAGGCTGTTTATTAAACATTTCTCTATAATACCGTCGATTTTCATATTTTGTGTGCAGCAGTTTTTTAATACTAAAAAAGAAATACCCTAGATCACAAAAAATGCATTGCCAGTGGCGGTGACAACGTACAAAGAAAAAAATTTCAAGAGGTTACTAAAAATTTCTTAGTAAATTTGTATTCCACAAAATTTTTTAGTAACCACTACAAACTTTTTTTTTTTTGCAAGTGAAACAAACATTTCTTTTGTAAACTGAACAAAAGAATTTTTTGTATAACTAACTTAAAACTTTTTAGTATGAGCCACCAAGCAAATTTTAGTAATAGCTCCAAAATTATTTTTAGTAACCATTACGTGTGCCCAAAGGGCAGGAGCTTCCTTCGAGCTGCATCCAGTGGGTAAAAAGACAGACTTCTGAAACTGAAGATTTTCCGTAAAGCTGCTACAGATGGCAGCACCAAACATTGCTACCTACTCTATTTTGACATGTTTTTAAAGGGGAGGGAAAGTTCAGAGATCATTACCCATGGTCACTGCTACGACAGGATTTTCATAATCCCTTTATTTATTCCTTTATTATTCATAATCCCCTTTTGCCACACCAAGTGAGGTTTAGTAATAGCTATTAAAATTGTAAAACTATTAACTCTATTCGTTGCTAGCTTTTTTCTAGTATTTTTTACAGTAAGAGTAAGATTACTAAAATTTTTTTAGTAATTACAAGGATCACTAAAATTTTTTTAGTAGATCGACTCTTTTTTTATAGTGTAAGTTACTGTTTTTTAGAACATACATTGCATACAAAATAAATATAAATTATTTGTTTATAAATAAATTACATCTGTTTCGAAATAAAAATAGATTAATAGCGTCTTTAGATGAAATTTAATTGTATGTATGTGGAAATCATTTATTAAGTACATATAAAATAAGATATAAATTTTCCGGAAAATACGATGATTTTTTTTTCGACGAAGACCTATATTGATAAAATAACTTTATTTAGCGTATTTTAAATAATCTGAATGAATGATATGTACTTTAAATTATGTGCTTTAAATTAAAGTTACGTATTTTAAATGGAATGATTGATAGATTTATATTTCAAATGAAATATTAGCGAAAGAAAAGTATTTCGGGATTTATCATTTGCGCTCAACTAACACAAAAGTACTGATATAGCCATTTTTTAAATAGGATTATTAATAAATTAATAAATTAATAAATCGGATTTTTATAATCATAAAAAAGTGAAATGGTCAGTACGGGATTCTTTATGACAGTCACATGACTTAGAATTTTATCATATAGATTCTCATAAATTGTATTTTTAATGTTTTTATTTATCCATTTTATTTATGCAGAAGTCTAGTTTAAAATATATGATACAATTTTTTAAATTTAAAAACTGATATTTTGGTTATATTTTAACATATTTCTATACACACATATAAACTAAATTAGAAAGCAGGATAAATGCTACTTGATGCAGCTTATATTATCTATAAGGATAATAATGTGTACTTATGAGTATTATGCTTCACATTAGTAAGAGATCATAATATAATTAGAGGCCATCTGTTACTAGGTGAATGGAAACAGACAACAATGGTACTGAGCAGTTTTCGAGTGATATAATGATGCGCAGTTGCAGATTATTAACAGCTGTGTAAAAGATGGATTGTATCAAATATACCTTTTTTAGTGTACGCTATTCATAATGGAATTTCAAAAGATCAGTCTCATTAAGTAAGGATTTACTTTTTGTGAAAGAAATATAAATCATTTTTAAAATAATGAAATAGTTTTTCATCTTTAAAGTACATTAATTATTTAAAGCATAAAGTCTTGAAAATATTGGAAATATTTGTAAAAAAATTGAGTAGAATAATAATTATATGAGCGAAGCGAAGTCTTATACACATAGCACGTAATAATTGTCTGAGCGAAGCGAAGTCTTATACACATAGTACGTAACGATATTAAAAATAAAAAAAATTCTTTCGTCAAGCAAATCTCAAAAAATACTTGTCGGATTTCGATTCTGTTTGTACTAGAAGGTACCTATGAAGGTAACCTGGTGAATGCACATACTTTCAAAAGTTAGTTCCAAATAGTTTAAAAATTATATTTAAAAAACAGATAAAAAAGCACAATTTATTTACATACGTCACAGAAATTTGGAGTGCGTCATTTTTCACCGGCTGGATATTTTCTTAGACAACCGAATCAGAGTTGGATTGAGTTGCATGGAGTAAATAGTTGTCTCAGTGAAGTGAAGAATAATACACATAGTTACGTAACGATATTAAAAGTCAAGCATAATTCTTTCGTCAAGCAAAACTGAAAAAATATATGTCGGATTGCGATTCTAATTGTACCAAACGGTACTTATGAGAGTAACCTAAAGAAATGCACCTACTTTCAAAACTTAGTTCCAAATAGTTTAAAATTTAAGTTTAAAAAACTGATTTAAGAAAAATCACAATTTACTTGCATACGTTATAGATATTTGGTGTGCGTCAGCACTTTTCATCGGCCGGATGTTTTCGTTAAATTACCAAATTTAATCACATGGAGCAAGGTAAATACGAAAACAATTTTTAAGCAAAAAAAAAAAAAAAAAAAAAAAAAAAAAAAAAGAAAAAAGAAAAAAACTTAAGAAACAAACTGGAAAATAATTTTTGTTGTAGTTAATTTAAAAGAAAAAAGCCTTATTTTTTTTGTAACTTAGTATTTGAGATTTTGCGATATTCTTTATAATATCACTTTATAACTGCCATTAGCATTTTTTATATTTCGCTTATTCAAATTGGATACAATTCTGCTGTGTTTAAATAAAATATTGGCACTACTTGGTTATCTCGTTTATCAATTTTGCCAAACTATTCATAATGACATATTTTTTATTTTAAATAACGAAAGAAAAAATAAATTAGTGAAACATTGATAAAAATATAAATAAAAAGTTGGATGAAAAATCACTTCATGATGTTTTAAACAAACACATGTATCGTATTTAATGCGATTGAATGCGACATTCACAATTATTCATTATTGGCATTTTATCTTATTGTTTGGCGATACTTTTTTGGTCGACGGAATAACTAATACCACAAAAAAAGAAAGAAACAATACTTTGAAGCGATGAATAAACAGTTATAAATAATAAGTATAATAATAGATATAATAAAAAATATGAATACCACAATAAATCGTAAATCGTAAAATACTTATAGGAATATTCAAAATCAACGTATTCACCATTTAGCGGGGAAAAAATCGTGCTAACGCGTAGCTTATAATTTTACACATAAATATGGCATATGTGTCATATTTATGAGTAAAAATAAACATAAACGATGATCAGGCTTGAAATCTCAATTTCTGAAGCCCAAACTGGACCATGATCATGATTTATAAAAATGCCAAGGTGAAGATATTGGAAAAGTACCATGAAATTAAAGCAGAGATATCATATACGTATCGGATTTGGCGAAAATCCTTTTTAAATTAATTTCTATTTTGAAAAGAAAGTAATAATTAAAAGACACGATTAAATCCAGATTAAAGGAATATAAAAAATAAATAACAAGTTATTAATAAACAAACAACAATAGCCAGGTTACCATGCAATGTAAATAACGATATATTACCAATTATACTAGGTCTCCCCTCAGAGGGATTAGTCTGAGCGATATTTCTTAGAACCGAATTTAAATAATAATATGCTAAAAAAAAGATGCTATTTTTAATTGATTATATATTGTCACAAATTGAAATGACAAAAAATAGCAAAGTAAATGGTACAATTGCAAAATATTACCGTTAAAAATTGCTACAATTGCTAAAAATTCCTATACACTGTTCAAAAAATGGGAAATCAAACTATACCCAACAGCCATGCATGGGTATAAAATTCGAAGTACGCAATACATTAAAAGTAATACAGATAATAAAGCATAAAAATATCTTGTATCGGAATTTGAACTCTTTGAAATGACGTCAAGAATATACAGTGGCGCAAATCATGATGGTTCGGTAGAATGTAGTTTAATATGCTTTGAATAGAATGAAGGATTTTTTTTATATGGAGTGTGGTGCCCTTAAATAGTTAGAACAAAATAGTCAATATATGTAATTATATAATGTCTATATTTGTTTTATATGAATACGATGAGGTTTTTGACAAAAATTTAGGGTATTCTCTCTTTAAAGAATGATATATAAAAATCTCAAAAACGCCAACAAAGGAATACAACGTGTCCTTTCGAGTGTGTTCCAGATATGCTCAATCTGATTTAAATGGGTCGTGCATACTGACCACTACACACGCTGTTTTGTTTTCTTTTCAAACTCATTCTCAGGAAATTGGGCTGTATTTCGCTTTAGCATGCATAAAATAAAACGAATTGGCAATCATGAATGTGGTAGAGAGTTTAAAGAGGTATACGCCGCGTACTTCCTGTTTTTTTTAAGAACCGCTGTATACCCCCTCTTTCTCAAACAGCTGCAGTATATACATTCAAGGTATATTCTCTAATTTGAACGTATACTCTCTGATTAGAGCGTATATTTCTTTTTTAGGATTATTCCACTGTTGGCAATGTCTATACTATAAGGTAAGAACTAAATTTGAATATCTCGTCTGCATAAGCTTTGAGCCGTCAAACGTCATTACAAGTGATTTACAAATGTGAACATATTTTTTCCGTATAACATACTCGAAAAAAAAAAGTGAAAAAATATGCCCCCCCCCCCCCTAATCTAATTCCGAATCTACTGAAACTCAAATTGCGAAAAGTTTAGACATTATAGCTGTTACTTTAAACGTTGCAGGAAAACTGTAGCGATTAGTCTAGATTGTATAGTTTTTGAGAAACACAATTTCGATTTGTGGGCATTGAGCAAAGGTGTTAAGCAGCGTTGGGGGTACCTATCGTAGCAGAAGTTAAAAAGTATTGTTAAATAATGAATTTTGAAAACAATCGTCTGTATTTAGTCAAAATATTAAACTTTAAAGACAAGGACGGTTTGTACATAAATAATGACAGCGGAAGTGTACTCGCATACTATCGACTTTTAAAATCTAGAATAAATAACAAGTTTAAATAAAATATGTGTATAATGCTATATCTGGTAGCAGTATAAAAGCAAAAAATTTCATACTTTTGCAAATAAACTATTTTAATTAGAATTAATCACATAAATTAGGGTTCGTACGTATAAGATATGAAAAAAAATTATCCATTTTAATACAAGGATTTTTTTTAAAGCATTATTAGTCTTATTTAATGCAAAACGTTCATTACTTCGGATATAGCGGCCACTAAGAAAAATTTTGGTACTAAAATACCTATTTTTTTAAAATTCCTTATGCAGGCGAACCCTTCATAAGTACTATGTGGGTAAAGACTACTTTACATTAAATGGGTCTCTCATTACGACTCTTGTGGATTTAAAAGTTACTTAAAAACCTGTCTGCAAAAATGCGTCATGGACCAAAGCAATTCTGCAAATTTTCGAGCTCATTTCTAATCAAGCTCCTTTGTCAGATGTCAGAAGCAGAATATAAGTTTAAACATTAAACAAGTGATACATGTTAGCGACACTGGGAAAAGAAAAGGCTATTGACAACGCTGAATTTAGTTTTATGAGATGCCAAATGAAGTTTAAATATGCAATACATTTTATTCTTAGTACCAAGTTAGGTGCCGTATAAATAAAGAATAAGGTAAAAAAGCGGTATACGGAATAGTATTATTTGATATTATTTAGCATTCATATCTCTTTGAACTTTTATGGTATACATATCCATACTATTCTAGTATATTAAGTTGCAACCAACATTAATTTATACGGTCTTTTACAAAGTCTCGTTATTCTATCAGCAATGATTTTTCTTTTAACACGTTCACTGCTGCTTACGTAAAGATGTGATGATAGTTAATGCCTCACTGTAGAAGTCGGTTCTTCTCAGAAGCCGATTTACCTTTTATAACAAGAAATCAGTGAAAGATTTCCCCGTGCCAGCGCGTGACTGGCTATTGTACATCACCCCACATCACTTGCTGGCGCGTGAGTGGCCCCTTAACATTAGCGCCATATCAAGCGCTGGCGGGTGAGCAGCAGCGAATGTGTTAAAGAAATAGTTAACTCCTTCGCTATAAAAGAACTTTCTTTAATTTTTAATCTTTAACAACGTGTTTTTCAAAAAAAAAAAAAAAAAAAAAGAAAAAAAAAAGAAAGAAAGAAAGAAAGAAAGAAAAAGAAAAAGAAAGAAAGAAAAAAAAACCTTTTTTGTACTTGAATCGTGAAAATGCTCGAATTAAATGAGGTAAAGTTTACAGGTACTACTTGGTTATCCCGTCGACTAATTTCGCCAAATTATTCAAACCGCCAAACTATAAGCCAAACTGACTCAATTATTTTAAACTAACAAAAGAACAATTATTTTAGTAGAACATTTATAAAAATACAAATTAAAAGTCAAATTAAAAATCATTTGATGACATAACAAACACGTATATCATGTTTAATGTCAAATGAATGCGGCATTTGCGATCACCATTACTGGCATTTAATCTTAGAATTTGACGACAGTAATTTGGTCGACGGGATAACCAAGTAATACCAGTTAACAATTAAAAATAACTGGTGGGAATAATGAAAAATTCTGAGAATTTTAAGTGGTACGTATACTAGACGCCCGTCGCCATGAGATTAATAATAAATATGTATATTGTATGGTATGACAGATATTACTCTGAGAGCGAGTAATACTCGCACTTTATTTTCTTATTTATTATAAACAGTATTAGTATTTTTACAATTCCTAACCATTTTGTCCACAACTTCTAAAAATTTACACTGGTAAAAATGTCGTGAAAAATTATTTTTAATTTTGAAGGCTATTTTTTTTTCTATCATAATTCGTTGGCATTTTTAGGTATATAATATGATATTCAGAACATTGAAATTTACAATTGTTGATAAAGGTGAATATCTGATTAGAATATTATAAACATAAAATAACATATTTGTCCGTACCAATGCCTACTGTGTTTTCTTTTTTGCGTTTATTTGTATGAAAATATTATTATCATATTTTAAAAGAATAAATCTTGAAAATTGTAATCACTTTTATCTAGGGGAAAACCTAAAAGAAATTTCTCTTTTAAATATTTTTTTCCGTTATTATTTTTTATTTGTTTTATTTTTATGCATTTATTTATTTATTTTAGTAACTCCTTAAAGTTTTATCAAAGTAATGTATTTTGATGCTTCAAAAATTTCGAATTCACACTTTGCTTCATTTAATTTACTCCAAATAATTTAAATTTTATCAAATAAAACGAAAACTCAAAATTTTCTTTCGATATTTAAAGAAAATGCAATTTTCTCAATAAAATTCAATTTCTTTTCATTTTTTTTTATTAAAACATTTCCCAAATTTGATTTTGTCAAAAATATTTTTTGTAGTGAACATTTTTGTATTAAAATTAAATTTAATTTCAAGTTTAATTTAGGAAATATATGAAAAAAAGTTAAATCAATTAATATTTATTCGAGAAGTTTCTATTATTTTATAGATAAACTCGAATCTTTTGTTGAAATAAATATTTGGTTTGCATTTTAATATCTAAAAAATATGATTTATTATTATTAATTTCCAATTGATTTGTAAATCTATTTGTACTCATAAAATTATTGAAAAAATTTAAATAAGTTTAATATTTCAAATGGAATTATGTCAAAAAAACTTTCAAAGTAAAATAAAGGAGTGCTTATTTAATTTATTTCTCTGTTAATACACATTGCACATTTGAATTAACAATTTGTTTCAAATTTTTAAATAATAGTATACGTTATGCGAAATATTTACCGCATGCATGAATTGCAAATGATTCATGTATGATACATATGATAAATATTTTTCAAATATTTATATACATCAATGATACATATTTTTGTTATGCGAATAATGCATTTTTAAAACTTCATAGATTTCCAATATAATCAACCAAACATATCTTTTTGAAGGCTTACAAATATGCATTAATGATTGAATTCAGCGTAATGAAACTATGCCCAAATGTTATAACATCTAAATGCGACAATGTTCTTTTAATTAAAAGCATACTTGCATGTTTCTAAATTAAGACCCTATTTTTCACCCGAAGATTTTAAACTGTTTCATGAGCAACCCCAAAAACAAACAAAACTTTAGATACAATCATAATCACTAGATCAAACTAAAGTCAAGACAGTAGATTAAATTTTAATTCTTATTCTTTAAAAATGTTATCACCATAATTTTCAACATTAGCAGGTATGTTCTTGGAGCGCTACAAGAATATTATTTGTTTTTGGGAGTTTTTGTGGTTAAATTGGGCTCCTTATGCAGGCATAAATTGTAGACTTTGATTATAAAAGCTTACAAAAAAGACTGTAAAAAAAATGACAAATGTCATTGAAAATCCCAAAAACAAATAATTATTTCCTGGTATCATAAAAGACGTGAATTTCATCAACAGTTCGCGAAAATACATAAAATTTTTCTAGGTACTTCAAAAAAAAACGCAAGTATTGGTAAACAGATTGCGAGAAAGCGACACATTTTGTCAAAAGATGAAAAAAAGAGGCACATTTCATCAAAAAATCACAAAAAAGGTAAATTTTGCAAAAAAATGAAAAAAAAGGACAAATTTCGGAAAATAAAGAAAAAACTACAATTTTCACAAAAAAATCTCGAAAAAAGGATAAATTCGATAAAACGGGAAATTACATCGAAAGATCGCGAGAAAAAACGACAAATTTCACCGTAGATTCTTTAGAAAATAAATAATTTTGTCCTGGTATCATAAAAGACGTGAATTTCGTCAAAAAATCGTGAAAACACATAAAATTTGTCTAGGTACTTCAAAAAACGCAAATATTGGTAAACAGACTGTGTGAAAAAACACATTTTGTCAAAAGATGAAAAAAAGAGGAAAATTTCATCAAAAGATCGCAAAACAGGTAATTTTTGCAAAAAAGCGAATATATGACAAATTTCTAAAAACGAAAAACGACAAATTTCACAAAACGAAAAAACGACAAATTTTACAAAAAAATCACGAAAAAAGGATAAATTTGATAAAACGGCAAATACCACCGAAATATCGCGAGAAAAACCGACAAATTTCATCGATAATTCTCGAGAAACAAATAATTTTGTCCTGGTATCATAAAACACGTGAATTTCGTCAAAAGATCGTGAAAATACATAAAATTTGTCTAGGTGCTTCAAAAAATGCAAATATTGGTAAACAGATTGTGTGAAAAAACACATTCTGTCAAAAGATGAAAAAAAGAGGAAAATTTCATCAAAAGATCGCAAAACAGGTAATTTTTGCAAAAAAGCGAATATATGACAAATTTCTAAAAACGAAAAACGACAAATTTCACAAAACGAAAAAACGACAAATTTTACAAAAAAATCACGAAAAAAGGATAAATTTGATAAAACGGCAAATAACATCGAAAGATCGCGAGAAAAACCGACAAATTTCATCGAAAATTCTCGAGAAACAAATAATTTTGTCCTGGTATCATAAAAGACGTGAATTTCGTCAAAAGATCGTGAAAATACATAAAATTTGTCTAGGTACTTCAAAAAACGCAAATATTGGTAAAGAGATTGTGAGAAAACAATATATTTTATCAAAAGATGAAAAAAAAGAGTCACATTTCATCAAAAAATCGAAAAAAAGTAAATTTTGCAAAAAAAAAAAAAAACAACAAAAAAAAAAAGACAAAATTTGAAAATAACGAAAAAACGACAAATTTCACAAAAAAATCACGAATCAAGGATAAATTCGATATCCAACGACAAATTTCACCGAAAATTCCTGAGAAAAGAAATAATTTTGTCCTGGTGTCATAAAAGACGTGAATTTCGTCAAAAGATCGCAAAAACACATAAAATTTGTCTAGGTACCTCAAAAAGCGCAAATTTTGGTAAATAGGTTGTGGGAAAACAACAAATATTGTCAAAAGATGGGAAAAAATGCACATTTCATCAAAAGATTGCAAAAAAAGGTACATTTGCAAAAAAAAACAAATTTCTCAAAAACAAAAAATTTCACAAAAAAAATTCACAAGAAGAGGCTAAATTGGATAAAATGACAAATTACATCGAAAGATCGCAAGAAAAAAGGACAAATTTCACCAAAAGACTTCGAGAAAACGACATATTTTGTCCTGGTATCATAAAAGACATGAATTTAGTCAAAAATCACGAAAATACATAAAATTTGCCTTGATACTTCAAAAACGCAAATTTTGATAAATAGATTGTGAGAAAACAAAATTTTTTTCCAAAAAATGGGAAAAAAGGCACGTTTCATCAAATGATTGCAAAAAGTAGCAAAAGAAACGACAAATTTCTGAAGAAGATAATGACAAAACGATATATTTCACAAAAAAGGATAAATGCGATAAAATGACTAATTAAATTGAAAGATTATGAGAAAAAACAACAAATTTCATCAAAAGACCTTAAGAAAGCGACAAATTCCACCAAAAGTTCTCGAGAAAAAGACAAATTTTGTCCAGGTATCATAAAAAACGAGATCTTCGTCAAAAGATTCCAAAAAACACACAAAATTTGTCTTGGTACCACAAAAAATGCAAATTTTGCCAAATAATCATAAAAAACAGCAAGCGATAAATATGGTACATAAAGACTGCATTATCATGATTGAATGCTATGCAAAAAGAGGGATCTCTTCTGGTAATTTTTTTTGTTGTTGATTACAATGATCTTCATATTTTTGAAAAAACATTGTTGAGAGATCAAGATCAAGCGATTGAAAAAATAGCATATTTCATCAAAATATTCCCTCCTCCTTCTCCACAAAAAACTCAGCAAATTTCGTCACGGGAACACTTTTTTAAAAAAGTGCACTTTATTTTTAAAAGGGAGCTTCGAGTCAACTGAAAGAAAGTGAAACATTAAATAAATATTAATGATTTATAAAGTTGTTTATAACTGGGCATATTTTCATTTCATATGCAATTCTCGAAAATTGGTCGAATCGTTGCTTCCCCTCGAAAACACAAAACAAAAAGCAATGTGATTTCCAGCCAGGTTTTTTATACATACTTAGTATAAATTTGAAAATTACAATGTAGAAAATGCTTTATCGGCCAAGAACGTAAATAAAAAAATTAATCGTTAACTATTGAATGTTTCAATTTCATATGAAACATCTCTAAATTAAGCCTAAGATTGCCGGCAATAACATCGCCGGCTAAGAAGAGGGAATAGCGTTTAACACGAGAAAAGAATACAAATGAAAATAAAATAACTTACGTAACGTGAAAAAACCAATGTATTTCGATCATTATAAGATAACTAAAGAAAATAAAATTATTATAGCACTGGATTCAACAGTGATAGCAAAAATGCAGTCTTATATCCCATATTTACCAAAATATGCGCTTTGCAAACACGTATACAGAGAGTAAGTACAGCCTTCTCCGATTAGTTCTCAGATTTCTGCGCAAGCGCGTATGCGTAGAGACCAGTTTTAGCTGTGATGAAAAAAGGTCACTATCGTTTTAATATATAAGATGATTTTTGTTACAGCAGTGAATTTTTAAACTGGCGTTATTTGATGTATTTTCCGGTATAAAACGGATTGTCACCTTTAGGACTTCTGAAGTCTGATTGATGTTTTCACTGCCGTAAATGAGACAAAATGACCTGAAAGAGATATTTGTATATAGGGAATATCGACTACAGATGATTTCATTTTTACAAAAAAGTTATTTTTAATAAAAAAAAAACAAGGTATTCAATAATCCCCTGCTTAATGAAATATATTGTAATGATCTAACTGCTATAGGGATCTAATTTGACTAATTAAAGCTAGACAATGGACTGGTACATTGAAGTCTGGTGATGGCGGAAGCTCTTGAAAGGACTAAGGTCTTTTTTCTTCCAAGCGACGACGAGCCAATGGTTAGGACCAATGGTTAGTGGTTTACATTCGAACAACTCAGAGATTTGATAATTACTGATCAGGTGAAACGGAACGTTAACCCGGAAGCGAAGCAACATTTTATTGATGTTTGGAGCGCGATAATTACACCTTTCAATTTAGCTAAAAAGTTAGACGCGTACGAGGTGGCGAGAAGGATCCCCTAAAATTCATAGCGCCGCTAAACCTTTTGAGCGTAATAAGTCTAAAACCAAAACTAGAACAGATGAGACCAAAATAAATTGGAGAAATAAAGAAAACTCTAAAAATCGCAATGAGATATTCGATAAAAGGAAAGAAATTACTTGCTTTACGTGAAAAACGTAGGCCATTATAGGTTTTCTTGTCCAGAATCAAAAAATGAAATTACTGAAACATCGCGTGGTTCTACGAAATTTGGAAGAAGATTTTAGTCCCTATGTCAGTCGAGGCCAAATTAATAGGAAAGAGATGAAAATTTTACGTGATTCAGGATCTACGTTTGACCTAATTTCTGCTCACGATGTAAATAAGGACCAATTTACTAAAGAAAAGGTTTGGCTAAAACAAGTTTTAGACAACAAACTTTGTTGTTTACCAGTGGTAAATGTTGAAATTAGGCTAAGTGACGGCAGCTTCATACGCACTAAGGCAGCCGCAGTTGATAAAGAAACGGATATGATTCATTATTTATTAGGGAACAAAACCCAAGCGTTAATTGATAAACAGAGAACAAGCGCGAAATTAAAAGAACCTATCATTCCGAAACCATGAGCGTTTACGTATTCCGAAACTAGAAGAGAATGCGGGAAGAGAAAACATCGATCGTTAGATGACCGGACCGGTTTTCAGATGTCCGCGGAAGAGGGAATTGTCTGCGCCGAGGGAGAGGGAGAGTCCCCCCATTCCGACCCCCTGTTTCGGGAAGTGCAATATACCAGCGTGACGAGATGATCAGTCCGAAAGAGGAAATTTCCACGCAAGGCGAAAGAGAATGTCAAGGAGGAATGATAGCCCCGAGCAATCGGAGCGCCGTTAGTATTTTTAAACCGGAGGCGAAAGTAAAATGTACTGACCTAGTATTTGCCGAGAAAATATCGCTCGTTGGAGGTAAATGGGAATTAGAAGAATGCCGCGTTTTAACGGATCAAAGAAAAGGCAAAACTAATGACAGCCCGAGAGATATTGAGAAAAACATCGTATCAGACAACCATGATTGTGTAGAAAAACCCGAAATTATGAAAGAAATTGAGAGCGAAGTAGGGGATAATTATTTTTGGCCAAATGCCGAAAAAGAACTGAAAGATTTATAAGAACGATGGAAGGGAGGTGAGATTTCCGAAAATACGGTAATTGAATGTGCCTTTGATTTGATGAACAGCATGAAAGGTCATCAGGGATTAATAGGCGAAACGTTGACAAAGGCGTCTGAGAGTAAGACGAAGCAAAATGATGTAATCACGGTGTAGGAAAAATTATCAGAGACGGACGATGTCGCTAGTCAGTTGCACCGCAGCGCGCTTTCCCAAAACAATAAGGAAAATTTTCTTAAAAAGCGTGTTCCAAGGGAGTCGGAAGTTGACTTCATGAGTAAAAAGGCATAGGAATCTGATATAACGAGGGATGATTTCGGTACTAGACCTTTAATCAGTATCCCGGAAGAAGTTGATTCGGAAAAAAGAGGATCAAATTATAAGCAATTGGTGAGGCTTCGCCAAATCGGAATTCGCAGAAGCGCAAGGAAACTTTGAAAGTTAAGGTACCAAGGGGAAATTAGCTCTGCGTACGATTAATGAGTTGAGACGAAGGCTAGGTGACAGAGGATGTAACGCAACGGGAGTTAAAACCCGAAATAAAACGAAATTCTACACGCCGGAATGTAAGCCAAAAATTGTTCGTTCAAAATTGATGCCCGATCTTACCCAAAATTATGCTTTGGTAATAAAATCTGAGACGCACGATTTTGAGGAAAAAAATCGGAAAAATAAACTTAATTGGAATCCAGAAATGGAGGAAGCTTTCCTCTCATCAAAGAAGGTGATCGAAAATCCGATCTGGGACATGCCGAATTACTCGAAGGAATTCGAAAATAATTCGAGCTTATCATCACCCTTTCAAGTAAAAGGTTGTAAAGGGAAGGTTACACATTAATGTTTGAGCGGAATTGAATGAATGTGAGCTGTAAATAATATTTGTATATAAATTCTTAATTAGCTTGCATTCAAATTATTTCTATATTATTTTATTAGTTGAAATGTGTATCTGGCTTATAAAAATGTTATATTGTAGTAAATTGTGTGTTTTATCGTACAAGTTAAATTGATAAATTAACTGGTGCGAACCTCTGTAGTAAATTAAGATAAGAGTATCTGTACCTCGACTTAAGATTTTCCAACGTGTCGAAAATCTCGGCCACAGGAGGAGATTGCTGTAAGGATCTAACTGCTATAGGATCTAATTTGACTAATTAAAGCTGGACAATGGACTGGTACATTGAAGTCTGGTGATGGCGGAAGCTCTTGAAAAGACTAAGGTCTTTTTTCTTCCAGGCGACGACGAGCCTAGCCGGCCTTTTTCATATGACATTAGCAAATTAGATACGGCTATGATTTATCAATAGCCGATGCTATTCCATAAAGAACCCTGAGTTCTAATAAACTGTATATATTCTATTTTTAATCTTAAATAAAAGAGTTAGCATGGAAAGCGGATTTGTTCACTAACGCTACCGAGAACACAAAATCGAATCACGTGAAAGCAAATTCGTTATAATATATTTATTGAATAAAATCCAAATCCACTGTAAATACAACAAAACTCTGGAGAATTCCGTCTTGTTTACGTACAATGACTTTATACCTCAACTGCCGTTTAAATATGAAAATCTGTATTGAACGCTCAAATAGATATTACTATCAACATAGTTGTTTGTTGACTACGATAGGTCTAATGGAGCAAATAGTGAGTACACTGTTGAAAATAAAGGGGAAAAACCAGTTGCATTTGGCGCCCATGGGTGAAAAGTTGTTACCATTTGACACTCGCGGGCTTGAAAATGTGTTTGAGGTGCCGTTTTATCCCTCACTGGGTGATTCATGCTAATTATTGTGCCTTTTGGCGAGCTTTTTATATAAAGCAACGTTTGAATTTTAGGACATTTGAACATTTCTGGGAGACTTTGAAGGTGAGCACTATGTTCGAATGGTTAGAGCGTTGAGCTTGCAGTCAAACGTTGTGGGTTCGAATTCTTCGCAGGCCAAAAGTCGGTTTACATGTTTTTTTTATTATTGGGCACTCTGGATTAGAGGTGCCAACTTTTCACTGTAATTAAGGATGCCATTCTGGCTCTCCTAGGGGTGTCACCAGTGAGACAAGCCTTTCACCCCTAAAATGTGCAATGTGTCACCTGTAATTTAAACAGTGTACAGGGAAAAGTGGAGGAAGTTAACACATTTAAAAAAATGATTTTTTTATTTTTTTAAACATTAAACTCATAATAAAGTTTCATATAGCATTTTATATTGTAGACAATGGGTTATCAAAATAAAATTGCGAAATAATCGTATAATGTTAGAATTTTAAGACATTATTGAGTTCAAACATAAGGAAATATTAAATCAAGGCTCTTGACATATCGGAAGTTTGATCTATTTTATTGTATATTAAAATATTTGTTAAAGGAAGTAAAATAAGTTTTAAAGAAATCCAAAATTGTACATAAAACTCGGGAAATGAGGCGCGTTCGTACTCTTAGAAACTTTTATAAATATTCAAATGAGAAAAGGAAAAGCTGGAAAAGCTGTTGTACTGTTATGTAAAAAATGCATGAATATAAAACTTAATAATCCTTTAAACTTCATGCAGAATTTTTCATTAACGTTTAATCATTCATAAAATAATAGCAATGAAAATTATTCGTATAAGGATTTTTATTTGATTACTTCACACATTTATTTATCTTATTTACTTAAAGAAAATTAGCTTTAATATCGATTTTGTGTTAAATCAGTCTTTGTTTTGAAAAGTCACATGACGGAAAAAACCGTTTAGTACGCTTAAAGAGTAAGATTATGCATGCAAATTCAGCAATACGGAAATAACATGACTCCATCTTAAAAATGACCTCAGAAACATGGCTACCAAGAGTTATTAACTATCATGGGATGTAATTGAATTAATTACATATAATATGATTTATTAAAATGAAAAAAAAAAAAAAAAAAAAAAAAAACATAAATTATATATTTTTAAGTTTTGACTCTATTTTCATAAAATGTGAAATGATTCGACAAAATTTTGCAGTGATTATACATTTATTAAATTTCAAACCATTCAGCTGGGTAATTTTTGCACTGTTATATGTAGACAGACGGATAAGATAATGATTATAGGTGCTACGTTTTACATAATTACTATGTTTCCACATAGAACATAACGAAATGAAAAAGTCCTTCCGGCAATGCCGGGAGGAAGAGGTAGCTTTCATATACTTATATATTTATTTATTTATTTTAAGGTAAGTTACATTGTTCAAAAATACTAAGCTCAAATTAGTGGAAATAATCTTATAAAATTAGTGATTTTATAAGATTGAATACTAGTTTTTGTCAATACTGAATATTAATAGGAATTTTTAGAAATTAGTCATCCTTTATTCAACCTGGTTTTATTTTAAGCGATTAAAAGTGTCACCAAATTCCACGATATCATGAAGTGTATGCCATTTTAAAGCAACATGATGGATCGTTCAGATCAGACCGTTTCAAAATGTCAGCCATAAGCAAAATTCAAAGTGCTATAACTCAATCATTTTTTAAGATACAGACAAAATAAAAAGTGTTCTGGAATTGTTGTTTTAAGTTTTAACACGTAAACAAAAAATATTTTTCAACTTTTAATTTTTTCGCATTTAATTTTATATTTTTAAATTTTTAAAAATTTAAAATGGCCGCCATTTTGAAACAAAATAGTGGATGATGCTGGCCAACGAACTCGGTTGAGACATTTGTATGTACTATGTACATACCAAGTTTCATTGAAATCGGTTCATAAATACGCGTGTTATCACGTGACAAAAATCAGATCGTTTCAAAATGTCAGCCATAAGAAAAATTCAAAGTGCTATAACTCAATCATTTTTTAAGATATAGACAAAATAAAAAGTGTTCTGGAATCGTTATTTTAAGTTTTAACATGTAAAAGAAAAGTATTTTTCAACTTTTAATTTTTTCGCATTTAATTTTAAATTTTAAATTTTTAAAAAAATATAAAATGGCCGCCATTTTGAAACAAAATGGTGGATCATGCTGGCCAACGAACTCGGTCGAGACATTTGTATATACTATGTACATACCAAGTTTCATTGAAATCGGTTCATAAATACGCGTGTTTCACGTGACAAAAATCAGATCGTTTCAAAATGTCAGCCATAAGAAAAATTCCAAATGCTTTAACTCAATCATTTTGTAAGATATAGACAAAATAAAAAGTGTTCTGGAATTGTTGTTTTAAGTTCTAACACGTAAAAGAAAAATATTTTTCAAATTTTGATTTTTTTGCATTTAATTTTAAATTTTAAATTTTTTAAAAAAATTAAAATGGCTACAATTTTGAAACAAAATGGCGGATGATGCTGGCCAACGAACTCGGTTGAGACATTTGTATGTACTTTGTACATACCAAGTTTCAATGAAATCGGTTTATAAATACGCGTGTTATTACGTGACAAAAATCAGATCGTTTCAAAATGTCAGCCATAAGAAAAATTCAAAGTGATATAACTCAATCATTTTTTACGATATAGACAAAATAAAAAGTGTTCTGGAAACTTTGTTTTAAGTTCTAACACGTAAAAGAAAAATATTTTTTAATGTTTAACTTTTTCGCATTTAAGTTTAATTTTAAAATTTTTTAAAAAATTTAAAATGGCCGCCATTTTGAAACAAAATGGCGGATGATGCTGACCAACGAACTCGGTCGAGACATTTGTATGTACTATGTACATACCCAGTTTCATTCAAATCGGTTCATAAATACGTTAGTTATCGCATGACAAAAATCAGATATATATATATATATATATATATATATATATATATATATGTCAACATTTGAACGGAGGGTGGTTTTGGGGTCTGGGGGTCATGATCGGTGAAAATGTACCAAAATTTTCCGGAAGTACTTTCCTCCGGACGGCTGCAATAGGTAGCTTTTTACTTTTTGTAATGAAAGCTACCTAATACTTTTGAGGGTCTGTGTAAATAAACTATGAATGCTACAAGCCTATTTCCAAATCCAAACATAGCATAGCAAATATCAATAATATATATCAATTAGAGAGCAGTTTACAGTGCAAATACTTCTCAACTATGTTTAAAAATATTAAAAAATCTCTTTCAGAAGTGCATATCAATTGACGGAGTATACTTTAACACTTAAGAAAAATTTTCCATTTTACCTACTATCTTTATATGCTCGCCGCTATCTTGCTAAAATTTAATTAAGTCAGAAACATGCTTAAAACTACTGAAATAACACTTTCAGAGGTTATCATTCGTAGATGGACATCAAAATTATGGGTATGAAACTTTTAATTTGACTTTATGTATTATTCTACATATATTATGCAAAGATATCTTAATATATTACATTCAACTGAGAGTAAAAATATAAAACTCATTTAAAAATCACCTTTAATATATTTTTATAGTCAGTGACCATTGTAAATTCTAAAATGCAGCTTGTATATCAACTATAGCATTTCTACACACACCCTAATAGTTTAATTAAACTTAATTCTCATATCACTAACAAAATTGAAATTCAAAAATGAAGCAAAATCTTCCATTAGTTATCGCTAATATAAGGTATTTTGCATGCAGTACAGAATCTGAAAATTTTCATGCGTTTTACAAACTATGCACTTTCCATTATGTATAGAAAGTAATTTATTGTAAACCTCAGCACCGTATATCGATTTTAGTATAATGTGAAATACACTCATGTCCATAAATAAAAGCTAAATCAGAATCACATAGAAATCAAACTCTAAAATAAAAATTTCACTTCCATAATTATCACACACATCTTCAAGACTAATATGCAAATTTCAGAAAGCCACCATATGGCACCGATAGTACGTCACAATGATGAAAATGTTAGAGAGACGTATATGAGGAACGGTGGCAAAGAAGTAAAACTGTTAACAACCATTTTCTAAGCCTCTCGGTGCCAAAATCGAACAGTTATGACTCAGAGGACACATGTGGATGGTATTTTACGTGGTAAAATTATGGGCGGTCTGGAATGTGGGCATACTCAGATGAAAGTACCCGAGGAACTTGGAATTGCCCAAAGTGTAACCTCTAGATTTTGGAAATGATTCCAAAATGATGGAAATGTGAGTAGACGTTACAGTACAGGCTGTCCCCGAGTTACAACCACAAATGAAGACCTTTATTTAGCAGTAACTGCCAAAAGAAACAGACGGAACACAGCATCAGGCCTGTCTCGTCAGCTATCTTCTGCCACAGGTATGTCTGCCTCAAGACAAACCAAGTACAAACGTTTGGGAAATATTAGTCTATATGCTCGCAGACCTGTTAGATGTGCTCCACTCACGGCAACTCACTGTCGTCTGTGGTTAGCCTGAAGTAGAGAACATGGAATGTGGACAATGTCACAGCGGGCTTTTGTAATGTTTTCCGACGAGTCCAGGTTTAGCTTGCAATATGATTCATGTCGGATTTTCATATTGAGAACGCCAGGCATCCGTTACCATCAAGACAATAGCATTGAACGACATTTTTACGGTGGTGCAGGATTGCTCATTTGGGGTGGAATTATACTAGACTCCAAAACAGATCTACATATTCAAACCGGAACAATAACAGGCCAAACTTATCCGGACATCATTCTGGAATAACATGTGCGTTTGTTTAGGGGTGCCATGGGCTCAGAATTTGTGTTTATGGATGATAACGGTCGTCCTAACCGAGCAAACATAGTAAATGAATGCCTTCAAACTCAGGATATCACCCGTATAGATTAGCCGGCATTTTCACCTGACTTGAATCCGATAGAGCATGTATGGGATATGCTTGGTCGACAGGCCTCAGTCCGTCAATCACCTCTTACATGTGTGCCTTAACTTCGGAGAGCATTGCTTACTCAGTGGAGTAATCTTTATCAAGAACAGCATGATAACTTGATACTCAGCATGCCTAGGCGTTGTGCGGACTGTATTTGATCGTCTAGAAGACATACAAATTATTAACCATCATACCAACTATATAATGTTAAGTTTTGTCAAGGGGGTACATTTTAAAATTGCTCTTGGGAGCAACAATTGTACATTTTATAAATGTCACCATACATATACCATGGTTTTTGTTCTTTTTCTTTTGTTTAATTAATGGGCTAGACGAATAAGTCACATGTGTTTTGTTTCCGTACCTTTATTTGCTGGAAGTGGCATTATCCTTAATTTATGTACATGAGTGTATATTGCATATTTAAAATAAGCCGTAAACATTGTTTCCCCTGTGCCCTTATGTAACGGAAAGCTTTTGTGTAGTCTTGTAATTAAATAATAAATAGTATTTGCACAACTTAGTCTACGGAATGTTTATTTTTGGCTTATTCGAAATGCTTATCAATTTCATTATGTCCGCCAGAGTATAACATCATTAAAATACACTTGAAAAAAATTTCCTTTAGCTATAGTGTAAGGGAATACTTTTGACCGTTCATTTCATTGAACCATACATCCAATTTTCATAAAATTTGAAATAGTGTAACAAAATTATGAACAAATTATACAGTTAAGAATTTCAAACGATTCGATAGGGTAAATTTAGCGCTGTTATATGCGGAGGGATAGATCTACGGAGACTGAAAATTACTATGGGTGCTACGTATTTAAATATTTTTGAACGCGCCTAAACATGGAGAATAATTTTATGCCTCAAGTTTTAATTACTATTAAAAATACTTGGAAAAATGTGATATGTAAACAAAATTTCTTATATTGAAATCAAGGGCCATGAAAAAATTTCCGTTTTAAACATCAACTTTTTTTTTTTTTACACAGGATCTAGAGACGCATGATTTGGCTTCTCATTGAGTTTATTTCTGTGAAATTTGTTTTCATACTTTCCTTAAGTGTTTTATCAATTTTGTATACTTTTTTGCAGAGAAATGAATACCTAACAGTTGTTAAAACTACTGCTTTCATCCATTTTAGTCTTTTTTTTTTTTTACATACTATGTGTACTATTTAAATGAAATAAAAGTTCCCATGAAATTTCTGATTTATATTTCAGTTTAAATTTTTTCATCCTTCCTCACTTTTATTTAATCACTTTTAAATATTTTTCTTTCTATAACTTCCTTTTATAGTAGCTATAATAAAGAAATTTGCATACATTTAGAAATATAACGCTTTAATCTTAATAATGTATCGTGTTTAAAAAAATGATTTCCAAAAACATTTAATCGTGGAGCCTTCCCGCATTGATTGGGGCTAGCCTCCTCATATAGCCACTTTTTTACATACGGCACAAAGCTATGTTTAGCCTAATATACTATGTAATCTTTATGCCTGGAATTGAAGTTCATCATTTTTGCAATTCTATATGCATTAATATATACTTATTATATTTATTACTATATATTTGCATAAATTCCTATGTGTTTTATCAGAGAAAATGTTACAAGTGCTACCTGAAACCTACACTTTTTAACCTAAAAATTATTCGCAATTTATTTTTCCACACCTGTTTCAATTATCTTCTGGAAACGAAGATTTCTGTCATTGAAGACATTGTTTACACATTTCTATAGCTTTTTTTGCCATTTTGTTTGTAAAATTTTAAAATTATTTTTGATAAATGAATTCTTTTGGGAATATAATTGGTGAAGGGTCAAGCTTTTCTTTCCTATGGTTAACCTTTCCCAGGGTCTTTTATACCAATCTTTGATCGAGATTTTGCTCTTAAGCAAGGAAAATTTCCTATTTGTATTGCACGTTTTTTTTCCACTAGTGAGAACACATTCGATTAAAATAGCTGTTTTGGCATTTATATTTTATAAGAAAATTCCTTAAAACCATAATTATCCAAAATAATTATAGTATGTTATAAATAATATATGCTTTAAATTTTTAAATCAAAGTAGATTTCTTTGCATCTTTTTTTAAACGAATATAAAAATTGAGACATGTAAAAAAATATGTTTTAGGTACTTTAGCTTATAATATAGAGCCAAATTATATTTTTATGTTCTTTATTATCGCAATTACAATATAAAACATAGAAATTGATAAATAGTTTAATAGTAAGATGGAGTTATTTTAAAACATACGAAGTTGTGTTTTTTTTAATATTAGTGATTGTATAAATTAAATCATGTTCATTTATATATTAATCTGTTAAAAAGTGAGAACTGCAGAATTTTTTTTTGCTTATGAAGTCATAAATTCCTTGGCTGTTGTTAACATTTATTACTAGAGATACTATTAACTGTAGCATTTTTTCATAATATTCTATCAAGCTACATTCTACTTAATTTGTGGACATAATATACTTTATCTCGAACATTTCTTCATCACCTTCCCTTTCTAGTACAACTCTATAGTTATCTTTCTATTAAGCTTAAAATTTTGTTTATATTGGAAGTTCATTTTGTTTCTGGAAAAGCTAATATGCTAATTGTATTCCTTAATTAAGTTTAATAAGAAAGTAAATTAAAGGAAATTGAAAATGTAGTTTGAGTTTTCTGATTTAGTATGTTACTAACACATGAATGATTGAATGATAAAAACATTGTATTCAGATAACGAGTTTCTGTATTTGAAATTTAGTAAGAACTTTTCATTTCCAGAAATTGCCATTTAAACTATTATGTTTACTTCATACATTTGTAATTGAAATGTCGATTACGAAATCAAATTGAAAAGGTTTAATGTTAAGTAGTTATGTAGTATCTTAATCTTTTTTTATAATTCTTTGAACGTACAATCGGTATATTGGCTTGGGTTTAGTAATACAAATAATGAATAATTAACTGTTTTTCCTTAAAATATTTTTTACTTAAATGGAAATGTAAAAGTAAATACTTAATAACATAACTGAAAATAAAGATAATTCTTAAAAATTAATTTAGATTTACGATAGTTTGTTCGTCAAACATTTAATCAAAAGAGCAACTTTAAACATTTCTACTAATTACAGATCATCTGTAGTGATATAAAATGTTTTTTAGTTAATTGTACTACATATTAATGAATGACAATGTTTTTTCCTTCATTAATACAAAAAAGTTTACCCGATCATAGATTATAGCGACTGTTCTTCAAATACTTTATTCTACACTGTTAAAAATTTCTGTAAAATAATGATGCGTTGAATGTATATTTGACATTCACTTTACCATTTCTCTAGAAAATTGAAGAAGCACCATTAATCTACAAAGATATCAAACGACCAGCAGTAAAAAAATCCTCTTTTAGCAGTTGCACTTGAATACGGTGAATGAAGCATAAAATAACATCCCATGCAGCCTTGTGATTGGTCAATCTCGCCTCGGGAACAGCGCTAAAACCAACGAGATGGATTTGTACCTTGTTCGCTAAACTATCCGTTTCTCTTAATCTAGATTCACGAATGACAACATATCAGTGTTTGTTTGGCTTTGGCGGGCAAGGATGAATTGTGTTCTCGTCTCCCGGTCCCGGCATGTTCGTGAAAAAAGTAAGTTCATTTATGCTTTTATATGTATTTTACGCGATTTATTTTTATATTATTAAATGTTTAAAAATCTAATTTAGATTGCCTCGTATATTGTTCTATATATCGTTTAAAATTCTGTGAAAATTTCTTGAATGTCATCCTTATAGCTTAAGAATCTGCGATGTGTTTTGCCATACTCAGGGATGGGGAAATTCATTATTTTACTCTCTACAAGCGAGAATTTCTGATAATAAATTTTTATAGAATTTGTTTTTCTATAACTGCAGGCTATAAACTATGCCATATTGGGAAATGTAACTATGGAATTTGTTAAATATTGTTGAATAATTAATATAATGTAAAAAAAAAAAAAAACTAGAATAAAATAATAATAATTAATATTAAAAAAAATATTTTTAATGAAATTTCTTAAAGGGGTCCACAACTGGCACATTTACTCTATCTGTTATTTAAAATTAAATTTTGATTCTTATATTGGGAAAAATGAAACTATAGGAGTTGTTAAATATTGTGGATTGATTAATTTAATATCGGAAAAAAGAAATATGTATAGCTGTTTGAAAATAAATTCCTTAAGTGTCACCATTACTGGTACATCTACTCTTAAATATATATATATATAATCTGATTTTTTAAAATTGTTAACTTAGGATTATTATAAATGTTTTCACACTTAATTTAAATTAGAAACTAAAACACATGCTTAGTATAAGAGCATAATAAAAAATTATACGTGGTCGATGTGCCAGCTGCCAGTGTAATGGGCAGTTCTTGATGTTTTTGGAACATAAAAAAATAACTATTAAATATTTAGCTTTAAATATGTTTTTATAACTCTCTCTTGCACGTTTTATATATTTGGGTTATTGTTGAAACTTTTAGTCAAACCAGTCAGAAAGCAGAAAATAATGTTTCAAAGCTCCACTGTTTGTTAGTGAAAATCTTAAAGAAAATTCTAAGGGCTGACTTTAGTAAATTTGTATATTTATTTTCTTGCAAAATTTGAACATGTTTTTGCTTGAGTAACAATGGAAATGTTTGAATTTTATTTACCAATAGCAATTTACAAATTTTCATTTATTTTTAAGGTGTTAAGAGAAGAAGGGGGATGTCCATTATTGGGATTCTTAATAAGTTATTTTCCAGTTATGGACATTTCATGTAGACATTGCTAAAAATTCAATTTTATTTTAATGTTTATAGAGCAAAAAATATTTTGACTTAACAGAAATCTTAAATGATCAAATTTAATTTTTAAATTACATTTACCAAAATGTAATAATCCCAAAACTTGTATGAATAGCTGATTATAAATTATTTTATGTGGTTAGTAAAATTTCAATATTTTATTTATTTGTTTTTAATGTATATAACTTTGTCTTGCATATCTTATGATCTGACAATCAAACCAGTCATGAAGCAGAAAATATTCTTTCAGGGCACAGTGTAAGAGAGGCTAATAAGGTGTAATCCGTCCCCATTTAAATAAAAACAATTAAGTTACACAAACTATTTATAGTCTATTTTGTATTTTAAATATTTTTCTATTCACCCCCCCCCCCAAAAAAAAAAAGTTATGAAGTAACCATAAAGCAACTAAATCTGCAGATTTAGTGGTCTCAAACATCAGTTCTGTGTTTTATTTTGAAATTATTGTATTTGGTATTTAAAATATTCAACTTGCAGTATAATTTATTTTACATATGTAATATTAACTATAAATGGTGTATAAAATTTTCTATGAAAGGTTAATTGATAAAAAAAAGTGAGACGATAATATTCGAAAAATTATTAATATTATTACCCTTTAGGTACCCTATTGTCTCAATAATTTGATAGTGAAATTGCCTTACATTTTGTAAAACTATCCATCTAAAATTATTAAAATGTTTATCTTCTGATAATTATAATTGTTGCAAATGCGAATGATTATTAAATCTGCAGATTTGTGGCCTCAGACATCATTCCTACATTTCTTTTTTAAATTATTTTATTAAGTGCTGAAAATATTCCTTTCACAGTACATTTCTTTAAGATTTGTAATATTTATTATTATAAATTATCAAGTAGTCTGTGGAAGTTTAATTCTTAAAAATAGTGAGATGAAACTATACACTAATATTCCATAATTTATTATTATTTACTTTTTTTTACCTTTTACTGTTTCAATAATTTGATAGCAGTTATCGCCTGATATTGCCCTAGTATTTTAAACTATTTATCTACAGCAGGGTTGGCAAGAAACTAATTTCTTTTTTTGTTTAAACCAGGTTCCCCCCCCCCTCTGTTTTGTTAACTAATTACAAGTGCAATCATATTTATTGATAAAAATGTACACTATTGGATTATAAGTTGTGTAACTTCATTTAAAACTAATTTAGATTAAATAATTACAGTGAATTAATATAGAAAATTGAAAAAAAAAATCGAATTTTAATTTAAACACTCTTATGCTCGAAGAATAATATGTTCTACACAGTGAAACATTGACACTATGAAAGTCTTTATAAACAATCTTTTGATCTACATCTACCCTGTACTGTTTATTAAACAAGCAGAAAATATATCAAGTTTGTTTTTATTCAAAGTTGGCAAAAAACCTGTTTTTTTTTTTTTTTTTTTTTTTTTTTTTTAACCAGATTTTTTTAAAAATATCCTTTCTTATTACATATACGTATGCATATTTATTGATAAAATTAGACAATGTTGGATTTAATTAGTGTAACTTCATTTAAAATAATTTAAATTAAATAATTTTAGTGAATTTACGTAGAAAATTGAAAAAAAAATCATATTTTAATTTAAACTGTATAAGCAAGCAGTTTTATGTCCAAAAAATAAACTACTCTACACAGAGAAACATTGACACTCTGAAAATATTTTTAAACAATCTTTTGATAACTAATAATGAACATTTGGATGCAGTTTGATAAATATAATATTCTTTTCCATGGTTATTCCAATAATAACTTTAAAAATTCTTCTTGGGTTTGTTTTTTGAATGACAATTTGAAGTCAACCTTTTTGGTCATTAGATTCATCAGATAATGCAAAGAAAAAAATTTTGTTATTAAAATGCTATAACTAGCACCCAATCTTTGAATACTCTCTTATTCAACTTCACATTTTGATTTTAAACCAGGGTTGCAAAAAAGCTGGCTAAAATTAAAAAGCCAGTATGGTGGCTTTCATTAGTTTTAACCAACTTTTTTTTTTTTTTTTTTTTTTTTTTTTTTTTTTTTTTTAACATTATTGGCTTTTATACCATGAAACATTTTAATTGTAAGCTACACATTATTAAGTATTTTCTAAGTAGTTTTAATAATGTTTAACTAAATTTAAGTTTAATAAATCTATATATTAAAATGGAAAATTGAAATTTTAATTATGATTCATTATGAAAAATTGGGTTAACCCAATTTCTCAATAATAAAGACATTTTAATACTAGAATAACACATTGGTGGAGTTGCTAGTAGTTTATAGTCAGAATTGCAAGTATGTCAGTATGTGCTAATTTATAAAATGGCCATACCAAGTCCTTTTTTCTGATTTACATTGATCTTTAATCCTACCCTTGTTTTTCCATTTTTATTGCTTTGTAAAATTAAAGAGAACAATGGCTACTAATTACACATTTTATTACTATTTTAAGCGTTACTCCTTTCCTCTCTGCCCCTTGTATGAAAAAAATAAGCAAACGATAGACCCCTCCCAATTGCTTATGTAAGATTTTATCACATATTAACATCAAAATTGTTTGTCATACAAAATTAGCTATAAATTTATGTTATTAATCCAGCAAATTTATATAAATAAATATATATATATAGGCAGGGGTGGGGAAATACATCATTTTGCTCGCCATTGGCGAGTGGATTTTCTCACAAGGCGAGTGCATTTTTAGTTTTTGAAAAACTGTGGGCAATAGGCACATTATCAGAAACATTTTTTAATCTAGATATTTTAACTTTCCAAATTTTTACAGTGTAAATATGGCATTATGTTCTATCTAATATTAATCTTACCTCTGTTATGTATAATTCCTAATATTATAGAAAAAAGAATTATGAAAGTGCATTTTATTAATAGTAATTTTGTCTGTAATCGCGTGCGATTTTGTCATAACTATTTTCAACAGCGTGTGTGTTGCATCTTGCGGGCTGGTGGAATAATTCCTTGGCTGGTAAGAATATGGAAAAATTCCCCACCCCTGTATATAGGGGTTGTGGTATCGAACAATAACAAAATCAGTTTAATAGGTTGTCACTTATTAAATTAAACAGCTCATAGAATACAAAATAGTTTTTAATGCATTATTATTTATAATCTTTAAACGAAAAAGAAAAAAAAACTAAAAATACAAGTTTTTAATTTATTTAGGTACATACTTAAAAATTTAAACCAGAGTCATAGCAATATGTGTTCAGCATTTGCATTTCTATTCTGGTTGTCTTGATCTTTGAATCAATGTTTCTGCATATTGTCTATTATTATGTTTTCAATGTAGTGACAATCTAGAATATTCATTTTCAACTCTTATTTATGCTCCATATCTTTTTTCTGAAGTAATTCAACATCTGCAGAACAGTCATTCAAGTAATGATCTTTTGATTTTTATTAACTTATAGTTTATTCAAAGCCTAATGCTTATATAAGAATTCTCGTGTCCCCCCCCCCTCCCCCCACTTATCTGCAAAAATAAGCTGACACTGGACCCCCTCTTCCCTTTACTGCTTATGTAATTCTTAAATGACCTCTGATATCATGTAATCATCCTGTCAACTCCCCCCCCCCCTCCTTTCTTAATGGTATCATTATCAATGTCTAAAATTACTTTTATTTTTGCTGGTGTTTTTTCATTTGTTCAATGTGATACACAGATATAATTATGCATTTATTATTTGCATACTTCATTGATTCAAATGAAAAGAAGCGAGTAAAATATAATTATGTATGAATAATTTTATATCATATACTATTTAAAAGAAATATATACTATTTTAAACAATTTAATTGTGCTTTTGCCTTTTGTTACATAATGCATTCAACAATAACAACCTTCTTACACCTACCCGGGGGGGGGGGCAGGCCTGTAGCTAAAAGTGAACCATGGGGGGGGGGGGCTCATATATTTTTTTTCTCTCTCTCTAACGCAGAAAGTTAAATTAATGCATATTCACATTGTATAAGTACTATCTTTCTTATTAAACTGTTGTAATAACTTCATCTTATGCTAAGAAAAGTATAGGATGATGAAAATTTTGAGTGTATAACTGGTGCAAAATTAAACATCTGTTAGCTTCAAATGTACAAATAGGATGTGTAAATGTTAAAATACTATTTTTAGATACAATTTAGTAACTGCAAAACTGTGAAAAAGTCTCAAAACTAAATTAGAATTTTGAACAGAATTTCATTTGAATTTTAGTGACCTTGGAATCTTTTCCAGGGGGGGGGGGCTCAAAATATTTTAGGGGGGTTGAGCCGCCCATAGCGCCCCCTTAGCTACAGGCCTAGGAGGGGTAGTAGGCAGGATTTTTTTTTTAAACATTTCCCAACATTGTTTTCTATTTTCAAGTTACAATAAACAACTTTCGCAAGACTGCATCTCATCACTGAAGTATCTGCTTCTTTTCTTGTTTTGCCTCCTATTGAAAATACAGTTTATCTGGGCATTAGTGATTTTCTGATACAGAGAAGTAAATGGTAGCTCAGTATTGTATAGCAAGTTTTAATAATTTGTTGGAAGCTTATAATGATTATAAATTATTAAAGTAATTCCATTTATAGTTTTCAGAGCATTTTTTGAATTTTAGTGTGCCTGTGTGGGGGGAGGGGAGGAGAGGAGAATATAAGAAAATTTTTTACTTGTCATCAGTATTTAGGAAATTTGAGTGTAGAGTGATGCAATATTTGTTTAACTCACAGCATCTCCACTAAGCACTACACTGCTAGATTAGTATTTTCGTGAAATGCACACAGAAAAATCAGGGAATTTCATCGCTGTATGATTAGCAACCCTGATGCATAACCATATGACATAAAAATAGGAATGCCAAATGTTGGAAGTATTCCACCACATTTCTGATTTAGATAAGATAATTTTATAGTCATTTAAAAGTTTTAATTACTTTGTATTTTGTTAAGAACAGATTACAAACTATGTTGAAATTTTGAAGCAAATAACTAGTCACAAATAAAAAGAGAGATTTTTGGTTTGGATCAAGCATGATAATGATATGAAAAGACAAATTACCATTCTCTCTAGAGATACTTTAAGACATCTTGTGCCAGGTTACCCCTCCCCCCCTCTTCCCTAAAGTGATAACATATATTATATATACCAGCCCCTTATCAGTCTGTTCATGTACTTGCTTTTAATTGTTCATCTGTTTCTTTTCAGGGTTTAATTGAAGTTTTTTGATGTCCTGCTTTTTGATATATCTGATGCCTGCCATTCTGATGTTTTCATAACAAGAAATCTGGTATAATACTTTCAATTCTCATAGTTACATATTTGAAATTTTGCCAAAGATAGATTGTATTTCTATTTAATTACATGATTTGCTAGTTTAAATAATTATTAGCTTGATTTTAATGAATTAATTTTTTTTCATTTGATTTAAATCTATAGTTTGAATAAGTTGTTTTATATAGAATTTAGATCAAGATTTGTTAAGAAAGATGTGTTTGACTATAAATATCTTGCACATTTTAGGAATAGAGGACATAAGAAAGCAGGCATAAGTCCATCCTTTTAAAGCTTTTATATATATATATATATATATATATATATATATATATATTAAGTATTGAATTTTAAAATTAAAGTGCTAATAGAGAACTTAAGCTAAAATATGTTAAATGGTTAATGCTATTTATGCTTATCTATTTGACTATTAATTAATATCTAAAAATTTATTAAGAAATATTTAGATGTGTAATTTTTAAGTTATTACTAGAACAGTTTACTTTCTACTAGGATAAGAAAATTTGTTGGGTAAGGTCTTTTGTAATGTATTTTTTAATAATTTAAAATTTGACTTTTTGTTAACATGCTAAGATATGATTTCTTTCTATTGATTGTTATAAATAAACCATCTAAATTTATAAATTAAATTTATACATAATTTTTTGTGTATGATTCAAAAAAGCAGATGTCTTTTATTGACAACTAAAAATGTTTTCTGGCTATCTATGCATACAAATAAATATGCATGAATGAAAGTGGAAAAGATCTAGATTTTTTTATTTTATTTTTAAAAATTAATAATATAAATGTGGTGGATCGAAATTAAAATGGAGTTCTACTGGTGTATCTTCCAAAAGTTTATTAACTTTTTGAGATCTAGAAAATTGTGCTTTGTAATGTTAAATTCACACCAGAATTTTTTAATCATATTTTTCAATAATAAAAAAAAAACAATTTTACAGCTTTGTTCACTGATGTTATAAAAGTATAATTTGTTCAAAAATTCTGGTATAAATTTTGATTAAATTTAAATGGAATAAAAACTATCTCACATTATAAAAGGTTAAAATATAAATCCCTATATATGATTAATAAAATCTCTTGATTAAATTTAAAATAATGATTGATAATTTCTCAACATTAATGCGTGGAAATTTTTTCAGAGAGAAAATTCACCTTGAATATATTTCAAATGAAAATCAAATTTTGAATTGCTTAAAAGGCGCAAATGCCAACTTAGTGAAAAAGGTTTCATGTCGGGAATCGAACCCGGGCCATCAGTATAGCACACTGATGTTCTACCGACTAAACCACATGGAAGACACCCAACAAGGAACTTTTCGCTATTACATGTTGGCAAGGCTACAAACGCAGCACAAGATGGAATACAATCCGCGAGCCACCGATGTGGGGCAATCACGAAACTCAAATTAATCCAGCATCGAATGAATATCGATGATTCAACGATCAAACATTGATTGATTCAATCGATGCCGGATTAATTTGATTTTCGTGACTGTCCCAGATCAGTGGCTCGTGGATTGTATTCCATCTTGTGCTTCGTTTGTAGCGTTGCCAACATGTAATAGCAAACAGTTCCTTGTTAGGTGTCGTTCCATGTGGTTTAGTCGGTAGAACGTCAGTGCGCTATACTGATGGCCCGGGTTCGATTCCCGGCATGGAATCTTTTTTACTAAGTTGGCATTTGCGCCTTTTAAGTAATTCAAAAGTTGATTTTCATTTGAGATTTCTCAACATTTTAATCAAAATTTATTTAATTGCTGTTTTTATTCCCAAGTACTTGGATTTTGAAACCAGTTATGTTGAAAGCAAGCACACACTGACATCTATTTGCAACAAAATGTGGATCAGTAACTATCCCTAAACAGATTTACACATGGTTGGAATGCCTTCAACTTTGAATGTCTGACAAAACTCAATAGAACATGGTGATCACATACATACAAACTTAGACCTTTTAAAAGAGCCGTCAGGGGCATAAAAGAAATAAAAAGGAATGTCGGTTCTGTAGCCTGTTAAAACAACTTAGATACACTAACATAAGATAAGATAATTAGATTACACTAACATAATAATATGCAACAATTATTTTATTATTCATTGTAAAATTTTTAAAACATACTAATTAGGTGAAACAATTGCCAAAAAAGTTTGTATTTTTCATAAATTTAATTTAAAAACTTACATATTTTATCCAATTTGATTCTATGCAGTTCTTTTTCGCAAGAATGTACTATCCAATGGAATGCAATGAGCCTAGGGTTGTGGTTTAAGTAATCTGCCAGGGTGGGTTTTGATATGACAAGCATGAAAAACTAACACACTAAACAAATTTTAATAACAATAAGTAAACATTAAGTAAGCCAATGATTTTATGTAATATTTTATTTAAAATTATGATATTTTAATAATTATAAAAAATATATTAACTGAAAAAAAATATTTTCGAATTTTCAATCAGATGAAAATTAATTTGTGCAATTAAATAGTTTGGATCAATTTTACAACTCAACATGCTGTGGCATATACCTGTTCAGCACATTTATTTATAGCCAAATGATTTATGAGTCTGAGTGTATGAAGCATTAGAAAATGGTCCGTTTTGTAAATCTTTCATGGGCTCTGTTTGCAGTCTGCAATCAATTAATTTTGCTGCTCAAAATGCCAAGTAGCACCAGTAATTTTTAAGTACAATTTTGATCTCATAACAAACGTGATAAGGAGTCTTTTATTATTATCAGATAAATTTGTTTGTGATTTGTGAGAATTGGTTGTGTAAACAATTTTGGAGCAGAAATGTCTTGTCCCTGAAAGGGTTAATTGATAGTCAGCTGGATGGACTTGATAGCAAAATCATTACTAGAAGAGAAAGTTTTAAAGGAGGCTCAGACAAAAAGCTATTGCATCTAATGATACCATTTCGCCATTTGGGTTCCTTCCTATGACATTAAAGTTAGGGGATTCTTAACTTTCATAAAATATATCAAAATAATCAGCACTGGCAAGTAACCACAAATTCTCTTTGAAGCTAAATGTGAGCTAAATCAATTTGTACCCCAGTCAACCCTTGTCCTTGATGGTCGGGATGCAGGTATTGTTTCATGCTTTAATTCCTTCTATTATGCAGATTTTCAGTATGAGGCATAGGTTAATTTTTTACAAGATCGAGCCAATTTCATTTAGTTTTATAATAAAAAAATACTTTTATATGTTGAAACAAAGCATATTTTATGAAGATTTTACTTTTTTTTTTTTTTTTTGAACGACTTCTTGTTTTGTAAATGTTTAGCATTACAAAACACAACATTATAATAACATTAATAATCCGATTTCAATGTTAATGGAATGTTTATCGTCTAGATTACAGTAAAATTGATGCATATTATCTTGTTATATATATATATACACACACACACTTTACTTTTGTATTGAAAATTTATCTCAATGTCTTTTATCAAAGTATTGTTATATTATAGCTAAGTTTAGTGCATTTAATGTTTTCTTTAAGGTATTCAATGTTGATATTTATATATCTACATTAAAAATATCTGCACTTTTCTAAATTTAATTTCTTACCCCCCTCCCCCCCCAAAAAAAACCTTAAGCTTTTAAAAGTAATAGTGAAATTAAAAAGATTTTAAATAAGAGAAAAAAAAAATGTTCTGTTCATGTGAGCTTAGTGTATCCTTTTTAGAAAAGCACAGTTCTACCCTCCCCCCCCCCAAAAAAAAAAAAAAAATAAAAGTTACTCTTTTAAAAAGTTGCACTTAAAAATAATATGCTATGTATATATACTAATTATTTATGTACATTAAATAGTAAATTTTAAAAATTATGTGTAATATTGTTATGTGTGACATTTAATGTGAACAGAAAATATACAATATAAACTTAACTCAGTCTTTCTTAAAAAAGTGACTAAAAGAATAAGAAATATGTTACTATTTCGTATGATTACTTTACCAATCAGGTAGATTGTGTTGAAAATAATGGTATGTTACTATAGTTAAAAATATGTATTATTTTAAACTTCTTAGTATTTTGGGTTGTAATTTCAACTTGTAACATCTCTTCTATTATTTTAGTTGCCTTTTAAGCAAAACAGTGAGTGACATTTTAAAGCTCATATTGTACATATTTTGTCTGGATCAAGGTGAAATTTTTCAAATCAGTGAAGTATTTTGGGTTTTTTATGGGTTTTTTCACGAGCATTTTGACATCATAATTTAAACCCATTATAAATTGAAACATGTCAAAAATCACCAACCCTGTAGTTGGCTTTTTTTTTTATCTTAGCTTTTAGATGATTTTATAAAACTTCCTATAAATTACTTTGTATTGAAAATATATTTGAATATTTTTTATCAAAGTATCGTTATATTATAGCAGCTAAGTTTAATGCATTTAACTTTTTCTTTAAGGTATTCAATGTTGATAAATCCTGTGTGTGGAACAAACTACAGCAAATCGATTGGAACAGTTCATTATATTATTGTATCATATTTCTACAAAAAAAAAAAATTGTGAAAAAAATTATATTTATATAACCATGTATAATACTTTAATGTAATTTATTTATTATAATAAATGTATTTCTGTATTTTAATTGTTTGTTTTTTGATTATTTCTGATTCACAATTATCTTTATTTTTTTAATATATTAAATAAAATCAACAAGCTTAAGTTTTAAGTACGTTTTTTCTAAATACACATGTATCAATATTTTTTATTATTTTCTCTGCCAGTGGCTAATATGTAGAAGTTTTGTTAAAGACTGTTTGTTCATAATTGTAAAAATTTATATATTTATTGGATTCATTTTAATTTATCTATCAATCCTTTTTTTTTTTTCATATTGAAAATGATACTTAATGATTTTCAATTTATGCATGTTTTTTGTAGTCAATTAAACTTCTACATATTTGTTTGTGTCGGCCCATTAAGTTAACTTGTATTCCACTTCAATACTAAATGTAAATTCATACATTTTGGATAATCAATGATTGTGCTGCAACTGTGTAAGTCATTTAGAGAATAAGTTGTGAATAATTCGATATTGTCTTCAGATTTTTTGCAGTTGTATTAAATTTGTTACAAAATATTTTTATATATATATATATAGGAAATATGTTTAAAAAACACAAGTATAGTAATATGTATATTTTTGTATATCAACTCAAAATCTAAATATTCAAAACTTATTCTGCAATAAATTATTCATAATTTCATTAATTCTTTAGTCCCCAATGGCATTTTAAATCACCATTAAAATAACTTGTTCTAAGATTCATTTGGTACATTGATTGTAGTAATACAATTTAGAATGAACTATACTTATTTTACATTATTTTGTTGTAAAAACATTATTGGTTGCAAAAAACAAAAATATTTCTAAAAGGATGATTTATTTTGCATTTTCATCTTTTTAACTATTTTGGCATTGAAAGAATAGAGGGGGGGGGGGAGAGAAGTTTAAGTTTGGAAATATTTCTGTATTTCAATTGTAAGAGTTATATTTGTACATTTCTTTATTTTATAAATTACAAAAAAAAAAAAAAAAAAAAAAAAAAAAAAAATGATTGGAGTTATAAATATTGTTCAGAATCCCTATATATTCAAATTTAATTAATTTTATTTAGCAAAATTCTTCTAAAATTTATTAAATTATTGCGTAAATCTTCTAATGTTCAATCTTCTAAAGCTTCAAATGTTCACGAAAAATGCTTTGGAAAACGAAAGTTTCACACATTCATAATTATGAACATAAAGGATTAAAATCCCAACATACTGTAGTAAACTTTTCAGTAATTAATTGATTTATAATAATTAATTAATTGATATTGTAAAAAATCTATTAAGTTAACTACATACAGAATTTCTGAAAGTCTGTTATTAGTATTCTACATTTTAAACTATATACTAAGTTTTGCAAGAATAACAAAACACTATTTTTTCATTTTTAAAAAATCACAAAAGTTTGATTTGCTAGGAAGTGGCAGTTTTAAGCATTTAACTGAAAATAAGAAAATTTAGATAAATTTGTATGTTGAGAGAAAATAAATTCTAATTTACAAATGACAAGAATCTTGGAAGTAATTGTAAAATTTTGGTCAATTTTTAAAATTTTATTTGAAAATATATGATTTTTTTTAAAATACATTGATGTTCTTGTTTAATAAATATCGATATTATAATATGAAAAAGAAACCCATGTTATACATGGATAATAATTTATATTGCATGATTAAGAAATTTTATTCCAGTGCAGTAATGAATTATTTGTTATATGGCTAAAAGAAAAGTTGGTTCCTGGTTGGGCATAATCAATATTACATACTATTCTGTTTATATTTTTTAATTTATTATTTATTGTACAAGAACAGCTAATTATTTATTTTATTTTTTTAAGACTGAGACCAATTTGATACAATTTGACATGTACTTCTAATATTCTTGTTACATAAAATTGAAATTTTTATTTCTAATTTATTACATACATTTTTAATTTATAGTTTTATAACCATGAGAAATATATATGAGCTTTTTTTGTCTGATTTTTAATAAGGTCAAATAATCATATATATATATGTTTGTTATATAAACTTTATATACAGTGGCGCCAACTTGTATGGGTCCATCAGGTGCGAACCCACCCAATAATTTGATATCTCCATCCACTCATTAATAATTGAGCCCACCCAATAAGTTTGTATTTGTTCAAAAAATTTTGAGCTCACCCAATATTTTTCAAAAGTTGGTGCCACTATATATATATATAAAGCTTATATAACAAACTGAAAATATGGTTAAATAACTTATCTAAAATTTATAGTCAAAAGACCAAACATGTCCAGAGTGTTTTTGAATTTGACTGACAAATTCAGAGTAGTTATTGTGGTTATTTAACTGTATTATGATTTTATTAACATGTGGCTGTAAAATATTTATGTACTATCATTTGATTTTATTATGGATTTATTAGTATATGTTTATAAAATATGCAAGGTGTTACCGAATTTGGGCAACAAAATCAGAGGGTTTCTAGTAGGCATCAAGAGAATGAAAAATTTTCATGGAACATGGGGTGGTTTCAAACCACGTTGAGTGAGAGAAAATCACAAAAATAGTTAAATGTGTGTGTTGAGTAGAACAAATAAATAGGAAAACATTTATTTGATCTAAGCAGGAATATAATGCATTACAATTCGACATCAGAAAAGACATGACAAGAGATTTTTAAAGGTATTGTTCTAAATTACATGTGCGAATATCATTGCACAGCAATCCTGTAGATGCCTTCTGTGCAATTACCTTCGTGGGCTCAATTTCAAACAATTCCTATGAAAATTCCTTGTCATGTCCTTCTGATGTCAAACTGTAATGCATTGTAATCCCGCTTAGGTCAAATAAATGTCTGTCTGCTTATTATTTGTTCCACTGAATGTAACACCCTTCCTAACTACTTTTGTGAATTTCTCTTCTCAATGTGGCTTGCAACCATCAGATGTTTTATGACAATTTTTCATCCTCTTGATGCCTACTGTCACCTCTCTCAATTCACCGATCAAATTCAAAAACATCCTATATATTTTATGGTCATATATTAATAAAACCATAATGCAATCAAATGACCGTACATACATATTTTACAGTCATATGTTAATAAAATCATAATACGGTCAAAAAACCATACCATGTATATTTCACGGTCAAATGATCATCTGATACAATTACGGTCTAATGACCATTTCATACAATTACGGTCAAATGACCATTTCATACAATTACGGTCAAATGACCATTTCATACAATTACGGTTAAATGACCATTTCATACAATTACGGTCAAATGATCATTTTATACAATTACGGTCAAATGACCATTTTATACAACTACGGTCAAATGACCATATATATATGTTTTTACGGTCATATGACAATATATGTTTAATACGGTTAAGTAACCGTTATCTCGAATTACGGTCAAAATGCCGGACAGAATGCTGCCGTTCAAATGACCGTTTTCTGACGAAGAAATTTTTAACAGTGTAGTGACGACAATAAAATTAAGCAATTGCATCACATGCGCTGTAAAAATTTATGCCACAACATTTACAAATTCCTAGAACGAATATCCAGTAATAATTGATCATAGATAATTACTGTAGTCAAATTGTTGCATACTGTTGTAAATGAATTAATATTCTATGTGTAACACATTCCTCAGTAAGCATATTTTAATGTACCGTGATGTAGTTCATGTGAAATATGATTGAAATTGAAATAGTGTAAATGTGTTAAAATGTATCACAGTTTTTTTTCACATAGACCAAAATATAACTGAAATATTTTGGTTATCGCTGTAAACTAAATGTAAATGCTACGAACTTCATTTTCAATACCAAATATGCCATCTAAATCTTCAAACAACCAAACATATTTTTCTGAAGTTACAGCATGAAAACTAACGGCCAAATACATTGAAAGATATTTATATACATAGGAAGTACAGAAAACGAGATGACTAAACATAAAACCAACCATCATTAAGGATATTTTTGAACTATGCTTGAAAGTAATATAGTGATTTTCTCTTACGTTTTCTCGATTATTAGAGTTCACAGTCTTCATAAAATTCGGTGCCTTCACTGTCTGGTAAATTCCTACAGCTGAATCTGCAAGAATGTTTAAATACTTCATACGCTATTGTCGCATTTTAAGTTTCATTTAATTCGTTCCTTTAGTGTTTTTCTTTCTAACAGTTTAAAATTTTGGTTTACGAGTTATTGTAAACAAGTCATTTTCCTTTTGAAAATATGAATACCTAATCGGCATTCCTGTCATTCGCATGTTTTGGCAATGTACTCATACTAAGACCATAAAAAATTGCTACTTATGACTATTAGTCAACTGTCTTCTTCTTATAAAAATAATTACAATGTGAAAACTTACTTTTTCTGTAACCACTAGTAAAATTCTTTATTCTTCAATACTTTGCTGTTCGTGAACTGTACTCAAGAATCCTTATTCTAATTAAAGTATTAGTGAAACATAATATATAGGGTAGATGTGTCAGTAATGGACTACCTTCCAGCAATGAGCTACCTGACCGTTTTTAGTTTATTAAAAAAATAAATGATAGTTAAGTTTTTATTATTTTTTTCTGACCTCCCCCTTGCATGCTCTGTAATCTGGATTTTTTTTACACTTTTCTTCAAAGCAATTAGAAAGCAGAAAATAAGTTTCACAGTTTCACTGTTTTTCATTGAAAATCTTAATTAACATGCTAAGTGCCGACTTTACTTACTTAATTTATATCTTCTTTATTTTCTTGTGAAAATTGCATGTTTTTGTTTGAATAGTATTATAAAACTCTGAAGTTCATACACCTATGGTCATTTACAAAATTTTATTTATTATTAACATTTTAGGAGGGGTGGTTCATTACTGGATTGCTTATTTCGTGATTTTGCAGTAATGGACCACCCAAGTTACCAAAATTGTAATTTGAGTAGAGATAAAATATTCTGATTTAACTCAAAAGCTAAATAATCAAATTTAATACTTAAATTTCACTTACTAGAATTTAATATAGGTAATTTCTTTATAAATAGTTGTTTTTAAAAAGACATCCAAAGTTAGTACAAAAAACAAGCATAACATTTGACAAAATCTAGATGTACAAAAGAAGTTGTTTTGAGTTGGTTCAGAAATATAGAATCATATTTCGAAGAAGATATTACTAATATCTTCCAAATTTTAAAGCATACAGAAATAATTTTCAATGCAGTTAAAACTGGTTTTCTTTTGTACTCTTAAAACAGAGAAAATTTTGGGACAAAAATCAGTTAAAGATGTGTATTATGTAGTACCAAATAATGAAAAAGTACAAATCACTGTCATGGGATGTTTTTCAGCAAATAGTGAGGTTTAAAGATAGAAAACCAACGATTATAAATGCACAAATAAAGTAAAAAAAGGGGAGCAACCAGCTGTTTCGAATCTACTAACGAGATTCTTCTTCAGTGCAAAAACTCAGCGAACTAGACAAAGCAAAACTGAGCGAGGAGACAGAGAGACGAAGGCTTATATACCCGCTACGGGAACGATCCCGCCTAAAGGAAAGCAACCAATGAGAAGAAATCAGCCGGAACAACTATGTGGACAAGTAGCGACATCTACCGGAGAACAAACAAAACAAAAACTAAAAAGCGAGAGGGAAAAAAGAGAATTAAATGAAAGATTTCCAAATGATAGGAAAATAAGGAGTACTTGATAAGTCATTAAGTAAGGAGTGAGAATTTTTAACGATGTGGTAAGCTTCTCAAAAATCAAGATCAATAATGGAAGGACACTTATGGATGATGGTGGCTGAAGAAAAGTTAAACTTATGTTGTGAAGACCAACAATGTTGGCAATAGAAGAGCGTTTAAGCTCTTGATTTTTGACATATCTTTTATGTTCAGTTAAACGAAATCTTAGAGCACATTTAGTCTGGCCGATATAAGAAATACCACATTGGCAAGAAATTTGGTAAATACCCCAGTTATCTAAGCGATCAATGGGGTGCCTAAGATTTCAAAAAGCAATTTTATTAACAGGAGAAAAAATAACATTGAAATTGAACCTTTTTAAAATTTTAGCAATTTGCTGACTGATTTTGGGGAAAAAGGGCAAAACAACCAAAGTATTGGAGTTCGAATTAAAGCTTTTTCTTTCAGATTGGGTGGATTTTGTCAATTTTCTATGAATTGAATCTATAATATTAGGGGAATAACCACGATCAACAGTAATAGCTTTTAGATAATTAAGTTCATCACTGAGTAACTGAGGAGTTGAACAAATATTGGAAGCCCGAAAAACAAAAGTTTTAAAAGCCGGAACTTTCTGGTTAGGAGGATGAGAAGAATATCTGTCAGGTGGAAGACTGACCGCAAAAGGTTTGCAAAAGACAGTAATCTGAAAATTATCTTCATTGCGAATAACAAGGGCATACAGAAAAGAAAGGCAATTGTTCGATTCAACTTCAAAAGTAAATTGAATACAAGAATCAATAGATCATGACAGAGAGAATATGATTTATATCTGAATTCACTTCAACTAAAGCATAGATATCATCTACATAACGAATATAAAACAGAAATTTTAAGACTTCAAACAAAGTTGCTAAAATTTTAAAAAGGTTCGATTTCAATGTTATTTTTTCTCCTGTTAATAAAATTGCTTTTTCAAATCTTAAGCACCCCAATTGATCGCTTAGATAACTGGGGTATTTACCAAATTTCTTTCAAATATGGTCTTTCTTATATCGGCCAGATTAAACGTGCTCTAAGATTTCGTTTAACAGAACATGAAAGGTATGTCAAAAATCAAGATCTTAAACGCTCTTCTATTGCTCAATATTGTTGGTCTTCACAACATAAATTTTCCTTCAGCCAACATCATCCATAAGTGTCCTTCCATTCTTGATCTTGATTTTTGGGAAGCTTACCACATCGTTAAAAATTCTCACTCCTTACTTAATGACTTATCAAGTACTCCTTATTTTCCTATCATTTGGAAATCTTTCATTTAATTCTCTTTTTTCCCTCTCGCTTTTTAGTTTTTGTTTTGTTTGTTCTCCGGTAGATGTCGCTACTTCTCCACCCAGTTGTTCCGGCTGCTTTCTTTTCATTGGTTGCTTTTCTTTAGGCAAGATCGTTCCCGTAGCGGGTATATAAGCCTGCGTCTCTCTGTCTCTTTGCTCAGTTTTGCTTTGTCTAGCTCGCTGAGTTTTTGCACTGAAGAAGAATCTCGTTAGTAGATTTGAAACAGCTGTTTTCTCTCCTTTTCTTACTTTATTTGTGCATTTATAATCGTTGTTTTTCTATCTTTAAACATTTTTGTACAAAGGCTTTATTTGCTATTTTAATAGTGAGGTTGTTCCTTTGATGATAATATGTCCATATAAGCATGCCTAATGGGAAATTGTGGAATCAATCTGCGCCAAATTGATTAATTATCTGAAAATGGTTGGAAAGTGCAAGAACATTTATCATTTTAAATGCATTCTAAAATTCTGTATTGAATAGTTTGGACTATCGGAAATTGATGATAAAATTGAAGATTTGTTATTTAGATTTCATAGCATAGCACATCATTTAGATAATGATAAGGATGAAGATTGGAGACTTTTTTAATGCCTTATTTTATCTAAACTTGATTTTAGTAAAAAATTGTCTTTATCTTATAAATCCTTTAAATTTAAATATTTTGTTTTATGTCTTTTCATTTTCAACCCTTTAATGTAATGAATTTCTAGCTTAAGTTTTAATATTTTGTTTTATTAGTGTACTTTAATTAAATTCTATAGCAAAATATAAATGAAAAAACAATTATCTGTTATTTTTTGTAGGGTGGCCCATTACTGGAACATAGGCGGTCCAATACTGGGCTTTTAGGTATTTAGACGCATTTCTATTATTTAAAATTAAATTTTTATTTGTATTGGGAAATGTATCTATGGAATTACTTGAATATTGTTGAAAGATTAATATAATATTTAAAAAGTTTAAATAAGATAATTATAACTATTAATAAAAATTATTTTTTAAAGACATTTCTTAGGGGAGTCCATTATTGGCACATCTACCCTATATCTTTACTTATATGTCACAGCCCGTGGATAAATTTTCTTACCAATGGAAGAACTATCTCTACACTGTGTATCTATCCTAACGTGGGAAAAAATTGTTATCTTACAAACGTCTGAAATAAAATCAAATAGATTGAAAAATTAAGTGGAAAAGAAAAAAGATGAACTTGTGAAAGTTTTTCATTTTAAATTTACCTGATCTATTTTTTCTTTTTATTTACTCGAAAGAACTTTCAAAGTTTTTCCTACTACTTAGTTAAGATAACTTTTAAAAGACATTCGCTACTAATTGATAAAAAATTCAGTTTTATTTTATTTTTTATCAGAAATTTCTTTAATATATTTTATCCATAGATAAAGAAAAATTAGAAAAAAGATTGGAAGAAAATCTAATGCTCTAAATGAGTCAAAGAAAAGCATTTTCTTTATATATTTTTATCGTCTAAATGGAATATATATTCGATATCCAGAATATTATCCCAACAGAAATAAGATCACGTTTAAATTATCCCCCCCATTTTTTTTTTAGTTGAAAGCATTTTATATAGCATTATATATCATAATAAAATACTGAAAGATAAGAGTGACATTTTAAGTACAATTTCACTGTTTCAAAAAATTGAAGTTCATTTAGAAATAACAAATTATATACTTTTTTCTCATTTTTTATTTACAAAATAACTTGTAATTATGGAGATTTTAAAGGAAATTTATTTCAATAAAATCTATTATTAATTATATTTTGTTTATAAACATTTCTAATAGCATGAACTTGAAAATGTAATTTTGCTTTAGGGATAATATTATACATTAAAATAAGTATGATTCTTTGTCAGCTCTGTAGCATTGAATATATAGTTTTAGTAACGAAATATTTATTCCAATGTAGTTATTATCTCGGAAAATTAAGCTACATATAAACTGTCATAATTATCATGTTTAAATGCATCTTCATGTTATTTACTATATCTATGGTATTTCCAAGCAAGATTAAATTATTATTACATCAATTTTTCCATGAAAAGGCGTAGATTTTCCCATTATTATTTAAACGTAGAATAAAGAGTTTCATATAGATATAATAATGCATTGTTATAAGTGATATTTTTATTAGAATTTATTTCAATTTGATCTCTTATAATGTCGTTTTGGTAATAATTTGTACGAAAATTATTTTCGATTTATTAAAATCTAATTTTATTTTTTCAGTTCGAGTTAGTTTTGATAGCACAGTACGGTGTCTATTGCAGTATATGTCTTGTATAAAAATGAAAAGACATGGATATATGCGAAATTCACTAAACCTTCAAAGATAATGCGACTTGAATAAATCATCAAATGTTTAATTTAATAAAAATCATTAACATTGCACTGAATGTTAAAGTTATTATTATTTTCAAGAATGCTGAAATTTAATTCTTATTTATTGTGACACATATAAGTTAAGACGCATGATATGCTTGTAATCATTAATGCTCTAATACGCAAATTTAAGGCACACATTTTACTATTTCTTTATTTTATAATTTATGTGTCTGTAATTAATATTAACACAAATTATTACTTCAATTTTAATAGTGTAGAGTTAAATATTTTGTATTCTATTTGAGCAGTTGTGCGGATAAGTCTATTGATGTGTCATTAGCATCCTTTAAAAAAATGTAATCAGAAGTTAATAATCAATATAGATAAAATAGTATTACAAAGATATTAACATCTATTAATTCGTCTGATAATTTTTATTGTTTTTAGAAAAGCAAAATGCCTCATGTCAATAGTGATTTTCTAAACATATAATATTTTATGGATATCTCATTCGATTTTAATGTAGGAAAACATAAAAGGAAGAAAAGAAAAATTCGGGTAGAAAAGGTAGCTTTCATATTCTTCATTTTATTTAAAACAAAAATCAAGTTATATTAACCAATTATGCAAAGCTCAAACTAGTGAAATACGACAATAGAAGATTCAGTTCTTGTTTATATGAATAGTGAATATCAAAATGGGAATCTTGATAAATTAATCAACCTTATATAATCTGGCTTTATTTAAAGCGATCTATGTTTGATCGCCAAATTCGGTGATTTAATGAAATGCCTGTATTTTAAAACAACATGACGGGAGAAACAAATCAATGAGCTTGGACGAGATTTTAGTAAGTTCTGTGCTCACTCACATCGAAATCGTTGATATATCTGAGTGTTGTTGCAAACAAATAGATTTTTCGAAATGTCACCCACTTTAGAAATTCAAAATGTTATAACTCAGCCATTTTTAATGATATAGACAAAACAAAAAAAGGCTCTCAATATTTGTATCAAGGTAAAATACACCGAAGAAAAATATTTTTCTATTTCTATTTTTTTTTAATTTTGAATTTAATTTTTTTAATTAAATGCTTACCACTTTGAAACAAGATGGCGGATAATGCTGGCCAACGAATTCAGTTGAAACATCTGCATGTACTATTTATAAACCAAATTACATCGAAATAAGCTCATTAATACCCGTGTTATCACGTGACGAAAATCAGATCTTACCAAAATGTCATCCATGCTAGAAATTCAGAATGCTGTAACTAACCATTTTTTAAGATACAGGTGAAACAAAAAATGCTCTGGAATCTATGTATCAAGCTAAAATACAAAAAGGGAAACATATTTTTAACTTCTAATTTTTGTGTACCTAAATTTAAACTTTAGTTAAAAAAACAAATGACTGCCATTTTGAAACAAGTGGGCGAATAAAACTGGCCAACAAACATGGTTCAGACATCGGTATATACTATGTATACACCAAGTTACATCCATATCGGTTTATAAATACGCGTGTTATCACATGACAAAAATCAGACTGTTTCAAAATATCAACCACGCTAGAATTTCAAAGGGTTATAACTCAGCCCTTTTTAAAGATATAACCAACACAAAAATGCTCTGGAATCTTTGTATCAACGTCAAACACGCAGAAGAAAAATACTGATCACGTTCTTTTTTTTTTGTACTTAATTTTAAATTTTAATTTAAAAGAATAAATGGATGCCATTTGAAACAAGATGAGGAATAATGCTGGCCAACGAATACTGCCGAGACACTGGTATGTGCAATGCACACATCAATTTTCATTCAAATTGGCTTATAAATACGATAGTTAAAGCATGACAAGGATCAGAAATATATATATATATATATATATATATATATGTATGAATATACATATACAGGGTGGTTATTAAAAAAAAATCTTTGCCGATATATGGAGCTGTAGCGGCCAGTCCACTCAACCGATCATGGTGAAATTTCACACATAGCTATTCAGAGGTAGGAGCTCGAAATTCTATGAACGGCAAAAAAAAATGGTGCTCAAGGTTACGGTTATAGTGTCAGAAACTCGAAATTTTCCAATAAGAACACCCTTTTTTTATCGCAAAATGCTCAGTGTATGCGAAAACCCTAAAGAGCGTTGGAACACTATGGTTAATGCAATAAACGGACGTGTTATGCTCCCGCAAAATCAACTCCACGAACGGCCAAAAAAAACACGACCAAGGCGCACGAAGAAAATTTGAATATGACAAAGACAAAATACCAATCACGGAACATCGTTTGCCAGATATTCAGCGTAGAAAACGGATAAAAAGTAAGATGGGAATGTTAGTTCTACAGTCCGAGCTCGCAGATGCCAATAAAATGACTTCGTTCGTGGTGAGTTGGTAAAATTATTAACAAAATGAGATGAATGCTTCGAAAATCTGGCGCGTTTACCATCGATATCATCGCCAAATACATGGCCTATGCATTTTAGAAGCTGTTCGAGATTTAGTAATGAAATTCAAGAAATTGGCTGCACCTGTGATAGTCTGCGATACGGACGACCAATTGTTCCTGAGGATACTGTTATGGAAGTGCATCATATAGTGACCAGAGGACGCATGCAAACTACAAAAGGTGCTTCACGTGTATTTGATATACCAAAACCAATGGTCTTAAAGTTACTGCGCTCTGTAATCCGCATGTTCCTTTACGTGTACCAGCGCGCCCAGATGTTGGAAGTGAGAGACCATCAACAACATATAGACTTTGTTAATGAATTTCTTATCCAATATGATGAAGATAACGATCAACCTCTTCGCATATTATGAAAGGAGGAGATACATTTCAACTTAACTGGTAACGTCAATGGCCTCCGCGATCCCCCCACCTCACTTCTGTGTATTTCAGGTTCTGGGGATATCTAAAATCTAGAGTGTACATGTGCCATCCGCAACTTTGTCGGATTTGAAAGATCCTATCAAACGTGAGATTGCAAACATCCATCATGCAATGCAACGTTCGGCTGTATTGTCCACAGTCGCCACCATGCAATGTGTAATTGCCTGTGTTGGCACACATGTGGAAAATGTGTAATCAAAATAAAAGTTTTCTCCGATCTGTGTTGTAATCAGAGATTAGTGTACTGACTCTGTGTCATATGCAGATTTATTCCTTGAGCCCCAATTCGTGTTTTATATGGGGGAGGGGTTTCGCAGAACAGTTTTTATTGCGTGCATAACGTGTCCGTGTTTTGCCATACACGTACGGTTTCAACGCTCGTTAGAGTTTTTCCATGCGCTGAGCACTTTGTGATGAAAAAAAATGGGTGTTGTCATTGGAAAATTTCGAATTTCTGTAACTATAACCGTAACCGTGAGCGCCATTTTTTTCCGTTTATAGAATCTTGAGCTCATACCTCTGAATGGCTATATTTTAAATTTCAACTCGATCAGTTGAACGGACTGGCCGCTAGAGCTCCATATACTGACAAAATTTTTTTATGACCACCCTGTATATATCTGTCAAAATTTGAACCAATGGTGATTTTGCGGTCTGGTGGGTCATGATCAGTGAAAATATATTAAAATTTTCCGGAAGGCTGCAATTTCACTTTGTGTAATGAAAGCTACCTAAATAAAGACTACCTAAAGGACAATTTTTCTCTTAGGAATTGAATTATTTTCAATACTTTAAAAGTTAAATATGTTTAAAGAAATTGCATTAAATAAATGAAGTCAATTGAAAATTTAACGTAGAAAAACTGAATGAAAACTAAAAAAAAAAGAAGAAAAGGAAAGAAAAAACATTCTTCCAAAGCCATTAAAAATATATATATATACAAAAGAAATTACCCTATCTTTAAAATACCTCTTTTAGCAGAATTAATAAGTTAAATAAAAAGAAGAATATTTACACGTCCCATTTATTTATTTTATGGTGCACTTGTAATTGAGGAGAGTTTACTAAGTTAAATGAGCAAAGAGACATTTATTGTAAAAAATATTATAGTTAGGAATATAAATACATTTATGGGAAAGGAAATCTCTTAAAAAAAAGAAGCTGAGAGTTAAACTATTATAAATGAAAACTTTTTATATATACTTTACTAGAGTGTGCGTAATTAGGCAAAAAAATTTTAATAAAGCTTTTTCAAAAAAAAAAAAAAAAAAAAAAAATCCAGAAATGCTAAACGTCTTATGTTCATAGAATTTTTCTAAAACTATTACTTTTTTTGGATATCTCATTCAACTAAAACAAGAAAAGAAAAATAAAGACAAATTTTCTCTTGGAAATTCATTAATTTATAATATTTTAGAAGTTGAATGTGTTTAAAGAACTTGCATTAAATAAATGAAGTCTTTTGAAAATTTAATATCGAAAAACTGGAAAAAGGTACAATTATTAAGCCACGTAAAGAAAGAAAAGTTTTATACATAAAAAATATAATATCATAGGTTTAAAATAAATCTTTTAACACAATCAAAAAGTTAAAGAAATAATTATATTTACATGATTCATTTATTTATTTTATGGTTCGCATGTAATTGACAAAAGTCTACTGCGTCAAATGAGCAAAGAGACATTTATGGTAGAATGCATTATGGTTAGGAATATAAATATCTTTATGGTAAAGAAAATTCTCTTTAAAAGAATTAATCTGTTTAAGTATTTGTGTGGCGAGACTTACAGTTTTCAGTTAATGTTTGCAAAGAAATTAAACTACCATAAATGAAAACTGCAGACATATATACTTTAATGGAGTGTGTGTAATTAAGCGGAAAATACATATTCCAACTTTTGAGTTTATAGAACCTTTTTAAGATGATAATCTTTTTAGTTTATGTCGAAAAACAAATAGCATAAATTTAATATTTATTTATACTAGTATTGCGAACCATTTAATACAATACAAAAAATCAATTAACTAAATTTAATTTTATCAATTAACTAAATTTAATTTTATCAATTAACTAAATTTAATTTTATCAATTAACTAAATTTAATTTTATCAATTTAAAGATAAAAGTGATTTTTGTTGCTGAAGATAAAAAGTATGGAATAAAATATTTTTAGTGTTAATCAGGTAAGAAAATGGATTGTTTTACAATTAAAATAAAAAAAATTAACACTGGGTTAATATTTCACCGAATTGATTAGCATTTCTTTTCTTGATTTTATTCTGCGACAATTTTATTATTTTGAATTTTCTTTTCCTCTAATTAACAATAACTTAAATTATTACTTAAGCCTTAATAGTGAGCAGTTAAATATTTCGTGTTCTATTTAACTGTCGTGTAGGTATGTCGTTTGATGTGTCATTATATTTAACTTCATTTAAAAAATATTTTCAAAAACTAATAATCTATCTACATAAAATGGAATTACAAAGATATAATATATTAATTCGTCAAAATTCTTTTATTAATGTCTTTAAATAAGCAAAATGTTTATGCTCATAGTTATTTTTCTAAAGATACTATATATATATTTTTTTACGTATATCTTATTCAATTAAAAAAAGACAATTTTTTTCTGGGAAATTGATTAGCTTATAATGCTTTAAAAGTTGAATATATTTAAAGAATTTGCATTAAATAAATGAAGTCTTTTGAAAATTTATATGGGGAAACTGAATAAAAAAAGGAAGTCATTATACTGAAGTCACGCAAAGAAAGAAAAATTTTATACAAAAGAAAATACCCTATCTTTGAAATATATCTTTTAATGGAAGGAAAAAGTTAAAAAATGAAGTATATTTACACGACCATTTATTTATTTTGTGGTGCACTAGTAATTGACGAGAGCCAATTGAGTTAAATGAGCAAAGAGACATTTATTGTAAAACGTATTATAGTTAGGAATATAACAGTTTTATGGGAAAGAAAATTCTCTTAAAAAGAAGAAACTCTTTAAGTAGTTGTATTGTGGAACTTACTGTTTTCAGTTAATGTTTGCAAAGAATTAAACTATCATAAATGAGAATTAGATACATATATATACTGTACTAGAGTGGCAATTAGGCAGAAAATGTTTATTCCAGCTTTTTATGTTTATCGATTCTATTTAAGATTTTATTAAATTATTATTAAGATTAAGACATTTTTAGTTTTTGTCGAAAAAAATAGTATACATTTATATTTGAAAAAGAAAAGGTAAGAAAAAAAGGTTTGAAAAAGAAAACTTTTATACAATGGAAAATATTCCATCTTTCAAATATCTCTTTTAATAGAATAAAAAAGTAAAAGAAACAAGAAGTATATTTACAGGACCCATTTATTTATTTTATGGTGCACTAGTAATTGACGATAGCCAATTGAGTTAAATGGACAAAGAGACATTTATTGTAAAAAGTATTATAATTAGGAATATAAATAGTTTTATGAGAAAGAAAATTCTCTTAAAAAAACACTCCTAAAGTAGTTGTGTAGTGGGACTTAACGTTTTCAGTTAATGTTTGCAAAGATTTAAACTATCAGAAATAAAAACTTAATATACATACTTTACTAGAGTGAGTGTAATTAGGCAGACAATTTTTATTCCCACTTATGTGTTTATCGAGCCTTTTATGAATAGAATATTTTTATATTTTATTGAATGAAGATAGTTTAAATTTTTATTTATTTTCCAATTGCTAGTCATTTAATGCAGTGCAATAATTCATGTAACTAGTTTAGTTTTAATTTGATCCATTTGAAGTCAAAAATCAGTTTTGCTGCTGAATACTATAAATATGCAATGATATATCTTTAGTGTTAACCATATAAAAAATGAATTGTTTTATTAAAAAAAATCTCTTTTTTTCAAATACTAAATTAATAAGCAACAGAATTGGACTCGAACTACTGTTATTGGTCTTATAACGTAAAATCTAAACAATATTTTGCAGGTTTTTTTTATATTTTGAAATATTTTCCATCGACATTTGTCTTAAGTGTTGTATATATCTTGTGTCAAAATCAAAAGATATGGTAATACGCTTATTAAACTTGAAAAGAACATACAGCTTGAATAAATCCTCAAATGTTTAATTTAACAAAAAATAATTAATATTGAGCTGACTGTTAAAATTATTATTTTTTTTCTTTCAAAAATGCTGAAATTTAATTCTTTGTTGCGACACCTATAAGTTAAGAAACATAATATATTTGTTATTAGTAATGTCTCGACAAGTAACTGTAATGTATAAATGCGACACTTTTATTATTTTATAATTTATGTTCCTTTAATTTAATAATAACTAAAATCATTACTTTATCCTTCATAGTGTGCAGTTAAATATTTTGCATTACAGTGAAACTGTTGTATAGGTATGTCAGTTGATTTATCAATACATTTAACTTCATTTAAAAAATATAATCAGAAATTAATAATCTATCTACATAAAATGGTACAACAAAGATATTAAAATCTATAAAATTCTCAGACTTTTTATTATTATCATTATTAGTAAGAAAAGCTTAATGTCTTATGTCCATAGTATTTTTCTAAAGATATTATATTTTTTATGAATATGTCATTCAATTTTAATAAAAGAAAGCATAAAAAATATATATATAATAAAGACAATTTTTTTCTTGGGAATTGATTAATTTATAGTAATTTAAAAGTTGAAAATGTTTAAAGAATTTTTCATTAAGTAAATGAAGTCTTTTGGAAAATTTAATGAAAAAAAACTAAATAAAAAAACTTGAAACCATTATTCCGAATTCACACACACAAAAAAGAAAACTTTTATACAAAGGAAAATACCCTATCTTTAAAATATTTCTTTTAATAGAATCAAAAATTAAAAAAAGAAGTATATTTGCAGGACCCATTTATTTATTTTATGGTGCACTAGTTATTGACGAGAATCTATTGAGCTGAGTGAGCAAAGAGACATTTATTGTAAAAAGTATTATAGTTAAGAATATAAATAGTTTTATGGGAAAGAAAATTCTCTTAAAAAGAATGAAACTCTTTCAGTATTTGTGTTTCAGGACTTACCGTTTTCAAGTAATGTTTGCTAAGAATTAAACAATCACAAATGAAAACTTCTTATAACTACTTTAATAGCGAGTGTGTAATTAGGCAGAACATTTTTATTTCATCTCTTATGTTTATTGAGTCTTTTAAAGATGAGAATGTTTTTAGTTTTTTTCAAAATAAAAGTATATTTATATTTATTTATTTTAGTATTACCAACCATTTAATGCAATACAATAATTCATTTACCTAGGCTTAATTTTTATCAATTTAACGACAAAAGGGAATTTTGTTGCTGAAAATAATAAATATGCATTAAAATATTTTTGTGTTAATCAGATAAGGGCATGGGTTATTTTACGATTTTGTTTTCTTTTTTTTTAATGGGTTAATATCTTGCCGAATTTGATCAGCATTCATTTTATAGGTCTTATAATGTAAAATCTAGATAAGATATTGTGCTTTTTATATTTCCTAATACTTTTTAGCAACATGTTGGCAACATTTTGCTGATTTTTTGCTTAAAAACTTTCAATCTCGCTTAATCCTTATAATTGCAATTGCTTAAAATCTTTTCATTTTGTATTAAAAATATTAATACAACATTTGAGTTATGAATGCTTGAAATTATAAAAATAATAAACATAAAAACATTACATTTTGCATAAAACATGTACTTTCCAATATTATATTTGTTTCTGAATTCAAAAAGTATTAGTTTCTCAAAAATTAATATTAGATGGTTTTAAATAATATTATTAAATTTAGAATAAAACCTGTTATAAAAACTATGAGATAGAAAGTCTAAATTTTTATAATGATCTTTTTCCTTTTCTGCTTTGTAATGCATTTATATAGTGTAATCCAGTCAAATTAGGAGAGTTTTCTATAATAAATGCTACAGAGATAATAATTGGTATAGTGGATCATTGGTAGGTACTAAGGACCTGATTTGGCATGAATGTATTGGATGTGATCATGAAAACAGAGGACAAAAATAAATTTTGCCTCTCTTTTTTTCTGAGTTTTTTGAAAATATTCTAGAAGGTGACAATTTTCACGAAAAAATAACTTCAGCACAAATTAATGGATGTAACTTCTATACAGTTTGGTTATTCTTTAGTTACATAAAAAATTAACAATTAAGAGCCATTATTTTGAAAATTAGACAAGTGTGGGGTCTTTTGTAATTTTTATTTTTAAAAAATGTCAAAAATTTCTACTAAACAATGTCGATTATCACTTTTCTTCCTTATCAGAAAATGAAAAATTCTGTTTCTCTTTCCTCTTTCTATGCTTCTTTTCCTATGAGAAAATGAAAAATCCCTATTTTGATACCCCTTCCGAAAGAGAAATGGGATGTTTCATTTTCTATTACGGGAAAAATTGATCATGGAAATTACTTTTCTTATAACATTTGTCCTTTTTTTACCAAAATTATCACAAGACACCACTTATTTTTTTCCATGTTTTTGTACATATGTTCAGTTACGACGTAATATTTCTGATTAGTTCAACTGTGGCGCTTTTTTCAAATAACACTTAAATGTTGCAGATTTTGAAAATTTTGAATATTTAGCAGGTTATATCTATTACAGGAAGAATATCTCCGAGAAGTACTATATTATTTAGCTTGTCCTAGTAGTGCACTTCCATATTCTATTAAAAAAAGTTTGGAATACTATTGCTTAAATAAGATATTAATCGCGTAAAATGGACAAAAACGTCATTTTGACTTATACTTTGTGGCAACATTACAATGTAACGTAACAATGCCCCATGGCAACAAAAAAATGTAATAAGAAGGTAGTGTTACACCAATAAATTAAGGCAAAAGAATTTTGGGTGTTTTTGCTTGACAGAGATATAACACTCCAAACATACTGGCTTTTCCATTTTCATGAATATGTCATTCACAAATTTGAACATTGACATTTTCTATAGGGAAAAGGGAATTTTTTCAGGGCTTCAGAATTTTAGACTATTTATTAAATATGATCTATTTCAACATAAAAAAATATCAAGTCATTTAAAACATACAACTATTAAAATATCACTTTTTTGTATGAATTTCAAAATAATTTGCTGATAAAGTGATTTTTAATTGTTATCACTGAATATATTCAATAAAAATAATTTAGATTTTTTCCGATTTTTTAACATTATAATTGTTTCCAACGACAGATGCAAGTGACCAAAATATCGAGAGACCGAAATGCAAGGTATCTTTCTATATCAGGTCCTTAATAGTCAAGGACCGAAATGTTTTCAGACCGAAGTCTCAGGATCGAATAGTTTTTCATCCTCTCTAAGAAAGGATGACAAAAAATCGAAGTTTAAAATAGTGAATTAAGCAAAAAGCATTCTAAAATTTACAATTATAAATATAAATTATAATATATATAAATATAAATTATAATATAAATATAAATTATGATTTTTTTTTTCTGTTTTTGAGAAAATGAAAACTTAAAATTTGTCTTGTGAGCTAAGTTGTAAATGGTCTCTAAAATCAGTTCCTAAACATTTCGAAATTTGTATGAATAAAATGAGCAAAAAGGGTTTTAGAAGCGTTTTAAATTACGATTTCTAGTGAATCTCAGTTTAATATTTATTTTGAAATCTATCTGGCCATGCTGAAAATGGCTTGCGACAAACTGTGTTTCAACATAAAGCTTCAATTTAAGTATCGGGTGCACTATCAACAGGAAAGTGCAAAACAATTTGGCTGTTAGCTTGGTAATATCATATGATGGTCAATTTTAAGATGTAAATACTTTGTGTAGTTAAAATATTTTTTGAAACTTGAATTGAAAATTTAAATGATCATAAAATTTTCAAAGTATATTCTACATGAGCATTTATTTTGAATTTGTTTTAGTTCTTGTTATTAATTTAAATATTATTTTCGCCTAATGCAGTGTAATAAAAGAGGTAACTGTTACTTAATTATTATTTTTTAACTATTCGTGGCAATGTATTTTGTCCGTATAAAATTAGGTATTTAAATACCAGTTGGCATCTACCAACTATTACTCATTTTGCTAGATTGTATATATTAGTTGTATATAATAAATATACTCATAATGACACATTAAATAAAACTAGGCTAAATCATTATCGATATTACCTCAATTCGAGAGTCTGGCATATTGAAAGCGAATAATGAACATGTGAGCATCATTATCCTTCAGATTAATGGCCTATATAATACAATTAAGCAGTATTTGTAAACAGGGGAAGAAGAATAATCTGAAACACGGTCGATTTCGGATGACATAATGACATGTTTTTACAGTTTACTAGGGGACCTGATAGACGTTGTCCTGGCACCGACACCAGAAAATCAAATGAATGTATATAAATATAATAATACGCACGATAAATACTACGCTCTTAATTTAATTTCTTATTACAATTATGTAAGGAAATTATTTTTCACTTTGCAGTAGTTTTTGAAGTCGGCACAGTTTTTGATAGAAAATTTTTTTTTTCTCTTTTAAGTTAAAAGTTAACGATTTTATGAAGTTCTTCTTTCTTTCATCTTATTTCATCATATCGGTTAATTAAAATGATAATACAGGAAAAAAATCATTGCAAATCACGCACGTATGTCAGGAGTGGGGTTCGAACACACGATCTCTTTCTTCAAAAACCAGACTTTTAAAGCTGGCGCTTTAGACCGCTCGGCCATTCCGTCCGTACTCTATTCAGCGAACTTATACAACACCCTTTACTTAGCGAAAAATCACTAACTATTAATTTTTTGCCTGATTACTAAAAAAGTACTGAATCAATTTCGATGAAATGTGAGTCTAAACCATTCTCGAATCCACTGGAACACACACACAAAATTTCATTAAAATCGGTCCAGTCGTTTAGGAGAAGTTCAGTGACAAACACACACACAGAAGATTTATATATTTAAAGATTATAATCAATGCAATTGTTTGATGCAGGATAGTTTCTTCAAAATTTTATAAAAATGATAAAAAGTCATTTACAGTATTTTGCCGTTTAGATTATGAAAATAACATCTTAGATTTATTAAAATTTAAACTCCCTTTTTAAAAATACTTCTCACTAATCAATATTAATAAAACAACGAATTTAAGAATTTCTCTGTGAATGTGGACTATCCTGCCGTGTTGAATAATGACAAAGCTACCACAGTGGATTTATATATAATAAAAATTATGATAAAAATGATAAGATTAGGACTCCAGATGTAATTGAAACTCACTAAAATTAAGTTTTGAAAATTTGATCCGAATTTCATTTAAATATGATTTGAAGGATTTTTACAACAGGTATTTTCTCTTACTATCCAAATCATAATTTCATAATATCTCATTTTGCAATTTGGATGAGAACAAAACGTGTCCATTCACACAAAACTTCTTTCGAAAATGGTAAATTATTTAGGGAGTTTTTATGATTTTTTTTTATTGAACAAAAAAAAAAAAAAAAAAAAAAAAAAAAAACAACTTGTAATTGTTTTATGTTAATTTAAATAAATACCAAACTGAAAGATTATTTTTCTTTCAACTTTCAGTCATTTGCAGAAAACTGAGACATTGAAAATAAGATAGGAATTTTTCTGAATCTTGGAAAAATGATAAATACCAAATCGTAAATGTAGCACTTTGTTTTTTATTATACATGAAATTACAGTAGAATAAACTGGTCATTAAAATGAATATTTACAAATTACTTTAGAGAAACAGAAAAGATTAAATTTAAATATGATAAAACTCCAGACAAATTATTTAATATGTACTAAAAAAAAGAAAAAAAACAGCAGTTAAGTAGGAGATTGCTAAATCATAAACAGACACTGATTAAAAGTTAATGCCTTAGTTATAAACACAAACTATGCTGACATGTTTATATTTTGTGTAAAACTATATGTAAATTGCCGAACAAGAGATTTTTTTTTTAAATATAGATGTAACACATTTTAGTTGTAGATTAAAAATTTAGTTATTGCCTAATCACTTAGGAGCTAAATGTCACTCATAAGAATCATCTCTAAAAATTAGTCTTCAATGAACTACGCCAAAATAACAGAATGTTTACAAATACATATGAAACATGTATGGTAGAGGCATTATGAAAACATTCTTTTATTTTGGCAAACATCAAATCCTGTCCGAAATGAAAGCCATGAATTGATCAATCTATTGATAGCGCCGTACTTTTGAAACTAGAGAAAGAGAAATTAAAGATTATTTAAGTAAGTTGCTAGTATTACTTTTGTTATTACTCAAACAGCGCTTCTTCAATTTTAACAAAATTTCTTCTTTGTTAAAAGTTTAATAATGTTAAAAGTTTAATGTTTTGATAACTATAGATGTAAAATTGATCAAATACGCTGCTGTCCAATGATGAGAAAGAACGAACTTCTTAAAATAGCATAAAAATTGTAATAAATGCGCTATATCAGAATTTTTTATTAAGACAAAATTTCATTGTACAATATCATACAGGGAATGTATCCTTGAATGCAAACATTATTATTCAAACAACTACAATTATAAATTTTGTAAAGTATGGAATTATTCCCAATACACCGGAAATATAAAAAAATATGATGTAACTCCACATACTTCTTCACGAATTTTGTCGTTAAATTATTTGCATTAAAACTATGCTCATTTATTTACTCTAAAAAATTGAGTCTAAACCTTTAACAACAACAATTGATTGTTTTATTGTCTTTGAGTTTAATCTTTTAAAGACATTGTGAAAAAAAGGAAAAATTAAGGAAAAAAAATATTTCTTTTATTTATGTTTTAACGATACACTTTCTATTTTGACAATTAGATTTTTCGGGATTTTGTAATAGGATACGATTTTGTAAAGTGCCAGTTTCAATAGGGACGCCGAAGTAAGCAGCATCGGGAGCTGCAGCAATACTTTCGAAATTAACTCCTGCTAACGTACAGATAAGTAAGAAAAAATATCTGGAGACGAAAGGTTCTTGGACTAAAAATGCGAATAAATGCATCATTATATTGTTATCAGTGTCAGCGTTTTTTCTTGTTGTCATACGGTGTTTTTAATTTTTAATGTCTTTAAAAGGAAACTGCCTGATTTCAGAAAGAAAGGAAGTGTGCGTGGGTATAAACATACATGTACACTATTTTCTACTTACCATTTTGCTTCTTACTTCCCCTTCTTCCCTATGTCTTATTTGATTATATTCTTTCTTGATTGAATATTGCCTTCGCTTTCCTGTTAGTTGTTCCTTTAGCATGTCTCCTTTTTCGACTTTTTATTTCAGCCAAATCACTGCTATCATAGTAGACGCATGTTTTTTTTTTTTTTTTTTTTTTTTTTTTTTTTTTTTTTTTTGCGCCATCATATGCGCGCTGGCGAAAAAAGACAGCTCTTTCAACAGGCCTAGAGAATTCAAGTATTTTTTATAATGTATTTATGGACTATTTATCAGACCTTTTTTTTATTTCCTCTCATTATTTTATAAATAAACAGGAGAAGGGCCGAGAAAAAAAATATTTCCTGAAAAACTGGAGAAGAGTGGCAAATTAAATTTTTAAACGCTGCATTAGACTTGATTTAGATGCATGTTTTCTATCCTTTTACGTTGTTACTAGAAAGCATTTTTGTATTACACTTCTCAGTTCATCCGCAAACAGTTTATCAATTAATGCAGTGAATTAACAATGTTTCAGAGATAAGACGATTAGCACAACTTGAAGAAAATATTCTCCTGTTGCCGGATTATCTTTAGTTTTCTTTTGAAGCCATTAAAGAAGAAAAACATGCATCACATTAAGAAAAGAATCCGCTACTAAAAATATTTCATTGATACGTTTATTTCTACCAAAAGAGATATGAATAGGGAAACATAAAATTCAGTGATTTTACCTTTTCTGTTAATATCAAAATTGTGAACATAGAGTGAAAATAAATTTGACTTAGGTTTTTCGATTGAAAATTGCACTTTTTCGATCTATGCTTTTGGAACTTGGTTTCTCCTTTCCTTAGACTAGAGGAAGAGAGACGTTATGATGTCATCAAAGATTTTTCTAGCGATAATAATTCCACGACAAGTTATGTGAATTTGAAATATTACGAGTTTCACCTTTTATAGATATAAAATTTCAATACAGATGTACATAATATTTTAATATTTAATATTACTTTTAGGTGTTTGCTTAAATTGTATATTTACACTATCAATAAAAAAATAAATATTTCCATTTTAAATGCAGATTCAATGAACTATCTTTTTCTTGCATCAGCTAGAGATAACACAGTTGACCTTTTTTTACGTTAAAATATATTTTTGAGATTATTATTTATCGAATACAAGTTCTTTGTGCAATAAACACTTATTGAACAGAAAATAATATATTTTAAACATTATATTTAAATGCAACATATTCTTTCTCTGCTAAAATATTTTCTTATTTCATTGGATGCATCAGCTTTACAGATTTAATGAAATACCTAAAGAATGTAAAGTAATTCAGGACTGTTCCTATAGTTTTCAGTAAACTAGTTTTAACTTTTATTACTCTTTGTGTTTAACCCCATTTAAACTATACGCTTCAAACATTGATATAGAAGTTATACTGGCACAGAGTTAATTTGTTAATTTATTTAATGTATTATCGGAAACACGCTCCATTTCTCCGGTTTATCTTTCTAAAACATTCAACGTGTAAAGTGTATTTTCTAATCAGCGGAAACTATTTTACATTGGTGACACTTGTTTGTGAAAGTTAAAAAATGTTTTAGTTAGTTAAAATTGAGGAAAAGCGCATTTATTTAAAACTAAGTGTACTTCTTTCAAAACTAACATTTTAAAGTAACTTTAGTAATCAGAAACAAAACTTCGAAATAGTTTTAAATTATAAAATGGAGTGCAATTTTTTAATCATTAAAAAGCAGCTTGTAAAAAGTTTAACTAGTTGGAAAAAATGTGTAATAGAAGAATACATATATTGTACTAATGCTGCCAAATATTGAGGAAAACCATAAAGAATACAAATAATTTAAATATATAATATTCAAGTAATTGGAGATAAAAATTATTCTTTATGTATTTCAAATTAATTGCATTTGGCAATTAAAAGTATTTGGTATACATTCATCTATTTATAGGTGTTATTTATAGAAATATAATAATTGTTATAGTACAATACATAAAATTGTATGTTTTGTTTACTTTTTTGCAAAATAAATTTTTAAATTATATATTATCATTCATAACAAAGTTTTTTAAGTATTACTAAAAATATATATATATATTATTGAGACTTATAATATTACCACAAGTATTATAAATGTACAAAGAATAATCGAATTTGAGGCTTTAAAAGTATTAATTTTATAATAGTGTAGAAAATTACTTTACATAAATAACTGTCCCATATATGACTAATAAAATATGCAACGATTCGTACACATTATTTATGTATAATATCCCATATTGCAGATGTCTTAAATATCCATAATAAATCATGTAGAAAACTTTAAAATAAAAAATGCATATCAAAGAAGTCTATAACTAAAAATAGTAAGATATTTATGTAGATTTATGATTTAAAAAAATCTACAAATAAACTTACTTTTTATATTTCGCTATTTTGATCATAAAAAATTTATGAACATCTCAAAAAATTTTCATTTGAGTAAAATATATCTATTTGATGCTTCATTTTCGTTGTAACAGTTAGAAAAGTTTATATAACTATCTCATACAATTTGCATTTTACAGGGAAAAATTTATACATATATATACTAGGGTGTATCACGAAAAACTTTTTTTTTAATTCAAAATTTCAAATTGATAAAAAATTGTTACTATAATCACATATTTACTCCAAAAGATATTTTTGAAATTGAAAAATATTTAGGTCTCCCGGAATGAGGATGAGTTTTAAACTTTTTGGCCTAAAATATAGTTTTTTCATATTTTTTAAATATATAATTATAAAGTAATTGTCTTCTTCAAAAAGCAAAAACATAAAGTTTAGATAGGTATTTGGTATTTAAAAAAAATTTCGTTTCTGTGATTAATTTTATAAGTCTTCCGGAATCTAACTGAAAATCTCATTATTTTACCAAATATATAAGATTTTCAATTTATTTTGTTGATGGTTTTAACTTTTTTACAGGTAATATTTACATCTGCAAACCTCCAAATATCAAGTGAATAAAATGTATATTAATTTGTAATTAGTTTATTAGCCTAATTTGTTTTGGATCATGACATTAGAAGAAATTTTTAAAATATCACGATACCCACACACAAAAATAAAAAAAATAGAAAGTTTAATATTTAAATGAAAAATTTTACAAATATAATAGTTAAACATTAAATTTGAAAAACGTTATTGAAAATAGCTCGATTTCAGTGTCTGTTCATTTCGATAAGTTATCTTGATGGTTTCAGACAGTGCATCAGACATGTAAGCAGCTTTTTCAACCTGCAGCCAAAGGCTCGTGACATTAGAAACAATTTTTAAAATATCACGCACACACATAAAAATAAAACATAGAAAATTTAATATTTAAACGAAATTTTTTACAAATAAAATAGATAAACATTACATTTGAAAAACATTATAAAAAAATAGCCTGATTTCAGTGTCTGTTCATTTTGAGAAGTTATCTTGTTGGTTTTAGGCAGTGCACCAGAAGTGTAAGCAGCTTTTTCAACTTGCAACCACAGTTCTTTTTAGGCCGGTGGAAATTTATAATTGATATTGCAGTGAATTACAAATATGCTTATTAAACAAAGATATTAAATTATATTTATCACTATCATAATAAAAAAAATACTTAATTACTTGTTCTAAATTCTTGAAGTTGGTTCTGTTACTATAGTAGATTGCCAATGAATAAGAAGTCTTCTGCCTCATAATTAACTGGTGGTGATTTTAAAATACTCTTTTCATTGGATTTGATATGTCAAGCGTTTTCTGTCTTTTTGCTTGCCAGAGATCACATATGTTTTCGAAAATCAAACAACATTCACAAATGAAAATGTTCTGGGTGTAATCGTAAAGTTGTTTCTCTGTAGAGATGATTGAACAACAATCTTAAATTCCTCTTCTAAGTACTTGATGTACAGTACGACTTAAAAAAAGTGTTTTGATTCATAAATTATACTAGGCTGACTTTTTATTTTGAACCATGTGGGACTTAAAAGTTCATGACAAGTTGAACTTGCTTTTTCAGTTGTGTAGTTGAAACAGTTTGTGCCATCAATAAACGTAAATTAAAACACACTAATTCAATAAAATTTATCCATTAGAGACACCAGAAATTCTTGCTTTTAATACACCCGAAAGTTTTAATAGTTATCACATGAATGCAGTTTCATTTCATGTATTGTATTTTAGTATTGAGGATGCTTTGTCTTTTCCAAAATCACTGTTTAGAGATACTTAACCAATTTATGTTGAACACGGTTCTTCTATATCTATCAAGATATCTTATAAAAATTAATAGAAAATGAAATCGTGATGTATCAGAGTACATCATATCTCTGAATGTTAATTTAGCAAACATGAATTATATTTTCCTTGATCAAATTTCATTTGTAAAAACATAAAATTCTCTTCACAGTTTTACTTTCAAAATTCTTAGTTTTCCATAAAAGTAATCTATGATAAATTATTGAATATTGTGAAAGTTTTGGACTAAAATTTCCAATATTTTGTATCTATTGATTTTAAGTTAGAAATCTTCTTTTTAATGTTTTATGTATATTTTCGTACAAGTAATTCTTAAAGCTGCATTCAAATATCAATCTATCTTAAATATATCTAAAACTTTTATTCTGTGAATTGATTTTCTAAGTGAAGCTTAAATGCAGTATCTTAAAGAAATTTGAATAAAAAGAATTAATGACAAATGAAAATATATATTTTAACCATTTTTATATTACGATTTATATTCCTATATTTTCAATGTAATTTGAAAAAGAAATATATTTACTATTTCGTATTATGTAGTGTAGATTTTACTGAGTTTATGCATACTTTTACAACAAAAATAAGTTTCTACTGCGATTATATTTTTATAGAACAATTGTAATGTTGAATACGTCATTAAATGTGTTAATATTGTGTGTATAAATTTTAGAAAATTAACACTAAATTGTAACCCTTCATAATGCCTTTTAAGAGGCACTAAGCATATTTACGTATACATCTATAGATAGAATGAAAAGCTGATGAACACGCATGTGTACTACTAAAATACAGTTTCGCTCTGTCTGTGTGCCTGTGTCTCTGTGTGTGTGGGATGTCAAATAATATCTAACACACTTAAAAGTCTGAAAGTTTAGGTGAAGATAGAGAAGAAAGCTGAAGATTGGTTATGATGTCCCTAAGACTCAGATTTTTATTTTTCAAGCGAGGGACCCTGGATCCTTTAAATTTTTATGCACTTAACTGTTAATAACATGTACCCTTTTTATTGAATCTTCTTCAGTTTAAGAGACCGTTCTCCAGTTAGTTATTTTAGACTTTCTACTTTCCAGTTATGGACCTCTGGTGCCATTTTTAGGGGCCCTTAAATGATATGTGGATATAATGAATTGTTAATAAATTGCTTCCTTTAAATCCTATTATTTTTGGGAGCCATTTTACATTTAGTTATCTCAAAATTTGACCCTTGTTATAAGACACTGATCCACATGAGTATCCAAAATAATCATAGTACCCAACCCAGGGTCTGTTGAAAGTTTTGTGTGCCGAGCATTTACACCCCCAATATATCTTATTGTCTCAATGTAAAATTTAAAAGTTAAGTACATTGTCTTTGGATCAACAACATTATATTTTTATTGGGTCCCTAGGACCTTATTTCTGCTTTTACCCAATTTTTTTGTAAATTTCTTTGAAATATTATTCTAATGAATTTTTCCCATCATATGCTTAATTTTGACTAATTGTAGGTCTAAAGCTCCAAGTATTAGAATGAACTGTAATTATTTCACAAAATTTGGGAACGCATTTTTTTCTCTTATGTATGGAGCCATAGAAACTTAAAATTTTTTATATTTTACTAGCTGTTTTGTCTTGCCATGAGTGCATGACACGTATCGCAGTGTGATAAAAATAATGGATTCAGTCATTTTAAGAATGTAAGTTAATTAATTAAGTTAATACACATCGACACATCGCTACATTGCTGGTCATCGTCATGCTTGACCAATAAAATGTATTTTTTTTTTTTCACTTTAGAAAGGAAAAATTCTGTGATAATTAATTATTTTCATCATTTGTTTTTAGTCCAAGTTTTCTGGAACGTTTAATTTGTAAACTTCCACGCTTTGATTAAAGACAAGGAGAAATCGTCTGCTCAGCAGACAAAGGTATGAAAGATTTCCGTATTCTTTTTTCTGTATTTTATGTTATTAAAATGAAAACTATACAAAAAAGTTGAAAAAGAAACGAGCTACATTACGACTTTCTGTCACATAATTAATTAATAAATTCAAAATATTAATAAATGACAAAAACTTTGGTACTAATAATTACTAGAACCACTTCTGATTCTAGAACCACTGAATGATAAAGAACAATTGCTAATAACCTTAACCCGCGAGGACGCGCAGTGGGTCTCTCAGGACCGGGCGTTTTTAGACTGCAGCATAAAAAACATCCCTGGTCTCTGGGAAATGGGTCAGCCTGTTACTAATTGTCCCCAAGGTCCTTCTATTTTTTGTCCTTTACGTTTGTATTCTTGAATAACTTCCACCGAGAGTTAAACTTTGGGTCCAGGAATCCGGGTTGATATTTTCAACCCTGAATTGATAACTCGTATTCACTGTTTACTTCGAATAAAAGTTACCCAACTCAGAGTTCCTGGACTGCGGTTGAAGGAAGTGTGCATATTGGTATCCTATTGGATGAAGAATTATATGTATGGGAACCAGAAGGATACATTATTAAAATTCAAGAAGATAAAGTTTACAGATTAACTAAAGGTTTAAAACAATCGGCTAAAGCTTGGAATTATAAGGTAAATTCAATTTTATCATTAAATGATTATGTATGTAGTAAAGTGGATCAGTGTCTCTACATAAGAAAAGAAGAAAAAACGGTTGGAGTTACATTCCTTTACATGTTGTTGATATACTTATTTGTACATTAGATGAAGAAACTGAAATTAATATAATACAAATATTTAAAGAATCGTTTGATACATCTGATTTAGCACAAGTGTCATATTATTTAGGAGTTCAAGTTGAACGACTACAAGATTGGTGTTTTGTAATAAACCAGAAAATAAAAATTGATCAATTTATTAAAAAACTGAATTAAATGAAGGTAAAATTGCAAATATCCCTTTGAATCCAGAATTTTTGAAAAATGGAGATTCATCAAGATTATTAGAAACAAATAACGAGTATAGAGAAGCAATCGGATCTCTTTTATACATTTCTAATACCTCAAGACCAGATATTTCAATAGCAGTTGGAATCGTATGAAGACGTATTACTAAACTGAAAATGACTGGAATGCAGTCAAACAAATTATGAGCATTCTTAAAGGAACATAGGAATTAAAATTGAAATTTAGGAAAGATCTATTATCGTTTGAAGCTTTTGTTGATGCTGATGGGGGAAAAATATTTAAGATCGAAAGTCTACAACCGGATTTTTAATTATGCTAGGAAATTCATCAGTAATATGATCTACTAAAAGACAACACTCAGTTTCACTGTCCTCTACTGAAGCTGAATGTATTGCTGTGTCTGAAGCATGTAAAGAGGGTGTGTGGTTAGCACATTTATTGCACTAACCACAATTGCACAATGTTGGCCATTGCAAATACATACAAAAATATTGGCTTAATTCTATGCTTAGCCTCAGATGTTTATTGCTGATATAATAAAGAAAATGACAGATACATAACTATTAAACCATCCCTTTCCGGGGGAATATTTCTAGATCAAAGAAAAATACCGAGTGGAGTTATAAACAAAAGATTTGGTTCAGTTCTATGCAGAACTTCATATTTTTTATGGTTCAATAAAGAAAACACAAAATCGCATAAAAATGGCACAAAATTCCCAATTACAGTGATCCGTTCCGATTTTTTTTTTAAATTCAGAAAAGACCCACTGGCCATGACCAAGTACATGCACAAAAAATTTGGTCAAGGTTCATGCATAATTTCATGCACTTTTTGCCGGAACAATGATTAAAATGATACATCCATCGATATTACAGTACCCATTACCGGTGGCATACTTTCAAATTCAGTAAAGATCAAGTAGCCATGGCCAAAAACAAACACGAAAAATTTCGTTCACTTCCATGCACAACTTCAACACTTTTGGATGGTACATTATTTAAAATCGTACAAAAATTTTTATTTTACAAAATACAGCGTCCTCTTCTGACAGAATATTACTAAACTGAAGGAGGAACCACAGCCAAATAAATACACAAAAATTTTGTCCAAGTCTATTTATAAATCATACATGTTTCGATGGTACAATGGCGGCATACAAACAGATAGACACTCCGACGGAAAGACAGACATTTTGTTTAAACCTGTTGTTTAGGATTTCTAATTACTAAGACGTGTAAATCCATGATATATGGGAAATTGAAAAAATTTCAAATACAATAATTTCTTCATTTGAAGATAGAATAAAGTGATATTCAAACTTTTGTCAATCAGAATTTATAAAAGAAGCTTCAATCCATTTTAAAAATGTACACTCATACTCCTGAAGAAAAAAAAATTCAAAATTCCTGTTACTTAAAAAAAGGAAGAGAAAGAAAAAAATAAAAAACTAAAACATCTTTTGTTCTGGACATTTGATGTGTATTCATTGGCATTAGTAAACCAAAAATATAACTAGTCCAGTTAATTTTGTGTGAAAATAGATTCTACTAAAATAACATTTCAAAAAAAAAAAAAAACTTCTGTGTCTTACTTTCTTTTGAAACTGTATAAGGGATTTTAAATGATCAAAAGATTTATTTCTCTGCACAAAAAATATAAAAAACAAAATATTTGCTAGCAAAATATGAAATGTTAAAATTAAATTTCCGCAATCAAAAATAAACGCTTTTAACACTTGGGAAATGAAATATATAAATGGAAATTTTAAAGTCGTAAGTACATTTTCCTGAAATGTTCTACCAGAATCAATAATGCAATATGTAAAATTTAATGGCATCTACATAAAATTAGGCAATAAAAGATACGGAAAGCAAAATAAGCTCCGGTGAAGGGAAGAGCAGTTAAAAAATTTCCCTGTCTGAATGCTTTAAACGAAATTACTGCGGACAGATATTAAAAGCTAACGTTCTTTAATAAAAGCACTAAAGTAATTTATTCAGGTGCAGTAAAATATTTTATTAGAAAACTCATTTTATGTACATAAATGTGTACCAGATATAAATAACAAGCATATTATATGCATGTATAAGTTATTGCAGTCCTTTAATGATAGTCACTACTGAAATCGTAATAATACTTTTTTTATAAAAGTAAATAAATAATATTAACTTTATATAAGCAAAACAAATGATAAAAACATAATAGATTTTTTAAAATATTTTCTCATTTTTTTCTTTTTACTTGATCTGATTTAAATAAAGTGTGCATTTGTAGATCTGAAAAAAAGTAGTAATCGCAATGGGATTTAAAAATTTTAACCATTTCTAATCAAATTGAAAAGTGTACAAGACTTCAGCTTATCTTTCCGTCTTTCCGCGCACTAGCTCACATAAATATACTTGGAATGCCCAGAAATTTTAGGAAATAATTAAGTTTACTCCTCCAGTTATTTTTAAAGATTCCTGTTTTAAATGAAGTTTCTAGCACGATTAGATAATTATAGGGACAGTCAAAAGTATTCCGTTATATGCCCTATGTGAAAAAATCTTTTCGAATGAATTTTAAAGATGTTACACCCTGACAACATAATAAAACTCATATGCATTTTTTGAAGTGCACTAAGAATGCATTATGTAAAATATGCAGTGGAAAGAATAATTATTATTCAGTTACAGATCTACACAAAAAAATTCCATTACATGATGATAAAAGAGTGATGTTTGCGTCATACTTTAGTTATATTAAGCTATTTTAAGTATTATAAAACTGATATACGTCGCTTAAGCTTAATATAAATAGTTTTACTGATAATGCAATGTGCATGGTATTTACAGGGACACTCACAAGATTTCAAATAAAATATTCTATTCTAAATGCTGAATTTAGCGATGATGGCTGAAGGACGGATAAAATGCATTTTTATCATCACATGCACTATTAAATTTAACTAAATTTATGCACATTATTTGATATGCATAAATACTATAGTTTATATACAGAGCTGTACAAAAGAGTTTGTAAAGTTTATATAAGAGTAGATTACTTAAAGGTGGTTTTAAAATAAATTATGCATTTTTGCAATGAATTCCATAAAGTTTACTAAGAAATGCTTACAGAAAATAGATAAAACCATATGCAAGGTCACTCAAAGAATTGGATACATGACCGCATTTGGATGATAATTTTTGGACATGTGATTTCACTAGATTTAAGAGTGTTTTAGTTTGAAAAAAATTATAGCTAAATAAATACGTGTAATAAAAATAGTGAGTAAACTAAGGGCTGAAGTAAAGTATTCATGTATGTTTTTATCTATTAGTATAAATTGCTGAAAGAGAAAATTGAACCAGTTAAGCATTTTCTTGCTAAAATAATTTTCTCTTTTATATAATATATCAACCAACCGATCAAATACAGAACTGTTCCAAATTATTCTAATACATATTTGGCTATGGATAGTTACACCTTATATCTTTAAATAACGCAATTTTTTTAAAGCTTTCAAGAAGTTCTGAAGTGTATTTCATAGTCTTTGCTTAACGCATTTTTTTTCTTACTTGTTAATAAATACTTTTCTTATCGAGTAATAATCAATTACAGTTAGTGACTACTGGTCTTTCTACTTTATCTGGATCACATTGGAAACTTCACTCACAACACCAGATTTAACAATCTAATATCACAATTAAATAAACTTGCATCTTATTGAAGGTTGTTCATCTCAATAGTTTAAAATAAACAGTAAAACCGAAGCCAAATCAGTAAAGCGCCACGCGCTTTACTTACATTCTGCTGACATTGGACCAATTTGTGACATTTGAAACAGAACTTTGATAAGAGTTCTTTTCTATATGCATTTAACCTGGAAACGTTAGAATGGTTTCTTAGTTGGTACAAATATAGAATTTTTCCTGCAAGGTCACTTATTACTATACAAAACTCTGATGAATTCTGTATAAACAGTACAACAATGTTTTTGCTACAGAACTGTAATTACTAATTACGTGTCGTGCACTCATGACAAAAAAATTCATTTAATAAGCAAGTCTTGGTGTTCGAATCCTCAGCAAAAAAAAGTAAATTAAAGAGCTATGGTTGTTATGCGCCCATTATCCCGTTAAAATATGTGATTTCGCACAGTGGGCGGTACGGGCCCATCGTGCGAAGCCGGCCCACCGGCGCTACGCGCCATGGTCGCCATTGTCCCGTTAAAAATATTTGGTTTTGCACGGTTGGCGCTGCGCGTCCATAATACATTTTCTCGTATTTTTTGGATCATCAGAAGCAGACTTTTACGCAGATTCTGAATATGTAATCAGTTTTTTTCTACTTTAAAAACTGTCTGCATGATGGTTTAAGAAAAAATGCGCAAAAAAAGTTTGTTTATTTAAAACTGCAAAAGACTGCTATTAAAAAAAAAAAAGTAATTTCATTAATATCACAAAGAACATAACTAACAAATAATTTTGGCAGCTCGTTTTCCGTTTGTACTATCAGAAATTAGTATTAATCGCGTAAATCTTAGGTTACACAATATTCGTGTATGCTACCAAAAAGAAAAAGTATGAAAATGAGCTACAATGATTAATACTCACATACAGAATAAATATATGAATAGCCAGTTACATCTGAGATCCTCAAAATATTAATTAGCAACACTATTACCTCTTAGTGAACATATCTTGCTGTGCTTAAATAGTTGTACTTATTATATCAATTAAACAGTGTTTAATATTTTTTACCAATTACTTCTTTTTCTCTTATTTTTGGTCCCACGGTCTCGAAAATGCCCGAAATGACTTTCCCGGAATTTTTCGAATCGAAAGACACCTCTCGCGACTTCCAACTCGCCCGCGTTGCGAACTGTAATCGGCTTCAAGCAGACAGACAGACAGACAGAGGCGCACGGATTTTATTAGTATACTACCGAGCTACGCCCGCTAGCTGGGCCACTTTTTCAAAACGAACCTCGATATTAAGCAATATGTAATAAGCAAAAATATTCTATTAATAAGCAAGTCTTGGTGTTCGAATCCTCAAGCACAAAAAAAAGTAAATTAAAGAGTCATGGTCCCGTTAAAAATATGTGATTTCGCACTGTGGGCCACGTGCACTTGAAAAAAAGATTGTGGATCGGAGCTATGGTCGCATCGCGCCCATAGTCCCGTTAAAAATATTTGGTTTTGCACGGTGGGCACTACGCCCCCACAAGACATTTTTTCGTATTTTTTAGTTCATCAGAAGCAGATTTTTACGCAAATTCTGAATATGTAATCAGTTTTTTTCTACTTTAAAAACTGTCTGCATGATGGTTTAAGAAAAAACGCGCAAAAAAACGCAATTAGCGCCGGAAGAAAAAGCGGTTTTCCGCTGTTTCTTCTTTTAGCCAAACGGGAAAAGTTCAGGTTCTTTACCGCAAGGTGGCGCAGTGTTCTGCTTCGGAGCGCCGTTTGAGCGCCGTTTGGGAATTGAGATACTTTCCGTTCCGATTCCCAAGGGGTTTTTAATTCATAACTTTTTTAATTTTGGTCCCACGGTCTCGAAAATGCCCGAAATGACTTCCCCGGAATTTTTCCAATCGAAACACACATCTCGCGACTTCCAACTCGCCCGCGTTGCGAACTGTAATCGGCTTCAAGCAGACAGAGGCGCACGGATTTTATTAGTATAGATAGACTAGCGAGCTACGCCCGCTAGCTGGGCCACTTTTTCCAAACGAACCTCGATATTAAGCAGTATATAATAAGCAAAAAAATTCATTTAATAAGCAAGTCTTGGTGTTCGAATCATCAAGCACTTTTCGCCGCCGCACATTTTCTCTTGTTTTTTGGTTCATCAGAAGCAGACTTTTACGCAGATTTTGAATATGTAATCAGTTTTTTTCTACTTTAAAAACTGTCTGCATGATGGTTTAAGAAAAAACGCGCAAAAAAAGTTTTCGGTATTAAAAACTGCAAAAGACTACTATTAAAAAGAAATAAGTAATTTCATTAATATCACAAACAACGTAACTAACAAATAATTTTGGTAGCTCGTTTTCCGTTTGTACTAACAGAAATTAGTATTAATTGCGTAAATCTTAGGTTACACAATATTCGTGTATGCTACCAAAAAGAAAAAGTATGAAAATAAACCGTGTTTAACATTTTTTACCAATTAATTAGTTCTTTTTCAAAGAACCGAAACGAAAGAAAAAGTCGTTTTCCCGGGAGAAAAAAGAGGTTTTCGGCTGCTTCTTCTTTTAGCCAAAGGGGAAAAGTTCAGGTTCTTCACCGCAAGGTGGCGCAGTGTTCTGCCTCAGAGCTCTGTTTGTGCTCTGTTTAGGAAATTAGACGTTTTCCGTTCCGATTCCCGACTGGTTTTTAATTCATAATTTTTTTAATTTTGGTCCCACGATCTCCAAAATGCCCGAAATGACTTTCCCGGAATTTTTCGAAACGAAAGACACCTCTCGCGACTTCCAACTCGCCCGCGTTGCGAACTGTAATCGGCTTCAAGCAGACAGACAGAAAGAGGCGCACGGATTTTATTAGTATAGACTAGCGAGCTACGCCCGCTAGCTGGGCCACTTTTTCCAAACGAACCTCGGTATTAAGCAGTATATAATAAGCAAAAAAATTCATTAAATAAGCAAGTCTTGGTATTCGAATCCTCAAGCACAAAAAAAAGTAAATTAAAGAGCCATGGTCCCGTTAAAAATATGTGATTTCGCACTGTGGGCCACGTGCACTTGAAAAAAAAAGATTGTGGATCGGAACTATGGTCGCTTCGCTCCCATAGTCCCGTTAAAGATATTTGGTTTTGCACGGTGGGCACTTTGCGCTCTTAAGAAATTTTTCCGTATTTTTTAGTTCATCAGAAGCAGATTTTTACGCAGATTCTGAATATGTAATCAGTTTTTTTCTACTTTAAAAACTGTCTGCATGATGGTTTAAGAAAAACGCGCAAAAAACGCAAATAGCGCCGGTAGAAAAAGCGGTTTTCGGCTGTTTCTTCTTTTAGCCAAAGGGGAAAAGTTCAGGTTCTTCACCGCAAGGTGGCGCAGTGTTCTGCCTCGGAGCTCCGATTGAGCGCCGTTTGGGATTTGAGACATTTATCGCTCCGATTCCCAAGGGGTTTTTAATTCATAACTTTTTTAATTTTGGTCCCACGGTCTCGAAAATGCCCGAAATGACTTCCCCGGAATATTTCCAATCGAAAGACACCTCTCGCGACTTCCAACTCGCCCGCGTTGCGAACAGTAATCGGCTTCAAGCAGACAGACAGACAGACAGAGGCGCACGGATTTTATTAGTATAGATACTAGATGTTTCATAAAAGACGGGAAAAATTACAGGAACTGATATCTTACACAAATCAAACAAACAAACAACAACTGAAAGAATTTATAGTCGGACTGAAAACCCAAAGCTGCAAGAGAATACGGAAGATAATGTTGTTATACGAGCCAAAAACACAAACAGAACGTTTTACTTAAAGAATTGCTCTATGTACTGTCGTTGTGTCTCTGAATAATTTCTACTGAAGACTTCAAAACGCCTTTTTTTCTGCATTGATTTTTGGAAATATGTATAAATGAAAAATATAGTTATTTACAATATCGTAAAATTAAATGGAACAATAAAGCGCAATACAGAAAAAAAGAGAAAAAGGAAGAGAGAAAGAAAGAATCGTGTATTTTTTAAGAGTTACTTACTTTCCACTTATTTATATTTTGTTTGGCAAAAAATCTATTTAATCCACTAGTATTACCATTTGGCAACAAATTAAAATTTTTTCTCTCCCTTACATTTACCGTTGCCTCATAATAAATTTATGCTTTACGTATTAATATTTACCACATGCCTAGATATAGCCGTTAAAAATATCATAGGTTGTTTATCAGTTACAAATAAAAAGGAACTTTTGAAACCTTCCATTTTCCTAGTCACAGATGAATTTCGGACAATATGTATATATATATATATATATATATATATATATATATATATATATATATAACACAAAATTTCATAAAAATATCTTTTCTAAAGAATACGTTTTTAAACTGATTTTTAGCAAGGTTTTTTGCAACAAATATTATATGCATGCAATTATGATATTGCAATTTGCAACCATTTTAAAAAAACTAACATAGCGAAAAGTATAAGAATGATAATTTTTTCAGTATTTTTTCTTTAATGTATGCCTTTTAATGAATCAAATATGTATATTTTTAGAGAAAAAACTATGCACTAGAGAGTTAAACAAATTAATTCTGATCATATTTTGAAAACAAGAGGAATAATATAATATTCAAATTTTGATTTACTTTTGAATTATATATCACCAATTTTCTCACCAATTTCTTCACCAAGGCAATCTGTTGACGAGATATGTTTTTTAAATTCTGTTGAAAGACTTAATTGCTTCACGATAACTTAATGATTGCTTAATTCGGTTGATATTTTTTCTTTGTAATATTTTTTTCCTTGCGCATGAAACTTATTCTTGCGGTAATATGGAAAATATCTTAAATAAATGAATGACCCTCGTGCATATATTAACATATTAAATTTAATTCAGATGTTTGAAATTAAAAAAACAAAGAAAAAAGTTACTGATTATTAAAAGCTTTTATCTCACAATATTTCAGTGGCGTTTTTTTATGGCTAAGTTTCGAATATTGAGCAAATAGGTAGTATAACTTTTTTTGTATGTTTCCTTTCTGGAGAATGTTAACGAAACGCATTTGATAATAACTCATATTAATGGGGCTCAGGGGTTGAAAATTTTTCAAAAAATCGATTTGTTATGATTTAGTTTGATTATTCAATTAATTCTTAACTCAATGCAAAAAGCCGCATATAAATATTTGCATTGTTAACGGAGTTATAAGCATTTATGTATCAACACTTTCATAGCAGCACCCATACAATTTCAACTTTAAGTCGCGTTTTCTCAAAACTTGATTTTTGGCGACTAACACCAATATTTAAAAAAAACTATTTGATGGAATGGCTTAGTTTTTTTTGCATGCATATAACATCATTATCTATAGAATGAATTAATATCGTTTAGATAGTTTAATATTTTGAGTATTTTTAATGAAAGAAAAGTTGTATTTTTAAAGAATTTTTTCAATTTTCAAATTTGAGAGTTTTTTTAATAATGTTGTTTTTGAGTTATAGTTTTATCCTTAATTCATTCTATAGAGTAAAGTTTTCGGATCATTTTAAAGCAAAAATTAGGTTCTTATGTCAATTCAAAGTTAAGATATCTTGGTGTTGGTGATATAACACATAATTTGTTTTTCGAAAATTGTGTTACATAAATTTTGCTATATTTTATATTGTATTACATTGAAGAACTTTATTTTATAATTTTATAAATATACAAACATACCTTTAAAATATCAGAAAGTTTAAATTAATTACATTGAATACTTCTGTTTTTATATGGACTCGAAGCGAGAGCTTTTTTTACATGTTTTTCCGTATCGATCAACCCCTGAGCCCCCTTAAACTTTCATCAAGAATTTTAACAGTATTATTTTTTCCTTTTTACTGTTTATAGTTTTTTGCTTTTAAAAAGCATTTCAAAGAAAGTTAACATAATATACGCTTTTTAATTATTGATACAAACGCGTGTACATTTTAATATCATATTTAAAATGCAGTTAAATGATTATTTCTCTTTCTTTTATATTTAAAAGAAGTGAAAATAAACAGCATAAAATGAAAAAAAAGACATTAATAGGGTATGTAATCCCCCTTCATCTGTATATAAAGCTAAAACCGTGTGACCATGCCTTCAATTAGGTCGTCAACCACCTCAGAATTAAGCAATTGCCATTCTTCTTGTAAAGTAGTTTCCAGATCAATAAGAGTGGTTGGAGGAGGGAAACGTAAGCATACAGCACGGACGAACGTATCCCAAAGATTTTCAATGAGATTAAGGTCGGTCAAACATGCTGGCCACGCCATACGCGCAATCACTTCACTCTTCAGATAGTCATTGACGATGCCAGCTCCATAGGGACGTGCGTTATCGTCCATTAAAACAAAAGTAGGACAATTTGCTGCAGCGTACAATCTCACAATGGATTCTAGGACTTCATCTCGATACCGGACAGCGTCACAGAACCCAGTTTAAAGATTTTCATGTCTGTGCGGTATCCTAATGAAATCCCTGCCCACACCATAATGTTTCCGCCTCGGAATGCGTGACGTTTGGTGATGTTTTGGGGTGGATTCCGTGCTCCTTCTTCACTTCATATCCTTATATGTCTGTCATCTTGCTGCAGAGCAAATCTTGACTCACCAGTAAACATGACATTGCCCCAGTCAGACATAGTTCAATTGACATGTTCCCGGCACCACTTTAACCGTGCCCCTCTTGATTGGAAAGATAGAGGAACACAAACTCGAGGTACCCGAGCGTACAATCTACTCATATGCTATCTTCGGTGTAGAGTACCTGCAGATATCGCTTTACCAATGGACGCTGTAACTATAGATGTCACATGTGTGGAGGTCGCTCTGCGATTCCGCTTGGCTACAGTAGCAATATATCTATCTTCCGTGGAGGTTGTAACCCTTGGGCGACCGACTAGGGACCTTCAGGCAACTATCTGTGTAGTTTGGAATTGTTTCCATATACGTGAAATTACAGAATGACGAACACCGCAGAAAAGAGCAACATCAGTGATCGACTGTCCTGCTTCGATGCGCCCCATAGCACGCCAGCGCTCAGATTCTTACATTCGTCTTCTGGAAGTCATAGAAACACATATGTCTTCAAAACAAACTGTACGAAAGTTTTAAACACCTTCTATCAGCACTTACAATCAATTTCTGTAACTCTCCCTCCCCCCTCTGTAACCCTTGGCTTCTTATAAGACTGCCCTTTTTGCATATTTCTTGACATGAAAACGTGATTGGCTGTTACCTAACATATTTCCATATATTTATCTACCTCTGCAGCGATTTGCTTCCTCTTCAATTCTGAATGGCTTCAAAAAATTATCATTTTCCTCTCCGTGTTTAACTTTTGGAAGTGAGTGTAAATGAAGTAAAATACATTTAAAATAATAATTAAGATAATTGTGTGATAACAAGATAAGAAAACAAAATAAGAGCGAATTACAAGTATATTATATTTTTTCGTTTTAATTTTTAGTACTAAAAATTTACTTTATCTAAACTTACATAATTTGAAAAATATTTTTTAATATGTAAACGGTTTTTAAGCGTGTATAAATGCATATATTTTCATGACTATTTTACGTACTATAATAATTTATTAAGAGCTATTTAGTCTTTTTTCTTTTTAATTATTAATAAATTAAGATTAAAAAAATAAGGAACCTCCTAAATAAATCCTAACAAAAGTGAAAATAGAGTTTTTATATTTAATAATTTATCACTCTAAAATGAAAGAAAAACTGTGATAATTATAAAATTTCAAAACTAAAATGAAATTTAATTGTTCAAAGTGATAAATAAATCTAAAGGAAGCATTGAAAAAAAATTTAGTGACCATAACAAAATTCTCTTTAAATTCCCTATCTCGCAAAAATGTAAAATTGTTTTCGAAAACACAACGTTTAGAAGTTAGACATATACTATGTAATGTGAAGTATAATGACTCCATTATGTAACCAAGATCTTGAAATTGTTTGTAATTATATCTAAACTATGAAATTTTACTACGTTCGCGAAAGTTTTATAATGAAGCAAAAATAAATATGGGATATTAGTGAACCTATGAAATTGCGGAATATTATTATTTGCGTTTAAATAATAGGGAAAAGTTTAACTTTAATCTCTTTTCTCTTAGTAATTATAATTTAGAACACACATGCTTAAAACTACTGAATTATTCTGCTGCAAAAATAACTGTTGTAGTTTTTTAAAGATGTTAAGATTTATTATCCATAAAAAGTTTTAAATGTGATAATGAATAAACAGTGCTACGAAATTTATGTTAGAGAAAATTTTTTCATGTTATTCATAGCAATTTTTTTCATTTACCTGATTCTTTTTCAAAAAGACAAGGATTTTTCCTTATGCAAACACTGATAATTTTTATAAGATGAATCCTATAAAAAATTGGTAAAATGGCACTGGTGATTCTTTATGTATTATATGTATGTGAATGCGTTGAAAAGAGTTTTATTTATAGTATGCATTTGATATGCATAAACTAAAAAAAAATAGAAAATAAAAATGAAATTCTCTATTTGAACTAAGTAAAATAATATTTTTCGAAAAATATCACACTATGAAATCCGAATTAGCAAGTCTAGCTCACTAGGAGATATTCCAGTAATTTATTTATTTATTTATTTATTAATATTTGAAAAAGTTAAAAAACAGATTAAAAAAAATGGGAGAGGAGATATGGATGAGTACCGTATGTTTCAGATAAGTAAACTATCAATAAAAAAATAAATATTTCCATTTTAAATGCAGATTCAATGAACTATCTTTTTCTTGCATCAGCTAGAGATAACACAGTTGACCTTTTTTTACGTTAAAATATATTTTTGAGATTATTATTTATCGAATACAAGTTCTTTGTGCAATAAACACTTATTGAACAGAAAATAATATATTTTAAACATTATATTTAAATGCAACATATTCTTTCTCTGCTAAAATATTTTCTTATTTCATTGGATGCATCAGCTTTACAGATTTAATGAAATACCTAAAGAATGTAAAGTAATTCAGGACTGTTCCTATAGTTTTCAGTAAACTAGTTTTAACTTTTATTACTCTTTGTGTTTAACCCCATTTAAACTATACGCTTCAAACATTGATATAGAAGTTATACTGGCACAGAGTTAATTTGTTAATTTATTTAATGTATTATCGGAAACACGCTCCATTTCTCCGGTTTATCTTTCTAAAACATTCAACGTGTAAAGTGTATTTTCTAATCAGCGGAAACTATTTTACATTGGTGACACTTGTTTGTGAAAGTTAAAAAATGTTTTAGTTAGTTAAAATTGAGGAAAAGCGCATTTATTTAAAACTAAGTGTACTTCTTTCAAAACTAACATTTTAAAGTAACTTTAGTAATCAGAAACAAAACTTCGAAATAGTTTTAAATTATAAAATGGAGTGCAATTTTTTAATCATTAAAAAGCAGCTTGTAAAAAGTTTAACTAGTTGGAAAAAATGTGTAATAGAAGAATACATATATTGTACTAATGCTGCCAAATATTGAGGAAAACCATAAAGAATACAAATAATTTAAATATATAATATTCAAGTAATTGGAGATAAAAATTATTCTTTATGTATTTCAAATTAATTGCATTTGGCAATTAAAAGTATTTGGTATACATTCATCTATTTATAGGTGTTATTTATAGAAATATAATAATTGTTATAGTACAATACATAAAATTGTATGTTTTGTTTACTTTTTTGCAAAATAAATTTTTAAATTATATATTATCATTCATAACAAAGTTTTTTAAGTATTACTAAAAATATATATATATATTATTGAGACTTATAATATTACCACAAGTATTATAAATGTACAAAGAATAATCGAATTTGAGGCTTTAAAAGTATTAATTTTATAATAGTGTAGAAAATTACTTTACATAAATAACTGTCCCATATATGACTAATAAAATATGCAACGATTCGTACACATTATTTATGTATAATATCCCATATTGCAGATGTCTTAAATATCCATAATAAATCATGTAGAAAACTTTAAAATAAAAAATGCATATCAAAGAAGTCTATAACTAAAAATAGTAAGATATTTATGTAGATTTATGATTTAAAAAAATCTACAAATAAACTTACTTTTTATATTTCGCTATTTTGATCATAAAAAATTTATGAACATCTCAAAAAATTTTCATTTGAGTAAAATATATCTATTTGATGCTTCATTTTCGTTGTAACAGTTAGAAAAGTTTATATAACTATCTCATACAATTTGCATTTTACAGGGAAAAATTTATACATATATATACTAGGGTGTATCACGAAAAACTTTTTTTTTAATTCAAAATTTCAAATTGATAAAAAATTGTTACTATAATCACATATTTACTCCAAAAGATATTTTTGAAATTGAAAAATATTTAGGTCTCCCGGAATGAGGATGAGTTTTAAACTTTTTGGCCTAAAATATAGTTTTTTCATATTTTTTAAATATATAATTATAAAGTAATTGTCTTCTTCAAAAAGCAAAAACATAAAGTTTAGATAGGTATTTGGTATTTAAAAAAAATTTCGTTTCTGTGATTAATTTTATAAGTCTTCCGGAATCTAACTGAAAATCTCATTATTTTACCAAATATATAAGATTTTCAATTTATTTTGTTGATGGTTTTAACTTTTTTACAGGTAATATTTACATCTGCAAACCTCCAAATATCAAGTGAATAAAATGTATATTAATTTGTAATTAGTTTATTAGCCTAATTTGTTTTGGATCATGACATTAGAAGAAATTTTTAAAATATCACGATACCCACACACAAAAATAAAAAAAATAGAAAGTTTAATATTTAAATGAAAAATTTTACAAATATAATAGTTAAACATTAAATTTGAAAAACGTTATTGAAAATAGCTCGATTTCAGTGTCTGTTCATTTCGATAAGTTATCTTGATGGTTTCAGACAGTGCATCAGACATGTAAGCAGCTTTTTCAACCTGCAGCCAAAGGCTCGTGACATTAGAAACAATTTTTAAAATATCACGCACACACATAAAAATAAAACATAGAAAATTTAATATTTAAACGAAATTTTTTACAAATAAAATAGATAAACATTACATTTGAAAAACATTATAAAAAAATAGCCTGATTTCAGTGTCTGTTCATTTTGAGAAGTTATCTTGTTGGTTTTAGGCAGTGCACCAGAAGTGTAAGCAGCTTTTTCAACTTGCAACCACAGTTCTTTTTAGGCCGGTGGAAATTTATAATTGATATTGCAGTGAATTACAAATATGCTTATTAAACAAAGATATTAAATTATATTTATCACTATCATAATAAAAAAAATACTTAATTACTTGTTCTAAATTCTTGAAGTTGGTTCTGTTACTATAGTAGATTGCCAATGAATAAGAAGTCTTCTGCCTCATAATTAACTGGTGGTGATTTTAAAATACTCTTTTCATTGGATTTGATATGTCAAGCGTTTTCTGTCTTTTTGCTTGCCAGAGATCACATATGTTTTCGAAAATCAAACAACATTCACAAATGAAAATGTTCTGGGTGTAATCGTAAAGTTGTTTCTCTGTAGAGATGATTGAACAACAATCTTAAATTCCTCTTCTAAGTACTTGATGTACAGTACGACTTAAAAAAAGTGTTTTGATTCATAAATTATACTAGGCTGACTTTTTATTTTGAACCATGTGGGACTTAAAAGTTCATGACAAGTTGAACTTGCTTTTTCAGTTGTGTAGTTGAAACAGTTTGTGCCATCAATAAACGTAAATTAAAACACACTAATTCAATAAAATTTATCCATTAGAGACACCAGAAATTCTTGCTTTTAATACACCCGAAAGTTTTAATAGTTATCACATGAATGCAGTTTCATTTCATGTATTGTATTTTAGTATTGAGGATGCTTTGTCTTTTCCAAAATCACTGTTTAGAGATACTTAACCAATTTATGTTGAACACGGTTCTTCTATATCTATCAAGATATCTTATAAAAATTAATAGAAAATGAAATCGTGATGTATCAGAGTACATCATATCTCTGAATGTTAATTTAGCAAACATGAATTATATTTTCCTTGATCAAATTTCATTTGTAAAAACATAAAATTCTCTTCACAGTTTTACTTTCAAAATTCTTAGTTTTCCATAAAAGTAATCTATGATAAATTATTGAATATTGTGAAAGTTTTGGACTAAAATTTCCAATATTTTGTATCTATTGATTTTAAGTTAGAAATCTTCTTTTTAATGTTTTATGTATATTTTCGTACAAGTAATTCTTAAAGCTGCATTCAAATATCAATCTATCTTAAATATATCTAAAACTTTTATTCTGTGAATTGATTTTCTAAGTGAAGCTTAAATGCAGTATCTTAAAGAAATTTGAATAAAAAGAATTAATGACAAATGAAAATATATATTTTAACCATTTTTATATTACGATTTATATTCCTATATTTTCAATGTAATTTGAAAAAGAAATATATTTACTATTTCGTATTATGTAGTGTAGATTTTACTGAGTTTATGCATACTTTTACAACAAAAATAAGTTTCTACTGCGATTATATTTTTATAGAACAATTGTAATGTTGAATACGTCATTAAATGTGTTAATATTGTGTGTATAAATTTTAGAAAATTAACACTAAATTGTAACCCTTCATAATGCCTTTTAAGAGGCACTAAGCATATTTACGTATACATCTATAGATAGAATGAAAAGCTGATGAACACGCATGTGTACTACTAAAATACAGTTTCGCTCTGTCTGTGTGCCTGTGTCTCTGTGTGTGTGGGATGTCAAATAATATCTAACACACTTAAAAGTCTGAAAGTTTAGGTGAAGATAGAGAAGAAAGCTGAAGATTGGTTATGATGTCCCTAAGACTCAGATTTTTATTTTTCAAGCGAGGGACCCTGGATCCTTTAAATTTTTATGCACTTAACTGTTAATAACATGTACCCTTTTTATTGAATCTTCTTCAGTTTAAGAGACCGTTCTCCAGTTAGTTATTTTAGACTTTCTACTTTCCAGTTATGGACCTCTGGTGCCATTTTTAGGGGCCCTTAAATGATATGTGGATATAATGAATTGTTAATAAATTGCTTCCTTTAAATCCTATTATTTTTGGGAGCCATTTTACATTTAGTTATCTCAAAATTTGACCCTTGTTATAAGACACTGATCCACATGAGTATCCAAAATAATCATAGTACCCAACCCAGGGTCTGTTGAAAGTTTTGTGTGCCGAGCATTTACACCCCCAATATATCTTATTGTCTCAATGTAAAATTTAAAAGTTAAGTACATTGTCTTTGGATCAACAACATTATATTTTTATTGGGTCCCTAGGACCTTATTTCTGCTTTTACCCAATTTTTTTGTAAATTTCTTTGAAATATTATTCTAATGAATTTTTCCCATCATATGCTTAATTTTGACTAATTGTAGGTCTAAAGCTCCAAGTATTAGAATGAACTGTAATTATTTCACAAAATTTGGGAACGCATTTTTTTCTCTTATGTATGGAGCCATAGAAACTTAAAATTTTTTATATTTTACTAGCTGTTTTGTCTTGCCATGAGTGCATGACACGTATCGCAGTGTGATAAAAATAATGGATTCAGTCATTTTAAGAATGTAAGTTAATTAATTAAGTTAATACACATCGACACATCGCTACATTGCTGGTCATCGTCATGCTTGACCAATAAAATGTATTTTTTTTTTCACTTTAGAAAGGAAAAATTCTGTGATAATTAATTATTTTCATCATTTGTTTTTAGTCCAAGTTTTCTGGAACGTTTAATTTGTAAACTTCCACGCTTTGATTAAAGACAAGGAGAAATCGTCTGCTCAGCAGACAAAGGTATGAAAGATTTCCGTATTCTTTTTTCTGTATTTTATGTTATTAAAATGAAAACTATACAAAAAAGTTGAAAAAGAAACGAGCTACATTACGACTTTCTGTCACATAATTAATTAATAAATTCAAAATATTAATAAATGACAAAAACTTTGGTACTAATAATTACTAGAACCACTTCTGATTCTAGAACCACTGAATGATAAAGAACAATTGCTAATAACCTTAACCCGCGAGGACGCGCAGTGGGTCTCTCAGGACCGGGCGTTTTTAGACTGCAGCATAAAAAACATCCCTGGTCTCTGGGAAATGGGTCAGCCTGTTACTAATTGTCCCCAAGGTCCTTCTATTTTTTGTCCTTTACGTTTGTATTCTTGAATAACTTCCACCGAGAGTTAAACTTTGGGTCCAGGAATCCGGGTTGATATTTTCAACCCTGAATTGATAACTCGTATTCACTGTTTACTTCGAATAAAAGTTACCCAACTCAGAGTTCCTGGACTGCGGTTGAAGGAAGTGTGCATATTGGTATCCTATTGGATGAAGAATTATATGTATGGGAACCAGAAGGATACATTATTAAAATTCAAGAAGATAAAGTTTACAGATTAAAGAAAGGTTTAAAACAATCGGCTAAAGCTTGGAATTATAAGGTAAATTCAATTTTATCATTAAATGATTATGTATGTAGTAAAGTGGATCAGTGTCTCTACATAAGAAAAGAAGAAAAAACGGTTGGAGTTACATTCCTTTACATGTTGTTGATATACTTATTTGTACATTAGATGAAGAAACTGAAATTAATATAATACAAATATTTAAAGAATCGTTTGATACATCTGATTTAGCACAAGTGTCATATTATTTAGGAGTTCAAGTTGAACGACTACAAGATTGGTGTTTTGTAATAAACCAGAAAATAAAAATTGATCAATTTATTAAAAAACTGAATTAAATGAAGGTAAAATTGCAAATATCCCTTTGAATCCAGAATTTTTGAAAAATGGAGATTCATCAAGATTATTAGAAACAAATAACGAGTATAGAGAAGCAATCGGATCTCTTTTATACATTTCTAATACCTCAAGACCAGATATTTCAATAGCAGTTGGAATCGTATGAAGACGTATTACTAAACTGAAAATGACTGGAATGCAGTCAAACAAATTATGAGCATTCTTAAAGGAACATAGGAATTAAAATTGAAATTTAGGAAAGATCTATTATCGTTTGAAGCTTTTGTTGATGCTGATGGGGGGAAAATATTTAAGATCGAAAGTCTACAACCGGATTTTTAATTATGCTAGGAAATTCATCAGTAATATGATCTACTAAAAGACAACACTCAGTTTCACTGTCCTCTACTGAAGCTGAATGTATTGCTGTGTCTGAAGCATGTAAAGAGGGTGTGTGGTTAGCACATTTATTGCACTAACCACAATTGCACAATGTTGGCCATTGCAAATACATACAAAAATATTGGCTTAATTCTATGCTTAGCCTCAGATGTTTATTGCTGATATAATAAAGAAAATGACAGATACATAACTATTAAACCATCCCTTTCCGGGGGAATATTTCTAGATCAAAGAAAAATACCGAGTGGAGTTATAAACAAAAGATTTGGTTCAGTTCTATGCAGAACTTCATATTTTTTATGGTTCAATAAAGAAAACACAAAATCGCATAAAAATGGCACAAAATTCCCAATTACAGTGATCCGTTCCGATTTTTTTTTTAAATTCAGAAAAGACCCACTGGCCATGACCAAGTACATGCACAAAAAATTTGGTCAAGGTTCATGCATAATTTCATGCACTTTTTGCCGGAACAATGATTAAAATGATACATCCATCGATATTACAGTACCCATTACCGGTGGCATACTTTCAAATTCAGTAAAGATCAAGTAGCCATGGCCAAAAACAAACACGAAAAATTTCGTTCACTTCCATGCACAACTTCAACACTTTTGGATGGTACATTATTTAAAATCGTACAAAAATTTTTATTTTACAAAATACAGCGTCCTCTTCTGACAGAATATTACTAAACTGAAGGAGGAACCACAGCCAAATAAATACACAAAAATTTTGTCCAAGTCTATTTATAAATCATACATGTTTCGATGGTACAATGGCGGCATACAAACAGATAGACACTCCGACGGAAAGACAGACATTTTGTTTAAACCTGTTGTTTAGGATTTCTAATTACTAAGACGTGTAAATCCATGATATATGGGAAATTGAAAAAATTTCAAATACAATAATTTCTTCATTTGAAGATAGAATAAAGTGATATTCAAACTTTTGTCAATCAGAATTTATAAAAGAAGCTTCAATCCATTTTAAAAATGTACACTCATACTCCTGAAGAAAAAAAAATTCAAAATTCCTGTTACTTAAAAAAAGGAAGAGAAAGAAAAAAATAAAAAACTAAAACATCTTTTGTTCTGGACATTTGATGTGTATTCATTGGCATTAGTAAACCAAAAATATAACTAGTCCAGTTAATTTTGTGTGAAAATAGATTCTACTAAAATAACATTTCAAAAAAAAAAAAAAAAAAAAAACTTCTGTGTCTTACTTTCTTTTGAAACTGTATAAGGGATTTTAAATGATCAAAAGATTTATTTCTCTGCACAAAAAATATAAAAAACAAAATATTTGCTAGCAAAATATGAAATGTTAAAATTAAATTTCCGCAATCAAAAATAAACGCTTTTAACACTTGGGAAATGAAATATATAAATGGAAATTTTAAAGTCGTAAGTACATTTTCCTGAAATGTTCTACCAGAATCAATAATGCAATATGTAAAATTTAATGGCATCTACATAAAATTAGGCAATAAAAGATACGGAAAGCAAAATAAGCTCCGGTGAAGGGAAGAGCAGTTAAAAAATTTCCCTGTCTGAATGCTTTAAACGAAATTACTGCGGACAGATATTAAAAGCTAACGTTCTTTAATAAAAGCACTAAAGTAATTTATTCAGGTGCAGTAAAATATTTTATTAGAAAACTCATTTTATGTACATAAATGTGTACCAGATATAAATAACAAGCATATTATATGCATGTATAAGTTATTGCAGTCCTTTAATGATAGTCACTACTGAAATCGTAATAATACTTTTTTTATAAAAGTAAATAAATAATATTAACTTTATATAAGCAAAACAAATGATAAAAACATAATAGATTTTTTAAAATATTTTCTCATTTTTTTCTTTTTACTTGATCTGATTTAAATAAAGTGTGCATTTGTAGATCTGAAAAAAAGTAGTAATCGCAATGGGATTTAAAAATTTTAACCATTTCTAATCAAATTGAAAAGTGTACAAGACTTCAGCTTATCTTTCCGTCTTTCCGCGCACTAGCTCACATAAATATACTTGGAATGCCCAGAAATTTTAGGAAATAATTAAGTTTACTCCTCCAGTTATTTTTAAAGATTCCTGTTTTAAATGAAGTTTCTAGCACGATTAGATAATTATAGGGACAGTCAAAAGTATTCCGTTATATGCCCTATGTGAAAAAATCTTTTCGAATGAATTTTAAAGATGTTACACCCTGACAACATAATAAAACTCATATGCATTTTTTGAAGTGCACTAAGAATGCATTATGTAAAATATGCAGTGGAAAGAATAATTATTATTCAGTTACAGATCTACACAAAAAAATTCCATTACATGATGATAAAAGAGTGATGTTTGCGTCATACTTTAGTTATATTAAGCTATTTTAAGTATTATAAAACTGATATACGTCGCTTAAGCTTAATATAAATAGTTTTACTGATAATGCAATGTGCATGGTATTTACAGGGACACTCACAAGATTTCAAATAAAATATTCTATTCTAAATGCTGAATTTAGCGATGATGGCTGAAGGACGGATAAAATGCATTTTTATCATCACATGCACTATTAAATTTAACTAAATTTATGCACATTATTTGATATGCATAAATACTATAGTTTATATACAGAGCTGTACAAAAGAGTTTGTAAAGTTTATATAAGAGTAGATTACTTAAAGGTGGTTTTAAAATAAATTATGCATTTTTGCAATGAATTCCATAAAGTTTACTAAGAAATGCTTACAGAAAATAGATAAAACCATATGCAAGGTCACTCAAAGAATTGGATACATGACCGCATTTGGATGATAATTTTTGGACATGTGATTTCACTAGATTTAAGAGTGTTTTAGTTTGAAAAAAATTATAGCTAAATAAATACGTGTAATAAAAATAGTGAGTAAACTAAGGGCTGAAGTAAAGTATTCATGTATGTTTTTATCTATTAGTATAAATTGCTGAAAGAGAAAATTGAACCAGTTAAGCATTTTCTTGCTAAAATAATATATCAACCAACCGATCAAATACAGAACTGTTCCAAATTATTCTAATACATATTTGGCTATGGATAGTTACACCTTATATCTTTAAATAACGCAATTTTATTAAAGCTTTCAAGAAGTTCTGAAGTGTATTTCATAGTCTTTGCTTAACGCATTTTTTTTCTTACTTGTTAATAAATACTTTTCTTATCGAGTAATAATCAATTACAGTTAGTGACTACTGGTCTTTCTACTTTATCTGGATCACATTGGAAACTTCACTCACAACACCAGATTTAACAATCTAATATCACAATTAAATAAACTTGCATCTTATTGAAGGTTGTTCATCTCAATAGTTTAAAATAAACAGTAAAACCGAAGCCAAATCAGTAAAGCGCCACGCGCTTTACTTACATTCTGCTGACATTGGACCAATTTGTGACATTTGAAACAGAACTTTGATAAGAGTTCTTTTCTATATGCATTTAACCTGGAAACGTTAGAATGGTTTCTTAGTTGGTACAAATATAGAATTTTTCCTGCAAGGTCACTTATTACTATACAAAACTCTGATGAATTCTGTATAAACAGTACAACAATGTTTTTGCTACAGAACTGTAATTACTAATTACGTGTCGTGCACTCATGACAAAAAAATTCATTTAATAAGCAAGTCTTGGTGTTCGAATCCTCAGCAAAAAAAAGTAAATTAAAGAGCTATGGTTGTTATGCGCCCATTATCCCGTTAAAATATGTGATTTCGCACAGTGGGCGGTACGGGCCCATCGTGCGAAGCCGGCCCACCGGCGCTACGCGCCATGGTCGCCATTGTCCCGTTAAAAATATTTGGTTTTGCACGGTTGGCGCTGCGCGTCCATAATACATTTTCTCGTATTTTTTGGATCATCAGAAGCAGACTTTTACGCAGATTCTGAATATGTAATCAGTTTTTTTCTACTTTAAAAACTGTCTGCATGATGGTTTAAGAAAAAATGCGCAAAAAAAGTTTGTTTATTTAAAACTGCAAAAGACTGCTATTAAAAAAAAAAAGTAATTTCATTAATATCACAAAGAACATAACTAACAAATAATTTTGGCAGCTCGTTTTCCGTTTGTACTATCAGAAATTAGTATTAATCGCGTAAATCTTAGGTTACACAATATTCGTGTATGCTACCAAAAAGAAAAAGTATGAAAATGAGCTACAACGATTAATACTCACATACAGAATAAATATATGAATAGCCAGTTACATCTGAGATCCTCAAAATATTAATTAGCAACACTATTACCTCTTAGTGAACATATCTTGCTGTGCTTAAATAGTTGTACTTATTATATTAATTAAACAGTGTTTAATATTTTTTACCAATTACTTCTTTTTCTCTTATACATTCTTTGACAAATTGACGGGAGAAAAAAGGTTTTCGGCTGCTTCTTCTTTTAGCCAAAGGGGAAAAGTTCCTGTTCTTCACCACAAGGTAGCGCAGTGTTCTGCCTCAGAGCTCCGTTTGAGACCAGTTTGGGAAATAAGACGTTTTCCGTTCCGGTTCCCGACCGGTTTTTAATTCATAACTTTTTTAATTTTGGTCCCACGGTCTCGAAAATGCCCAAAACGACTTTCCCGGAATTTTTCGAATCGAAAGACACCTCTCGCGACTTCCAACTCGCCCGCGTTGCAAACTGTAATCAGCTTCAAGCAGACAGACAGACAGAGGCGCACGGATTTTATTAGTATAGTCTAGCGAGCTACGCCCAATAGCTGGGCCACTTTTTCCAAACGAACCTCGATATTAAGCAATATATAATAAGCAAAAAAATTCATTTAATAAGCAAGTCTTGGTGTTCGAATCCTCAGCACAAAAAAAGTAAGTTAAAGAGCTATGGTTGTTATGCGCCCATTATCCCGTTAAAATATGTGATTTCGCACAGTGGGCGGTACGGGCCCATCGTGCGAAGCCGGCCCACCGGCGCTACGCGCCATGGTCGCCATTGTCCCGTTAAAAATATTTGGTTTTGAAAGGTTGGCGCTGCGCGTCCATAATACATTTTCTCGTATTTTTTGGAACATCAGAAGCAGACTTTTACGCAGATTCTGAATATGTAATCAGTTTTTTTCTACTTTAAAAACTGTCTGCATGATGGTTTAAGAAAAAACGCGCAAAAAAAGTTTCGGTATTAAAACTGCAAAATACTGCTATTAAAAAAAAATAAGTAATTTCATTAATATCACAAAGAACATAACTAACAAATAAATTTGGCAGCTCGTTTTCCGTTTGTACTAACAGAAATTAGTATTAATCGCGTAAATCTTAGGTTACACAATATTCGTGTATGCTACCAAAAAGAAAAAGTATGAAAATGAGCTACAATGATTAATACTCACATACAGAATAAATATATGAATAGCCAGTTACATCTGAGATCCTCAAAATATTAATTAGCAACACTATTACCTCTTAGTGAACATATCTTGCTGTGCTTAAATAGTTGTACTTATTATATCAATTAAACAGTGTTTAATATTTTTTACCAATTACTTCTTTTTCTCTTATTTTTGGTCCCACGGTCTCGAAAATGCCCGAAATGACTTTCCCGGAATTTTTCGAATCGAAAGACACCTCTCGCGACTTCCAACTCGCCCGCGTTGCGAACTGTAATCGGCTTCAAGCAGACAGACAGACAGACAGAGGCGCACGGATTTTATTAGTATACTACCGAGCTACGCCCGCTAGCTGGGCCACTTTTTCAAAACGAACCTCGATATTAAGCAATATGTAATAAGCAAAAATATTCTATTAATAAGCAAGTCTTGGTGTTCGAATCCTCAAGCACAAAAAAAAGTAAATTAAAGAGTCATGGTCCCGTTAAAAATATGTGATTTCGCACTGTGGGCCACGTGCACTTGAAAAAAAGATTGTGGATCGGAGCTATGGTCGCATCGCGCCCATAGTCCCGTTAAAAATATTTGGTTTTGCACGGTGGGCACTACGCCCCCACAAGACATTTTTTCGTATTTTTTAGTTCATCAGAAGCAGATTTTTACGCAAATTCTGAATATGTAATCAGTTTTTTTCTACTTTAAAAACTGTCTGCATGATGGTTTAAGAAAAAACGCGCAAAAAAACGCAATTAGCGCCGGAAGAAAAAGCGGTTTTCCGCTGTTTCTTCTTTTAGCCAAACGGGAAAAGTTCAGGTTCTTTACCGCAAGGTGGCGCAGTGTTCTGCTTCGGAGCGCCGTTTGAGCGCCGTTTGGGAATTGAGATACTTTCCGTTCCGATTCCCAAGGGGTTTTTAATTCATAACTTTTTTAATTTTGGTCCCACGGTCTCGAAAATGCCCGAAATGACTTCCCCGGAATTTTTCCAATCGAAACACACATCTCGCGACTTCCAACTCGCCCGCGTTGCGAACTGTAATCGGCTTCAAGCAGACAGAGGCGCACGGATTTTATTAGTATAGATAGACTAGCGAGCTACGCCCGCTAGCTGGGCCACTTTTTCCAAACGAACCTCGATATTAAGCAGTATATAATAAGCAAAAAAATTCATTTAATAAGCAAGTCTTGGTGTTCGAATCATCAAGCACTTTTCGCCGCCGCACATTTTCTCTTGTTTTTTGGTTCATCAGAAGCAGACTTTTACGCAGATTTTGAATATGTAATCAGTTTTTTTCTACTTTAAAAACTGTCTGCATGATGGTTTAAGAAAAAACGCGCAAAAAAAGTTTTCGGTATTAAAAACTGCAAAAGACTACTATTAAAAAGAAATAAGTAATTTCATTAATATCACAAACAACGTAACTAACAAATAATTTTGGTAGCTCGTTTTCCGTTTGTACTAACAGAAATTAGTATTAATTGCGTAAATCTTAGGTTACACAATATTCGTGTATGCTACCAAAAAGAAAAAGTATGAAAATAAACCGTGTTTAACATTTTTTACCAATTAATTAGTTCTTTTTCAAAGAACCGAAACGAAAGAAAAAGTCGTTTTCCCGGGAGAAAAAAGAGGTTTTCGGCTGCTTCTTCTTTTAGCCAAAGGGGAAAAGTTCAGGTTCTTCACCGCAAGGTGGCGCAGTGTTCTGCCTCAGAGCTCTGTTTGTGCTCTGTTTAGGAAATTAGACGTTTTCCGTTCCGATTCCCGACTGGTTTTTAATTCATAATTTTTTTAATTTTGGTCCCACGATCTCCAAAATGCCCGAAATGACTTTCCCGGAATTTTTCGAAACGAAAGACACCTCTCGCGACTTCCAACTCGCCCGCGTTGCGAACTGTAATCGGCTTCAAGCAGACAGACAGAAAGAGGCGCACGGATTTTATTAGTATAGACTAGCGAGCTACGCCCGCTAGCTGGGCCACTTTTTCCAAACGAACCTCGGTATTAAGCAGTATATAATAAGCAAAAAAATTCATTAAATAAGCAAGTCTTGGTATTCGAATCCTCAAGCACAAAAAAAAGTAAATTAAAGAGCCATGGTCCCGTTAAAAATATGTGATTTCGCACTGTGGGCCACGTGCACTTGAAAAAAAAAGATTGTGGATCGGAACTATGGTCGCTTCGCTCCCATAGTCCCGTTAAAGATATTTGGTTTTGCACGGTGGGCACTTTGCGCTCTTAAGAAATTTTTCCGTATTTTTTAGTTCATCAGAAGCAGATTTTTACGCAGATTCTGAATATGTAATCAGTTTTTTTCTACTTTAAAAACTGTCTGCATGATGGTTTAAGAAAAACGCGCAAAAAACGCAAATAGCGCCGGTAGAAAAAGCGGTTTTCGGCTGTTTCTTCTTTTAGCCAAAGGGGAAAAGTTCAGGTTCTTCACCGCAAGGTGGCGCAGTGTTCTGCCTCGGAGCTCCGATTGAGCGCCGTTTGGGATTTGAGACATTTATCGCTCCGATTCCCAAGGGGTTTTTAATTCATAACTTTTTTAATTTTGGTCCCACGGTCTCGAAAATGCCCGAAATGACTTCCCCGGAATATTTCCAATCGAAAGACACCTCTCGCGACTTCCAACTCGCCCGCGTTGCGAACAGTAATCGGCTTCAAGCAGACAGACAGACAGACAGAGGCGCACGGATTTTATTAGTATAGATACTAGATGTTTCATAAAAGACGGGAAAAATTACAGGAACTGATATCTTACACAAATCAAACAAACAAACAACAACTGAAAGAATTTATAGTCGGACTGAAAACCCAAAGCTGCATGAGAATACGGAAGATAATGTTGTTATACGAGCCAAAAACACAAACAGAACGTTTTACTTAAAGAATTGCTCTATGTACTGTCGTTGTGTCTCTGAATAATTTCTACTGAAGACTTCAAAACGCCTTTTTTTCTGCATTGATTTTTGGAAATATGTATAAATGAAAAATATAGTTATTTACAATATCGTAAAATTAAATGGAACAATAAAGCGCAATACAGAAAAAAAGAGAAAAAGGAAGAGAGAAAGAAAGAATCGTGTATTTTTTAAGAGTTACTTACTTTCCACTTATTTATATTTTGTTTGGCAAAAAATCTATTTAATCCACTAGTATTACCATTTGGCAACAAATTAAAATTTTTTCTCTCCCTTACATTTACCGTTGCCTCATAATAAATTTATGCTTTACGTATTAATATTTACCACATGCCTAGATATAGCCGTTAAAAATATCATAGGTTGTTTATCAGTTACAAATAAAAAGGAACTTTTGAAACCTTCCATTTTCCTAGTCACAGATGAATTTCGGACAATATGTATATATATATATATATATATATATATATATATATATATATATATAACACAAAATTTCATAAAAATATCTTTTCTAAAGAATACGTTTTTAAACTGATTTTTAGCAAGGTTTTTTGCAACAAATATTATATGCATGCAATTATGATATTGCAATTTGCAACCATTTTAAAAAAACTAACATAGCGAAAAGTATAAGAATGATAATTTTTTCAGTATTTTTTCTTTAATGTATGCCTTTTAATGAATCAAATATGTATATTTTTAGAGAAAAAACTATGCACTAGAGAGTTAAACAAATTAATTCTGATCATATTTTGAAAACAAGAGGAATAATATAATATTCAAATTTTGATTTACTTTTGAATTATATATCACCAATTTTCTCACCAATTTCTTCACCAAGGCAATCTGTTGACGAGATATGTTTTTTAAATTCTGTTGAAAGACTTAATTGCTTCACGATAACTTAATGATTGCTTAATTCGGTTGATATTTTTTCTTTGTAATATTTTTTTCCTTGCGCATGAAACTTATTCTTGCGGTAATATGGAAAATATCTTAAATAAATGAATGACCCTCGTGCATATATTAACATATTAAATTTAATTCAGATGTTTGAAATTAAAAAAACAAAGAAAAAAGTTACTGATTATTAAAAGCTTTTATCTCACAATATTTCAGTGGCGTTTTTTTATGGCTAAGTTTCGAATATTGAGCAAATAGGTAGTATAACTTTTTTTGTATGTTTCCTTTCTGGAGAATGTTAACGAAACGCATTTGATAATAACTCATATTAATGGGGCTCAGGGGTTGAAAATTTTTCAAAAAATCGATTTGTTATGATTTAGTTTGATTATTCAATTAATTCTTAACTCAATGCAAAAAGCCGCATATAAATATTTGCATTGTTAACGGAGTTATAAGCATTTATGTATCAACACTTTCATAGCAGCACCCATACAATTTCAACTTTAAGTCGCGTTTTCTCAAAACTTGATTTTTGGCGACTAACACCAATATTTAAAAAAAACTATTTGATGGAATGGCTTAGTTTTTTTTGCATGCATATAACATCATTATCTATAGAATGAATTAATATCGTTTAGATAGTTTAATATTTTGAGTATTTTTAATGAAAGAAAAGTTGTATTTTTAAAGAATTTTTTCAATTTTCAAATTTGAGAGTTTTTTTAATAATGTTGTTTTTGAGTTATAGTTTTATCCTTAATTCATTCTATAGAGTAAAGTTTTCGGATCATTTTAAAGCAAAAATTAGGTTCTTATGTCAATTCAAAGTTAAGATATCTTGGTGTTGGTGATATAACACATAATTTGTTTTTCGAAAATTGTGTTACATAAATTTTGCTATATTTTATATTGTATTACATTGAAGAACTTTATTTTATAATTTTATAAATATACAAACATACCTTTAAAATATCAGAAAGTTTAAATTAATTACATTGAATACTTCTGTTTTTATATGGACTCGAAGCGAGAGCTTTTTTTACATGTTTTTCCGTATCGATCAACCCCTGAGCCCCCTTAAACTTTCATCAAGAATTTTAACAGTATTATTTTTTCCTTTTTACTGTTTATAGTTTTTTGCTTTTAAAAAGCATTTCAAAGAAAGTTAACATAATATACGCTTTTTAATTATTGATACAAACGCGTGTACATTTTAATATCATATTTAAAATGCAGTTAAATGATTATTTCTCTTTCTTTTATATTTAAAAGAAGTGAAAATAAACAGCATAAAATGAAAAAAAAGACATTAATAGGGTATGTAATCCCCCTTCATCTGTATATAAAGCTAAAACCGTGTGACCATGCCTTCAATTAGGTCGTCAACCACCTCAGAATTAAGCAATTGCCATTCTTCTTGTAAAGTAGTTTCCAGATCAATAAGAGTGGTTGGAGGAGGGAAACGTAAGCATACAGCACGGACGAACGTATCCCAAAGATTTTCAATGAGATTAAGGTCGGTCAAACATGCTGGCCACGCCATACGCGCAATCACTTCACTCTTCAGATAGTCATTGACGATGCCAGCTCCATAGGGACGTGCGTTATCGTCCATTAAAACAAAAGTAGGACAATTTGCTGCAGCGTACAATCTCACAATGGATTCTAGGACTTCATCTCGATACCGGACAGCGTCACAGAACCCAGTTTAAAGATTTTCATGTCTGTGCGGTATCCTAATGAAATCCCTGCCCACACCATAATGTTTCCGCCTCGGAATGCGTGACGTTTGGTGATGTTTTGGGGTGGATTCCGTGCTCCTTCTTCACTTCATATCCTTATATGTCTGTCATCTTGCTGCAGAGCAAATCTTGACTCACCAGTAAACATGACATTGCCCCAGTCAGACATAGTTCAATTGACATGTTCCCGGCACCACTTTAACCGTGCCCCTCTTGATTGGAAAGATAGAGGAACACAAACTCGAGGTACCCGAGCGTACAATCTACTCATATGCTATCTTCGGTGTAGAGTACCTGCAGATATCGCTTTACCAATGGACGCTGTAACTATAGATGTCACATGTGTGGAGGTCGCTCTGCGATTCCGCTTGGCTACAGTAGCAATATATCTATCTTCCGTGGAGGTTGTAACCCTTGGGCGACCGACTAGGGACCTTCAGGCAACTATCTGTGTAGTTTGGAATTGTTTCCATATACGTGAAATTACAGAATGACGAACACCGCAGAAAAGAGCAACATCAGTGATCGACTGTCCTGCTTCGATGCGCCCCATAGCACGCCAGCGCTCAGATTCTTACATTCGTCTTCTGGAAGTCATAGAAACACATATGTCTTCAAAACAAACTGTACGAAAGTTTTAAACACCTTCTATCAGCACTTACAATCAATTTCTGTAACTCTCCCTCCCCCCTCTGTAACCCTTGGCTTCTTATAAGACTGCCCTTTTTGCATATTTCTTGACATGAAAACGTGATTGGCTGTTACCTAACATATTTCCATATATTTATCTACCTCTGCAGCGATTTGCTTCCTCTTCAATTCTGAATGGCTTCAAAAAATTATCATTTTCCTCTCCGTGTTTAACTTTTGGAAGTGAGTGTAAATGAAGTAAAATACATTTAAAATAATAATTAAGATAATTGTGTGATAACAAGATAAGAAAACAAAATAAGAGCGAATTACAAGTATATTATATTTTTTCGTTTTAATTTTTAGTACTAAAAATTTACTTTATCTAAACTTACATAATTTGAAAAATATTTTTTAATATGTAAACGGTTTTTAAGCGTGTATAAATGCATATATTTTCATGACTATTTTACGTACTATAATAATTTATTAAGAGCTATTTAGTCTTTTTTCTTTTTAATTATTAATAAATTAAGATTAAAAAAATAAGGAACCTCCTAAATAAATCCTAACAAAAGTGAAAATAGAGTTTTTATATTTAATAATTTATCACTCTAAAATGAAAGAAAAACTGTGATAATTATAAAATTTCAAAACTAAAATGAAATTTAATTGTTCAAAGTGATAAATAAATCTAAAGGAAGCATTGAAAAAAAATTTAGTGACCACAACAAAATTCTCTTTAAATTCCCTATCTCGCAAAAATGTAAAATTGTTTTCGAAAACACAACGTTTAGAAGTTAGACATATACTATGTAATGTGAAGTATAATGACTCCATTATGTAACCAAGATCTTGAAATTGTTTGTAATTATATCTAAACTATGAAATTTTACTACGTTCGCGAAAGTTTTATAATGAAGCAAAAATAAATATGGGATATTAGTGAACCTATGAAATTGCGGAATATTATTATTTGCGTTTAAATAATAGGGAAAAGTTTAACTTTAATCTCTTTTCTCTTAGTAATTATAATTTAGAACACACATGCTTAAAACTACTGAATTATTCTGCTGCAAAAATAACTGTTGTAGTTTTTTAAAGATGTTAAGATTTATTATCCATAAAAAGTTTTAAATGTGATAATGAATAAACAGTGCTACGAAATTTATGTTAGAGAAAATTTTTTCATGTTATTCATAGCAATTTTTTTCATTTACCTGATTCTTTTTCAAAAAGACAAGGATTTTTCCTTATGCAAACACTGATAATTTTTATAAGATGAATCCTATAAAAAATTGGTAAAATGGCACTGGTGATTCTTTATGTATTATATGTATGTGAATGCGTTGAAAAGAGTTTTATTTATAGTATGCATTTGATATGCATAAACTAAAAAAAAATAGAAAATAAAAATGAAATTCTCTATTTGAACTAAGTAAAATAATATTTTTCGAAAAATATCACACTATGAAATCCGAATTAGCAAGTCTAGCTCACTAGGAGATATTCCAGTAATTTATTTATTTATTTATTTATTAATATTTGAAAAAGTTAAAAAACAGATTAAAAAAAATGGGAGAGGAGATATGGATGAGTACCGTATGTTTCAGATAAGTAAAGAAACAAAACCGCCACACTGTTAAAAATCTCGCAGCATTTTGTACAGTCATTTCACCGTTTTCTAAAAAAACAGTAACATAACCGTAATTTAACTCTATTCTGACCATAAAATTGGTAATAATGTATTCAGAATAACGTAAAAAGACGGTTGTTTTACTTTTTTTTGTATAAAACGGTCAAATGACTGGATAAAATGCTGCAGAGTTTTAACAGTGCATTTATAAAATAAATAATGTGTGTTTGATTGCCGGCATTTGGTTTCGAATCGGAAAACTCAATGGTGCATTTCAGCTAGTCTAAGCTACATACTAGGATACATACTTTAATGCCGTACAGAGTCCGTACCATAAAAGTGTGACATATTAGGATTGATATAAAAACTAAAATTTTGAGAGAATATAAAATAATACGGCATAAAGAAAAACTTGTACCGCAATGGAAATTTTTTCAAATGCATAGTACATACTTCCATTCAATGTATCGTCGAATAAGTTAGTTTGAGCCTTTTTAAAACTTCCAGTGTGTAAAAAAGCAATGCTATGAACTGTGAAATAAAAAAGCTTTAAATCGTTTTCTAGGAAACTAAGATTGCTAGAACTTTTTATATAACGGTAACAACAAAAATTCATGTTACAGATATACGTTTACACTGTAAATATAAAAATCGCTGAGAATTACCAAGAATTTTTTAGAAAATTATGCTGAGTAAAACTTTTTGTATAATTTCAATCCAGGTTTAGATAAAATTTTGGTAAAATTGTTGTTATTTGTGGGGTTTTTTTAAAGCTAAAAATTTATGTAGCTTGACAAAACTACTTTTGCAGATTTACATTTTGTTTTTCCTATAGTGTAAAAATAAAATTTTAGTGAGTATGCGCATTTCTCTAACACTGCGTCTATATACGTATTGATTTATTTTTTTACTATGTACAATCTATGTACATTCTAGCACACACATTAATAATATTAAATTATATAGGGAAATATTTATTTTATTATTACTGAAACGAAAATAAAAATGGCATCGAAATGCGCTACTTTTACATACACTTGATGTTGAAATATTATTGTTTTAAATGGGAATGTAATATAAAAAAAATTCTTTCGTGATAATTTTTGTAAATAAATCGCAAATGCAACAAATGTAAGTTTCAGCATCGGACATGTCATAGTCATACTCAATTACAAACATGCATTTCACGAAGAACTGATAATATTTAAGCAACTTACATTACGGACAGTCATCAGCCAAATAAATAGACAGACAAATTGAATTCATAAACACTCTACACATTTGTACTTAAGAGTTAATACAAATAATATTAAACGCAATAACGTTTCGAAGTTCGATTTTGAAATTGGACAACAAATGAATAGTATTATTTAAATATAATATCCTTGATAAAAAAACTGTTATGCATTTAAAATTTTTGTAATTGTTCGTAAATTAGTGTATGTTAGAGACATTTAGAATACTTAATTTATATTATTAAATGAATAATTAGTTTTTATAATTTTATTTTTCTAATAATAATATTTGGCTCTATGCTGCTTTAAAAGAAAATGCAAAAACATACAAAAATGCTATTTATAAAAACAAAATTTGTGTATCTTTGTTGTTTAAACATAACACAAGACTATGTTAGGCCAGTCAAATTGTCATAAATAGATGCAAAAATTCTGCTACATAATTTTTTGTTTTTAAACTGTTTATGAGGATGCTAGTAACAAGAATTAATGGTTTTTCAACAAAATATCTCAAGGCTAAATTTTGTGGAGCCAAAAGACCACAAAATTTTCGGTCTTTTTCAGATTTTTGCCTATAACTCAAAAATTATTAAATTTTTGCTTACCATACTCAATTACAAAAAGAAAGAACATTGAATTCTCTACAAATTTCATACTAAAACTGTTTTTCTAAAGCCAATATAAAGCGCGCTATAGCTTTCTGAATGTGACTCTTTTTTTTCTAAATTTGTGGAAAAATTGCAAAAACGAAAATTTGACAAAATTTATCATTGTTTTATCCTCTTTAATGTAACTTATTTAAATTACAGGTATTTGCATGATAACAATCATTATGAATTACAACGGTAACATTGTATAAGAATTAAAAACATTATAACTTTTTTGTATTTAGAGCTTTAGTGGACAACATTAATATTAGGTATTTAACTGAATGTAAAAATACTTACAGTGACACTTTTACATCCCTTCCTTCTTGATAAATAAGGTCGTCGACATTTTCGTAGTTGATTCCCATTACATTTTTTTAGAAATTGCCGAGCATTTGAGTCTTAATTTATGAAAACAACATGGAGCAAGGATTCAAGTGTCGGGTCTTGGCACATTTGAACGGGCTGAAAGAGAACCTGTGAGCCCACCCACATCCTTCAGGAGGGATGTTGTTTCCTAACCTAGCTCGTGTCTGATAACATAGGAGAAAATGATGCTGCACAGCCTCTTGTGTTGGTGGTAGGCTTGCAAAATGAACTTTGCTTTTTTGTGGCAGATTTAGCAAATAACTGGAATCTTAAGGTGTTCTAATTCTGTGTGGTAGCTATGCATCCAATATAGTGCAATATGGATTTTTTTCTAACCTTGATGATTTCTTGACGGGTAGAACCTATTTTATTGAATACGCAGGCTATTTCTCTAAGCTGATCATGTTTTTTTTTCAAAGTGTTACAAAACTTTGACTTTCTTTGCCCAAAAAGTGCGGATGTTGTATCGCATCCACAGATTGCATGAGTGAAAAGAACATGGTTGTAATTGTATTTGAACGACATGGTTGAAAACCACTTGGTTTCGATGTTACTTCTTCCTGCCTTTTAGGAAAACAGATTTTTGTGCTGATAGCCTAAGCCCGTCATTATCACGAGAAGATCAATACCTTCTCCGACAGTTAAACCCTTTCAAAAGATTCGGCTCTTGAAATGTCTGAGGTAAATATGACATCAGCTTCTTCCTTTGCCTGCTCAACTTGAATTCTGTTATTGTGAAATTCTTGTTTTGAAATTTTTAATTTGTTTTAAGCAATGAAATAAAGCGGCTCTTGTTTTTGATTGGCTTCGTCAACGGATGATGCGGGTCGACGCCCTCTTTTGTCTCCACTTGTTACAGATTGATCTAGTTTTACGCGACAAAAACTATAATACCATGCATCTGAAAGTCAGGTTCGCATCTGCAAGTCAGGTTCGTACTGAATACGCTCAATTACTTTTTGGGGCCCTACATCCCCACGTTTTTCAACAGCTTTCAAAAATGTAATTTTCATTTCTAATTTCATTTCTTTGTGAATCAAATTTCTCTTTGCATAGGGCTTTTTCTATTGTTTTTCGCTGAAGTTACCGGGATAACCTTCGTCACATAAGAAGCAATTATCTTGAAGCTTGAAAGGAGTGCTTAATCTGAGGGACAAACTATAGTCTGTGTAGAATATTCATCCCGACGAGCGTATGCTGCTATCTCTCTCTCATTCGCATATGTTTTTCGGCAATCATGCTGTATTCTAACTTCCTTGCTAGTTTCAAAAAACTGATGAATATTACTTTTGATGAATATTACTTTGACGCTAAACGCTATGTTCAAAGAGCTTGGCAAGTCCTTTCTGGCTCACAACGCTAGTATCACTATTTGAAGCCGTTTGGCAAATGAAACACAATTTTGGATAGAGCTCACTCATTTTTCATTACTGTACGAGAAGAGATGCAATAAGCTTAATAGCAGCATATTAGAAGAGTATGCATTTTAAATAAAACACTTGCATCTGAACGAAAGCGGCACGGGAACGTCACTGATCACAATCTTCCATCTGCATTCTCTTTTTTTATCCCTGGCACTCCCTTTGTAATTGTTTTCTTATAGGGTTTCTAGAATTTGTGCATCTTCTGCCTGCCTTTCTTAAAACTTTCATTTTTCATCAATCTACAGGTCTATTTAATTTTCATTGTTAGCGATGAAAAGCTTTTTTGGGATGGGAGGCGAAAAATAGGTCACTTTCTGTGAAGTTAAAAAAAAGTGACATTTTCAAAAAACCATAGCGCGCTTAGTAATGGGTTTAGAAAAACGTTTTTATAACAAAATTATAGAGAATTTAATGTTCCTTCTTTTTGTAATTAAGTATGCTACGCAAAAAGTTTATATTTTCGAGTTACAGGCAAAATACTAATAACACTTTTTACTTACATTCAGTTAAACAGCTAATATTAATGTTCTTTACTAAAGCTCTAAATACAAAAATGTTATAATGTTCTTAATTTTTTTACAATGTTACCGTTGTAATTCATCATGATTTTTTTCATGCAAATACCTGTAAGTTAAATAAGTTACACTAAAGAGGATAAAATAATAAAAATTTGTGTCAAATTTTCGTTTTTTGAAAATTTTTCACAAAATTAGAAAAAAAAGTGTCACATTCAGAAAGCTGTCGCGCGTTTAATATTGGCTTTAGAAAAAAGTTTTGGTATGAAATTTGTAGAAAATTGAATGTTCTTTCTTTTTGTAATTGAGTATGGTATGCAACAATTTTATAGTTTTTGAGTTATAAGAAAAATTGAAAAAAGTCCGAAAATTTTGTGGTTTTTTGGCTCCACAAAGTTTAGCCTCGAGATATTTTGTTGGAAAACCATTAATTCTTGTTACTAGCATTCCTATAAACATTTTAAAAACATAAAATCTTCTAGCAGAATTTTTGCATCTATCGGCTTTTTTTCTGACAATTTGACTGGCCTATGTCTTAAGGACATCGACTTAACTCATTTAATAGGAAATTTTCTTTTCTTGACGCGTTAAAAAGGAACTGCCCCCTTATAAAAAATTACTTAACCGTCGTTTTTTTCTATATTTTTATATAAATTCTCTTAATATTAAATAAAACTTTAGTATTTATTTTAACTTTACTTTTTATTTAAACTTTAGTTTTTGATAGGAGGAACTCTTTTTGCAAGAAAAAAAAAATAAAATGAATACAAAAGGGGAGGGAGGGGAAAAATCTATAACTTTGTCAATTCTTAAGATATCAAATCCGATTAAATTTGCCATACATTTTCTCAATAATACCTACAACTTTTATATTGACAAGTGTTTGATAGGACCAATTCTTACAGCAAAAATAAATGAGACAAAAATAGGAGTTAAAGTTAAATCTCAAATCAAATTTGCTTATATTCTGGCTCATTTTTAAATTCATTTTTGATTTTTAACACGTCTAAATGGCGGGGAATCTTAGTTAAAAACTATATAATTTGACGTATTAGCCAGTTTTTTTGATAAACGTAGAAGATATTTCAAAAAATGCTGCCAAAAGGGCATTATGAACAGAATTGTTGAGAACTGTTGAACACAATTGAAAAATTGAGGAAGTATTCAAAGAACAAATTGCTTATTTTCTGACTTATTTTTAAGTTCATTTTTGCTCTCATTACCTTTCATTTGATAGGCTCTCTTATTTAGGAAATGTATAATGTGCCGTATTGACCAGTTTTTAATAAAAGCAGAATGTATTTTTAAAAAAACCTGTCAAAATGGGAATTCGAAAATAAAAATCCCAAAGCAATCGTGATTGAAGAATTGAGGATGCATTCAAATAATTAACTGCTTATTTTAAGACTCATTTTTAAATTATATTTTGCTCTCAAACTGATTCGATTGGCAGCTTTTATTATTGGTGCCGTATTGGTCGATATTTTTCATAAAATCACAATATATTTCAAGAAATTCTGTCAAAGTGAGCATTTGAGCCGAATTTCGCTTAAGATGATTTCGATAAAAGCAGCTCTTACTGAAACATGAAAGTTAAATTCTTCAAAAGTGGCAAAATAATGTTGTTAACTTGGGTTTATCTCTAATCATATTTCATGGTTTAGTTGAAATGAGCACTTAAATTCAAAATATACCTCCGCGTACCTCCAACAGGGATTTTTTAATGAATAGGATTTTTATTTGGAGGAATACACCGCAATTTTTTCGGTTACTTCGAATATGATGAAGAATAGCTCATGAGCCAGTAGCTCTTGAAGTAAAAAAATGTAGGTGGCAAGAAGCTATAAACTAATCCATTTTTCGATAACTATTTCATTTGCATTCGCTAAATATTCCTTGAACAATTCGTAAAAAATACATTATATTTCATCTGTTACTATCCCTATCCCACCAGTATTTACAACAAAAGTCAAACATTACTTTTTGATGAATAAAATGTTTATTAGTCCTTGTAATTTCATGTACTGAATTTTTACACAATGATTGAAACCAGAAAAACGTCAACAGCTGTGTTGCACATCAAATAGATGAAGTAGTGATCGAGACAACTATCTCGATTGAGCACTAACCTGATTTACCCTACTTGTAATTCATTTGCAGAACAGCAATGAAAAATTACCATCACACTATAAAAAAAAAAAAAAAAGATGTAGTCCCAAAGATGTAAAGTTACAGAAATCTGTATGCTTACTATTTTTTTCTGTACAAAGTACAGGAAAATATTTAAATCTACAAAACTGTTTTTTTTGTAAAGCGACAGAAAAATATAGCTTTACAAAATAATATTCTAAAATTTGAGTAATCTTACTAAAATTTTATCTGTAACCCAAGTTTCAATCACATACAAAGTTAGGGCTATCCTAGTTTTTTTTAAAAGTTTATGTAACTTTCCAGATTTTTTTATTTATAATTTAGACGTATATCCGTTATATGAATTTATGATGTTACATAAAAATTTCTCGGAATGCCAGTTCTCCAGAAATTTCTAGTAACATTAGAGTTTATAGAATGGATTCTAATTTGTTTCGGAGTATGAAAATATTGTGTTTCCTAATAACACTTTGTACACTGAAAAAAATGAGTACATCGATGTACTCATAAGAAATTGAGTATGTTTGGATAAAAAATTATCACATTGCTTTCTCAATTTTGAAACATCACATGTTATAAAATCCAAACTAAAGATAATTTTGTACCCTGTAATGGTTTATTTCATTTATGGTGGCATAAAATATGCTTATTAATGGAAATAATAAATTATATGCAGTATTTTGAAATAATTTAAAAGTGCTTGCAAATTGTGCTCTTCTCATAAAAAATATTCGATTTGGGTATTTTGTTAACAATTTTTGCTATTTTTCTTTATAAACAATCAATTAAACTTTTATTGTTCATAATTTTGAACAAGAAATAAATGCTAGTATATTTTTGCTCTAATTTATAAGTTAAGGGGGCAGTTCATAGCGATTTACATTTGAACACAACCATGGAATCAAAAGTGAGTTCATGTATTTCTTTGTTTGAGCACATTTTGATCGGAGCTATTTTGTATATGTGAAGTATTTAAAATTGAGTTCTTTTTACTTAATTTTGAGATTTTTTTTTTCAGTGTAATGTTGGAAAGTGTTTCGCAATCAATGCCTGATGCATGTTTTTTCATAATAAAATTTATTTAATTTTAATAAATATTTTTAATTCTATTTGAATTTTATCCTGAATATCAAAATATATTATGCTTAGACATAAGTAGATTTTATATCAATTCAGAAAAGAAAAATAATAGTCTTTACACAATTAATTTATTTGACAAAATGATCTTTTTATTAAGAGTTTAATCTCTTTTAATGAAAAAGTACCATGACAGTATTATTTGATAAATTTTAATCCTTATTTATAAGATCATTTTTTAATCTTTACTGGTAGCATGTGTATCAAAAAACAAAAGGGCATCACGGCATTCTGTTGAAATTTAATTTAGTTTAGATCATCTGGTGAAAGAAAAAAATGTTTCTAAATATAATAATGTTGTTCATACTAATATAAAATGATATGTTGATAACTTGTCATCCAGTTTAATGCTTTATTAACAAATTATTAATTATTTTTTGAAGAATGGCGGAGAGATATCTAAAAAAAAAACATCAAAAATCTAGTTTATATTATGTTTCGACAACATTTTAATTTAATAACTTTATTGATATTTAACACTTTATAATAAATCATATGTTCGGTGAATTTTTATACAAGAAAATAAGATTTTTTTAAACAAAATCAACTATGCAACATTTATTATTTACACTTTAAGAATATTTAATGTACTCTATTATGCCTTATGTTTAATGTCAGTAAAATAATATATAATTTAAAATGCTCTATTACGCCTAAGATTTAACGTTAGTAAAATAATATGTACCGTTATTTGAGCGACGGTATAATACGAAATTTAGTGAGAGATTATGGTACAATAATATGAAATATAATCAAAATTTTATGTTATAAAGCATGTTGCATGTATTTTTAATGAATCTTCAAATATTTATTTTCATATTTAGCAGTTATATTCTAAATTATAATTGATTTAAAACGTTTTGATGAAAGAAAAACGTGAAATTTAGATTCGTAACGTTATGTTGTTACATTTTAAAAGGAAGTAGATTTAATTTTCCATATGCTAATATTGCATAAAATGTTTATCAAAACTAATTGTATAATGTTCCGGAATAAATAGATAAATAATATATATACAGGGTGTTTCTAAATTCATGGTCCAAACTTTAAGGGGTGATAGTACACATCAAGACAAACAATATTTAAATAGGAAACCAAGGGTCCCAAAGTCTTCCGAAGGAGATAGGCGCCATTAAAGTTTAGGGTCTAAAAATTCAAATGATTATGAAAAACAGGAAAATTGGTCGATTCTTTTGCGGTTTTCACTAAAATTATTCTTTATGTCAGTATTGTCTTGAAAATAAATTACAAAGATAAATTTCAAAAAATGACGATAGAGGGCGCTTTAGACTTTAGAGTAACGAACAACTATTTTTTACCGTTATTTTTTGCATCTCATTAAAGGTTTCGTAAGCTTAGACTTAAACTTAAATTTTGAGCTCAAAATCTGAATAGTTGGAAGCAGTTAAGTAGCACAAACTTAACTGTGTTAGGGTTTTAAATTCAAGTGATTATAAAAAACGGAAAAATTGGTCGATTGATTTGCGGTTTTCACTAAAACTATTCTTTATGTCGGTATTTTATTGAAAATGAATTATAAAGATAAATTTTTAAAAAAATGCCGATAGAGGGCGCTTTAGATTTTGGAGTAACGTACAACTATATTTTACCATTATTTTTCGCCTCTCATAAATTTTTTTTAGAAACTTAGACATAAACTTAAATTTCGAGATGAAAATCTGAATCGTTGGGAGTGGTTAAGTAGCGCAAACTGAACTGTGTTCAATGGGGGTGGGGAGGTTCAAATTTCAAATGATTATAAAAAACGGAAAAATTATTCGATTCGTTTGCCGTTTTCGCTAAAACTATTCTTTATGTCAATATTTCCTTGAAAATAAATTTTAAAGATTAATTTTAAAAAATACCGTTAGAGGGTGCCTTAAACTTTGGAGTAACCAACAACTACTTTTAACCGTTATTTTTTGTATCTAATTAAATGCTTGTAAAAGTTCAAACTTAAATTTTGAGCTCAAAATCTGCATCGTTTTGAGTAATTAAGTGCGGAAATTTGAAATGTGATCGAGGGATGGGGAGGGTAACATTTTAACTCCTGAACACTGTTCAGTTTCCGCTTCTTAACCCCTCCATCGATTTAGAATTTGAGCTCAAAATTTAAATCTAAGCATTTGCAAGCATTTAATTAGATACAAAAAATAACGCTTAAAAATAGTTGTTGGTTACTCTAAAGTTTAAGGCGCCCTCTATCGATATTTTTTGAAATTAATCTTTAAAATTTATTTTCAAGGAAATATTGACATAAAGAATAGTTTTAGAGAAAATGGCAGACGAATCTACCAATTTTTCCGTTTTTTAAAATAATTTGAAATTTGAACCTCCCCACCCCCATTGAACACAGTTCAGTTTGCTCTACTTAACCACTCCCAACGATTCAGATTTTCATCTCAAAATTTAAATTTATGTCTAAGCTTCTAAGAAAATTTTATGAGATGCGAAAAATAACGGTAAAATATAGTTGTACGTTACTCCAAAGTCTAAAGCGCCCTCTATCGGCATTTTTTGAAATTTATCTTTATAATTCATTTTCAATAAAATACCGACATAAAGAATAGTTTTAGTGAAAACCGCAAATCAATCGACCAATTTTTCCGTTTTTTATAATCATTTGAATTTAAAACCCTCTGAACACAGTTAAGTTTGTGCTACTTAACTGCTTCCAACTATTCAGATTTTGAGCTCAAAATTTAAGTTTAAGTCTAAGATTACGAAACCTTTAATGAGATGCAAAAAATAACGGTTAAAAATAGTTGTTCGTTACTCTAAAGTCTAAAGCGCCCTCTATCGTCATTTTTTGAAATTTATCTTTATAATTTATTTTCAAGACAATACTGACATAAAGAATAATTTTAGTGAAAACCGCAAACGAATCAACCAATTTTTCTGTTTTTCATAATCATTTGAATTTTTGGACCCTAAACTTTAATGGCGCCTATCTCCTTCGGAAGACTTTGAGACCCTTGGTTTCCTATTTAAATATTGTTTGTCTTGATATGTACTATCACCCCTTAAAGTTTGGACCATGAATTTAGAAACACCCTGTATATATATATATATATGTGTGTGTGTGTGTGTATGTGTGTGTGAATTTTCAGGTTACTGAGTATAAACATGACCGAAGGGTATTAATGTTTGTGTAGAACTAGAACTTGGATTTTTCAACGAAGCTTGGAAAGTCTAACCAAATATTTTAATAGAGAGATTATGCTTTTTAGAAATGTGATAAATTTAGAAGGAACAGCTTAATTACTTTGAATTATTATGTGCAAGTATATTTTATAAAGTTGCAATAATAATATATAGGTTATGGTTTGACGTCTGTTTTAAAGCTATTATATCGAGATGCTGTATTACATTGTAAGACGGCTCTGTTATCAGGGGTTGATTTTCTAAACTTCTATTTATTCAGTGCAAACATTATATTTATATTTTAAATTTATATGTGCAAGTCCATAATAAACTATAATAGAATATTAGTCGAATGTGGCAATCAAAAAACATTTTTTGTCTCGTAATTATTAATACGTCTTAAACAAGTGGGTGTATGTAATTGCAGATACGACAGAGGGTTTCGTTTAATATTTATTTCAAAATATCTTACCCTTAAATTAATAAATCCAATAGTTAATTTATAATTATTAAATTTTTACATAGATGATAACACTAATAAATTTAATTTTAAAATAATTATAAAAGAAATTATTAATTCAATGAAATTAAAAGTGCTTACTTAAAATTTTTTAAATAAAATCCAAAATTCAAAATTAATTTGATAATGCGAAATATTTTATGCTTAAAAGTATTTTATGTTATTTATAAATAAAGTTAAAAATATTCAATTTTCAGTGTGTAGGGTGGGGGTAGAAAGATGAGTAAAAATTTCAGAAAAAAAAGCTTTGAAATATTAAAAGCCAAAATAACTGATATAGATCTAAGACTAAATGAGTATTTTTCATTTTTTATTATAAGACAATCTTTACACTGATATGAAATTTAAATTACACAGGTTCTGCACTTAAATGTATACAGTATAGCCCCGACTATCCGCGGAATTAAATGGCAAGAACACCACGGATAGCAGATAATCCGAATAAAAGCTGAAATTAAAGTGCAATCACGAAGTATATCAAAAAGCAATGGGTTGTTGTACAAAAACATAACAAAACTTTTTAAATACACAAATATGTACATAACATGGCGAAGGTTTGCCCGTCAGAAGATTTTAGCATGCTTGTATCTGGATATAAAGGAGCGTTGTTAATTAACAAAACAGTGGCATTTGGCAAATTTTTTGAAAGAAGATGTTTACGTAATTGAGACACAAAAATCTCTTCAAGTTATTATTGAAAATCTGCTGGTTCATTTAACCTTTTGTTTTTGGTTGAAATAATCTTCTGATAAATTTTCTGATCCCTTGAAAAGATCTTGGTTTCTGAGATTTACCGATTACAAGAAACCTAATTTTGTGCCTATCCGTAGCGTTGCTGCATGACAAGATTCTTATTATTTCTTTTCTTTTTGTGACCTGTCGCGTGGTGTTCACTTTTAAAAGATAAAGTATAAGCTGGAAAACAAAATAGTATTTCGATCAGCACTGTAGGGTCTATTGTATTTTCCTTGATGTTGGCTTGGATTAGTTTTGAATAATAAAAAAAATCTTTGTACGCGATTTTTTTTTTTTCTGCGTCGGCGATCGAATCAGATTTCAGTCAGGTGTAACTTTTAAAAGGCTCATTTTTCATTATAAAACTGTACTCTTTATAGAACTTTTCTTTTAAGCAAGGAAAAACACAATATGCAATTTACTAAAAACTTTCAAGAATAAATATCTAATTGAATCTGCAAATCCTACAGAAATACATTCAGGAGAATATAAGGTTTCTTAGCCGTAACGAAATGTGCATTTGCATTATCTGTATAAAGAAAGGCATTAATTGTGCGTCAAAAGATTTTCCGGTAAATATCCATATTTCCTGTAGAACAGTTTCAGAAAGTCTTCCTGTACACACATATACATAAATGTGTAATTATAAATGTTTACACAAATTCAATCTCATGTCCGCCAGCAAAAGCAAGCATAAACTTACTAAATTTTGTGCCTACCAATAGCGTTGCTGCATGGCAAGATTCTTAGTATTTCATTGCTTTTGTGAACAGTCGTTTGATATTCACTTTTAAGTACAAAAGTATGAGTGGGAAGACACTTCAATATTTCGATCCGCACTGTAGTATCTATATATGAATATGTATATATGACGTATATATGAATGTGTATTTATAAATGTTTACACAAATTCAATCTCATGTCCGTCAGCAAATTCACGCATTAACGTACTAACTGGGGCTCCAATTATTATCATTTAGTAAAAGATGATATTCGCAAACTTGTAACTGAAATATATTTCGAATAACAGATACATGATTTATTTTTTAAAGACTGGTGAGAAAAATATTTAAAAATAGGGTCTTTGAAAAAATAAAATCATTGTAAAACATATATTGCTGCTTAATGTGAAGAAAAAAAAAATTGTTTAGTACTATTAATTTTTTTTCATTCCAAGAAATTTTTTTAATATATATTTTCAAATTATTTGTATCATTTCATAATCAATATTTATTTTATATAATGGAAAAAAATATTCTTTCTTCCATTAAATTAAACATTATTATGCAAATTATAAATATTTTAATTTTAAATCTTCGTTTGAATATACTTTTGCCACTTAGGGATTAATACACAAAAACGGTAATTTTGTTTTATTATCCTGATTCTCTACTCAAGATTTATATTTAAAATCAATTATGCAATATTGGTTATTTAGTGGAATCTACTCAAATTTCGGTAATAAAAACTAAGCGATAAAGAGTATTTTAGATAAATGATGAAAGAAAAATATTTATAAAATCATATTACTTTTTCTGGTTTTTAATTAAACTATTGGAAAAAAGAAAAAGAAAAAAGATTACATATAGCTGCTATAAAACTAATATTAGTCTAGAAAATAATTTTTATTACCCAATTGTACGTTAAAAGTTTATAACCCACAAAGTTTTAATATAAACTTAAATGTCGTAGTTTAACACAAATGTTTAGCGAGATGCAATAAAACATTTGTTTTCAAATTTTTATTGTCTGTAAAGATATTGGACAAATAATTTTAATTTTAATCAGCTTTTTTGTAAATTCACTAAATTTATCATAGTTGTTTTTAAATAATCACTGAAATACTTTGTTATTCCAGAATATTTTGCATGTCATATGCGCCATATATACAATCATTTAAATTTGAATAATTGTTGCAGAGAATTATAGAATATAAAAACATAGTTTGCAATGACGAAAATACTAAAGGAGATTTTCATTTTTCGATTTTGTTTGTCTGGTTTATCTCACGTGAATAGTTAAGATTTTATATACTTGTTGCATTATACTATCTATTTTGTTTTACATATGTAAGATAGATTTAAAAAATAGGTACCATTGCCTTTGACCTTGCATATGTAAAACATTTATTGGATGTGTTAATGGAATTTCTTTTAATTCGTGCATAATCAAAATAATGAGATTGTTGGAGATAACAGGGCGTTTTAAATCGTTTTCGTTGTTTTATGTAATTATTTTTTGTGCAATCTTTGGTCATCACCAAATTAATCTTCAACTACTAGAATACTTTTCATCATTAACTGGAAATTTTTCAAAAAGAAACTGTAAATATGTATTTTGAACTTATTTCTTTATAGCTATTCATACTATAAGATTCAGTCATATCTTTGAAAGTCTCATTAATAATTATATTTTAAAGTGTTAAAAATATATTATTAGATAAAAAAGATAGAATTCAGATGCTAGGCACAAAATCCTGGTTAACGGAAAACCTAGAGAGATTGCTACCTCGACAATTATTTGGGAAACACGTTGAATGTTGATCGCCAATTTCTCAAAAATTAAGATTCTTAAGGAGAAAAACTGAAATTAGCATAGCTAAGAGTATGAATTGTACAACAGTCTATAAATTTATTAAAATAGGTTAGCACTAAGTTTTTTTAATTGTCGTGTAAGACAATTCGCACAATTCAGCATCGCAGTACAATTAGCAGAATCTAGTAATCGAAGGTATGTTTCCTATACAGTGAGACCATTCTCAACGGAGGTCAATGTCTACACTGTAAAAAATCTCGGATGTTTCTGAATATGTAAAAATGTACTTTACTAAAAAACGAAAATATACAGTGACATCTTGTAACTCATCTAAGGTTTCGAAAAACGTTCCTTTACCTTTAAAAATCCCAGAAAGTTATTTGTTTTCGAAATTTAAAGAAGAATTTATAAAACTTAATTTTTATTAGCTGCCCGTCCATTTCGGAAACGTTTCTAAGTAGCTTTTACAGTACAATAATCACATTTCTCAAATCAAATTATCACTTTTTCGGATTCTATCAGTTCTCAAGTAAACATTTTCAGCTGCATAACTGATTTTGTGCATGCTATTGTAGCAAAATAATGACAATTTTCATGTTAAAGATAATACTGTTAATATTGTATGTTTGTCTATTAAACGTGCTCTCTGAATATCAAAATATTTTCGTATGAATTGGTAGCATCCCAAAAAAGTGATATTTTGATTTGAGAAAATTGATTATTGTACTGTAAAAGCTACTTAGAAACGTTTCCGAAATGGACGGGCAGCTAATAAACATTAAGTTTTATAAATTCTTCTTTAAATTTCGAAAACAAATAGCTTTCTTGGATTTTTAAAGGTAAAGAAACGTTTTTCGAAACCTTAGGTGAGTTAGAAGAGGTCACTGTATATTTTCGTTTTTGATTACAGTACATTTTTATATATTCAGAAACATCTGACATTTTTTACAGTGTAATTTCTAACCTGTTAGTCATAGACATATAGTTCCAATTGCAAAAATGCTTTAAAAGAGATAAATAATTATTTTTTAAGTAATTTAGGCAAAATATAGTAAAACATTTTCGAAAATTAAATTTTTATAATGTCCGGGGTCTTATAAGTGATGTTTAGTAAAAAATTATCCATCACTCTAACAAGCAGAATAAAAAAGTTCCCATTCATCTAACATTAAAATTGACCAGCTATGAATCTTTGAATTTCATGACTTAAACCACTTTTCTGTAACTGGAAACGGATGTGTTGGAGTAAGCTTTAAGGGAACGTATACTAAGTGCTTAAAGTGTTATAAAGGACGTCAATTCTCAACGCTGTCCAATGAATAATTCCTAAACTCCTTGTCACAGACGTATAGTTCCAGTTACAAAAGTGTTTTAAATGAGGCAAATAAATATTTTTAAAGCAATTTAACTAAATGTGGTGCCACCATATAAGTTTTATGGTAGTGATAATTTTAATTAACTTCTAGACTGGCTAAAATAATTGAAGCCATGAGTTTAAAAATTCTCTTTATCGACAAAATCAAACTTTTTGGAAATCGCGAAAAACCTTCAAATGCGTCCGATGATTTTCACTATAAATTTAGAGATTGTGGTGTTACATTAGTGCAGATTGGTATAGACTAATATAGAAAACAAAAGCGATAAAGCGAGTTTTGAAATTTACATTCTCAATTGTATTTTTTTATATGTTTCATTTTGTAAAGAAATGGAGCAGTTTCATTTCATGATTTTATTTCTTTAAAATGTGTTATTTTTATAAACTTTCTTTTTTTACTAATAACTTTCGTATGTATGTTTACTTAATTCAAAATGTTTATTAAAGTTCTAAATCACTTCCAAATATCCGATCGAGGTTCAATTCATATACTTATTTATACCCAATGACAATGTAATACTAATACGATTTTATGTTCATACCACTATTTATTTTATAGGACTACACCAAATTATATTAGTTTAAATAATCTAATAGAATTTTAAATATGTATCATTTTGTAGTGAATTGTGACTGTAGTTTTCATAATTTAATTGAAGAAATTTCTGTTATTTTTTTTTACTTATATTTTTAGAACAAGTTATATTTTTTGCTTTAATTTGTAGACATCAATATAAATTTTAAAATGTTATTTTAAAAATTATTTTACTCTTAATGTTTAACGTTAAATTTTACATCTGACGTTTATTTTTATTTTTAGTAAATCTGTGACTGACCCCTATTTCGCAGCAAAAAAGATCTTCAACTTTAAACAACTGTTACTCTGTCAGTTTTAATCGCAGAGGAGTGGGATATTTTTTGTGTTACTTGTTAGTGTAGTGGTAAAACTTTACTAAATACCACGTATAAGACGGGAGAGCGTATAAAAATTTAATTTTCGTATTTTTTTAATAATTTTTTTTGCTTAAATCGCTTAAAAATACTTTACCTTTTTAAAAGCATTTTTGCAATTGGAACTATACATGTCTATGACTAATGGTTTAGAAATTAGCTACTGGCCACCATTAAGAGTGGACATCCTGTATAAAAGAGATATAGCTTGTCGACAGATCCCTTATTCATATTCTAACATACTTTCAAACCACGGCAAAACCACATTCCGCATTTGTGTTGCTTGTTACAGTAAGTTTGATCAGAAACATGGTAGAATCAAATTAACATAAGCTTAATACTGATGGTATATTCTAAAAGAGGCGTGAGGATTTTATTTTACTTTTTTTTGGGGGGGGGGGGGGTTAAAACATTTTAACAAATCAAAATTAATTTTCTTTATGTTAACATTTTCTTATAGTTACACCCAAATAATTACTATGTAAAATAACAATAATAATAATAATAATAAAACCTACGTGATCAAATATTTGTACAACAAATTGTGATTTAGAATAGTTTTCATATTTATTATTATGTAACTATTATTTTTATTACAATGTTAATTCGATAATTTTATCGAAAATATTTCTTCAGAAAATCCGTTATTTATCAATCCATAATTCTCAATAATGTGTATATATTTTTAAATAACAGCATTCAGAATAATTTTTATTTTATTTAAACCCTTAGACATTTATTAAAAGTATATTTGATTTAAATTTTTTTAGTGGATTATTGAACATAGCGGTTGTTCTGGAGATTTCTCTAGAAAAAAATTCCAATACTTTTCTTAGATCGATCTGTAGTAAACTTCTTTCTAAACTTTTAAGTACATATTCGTAACGGTTATTCGTAAAGCTGCATTTAAAGAACCATTTGTCTAAAATATATTTAAAAAGATTGGTGCCTTACGCATTATATCGATTTCGAAAAAAAAAAAAAAAACCCATAAGAGCTACGGAAAAGAAAAGAATAAATAGTAATAAATATAAAATAAAAGCATATATGTCAATTACTTTTATATTAAGTATACTTTATATGACTATAATTTAAATTTTATGGGTCTATAAAATATTTTTACTAACTGTCTATGTATAGTCATTGTCGTTACGGAATATATTTTTTAAAACAAACATGAATAAATATCTGATCAGCTATAAAAGTACTCTAAAGTTAGTTATATTAAAAATTTATTTAACAATAGAGTTATGAAGAAAGGGGTTGCATTTTGAGTTTATGGCGGCCAATTATCAACATTGGGATATGCATCCTAAGTATGGGAGAGACATCCGTGGGTTCTTTCTAAAAGAACCTCATCCGTATGTACGCAGGAAATCCTTGTTTCCAAGAAAGCCGCAGCAAACGCCGAATGATTAGGACAACGGATGCGATGGGATCGAACCCAGCACCTTTTGTCTGTCAGCATCCAGAACAGAACCTCTTGGATACTGATGGGTTAGGAATAAAGAGGAGAAGACATATAGTTAGCATTTTTGCGGATCCCACCGAAGTTAGTATAGGGAAATAAATACGGGCTTCTGATTGGTTGAACAATTAAAGAGCAATTATTTTTTGTAAATAAGTTTTTCTCAATGTGGATGTAAGTATTATGGAAGTATAGGGGTATATCGTGTTAAAATAATAATAAGAAGCTAATAAGAAGAATGGTAATAAGATTTTTTAAAGTAATCTATACTAATAACAGAACAAATCGCTCTCTCTGTGTGTGTGTCTCCGATAGCTAGCAAAATCTATGGCACGTATGAGGCTCAAAATTTTTATGAGAGTAGCCCAATATCTGTTCTGATGCACTTGAAGCTCAGAATTTTAATATTTTGAATAATTTCAGATACATTAATTACGAAGTGGAACTCACTCTCTTCAAAAAGTCATTTTTTTAATGGTCGGGGAAATAAATCGTTTGCACATGCGCACAAACCCTTTTACGCATCTAAACGAAAGAAGAAGCATTTATCAGTGTTTTTTTCAGTTTTTGGATCATTTTGTTTAAATCCAAATCAACCAAACTGCTCGGCGCAGTTAAACTTATCAGACATATTTCGAAAGATCATACTTTTAGCTCTCAAATGCTATAATCAATTCGAAATAATGTTGCAGTCAACGATTTAAAAAGAAATATTCAAAATGAGTCTTTTTTTCCAAAACCATTTTTCTCCTTTTTGTCAATGTTTTTCCAGGGTGTAATTTTTAAAATGTAAGCAAACAAAATAAAAGATCTTACAGTTGAAAGTGTTTTCTAACCGATGGTGCAATTGGTTTTAAAATATTTGGATTTTAACATTTTCAAATACACTGTCAAAAGAAGGTCATTTTGCAACTCGCAGAGAGGATTTTTTTTCTATGCTAATATTATTTTAACGTATGTATTTCAACTCAATCTTTTAAAATCTTCTCAATAGAACAAATTTATACTCCCTACGGAAAATTCGAAATGTTCGAACCGATAGAATTTTTTTTTACAAAAAAAAAAAAAAAAAAAAAAAAAAAAAAAATGCGCGAAAAATCTGATGAAATCAATAAAAACAGATCGTTTTTATTGATTCCATCAAATACAATGGAAAATCAGGTCACTTTGCAACTCACAAATAGAATATTTTTTTCTACTCAGAAAGTATCTAAGCGTACATATTTCAGCACAATCTTTTAAAAGCATCTCAATGACGAAATTTACACCCTCTTAAAAAAATTAAAACATACGGACGAGTAGAAATATTTTTTACAAAATAAAAAGGGCGAAAAATTTGACGAAATCAATTAAAACCAGATCGTTTCATTGCGGTTTTGCCTTTGCATGGCGAAATTGTATACGTCCTGAAAAACCGAATGTATTTTCTTAATGCTAAAACACTTTTATAATCTATGGTGCAATTTGTTTAAATAAAATACGAGATTTAACCCGTTCAAAGACAACGCAAACACGAATCCCATCCCGGCTGATGGAGAATACATTTTTCCTAAGCTAAAAGTAACTAAATGTCTGTATTTTATCACAATCTTTTTAGAGGCTTTCAATAAACCAGATTTACATTACTTACAAAAGTTTTGGAACTTTCGTATGGATAAAATTATTTTTATTTTTACAAAATAAAATATGTGAAATTTTTTATGAATTCAGTAAAAACCCGAGTGTTCCATCGCGGTTTCTTTCGCTTTCGGTAAGCATAGTTTCCAAAAAGTCAAGATATATAGAGAATAAAATACCACAGAGCATGTGCTTTAAATTCAATAACTTTTCCCGATTTTTCCATTTAAAAATATAAATTTTGACAAAATGGACTTAAAGACATAAAATCATAGAAATTTGGGTTTAATTTAAGGGTCATTTAGAAAACAAATAACACATCTGAAAACTGAATAACATCACGGGCCTGGGCAACGCCGCGCCGGGCAGGTCAGCTAGTATAGAATAATTGTGTTTGTAAATATCGCGTTATTGATGCCATGAAAAACAAATGTGATTATTGTTTGTAAATAAATTGTTCTATCATGTTAAATTAATAAAAATAAATTCCAATTTTATTTTCATTATTATTTTTTAAAGTAATATAGAATAATTAAAAAACATCATCATTAATTTATTAAATTCTAAAATGCAGAAAGTCTTTCTTTTTATCTGTTAAAAAATATGTAAAATCAGAAGGAAATTAATCAAAATTTGTCTTTTAAAAGGTTTTCAAGCAGAAACTAATGATTATAATTAAAAGTAAACTCAAAAAGGAACCAAAACAAAATACTTTTTAAACTATTCAACCAATCAGAAGACCGTATTTTCTTCCCTATGCTAGCTTCGGTGGGATCGGCAAAAATGCATACAGTTGTGTAGCAGGTACGTGTGATGTAAAGGAAGAGGCTGTTACAAGATGGGATCTGTATTTTTAAACGCGTCAACAGTTTCGTATTATCACTGGTGAAAAGTTTCACCAATAAACTAAAAAGAAAGTTTGTTTCTTGATGATGGGGAAATTTCTATCAAAAATATAGTTACAATTTTTGATTACATAGTAACTGGTATCTGTTTGTCTAGGTATTATAATCTTTTTGCACACATTGACAAGAGGTTGTCTTAGTTGACGCAATAAGGCAGACCTAATATCGGAAAAGTAAAACGCCATTAGTAAAAATATATACCAGTTTTTGCCATTTTTTTATTGATCCAAATTCCAATAACAGGGTGTTAAAATAACGATAAATATTCTGCATAATTTTATTGTTGGAAGTTTGTAGCGGTGATAATGGAACCCTGTGACAGCAATTACAATTGAAGTTTTATTATTTTAAGGATATGTCAGTTCCTTTTTATTAGCATTTCCATGATTTTAATAAATCAGTTTTTTAATAATACATTGGTTATAATTTTTTAACTTTAAAGGAAATGTTATTGATGATTTAATATAGATTTAAGTTACATCCACTGATGCAGGACTGCAGGCCCACAAGCTACCATTTTTACATTCGATTCTATACGTATTTTTTTAAACTTTGCATTATATTTCTTTTGCACATTTTGTTAAGTGCATGTAGACGATTTTTGTTTTGAGAAACATGTGACATAGAACCATTAAAAAAATAGTCGTCTTGCTAATACAGTCATGCTAAAGAAAGTTTTATTTTTTTACAAATGCAGAAATTAATATCGACAGTTTTTTATGTAATTTTATTTCCATCCGAGATCAAAAAGTATTTATGTAAAATATGATCATTCGTTAATTCTCATTAGACCATACATAAAACCATTTCCACATAAAAAAGAAAAAAAAATGACGCCTTAATCCCAGAACAGTTTGTAATACAATTAAAATGACATGATAATATCAAAATCTTCAGATTTGTTTCCAGTTCATGGATTCCACGTGCATGATTTCATTAAATGATAAAATTAGCAACCATAGCTGTAACTTATCTATTAAAATTAAAATAAATAATTGATTTGGAATCCCCACCCTGTTGCTTTTGTGTAAAGGTAAAAACGACAGATATTAAAAATATATAACTACAGAAAAGTCATTTAGTTTTATAATTTTTGTATTATCACAATATATTTTTTCTGCAATAATGCAATTTGCATTTTATGTTGATTGGAACACAGATTAAATGGTGCATTTTAAAAGCCAGTATATTACAAAGCTGTGGGATTTTCTAGTACTTCAATAAAAATAGTTTTCTGGTTAAGAATTACCATAAATGAAATTAAGAGTTTCTGCTACTTTCAGAGTGTCATTAGCCCACAGATATACCCAACAGCAATAAAATTATTAAAACAAAATTCAATTAATAAGGATATGTAACAACTGCTAGAAAAATTTGTTTTGCACAATTTAATACAATATACGAAAATGGATCATTAAGTAATGCCTCATGCGTATTAATAATTTTATTAATGAACTATAACAACAGACATTATTGCAGAGTATAGCTTAAACTGCTCTTTATCCGTATCTACCGTTAAAAATAATCATCAAGTATTTGCACTCATTTAACACATCGGTTAAATGGCGTCAGAGCCATTTTGAAAAAAAATCGGTGTTTCGCTTTTATAACGGTAATGCTTTTTGTAAGGTTTTGCATTAACGGGTTTTTCTAGGGCTCATAATCATTCCTTGGGAAGATCTATACGAGATTTTCATCAGCAACATTCGTAACTGGAACCCTCTCGAATAACTGTTTCCTGTCGAATAAAATCATCAGCATGTTCTGGATTTCTATTTCTGAATAATATTTTCGACCTGAAAATTCTTGGTGTATCTCTAATTACCGTTTCGCCACTTTAAAACGTCTTCATCGATGGGCGAAAATTGTTGATATCCATGACCCACTTTCGAACGATTGTGGATTTCCTTAGGTATCCAATTTCCTTTTGATAGAAATTCAAAGAATATCTTTTATTTGACTCAAGATACATAGTTCTAATCAGTCAAAAAGGAAAAATACTGTATAAATAAGTTAAGGTTACCTCTAAAATAACATGCGTATAGAGTTCAGTATCTGTGAAAGAAATAAAATTTTGAGCAATAGGTACATTACTTTTAGGTATATTATTTTTTTCATTCATCTTCGTAGTTTAATTTATTCACTGTATAGGAGCCTAACTCTTTAGAAAATGAATTCTACATATTTTAAATGAATTATGTAAAATAGCCATAGTTTTTCTATAGAAAATTTCTCTAGGGTAATCATGTTTATTATATTCTAACACGAGGTTTCTAATGTCAACAAAATATGCTCTCGAAGTGTAAAAATTAAAATGCAAAGTTGTCGTAACTCACCCAAAATGTGTTTTTTTTTTCAGTTATTAAAAAAAAAGTCCTGTGATTGCAGGATATTACAACGATTAATTCGTTATATATATTTTCTTCTCCCCCCCCCCCCACTATTCAATTCAAATATTTGAAATATTGTTTAGTTTCTCTCGTTTCCTCCGCATCTCGCTATTACACCCTATTATGCATTTGAATACCTTATGTATTTGTTTGTAATATTCTCTTGCTGCGCAGTTAGAAATTTAAGTCTAAAATTTAAAATTAAAACGGATTCTTTAAAACTAAATCGGTTCTATTATTTGTTCTATTATTAGTTCTATCGGTTCTATTCTCTTTATGTTCTCATCTGTCACAATAACTAATTTCTGCATTTTTTGTCTTGCTAATTTAATGCGAGACACTCTCTCACAGTTATTCAGCCCTTAGAAACACTGTGCAGCACTAAAAACGGATATACTTAAGTTATCGGCTTGCCTTATTTCGTTGTGTCCCTGACACATGTTTAAAAGTTGCATCTAAATTGCATTCTTCTCATAAGAACGTATGTCTCATTTGCACTTTGTAATTGACCGTTGGGAGCATGCAAATCTTATCGCCATATTGTTTCCCTTTTGCGGATATTTTTACAGCTGTAACGATATCAGATTCTGTTGCTTCAGCAGTTATTGTTCGTGCAGTTGCTCTGCTTTTTTCCGTTCCAGATGTTTTTATCCCGCGTTATTACTTAAAAAGCGCATTCTGTTGCTAACCAAAAAAGTGTGTCACGAGCTGCAATCTAGTTAAATTTTTAGCAGACAACCCGCTGTTGATCCCTTTTTCATCGCGCGAATTTTTGTATTACGTGACATTGTATTCACTCCAACCCTGTTTGGTTCATTTGTGAATTACTGCACTTCGGCTTTTATTACGAGCCAGAAATGATCTGTTCTGTATTACGGAGACTCTTTTCTCCCTCTCTCCCTGTTTATCTGTCCCTGTTACTGATGGCCAGAATAAAGACTTAGCTTTGCATCATCTGTGAGGTTTTTGTAATCTTTCACTTCAACCTGCTTTTTTAATTAATTTTACAACCACGTGCAGTTTTGTACCAAAAAAGATATCATCCAGGTATTTACGACATCACAGATACATTAAACTAATGGGCGACTTTTTAAATAATATTTGGAAAGAAGGATGCGTATAAATTACGTTTACATTGCTAAAATGTACTAAACATCACAGTTTCCGGGATCAACTTATGATTTGACAAAAATACAGAAATTTTTGTGATTTTTGCGATGGATTGATGAATTACCTACATTGTTCTGAAAACTTTTTGGAAAAAAAAGTCTAAAATTTCGTATTTAATTAAAATATATGAGTATTAAACGGAAAAGTTAGTTCCTTTCATATATATATATATATATATATATATATATATATATATATATATATATATATATATATATATATATATATATTTGAGTATAAATACTCTCTGCAGCTAATAAACGGATCAATACAGCAATACTATAATTAATAACTTTTGCAACTGTAGTTGGGTTATTTAACGATAAAGAAAAAACTGGTTTTCCATCGGCAATTAATATATCTTTGCTAATATAAAGCACATAAAAATTACTTGTTGAAGGCTTCATTCTTACTAACATAATGAAACGTTTTTCAGAAAAAGCAATCTGTTGGTAATTTATCTTCTAAAAAATTTTTCGATTGTAGTATTTACTTTATTTAAAATATACATTTTAGCATTCTTAAAAATTCAAATAATTAAAGCAATTAATAAAACACATCATTAACAAAAGTGTATTTCTAAAAATAGCATATCAGTGTAAAATTAATTTTAACTAAACATAAACTCTTGTTGATGATTATTAAAATTATAATGGTCTTATTAAAAAAAAAAACAATGAAATGAAAATTTTGTTTACTCTTTCCTGGAATATAAACCTTTCCTTTATTTTTCTTAGCAAAAGTATTAACATTTTCATACGCAATTTATTATAAATAATTACTTGGCAGCTCATTAAAACAGTCCAAGCTAAATTATGTTAGCTTTTACTTTAGTTTCAGCGAAAGAAACGTACATAAAAATATATATCATTAACCCAGAAAATAAGAAAACGAAAAATTTAATCAAGATTTTACGGTCATTAAAAAGTTTGATTTCTTTCTTAAACTCCTTAAAATTTTATGGAATGCGACTTACGTTCTTTTTTAATTTAAATTTTTATTTTCAAATGTCACAACTTTTTTTTTTTTTTTAATTAGCAAAGCGTAATTTTCATGTTATTTGGTGTGTAGTACTACTTTCATTTGTCCCATTATTTAAAAAAGTCATTTATTATACATTAAATACATTTAGTATGTAATTGGAAAAACTTTTAATATAGCTAGATTGTAAATCGGATGTTATTTTTGTTACAATGTTACAGTTCAAGTAAATTAGTTAAAACAAATTTAGCTTACGTTCATCTTAATGGATTTTAAATATACGGAATAAATTCATTTTCTTAATTTTTATTGATGCTTTTGTATAAAATAACATATTAAAATTATGAAAATGAAACGTTACTTTTAGATCGTGTTACAAAGTCGTATTTTTATGAATTATAAAGCAATTTAAAATAAGATGCGTTTGAATTGAAAATTTTTTTTAAAGGAATTTCTCCCATAGAATTGATGAATCAAAATTGACATTTATGATCTGAATTATCCCATAACTTCTGTGTTTAGCCAAGATAAACTGATTAAATGTGAGGTAAATAATGTTTAAGAGGTATACTGTACTTTTCAAATAAAATAGGCACAATATCAAATTACTTATATTATGCTGCAAGTGATACATTAAAATAAAAATGGCAAAAGTACCTTTGTCATTTTGCCATTTCCTTTTCTTTTTCATTTTTACTTTAATGTGTCACTTGTAGCATAATATAGGTAATTTGATATTTTAAAGTGATGATTCAAATTATATATAAACACAATAGTTACAGGGAGTAATCAATGACATAATATAAATCGTTTTGTTTGGAAATTTCTTTAATATTAACTCATTTTTCATTTGCTATGTGTTAGATTTTCATTTTATTATTTAAATAGCTGCTTATTGCATAGATTAGCATACTAACATAGAAAATCTCTCAATTTCATCGATAGTCTTTCAATATCTTATCGACACTTTTTTAACTGTAAGAAGAATTTAGAAATTAGTATCTTCATCAATGTTACATTATAAATAGTAGTTAATTATAGGAATAGATTTTACATACGCGAAAAACAGAAATTATCTTTTAATCATGGATTTTGCATGTTGCATGTAATTTTGTGTTATTGCAAAAAAAAAATTAATAAGTAAATAAAATTAAAAAAAAAATAAATAGATTAGTGTATCTGTATTTTCTATTAATTATAATCATAGTCATATCTATACGTCTCAAAAAGTAACTAAAAAGTTAATAAGCATAGATGAAAAAAAAAGCATTTGCTATATTAATTTAGTATTTATGGAATATATTTTGAATTATATTGCTGAGATTATTTCTAAAAGCTAAATCTGTTTAAACGAGTTAATCAAACAGGATAGAAGCTGCTATAGCTTAATTGTATTGAATTGTGTTCAGTTTACAGAATTTGAAAATGGACAGTTTTTTATTAATTTTAAAATTAGATAAAACTTGACAGTTGAAAGTACTACTTAGTTTCTGCTGAAGCTCAGATGAGTTCAGCTCTGGTATATCTTTGTATTTAATGGATGCTTAAATACTGGTCTGAATTCATTGGAACCTATGAATACTGCGCTCCAAAGCGCAGCGTACTTCCGAAAAGCCTGTTATGTGTTTCTCTTTCCCATCAGTTTTCACTCATTTGCCTTCATCCTTATTGATGTTCTTGCACCTGGGGCGTAGAGCTAAAGCATCTGTCTAATGCTCTCAAGTACACAATTAAAGGATTTTTCCCCGAAGGTTTCAGAACTGCGACGAAGAATGGCAGACTTAACTGCAACTGTGTCAGTAATTTTTACATGGTGTCATGTAAAGATTACACACAACTTCTTGTTTGTGTTTATTAAACATTTTTACAAATGAACTTAGAAAATACGATTTTCAACATTTTATGGAATTGATGCTAAGTCTTGCGCCGCAATGCTTATTGCTACGACAAAATACTAATTGTAAGCGTTGTTGATTACAATTATTTTTAAATTAACACTAGTTTCTTAAAACTTCGCAAGACGGCCGAATACTTTTGATAACATGAGTTTTCCTTTGCAAATAATTTTGTCAGATAAATTTCTTCATATTCATTTGTAATTCCATAAATAAGCTCCTAAATATTACATCCTTAAAATATATAAGTATCACATGAGATTCTCCTTCATATGGATATACATAAAAATTAAACAAACATTTTATGCTAGCTTAGATATTTTCACGGCCATTGTACATATATGGATAGACATATACATAAATCATTGTATATCTCTATGTTCTTCCTACAAGTCTTTAATATTTGAATGATTTACATGGAACCAGAAATATATAGATATATATTATCGTAGATGAGTTCAGTTACTTGTTACTTTAAAGAATTCTCAGGCTACTTTTTACCATCACCATACTTTATTGTTATTAAAATTCTTTAAAGCAGTTTTTATTCAATGTTTTTTTATATACATTATAAAAGACGATTCGACAGTTAAAAGAAATTCTAACATGTTTATATTGTTTTTATAAGTCAATAAAAGTTCACGTCTACCATTGATATTTTTTAAACGAAAACAAATATAATACCTGGCAGATAATGTGAATTAATCAAAATACTTATTATTGAAATTTTCTTTTCTTATACATAATTTCTGCCACTACTTCGACCACTACGACCAATCTACTGAAAAACTATTGATAAACTGTAAGATTAAATGCAAGTAATAGATAATCGTAAATGTCACATCCACATGGCATTGAACACGTTAGGAGTTTTACGTAATCAAGTGGTGTCTAATTAAACGTTTTATGTGTATTTTTATTAATGTTTTATTAATTTATTTGTTCATTCATTTTTTAAAATAAAAATTGCGTGAAACTGTAAAACCTGGTGAAGAAATTGACGATTTTTATGACTTGACGGAAATGTTCGACAACATACAGAAGATGTACCTATTTTTTCTTTTTCAATTTCCTTTATTTCAAAGAACAAACAGGATTTATTTTATCAGCCCTTAGAAAAATATTTATAATATTTAATCTAGATTGAAGAAAATTTTGTACTCTCAGCCCTTTAATGAGAAAGGAAATGCTTGGTAACTAATTTCAGACTAGATCATTATTGCTGCATTTTTTCAGGTAACATATACGTTAAAATGCAAGGTTAAATTTTATATAAATTTAAAGATAAAGTTAAACGTTCATTCAAATAATTTAATTAATTGATAGATTTTTATTTAAAAACAAATTACTTAGAAAATAGCATTATTTAAAAAGAAAAAATTCATTTTTATCAAATAACAATTTAAAAGTAAATTTTTAATCTAAATTTAAATGCAGTTTAATCACATATTTTTTAATAAAAATATCATGGACAATTGCACCGTAGAATACAAATATTATGAATGTTTCATTTAAAAAAAAAAACCTTTCTCATCGGTGCACAAAAAGTTTGTACACCAATGGGCAAGGTTTTGTATTTTTAACAAATGCATTCTTAGTAGTAAATATTTTTTTTGTTTTGTTCTTGCTAAAACACCTTGTTTACGCACGAGATAGTTTCGTTAAATTAATGAATAAATATTTCCTGAGAAATATTTGGTGTTATTAATTTTTATGTCTAAAAGTTTATCGTGGAATTCCATCCATAAATCAATAATGAGAAATGGCATTTACCATTAACATGTCTTTCTTAGTTGTAATTGAGATTAATAGTTACATTTAATCGGCTTTTAGTAAATTGATCTTTTACTTCAATTTCGTTTCAGTTAATTGTAGATTAGGCACTTTGATTGCATGTTATGTTTTAAATAGTTTGAAGTATAATAATAAAACTGCAATAAAAGACCGTAAAATAAAAATATTGTTAATGTATTTTTTATTTTATTTCTTTACCTTTGGATATTTTCATCAAATCGATTAGCAAATCAATAATTATTGTTAAGTTTTATTCTATTCTTTGATTTTTTTTAATAATCCCTCCTGTAAGCGAATTTGATGTTAAAACTTGATTTGAATTAAGATGCCCGTAAGAAACGAAAATCAACTTTACGTTTTTAAAAGCATTTCTTTAATGGCTCTTTAGGAGGATTTTTGTATGGTTTATTTATAGAATCAATATATCACGATAATTATTTATACTCATTATTTTATGAATTCTTGAATAGCCCATGAATAATGTCCACTGCAATTATATGTGTTAGAGAAAGAAGGTCATCTGCGATGTAGGTATAATAAACAGGGATTAAAGAATTCGTGGAATTTCAATAAATTAACTTTTATTTAAACTATTACTGTAAAAATCTAAAGAACAACTCCCGGACACTCAGCTATTTTCATAGAAAATAGATATGATATTCGTGCAATAGTTTCTATAACGGTAATTTTACATTACTGTAACCCGTGCAATCGCTTCATAAATATGATCAAGTTGGCAGTATCTATAAAGCCGGTTAATTGTCTGTAAAATTTGAAAAACATTTTTACTGTGGTTTTTTACTTGATAAACCCATAGCTGCCAACTCTTCTGATTTTTTGGCCCGGAAAAATTTAATAGAAATTTTTGATTTATTGAATCGGCTGATTTCGACGATTTGAAATGGTAAAATTTTCTATAAAATTTTTCCGGGCCGAAAAAGCGGAAGATGTTGGCAGCTATGTAAACCCATCAACGCAAGTGATCACCTCATTTGTCTTTCTTTGCTCTACGGGTCGTCATTTCGTCTCCAGACTTGGCAAATGTCACTCAGTCTATTAACACGTTCGCTGCCGCTCACGTGAAAGCGCGTGATATGGCGTTAACGTTAAGGAGCCACTCACGCGCCCGCGCGTGTTGTGGGGTGATGTCCAATAGCCAGTCACGTGCTGGGTCGGGCACTGATTCTTTGTTATAAAAATTAAATCGGCTTCTGGGAAAAACCCACTTCTACAGTGCGGCATGTAAGCGACAGCGAATGTGTTATTCATTCGGCATCTATAATATTAGTACCAAGCTTGCTTGCTTAACTTCTGCTCACGCTTTAGGGTGAAGTAGAGCGTGGCATATATTGTATAGACTTTCGAGGCTTGTGTTGAAAGGTTCAAATTCCTTTGGTTGTATTTAGTTGTTTTACGCTTGAAATATATTCAAATAATACACTTTAGTAAAAAATGTTCTACATAGAAATTTTGATTTTTTTAATATTTTGTTTATTTCTTACATTGGTTATAATGGGAACTAAGTTAGCTGTTTTTATAAATAACGATTACCTAATAGTATTTTAATCGTTCCCAATTAATGGTATCATTCGTAAATTGTCAAATAATTATTATTCGGTTCAGTGACAGGTAGTTTTCTGCTGTCTACTATTTATAATCTTTAAAGTATTTAGTAAACCTAGATACAATACTGAATTGCGTTTCATTTAATATGCACTTTACTCAAAGAAGGTTTTAGAAATTTCTGCTGATAGATATTTTACCAAAGATATAAAATATATATATATGAACATTCTAAACAAATATTGGTATTAGAATTTTATAATTTATATTACAAAACATTTATATAAGAACAGGTGTTGTTGACTGAACAAATACTTAAAGGAAAAAAATTTAATTTTCAAGCATTTTCGATTTTAAATACAATAAGCTTATAATTAAGCCATCTAATGTAAAATTGTATAAATTGATAAAAGTATTGCAAAGACATTATATTAAAATATATAATAATACATAAAATTATAGTTATTGCTCTTTAAGTAGTTTCAGAATCTTTTGTAATATCACAGTATGAATCTTTTATATTCTCAACAAGTTAAAAAGAATTTAAACTATTTAAACTCTAAAGTATGAGTATTCCTTCCGAAGTTGTTTCACGCTATTTTCTTAGAATACATTTCATAATAATTTTTAACAGACTTTCCATTAATCAAAAAGTATTTAGAGTAATTTAACTACTTTATTATAACTTCTCTTAAATACATCGACTTTTGTTTTACAATGTTCAAAATTATGATGTAAATTAGAACAATTACATGTCGGTAATAATGAGTAGAATAATTAACAAGTAAATTAGTATAATTTGCAGCAAAACTAAATTATTTACAATATCAATTTACAAATTTAAATTCTTACAGTTTCTAGAATTGAATTCTTCCTTTTCTAAATTCTTTCAAGATAAGGACATCAGAGGTACGCATAAAATTCCTTTTTCTTTCAGATCTTTCTCAGTTTTGCGGAGTGTTTGAGTTTTGCGCATTGATATGTAATTAAAAAAAATTCCTGTCTCGACATTATTTACCTGGAATGAGTATGCTGGAATGTTAGCTAGAATGAGTTTTTAAAGGCAAGGGTTTAAGCTTATTTTTATACAGAGTTATTTGAAATACTGAACAAATTGATGTTACAGAATTTAAAAATTAGAAAGCTACCTCATTTAAGAAAAAACAAATTAAATGAATTAATCCCGCTTGAATTTATTATCATTTTTACAAAATTTTTACTTTTTCTATCTTTACCAGAAGAAGAAATTACTAGATTCGTAAAATTTTTCGAATTCCAGTTTTTGACGGATTTACATGTTTTAGGAGTCAGACATTCCAAAAAACATGTTTTTATAAAATGCCTGTATGTGAGTCTGTCTGCATGTGACATAAATTTTGAGGGCATTCTATCTCAAGAAGTAATGCACGAAATTACACAAAATTTTCGATTCATTTAGACCTTGATATAAACTAATCTTATTAGCTATTGGTGTATATCTCCCAACAGATGACACAACTAAGCTGCCTTTTCGCAATTTCTACAATGAACATGTCTCAAGAACTGGACGGATTTTCATAAATCTTTAGCTTCCGTTAGACCTTGATATACGAGGGTCACTCTGAAATTTTTGAGATACAACTAGGTTTTTAAAGTTATACCTACAAAATTCTAGATGAAGGAGTATTAATTTTAGGGTATTCAATGTAGTCTCCTCCAGTAGCAATGCACTTTTGTAGACGAATTTTCAACAGATTAAATGCCTCAAGCCAGTCATTTCTTGGAATAGATGGGGGAAAAATGCATTTATAGCCACATCAATCGCTTCTTCTGAATGAAAACAACGTCCACGTAAGTTTTTTTTTTTTTTTTTAGATTAAAGAATAACCAAAGGTCACACATAGCTAGATCAGATGAATATGGCGGATGTTCAATTCGTTTTTGTTTAAGAAACTCAAGTGTTAATCCGGCTGTTTGTGAAGATGCATTGTGATGTTGAAGCATTAGTCCCCTAACATTCACTTCTTATGGAATTTCTGGAAGACATTTAATGGTATACCAGTTTGCTGTTACTGTCTTCTGTCCTTTAACTTGATGGCTATAACCAATCCTGTATTTATGAAGAAAACGGCATGCATCACTTTTTTCAGTTGTCTTTTCACCATTGTCGGCGTGTGATCATCTTCACAGACCCATACATTGCTTTCTTGAGGTGCTGAAACGTCAAAAAATGGTATGAACGTTTCATCACCCGTTACAAATTTAGAAATGATGCGGTGGCCGTCATCATTTTGAAGTTTAAGAGCTTTAATTTAGCCTTCCTGTGTGTTCTTCATCCTGAAGAAAATTGCGACCTATGCTAAATTCTTTAAACCATCTGAATACAATAGCACTAGATAGAGATTCATCACTAAATGCTAATTTCAACCGTTGAACGCATTCTTATTGACTTAAAATGCACTTGTAACTATTTTTCTAAATTTTATTAATGTATCGAAAATTTTTTATTGGACCTTAAATTAAACGAAGCATCCGATTTTCATAAAATTTGAAATGACACGACAAAAGCATGCAAAATTTTATATATTTTAAATTTCAAATAATTTGGTTGGGTAATTTTCGACTCTGATATATGTTGACGGACAGATGAACACGTAGAGAGTCGGACAGACGGACTGAACGACGGCTATAGGTGCCACGTACTTACATAATTACGAACGCACTTAAAAAACAATGTAATTTATCGTGCCCTTCACCATTTATGAGTACTACTCTTGTTTAAACTAATTATATTTAATGAAATGATTTAATTAAAAAAAAGTTAGTAAACTCACAAAGTTACAAGTAAATATAATGTTACATATTTATATATTTATTTTTAACATACGCAAGCGAAAGTTAACATTTGCTATTTATACACAAGAAACTTTTTATTTCAAAGTGAGTTTAAAAAGAGATACATCTTTTTTGTCCAGTATAACATTTTTTGTAAATTTATTCTCAACTTCCTGAATATTTCTCAAAAGAGAAAAAAAATACGTTATTCATGGATCAAGAGGGAATTTTTATCCTCGACTTTTAAAATCTTTCCATCCGGAGACAAAATAAGTTTTTATCCTGTTTAGCTGAAATAAAAATAATCGTAAAAATATATAGTATGAATTTTAAAATTAAAAAAATATATATTTTTATAATAAAATAAAAAAATAGTTTTATAAAATATAAACGTTTCTTTTTATATTTTATATTTATTTAAATATAATCGGTTTATTAAAAAAAATAAATAAATAAAAAATATTTTTTGCTATATTTATTGATCTTTTTCCTTTAAGTATCCATAATATGTATAAATTAGCATTTTATGTTAAACATTTTGTGGATGACTATTGTCATAGTTATAAAAATGTCATTTTTTAAATTTCTGTTTTGTATATTTTGAAATTTCAGATAATTATGAATAAACAGTTTTATTTTACTTAAGAGAGCTGTAACGATAAATTAAATCAAATATTACTGGCATGTTTTGATTCCATCTAATAAGAACCATAGTCATAATAAAACAAAAATAAAATACAATTACAAATCGATTCACGGTCAATACAAACGGCACTTGACAATGAGATGTACATTAAAAACCAAGCGCTCTATTGTAAAAATAATAAATTAAAATAGACCATGATCAAAATTAATTATCAACTTGGTTCATCCTATTCAAGCTTTCACGAGGAATTTATTTATAATCTCTAACCATGACTTATGAATATTAAAAGAAAAATTATCATTGCAAACAAAATTTTTACTTGTATAAATTTCATTAGACTCCCTTATAATGGATTTACGACAACAATTTGATATGAAACATAATTTGCTCCCATTAAACAGAATTTATGATATTGGTAATTGAAATTAATAATTAATTTTGATCATGGTCTATTTTTAATTTATTATTTTTTACAATATTGCAAGTGGTTTTTTAATTTATATCTCATTGTCGCGTGCCGTTTGTATTGACCGTGAAACGATTTGTATTTGTATTTTATTTTTATTTTATTATGATTATAATTCTTATTAGATGGAAACGAAACATGTCAGTAATATTTGATTTAATTTTTCGTTTTTATTGACCGTAAAATGATTTGTATTTTATTTTTATTGTATTATGATTACGGTTCTTATTTGATGGAATCGAAATGTGTCAATAATATTATTTTTTTATTTTTTTCGTTACACCTCTCTTAAGTAAAATAAAATTGTTTATATGTATAAGGTGTATTTCTTAAAATCTTGTAATTTAAAAATTTAAAAGATTTAATAACTTTTTATTTCAATAATTATTTTTCGTATTTTTTCTTCTAAAATTTGGTTTGAAGTATTTTTGTTTTACATATATTTTCCTTTTGTGTCTGATAACATAGACTTTAATAATATACATAAAAAGAAATATGACAGAATATAAGTGAGGGAAGAACGGGAAAATTAGGTATTTAAAATTTCTTTCTTCCCCAAATAATTTTATATATTGATTAACTTAAAAAAAATTGCAATGATATTTGCATAGTAATTAATTTGCACAACTTTAAAAATTATAATGCAGTGAAAATTAAAAATAAAAGGAAAACAAATCTTCGAAAAAAAATGTTGTCCATTATTAACTTTTAAATGCGAGTTTTAAATTTGACATTTATTATAAAAATAAAATTATTGTATTTTAATTAATTTTAATTTAACAAATATGATTAATTGCAAAGAACAAAATAGAAATATCAATTACGAATAAGAGTTTTGTAAATATGCTAATTGCGATACAGCATATTTTAAATGCATTCATTAAAGCATAATTGAAAACAATATCATAAAAATAAATATGCTTTTAAGTTCTTTAAACGAAAATTTTGCAATAGATTTAATTTAAAGTCATAAATAATTAATGATTCTTAATTGTAAAGGAAAAAAATAATTACCTTTACAAGTCTGTCAATTTTTATTGAAAATTAAACTTTAATTATTTCATGTATAATTATTAATTTGCGGTAAACGTTGAAATTCTTTCAAATAATGAATTTTTAATTAAATCTGTTATTGACTAAGAAATATAGTTAAAGAAGTATTTACGTTATAATTTACTGGTGTAAGTTAAATTAGGTGTATAGCTTTATACATATACTAGCTGACTTGCAGTGCCGTGTTCTGCTACAGATATTTTTATTCTATCTAAAAAAACTTCAAATTGCTTAATATTTTTAATCAACAACTTGAGTAAAACAATCTTTAAAGAAGCAAATTTTGTTTTTCTCACCAATTACCAAAGAATCTATATTATAAAGGCCAAACGTATCTGTGGGTAACGCATACGTCATTTTGTGAATGGCAACACTTTCGCATGCAATTCGGTTTTGCAATTTTTGGCACTACAAATTTTATACTTCAAAATATAGCACATTTTCGAATTTTACACCGTAGTATTGAGAAACAAAAAGGAACGTTTAAATGCAATTTGTTTGAAAGCTGTATCTCAAATTATTTATGAGTTATTAATTTTTTAATAGTTTTTTGTACGAATTTTGTAACTGTGGCAACAGAATTACGGCATTTTTTCTCAAAATTGATAAAAACTGAAATAAAAATATCATGTCAAAAGATGTCGTCTGATATAAAATCCGATGAATTTTGTTTTATTGCGATTTTATTTATCAATTAAATGTTTTTTTTAGTTTATTGCAAACTTAATTTACAAAGGATACAACACTTACAAAAATGTATTTTAAATAATATTCGAGTGACTTCAACGCATTTACTCAGTTCGTATCAGAAAGCTAAACGAGAGCAATTTTATTTATCCGTGTGTATGTAATGATATTTTTACAAATTTTGAAAAAAATATATAAATGAATGATTTCTGATAAATCATGGAGCTATTGTAAAAAAAAGTGAAGATTTGTGAATCATCAGATATCTGATTTGTTTTGCCGAGTGTGAATAGTGATTTTGCTGCGTTTGTGTAATATTACGTCATAATGACGTCATATGCATATTTTTCTATGAATGTTATTTAAGACTGTATCCGTAAAAATGGAATGCTTTTAGCGGATGCAAATAACATTATTTTTTATGTAAAAGAAAGCGAGTGATTTTAAAATGATCAAATTAAAATGCTATGAGTAGTGCGTATGTAGATTTTCAGACGATGAAAATTATGGGGGATTTAGATTTCCCATGGGCATTCTATGATCATGTCAATTAGGAATAATCTTTTATTTTTCATTCGCTTTATGCCAAACATAAGAACTTTAATTTATAATTTCGTCATAATAACTGACCTTTGTTATGCTTTAATGATAACACATGCGATTAAAGTTTAATTTTAATAATTTGGACAACTGAGTTTTATAGAATCTGTTTTGTTTGTTTGTTTTGTTTTCTTTAGCTTAAAATAATATTTGTTTGAGAGTTAGACTGACCAATCTAAGATGCATATTTAACTGTAGCTAATGTGTGGGTTTTTTATAAATCAATGAAACAATTCCTTCCTAAACATTTTCTTTCGTCGAAATTCGACGGGTTCCACCTCGTATATATAAACTAAAAAAACAGGAAAAAAATCTTAGCAATCGAACTCCTTGAATTTTTTATGAATTGTGTTTTTTCAGAAGAACTGTGTAAAATTTTCGTTCTAAAATACAGACCTTCAATTGTGAGTTCATTTCTGTATTTTCCTGTATGTGACTCCTTTTTATTATTCATATTTTTCACGTATTTCTATCTTTACAAGAAGAAAATAGTGGAATTTTTTAAAATTCCGATTTTTGATGGATTTATACGTTTTAGGAGTTGGAGAACTCCCATGAACTCCCCAAACATGTTTTTATAATATGTCTGTCTGTGAGTCTGTCAGTCACTCTGTATGTGACAAAAATTTTGTGGGCACTCTTTCTGAACTAATGCTCGGGATTTCACGAAAATTTAGATTCAGTTAGAATTTGGTATAAGCTGAATAGTTTTAGTGTATATTTCTTAACAGATGACGCTGCTATGCTGCTTTTACACGATTTTTGCAATACCAATACCTTAACCTTCCCACTGCTGCGACCGGATATATCCGTTCATTAGGCTGCAGGTTTCAGGGCAGATGCAGTTTTATTTAAATAAATATAATTCTACAAATATATACCTGTTTTAAGAAATTAAGTTATGACTGATACTTTCAAGGCTTATAAGCATATACGTAACAAAAAATTATACCATGATAGAAAAATACTCGTTAATTAACATTTAAGAGCGAAAAAAAATTAATTTTGCCCTTTTGCTCCGCGGTCAGGCAGTTAAGAGCTTACGGACGCCCAAAAGGTAGCGCTTTTATGCGTAATTATTCATGATTATCTCACTAGCTTTGTTTTAAGAACTAAATTACGCATTTTCATCAAACTTCAGATTCAGTTAGTCCTTCATACAAATCAGTATTCTTTAGCATTTGGAGTAAATAATTCAAGCGATGGCTCTTCTATTCAGATTTCTTTCGATTTCTGCAATGATTCTGTCTCAAAAAGAAACGCATGCATTTTCATCAAACTTCAGATTAAATTAGAAATTGATATAAATTGTTGCTGATTACACCCAGAACAAAGTTTCTTTTGAATTAACAAACATTTGTTTGGTCCAACAAATCTTTTTGTTTGAATATGGGTCAATGGAAATTTTGTTTTATTTAAAAAAAAATACTTCAATTTTCCGTCCATAATTTTCATCCGAAATGCATAATAACGTAATAATAACATCATTAATCCGTCTCAATTTGAAAAGTTTTTATTACCCAAAAATTGTGTTAATCCTTTATAGCTTTTTAAATCAATTAAGAAAAATTACATGAAAGAGTTATGACTACTGTACATCAATTTAAATTTTGCAGAAACAACAAAATTTTGTTGGAATTACAAATTGAAAATGCCAGACTGTAAGACTCAAATAAAATTGACGGAATTTTGCTAAAATTTAAAAAAATATTAACAATGTTTTTTTTTTTTTTTTGTCTGAGCAACAAAAACAATGTTCTACTTTTACTTAAAAATTAGCTTTAAACAACCAAAATGTACTCAAAAAATCATGTTTTGTAATTTTTATCAATTCCTTTTTCTGGGTGTAAATAACCTCAGTAGTGACGCTGCTATGCAACATTTTCCCGGAAGTATTAATATGTACGAGATGTACTAAAGTTTTAGGATTGCTACATCCTACTCGTTTTCTACATACACTGTAAAAAAAATCTGTAAAGGTACTAAACATTTTCTAGGAAACTGGGATACCAAGAACTTTTCATGTAACGATAACAGGAAAAATCCATGTAACTGATTCTAAAACTAGAATTTTTTCTGTTACCGTTACAAGAAAAGTTCTAGGAATCCCAGTTTCCTAGAAAAAGCTTAGTACCTCTATAGAATTTTTTACAATAGAAAAATGTATTTATTTTTTCCGGTTTTCGATTATTACAAATTTTAGGAGTCATATATACTAAAAAACATGCTTTTGGAAATTTTGTACGAATGCTTGTATTTTTTTTATTTACTTTATATCATATTGAAGTATTCGAAATTGACTACAGAATATAACAACTGTACAAAACATCATAAACAATGCGCAATATGTTGTCTATCGCCATTTTTTTTCTCAACTGTTTTTCGGCAATGTATATTTCCAATTTAAAAAAATGCTTCAAATGAGGTAAATATTCATGTGGCATTGTTTAGAGTGAAAAAGATAATTTTATAAAAATTATGAAATCTAAATTTACACGATCTCCACACGATCCTTTGGTTATATTTGTTAAAAGTGCAAACGAAACTTTTTATACGGTCTCTGTATCTCTATAATTATAATTAGTAATAGTTAACAAATATGATAATAGATATAACAGAAAAAAATTTCTTATGTGCAACAAAAATTGATGCAGTTATTAAATTTCAAAGTTTGAGATTTTTACTCATGACTTTTGTCTTTCATTTAGGGATCACTTAAAAAATGTGTTAAAGTAATTGGCGATCGAAACCAGGCTGCAATGTCCTTTTTACTGCAAGTAAAGAAATGTTTCAAGCGAAATACCAGTTTTATCTTGCAGAAACACCTACATTGTAAAAAACATTCTGTAAAATTACTAAAAGTCTTTTAGGGAACTGGGATTTCTAGAACTTATTATGCAACAGCAACAGCAAAAATTCATGTAACAGATACAGATTTGCATTGAAAATTTAAAAATCTGTAAGTGTACTAAAATTTCTCTAGAAAACTGGGATTACTAGAATTTTTCATGTAACGGCATCCCAGGTTACATAGAAAATGTTATTAAAATAACTTTTTTTTGTATTTTAATAAGTACGTTATTAAAATAATTTTTATTTGAAGAATTTTAGTAGATGCTCTTTAGATTTTTTTTTTTTTTTTAGTAGATTCGTTTGAAAAGTTACATATTTCGGTAACTTTACAAAAATTAGTTTTGTAGATTTGCATCTTTTCTTGTACAGTGTGCAGATTAAAAGTTAGTAACCATACAGATTCCGGAAACTTTACATCTGTAGGATTACAGAGTGTTTTTCAGTGTATACATTCACTAATTACACAAATATACTTTTTCCGTATCAGAACACATTGCTATATACAGCCAGAGGTAGAAAAACTGTATAATTTTATAAAAGCCTTTTAAATGCATTCATTGATGCATAGTTAACTTTTTTATGCATATAGATTTAAAATACACACACGCATACATATATATGTTTATTAGAAAATTCCAAATATTTGTATTATTAGGATGAGCGAAGCGAATCCTCTACTAGTCCACTCAAATTACAATTTGTCGTACGCTTTACAAAAAAACTATTCAATATTTTAACTTCAAATTAAACACAAAAATAAATTATGATCTGTAGATTTGCAGAATATAATTTTTTTTACAGTAAAACGTTAAAAAAATTATTATTTTAATTAATTTATTTTACATGCATTTCCAATACGGACGCATTTTAGCAAATAAATAAAATATGGAACGCGTATATTTTCAGAAAAAAAAAGTTTAAATCATGGAGTAAATAATTATAGATAGAATCATGATTAATTTATTAAATAAAACATGTTTTCATTATCCCGCAAAATCGTTTGCACAGATGACACTTAAACATTTTAAAAGAATTGTATTATAGATTTTTTTTTTTTTTTTTTTTTTTTTTTTTTTTTTTTTTTTGTAAACTGGCAACAAAATAATTGTAAACAAATAAAATTAATTCTTAAATTTGTTATATAAATGAAAAATTAAAAGATCTGCGTGAAGTTGTTGGTTCAAGCTCTTTATAAATATTTTTGCGAAGGTCGTATTGTGGCTAAATAATATCGACTCATTAATGAGAAGGATTTTATAGAAAAATAAGACTTTAATAAGTTCGCAAACACAACAATAATTATTCGTGAAAACGTCACTGCGAGAATGAGAGAGCGCTTCGTTAAAAGGTAATTCCATTAATTGAGTTGCCATTCGCAGAAAGTAAAAAGTTCTCCCACGCGGAGGAATTACAGCAATTCTCATACGCTAACATGTATAAAAACAAAGAAATTAAAATAAAATGTTTTACAGTTAAACATTCATAGTATCAACGAAAGCAGATTTCAAATGTTTTTTCCAGAAAATAGGATTTTGAAGAAGTAACTTTCTTCAAGCTTTCTTCAAATATATTATTCTAAAATAGCTATCAAAGATTATCGGATGTTGATTACAAAGACTGGAAACATGCATATTTCAAACAATTAAAAAACACCAGTGGCTACTTGAAATTGTAAAACCATCTTTAAAAGAGCTTTTAGTTGAAAATTTAAAAAAAAATTTGTAAAAGTTTGCTTCGAAAATGTCTTATTATGCCAGTTTTACATCATAAATAAAAAATTAAAATGCGCCAAAACATAAAATAACGTTTTTGTTTAATAAAGCTGCAAAAAAAAAAAAAAAAAAAAAAAAAAAAAAAAAAAAAATTGTTACTTTCAAATATCTGTTTTATAAAATAATGCTTTGCGAATCCAAACAAAGCATGGCTTTTGCTAGTTTTGTATAACTTATCATATGGTTTGAGGAGTAAAACATTCAAATAAAATACAGAAAATAATTTTTACATGAAAACTAAGTTGAATTGTTTTGATTTTCATAATCTAATAATTTCAAAATTTCGTATTTTGGGATGCTATAAAAGAAAAACTTATAAACGAAACTGAACGTAGATATTTTCTTCTCACAAAATTTAAAAAATATGAACGAATTCATAGAAATTTGGCAGTGATGAAATTTATTTTTTAGAATACCGGAAGGTGCAGAAAAGTTTTCCGCTTTTGCATTTAGTCTTTCTAAAATAAAATGCATTTCACTTCTGTGATTTTTTTCTATTTAATTTTATTTTACATAAATAATTTGAATTCAGAATGAAAATAAAGTAATATAACTTTTTAATAAAAATATATTTTAATTTTGTCAGTCAATAACATTAAAACTAATCCAGACGTTCAATTCAAAATATTGTCAGATGCCTTTGAAATAAGAATATATCAGGTATTCTGAATAAGATGAACGGTAAAATGTAGAACAATATGGATGTGCCAAAGTCAAAAATTTATTATATCTCAAACATATTAATAGATCGAAATTCGCCAAAACACCGACAAAATGAAGTGACAATATATGCCCATCATGTGGATTCAAATTCCTTGATTAGGTCTTAAAGAGAGAGTTTATGTAAAACCATGATAAATGTAGCCTAAATGTGCCAAATTTTAGACTGATTACACCAAAACATAAACAGCACAAATATGTATTAAGACATACCTCAATCTGTTGTTTCATGAAAATTCAAGCTTTGGGTCTTGGAATAGGGTTGCTGCGGAAATAAAAAAAAAATCAGCATAGCAGCATTACCTGTTGAGTGATATGCACAATAATTTAATCAATGCCAGTTTATGTCAAGGTCTAAAATAATATAAAGTTTTGTGAAATTTCGTGCATTTGCTCTTGATGCAGAATGCTTAAAAGGTTTGTTTCATATAAGGAGACAGTTCACAGATAGACATTTTCTTACAACCGTCAAATCGTATTCAATGTTTTCTAAAATGTATAAATCTATCTAAAACCAGATATTTTTAAAATTCACACATTAAAAACTTTTTTCTTGTAAAGATAGAAGAAAATAAAATAGCTCTGTAAAGATATTATAAACATCTTACTGACATCAAAAGATAATCTGTTAATAGATTCAATATGAGTCAGATTTACGTTAAAAAAATGCTTTTTTAAAGTAAAAAATATTTGACCGGGCGGCGGCAACACGAATGACTACGTCATCGAGTTACGGGATGGAATCATGATGTAGGACAAGATTATAACATGTAGATTAAGGAATGACTGGTCTGCCTCGGCATTTCTTGGTTCGATATGATTAACTGCTGGCGCAAACTTGTCATTTTGGCGTCACTATCACATTATCGAGTTACAAGATAAAATTGGTGCCAAATTAAAAGTAAAATAAAGTATTTAAAGAATACTTTGGTCAACCTGCACATATCCTGGTACAAACCCTCGGAAGACTGAATTAAAAAAAATGACGTTACATGTAACAACTCAATGGCTACGTAATCGAGTTACGGATGAAATCATGATGTAGGACAAGATTATCAGGTATAGATTAAGAAATAACCGGTCTTCCTCAGCATTTCTTGGTTCGATATGAGTAAAAGCAGTCGCCAACTTGCCATTTTGGAGTCACTATCACGTCGTGTCGTTAAGTTACAAGATGAAATTGGTGCCAAATTAAAGGTAAAATAAAGTGTTTTAAGAATATTTTGGTCTGCCTGCGCATATCCTGGTAAAAACCCTCTGCAGAATAAAATTTATAACAAAAAAAAAAAAGACGTTACAATGTAACAACTCAAACAATGACTACGTAATCGAGTTGCTGTTGAAATCATGATGTAGGACAAGATTACCAGGTATATATTGAGAAATAACCGGTCTTCCGCGGCATTTCTGGGTTTGATATGAGTAAAAGCAGGCGCCAACTTGCCATTTTTGAGTCACTATCACGTCGTGAAGTTACAAGATGAAATTGGTGCCAAATTAAAGCTAAAATAAAGAATTTTAAGAATATTTCTGTCTGCCTTCTCATATTCTGGTTCAAACCCTCGGCAGACTGAAATTAATAATAAAAAAAGGATGACATTATAATGTATTTTACATTAAATAGCTTTGCATTAGAATTTCACGCTAAATTTATGGTTCAGGAAAAGATTCTTATTAGTAAGTGAGAAAACGACTAATTCGGCATATTTTGGTTTGTATTGTACATTATGATGCCTTTTTTTACAAATTTCAGTCTGCCGAAAGTTTCTAACAAGCAGACCAAAATATTCTCAAAACACTTTACCTTACATTTAATTTGGCGCCAATTTCATCTCGTAACTCTATGACGTGATAATGACGCCAAAATGGCGAGTTGGTGCCCGCTGTTACTCTTATCGTAACAAGAAATGTCGAGGCAGACTATTCATTCCTTAATCTACACCTAATAATCTTGTCCTACATCATGATTTCATCCCGTAACTCGATGACGTAGTCATTGAGTTGTTACATTATAACGTCATTTTTTCTTCTAAATTTCAATCTGCCGAAGATTTGTACCAGGATATGCGCAGGCAGACCAAAATATTCTTAAAATACATTTTTACCTTTAATTTGGCACCAATTTTATCTCGGAACTCGATAACGTGATAGTGATACCAAAATGGCGATTTGGCGCCTGCTGTTATTCATATCGTACCAAGAAATGACGAGACAGACTAGTCATTCCTTAATCTGCATCTAATAATCTTGTCCTACATCATGATTTTATCCCGTAACTCGATGACATATTCATTGATTTTATACATTATAACGTTACTTTTTTTGCTATAAATTTCGCTCTGCCAAGGATTTGTTCCAGAATATGCCCAAACAGAACAAAACATTCTCAAAACTCTTTACCTAACTTTTAATTTGCCACCAATTTCACCTCGTAACTCGGTGACGTGATAGTGACGAGTTGGCGCCGCTGTTACTGATATCGTACCAAGAAATGCCGAGGCAGACCAGTCATTCCTTAACCCTTTCCGGCCCCAGCAAAATCTGTAGCAAAATGAGAAATTATCGAATGAAACCGGAATTCACAAACGAATCTTTTAGATATTTTGAATTCCTTAATTTAAGCTTTTATTGTAAAAGATAAATTTTACTAAAATATTATTGGTGCCCTTCGCAAGTTTGGAATTAAAATTAGGTATCCCAGACCGGGCACAGTGTGCCGAAAAGAGTTTTAATCTACACATAATAATCTTTTCCTACATTATGATTTCATCCCGTTACTCGATGACGTAATCATTGAGTTGTTACGTTATAACGTCATTTTATTGTTACAAATTTCATTCTGCCCAGGTTTTGTACCAGGATATGCGAAGGCTGACCAAAATATACTTAAAATACTTTATTTTATCTTTAGTTTGGCACGAATTTCGTCTCGTAACTCGATGACGTGATAGTGATGACCAAATGGCGTGTTGGCGCCCGCTGTTACTCATATCGTACCAAGAAATGCTGAGGCAGACCAGTCATTCCTTAATATACACCTTATAATCTTGTCCTATATCATGATTTCGTCTCGTAAATCGATGACGTAGCCATTCGTGTCACCACCGTCCGCTCCGTATGGTTCTGGAAAAGAAGGGGAAAACAAGAACTTCGTTATTCGAATTTAGCATTAAAGTAAGGTCAACTATCTCTCGAATTGATAAAATGCAAAATTCTTAGTGTAAATTCAGCTTCCAAATGTTTCTCAAAATTTTAACAATTCGAGTGGTTTTGCTGTCGAAAAGTTTAAAAATTCTTTACCAGAATATATTTTAATTTTACGAAATGTTACTCTTTAATCAAGAAACAGCATGGATTACGTGGATTCGGCAAGACTGTTTTATCTTAATCTCATGAAGCAAGTTACAAAACGTTTCGTTTTCCGCTAACTTAGACAGCAGTCTCTAACAATGTGACAACACAGTAATATTTCAATCCAAAACAATCACATTACGTGTACGTCACATCTCCAAAGGTAAATCCGTTTCAAATCATTAAATCATTCATTCCGACATTTAAGCTTAGCCAACTGAACACCAAGAAATAATTGATATAAAATGTGACGATGATAACTGCGAAACACACGCTCTGATAGACAAAAGTTTACTTATAAAAACTGTGATAACGGATATATATTGCTTTCAGGCTATTTTTGAACAAAAGACTCGCACTCACATATTAAATATCCTTCAGGAGTGACTAATTACCTGCTTCCGTGTGGTAAGTAGTTTTGTAACAACATCAACCCTCATAACGTAGATATAAAAGGTGCAACATAATTGTCATGTAATGCTGTAGTTTTTGCACTAAACGAAATTTTCAAAGATATTAAATGATGATGTACTGGATGTAATGGTAATGTTTTGAATCTATCAAAGCGTCCTTATACAAACTTAAGAAATTACCACATGTTAACTAATATTAATATTAATATGTATCTGTATCCAGTTTCCAAAAAAAACCGATTAAATACAGGTATGTATATCTATATCTACATGTATATCTATCTATCTATCTATATATATATATACAGTGGCGGTCAAAAGTTTCCGGCCAAAAAACAAATTTCAGTTAATTTGTAAATATAATCATTCGAAGAGGAATCTCAAAGTGATATTTATAAATTTAACTGACAAAATTAAGTATAAAGGAAAACGCATGTTCTCAAAAGTTTCCGGCCACCTTCACAAGTTTATAAAAAAGTGTTATTGTAATAGAAAATTACTGTGATCAACAATATTTACAATTAGTATTTTATCGTATTACTATTTTAATAGCTTTACAATAAGTACTGCGGCGCAGCAACGTGACATTCATACAATCAACAGTTAAAGATCATCTATGGTCATTTTTTCCCACATTTCTTGCAATTTTGGCGAAATTTCGGCTGAGTTGGAATTTTATAGTTCCGCAGACTTTTGTGAACTTATTTTCAACGATTTTCTATTGGATTCATGTTGAGCACTTAGGTTGATCATTTCAAACACGAAATTTTTTGTGCGAAAACCATTACTTATAGAGGTTTGCATACATTATTTATGTCGTTATCATGTTAAGAAAAATAATTGCGACCATTTTTTTTTTACTCTAATAAGGCAGAAAATAGCCTTAAATAAATTCATATATAGGTTTATCACATCACATGTTCATTTTTGAATCTGTTCAATAAATTACACTAAAATTTAAATAACAAAAAAATTCTGAATTCAATAGCGCTTCTAAAATAGTTTTTATTCCTCTTATTTAAAAATATGTACCTTATTTAAGTTCTGTTTAGTTTTTTTTTATTGTTACTACAATAATATATATATATTACAAAAATCTGTAAATCTGAAATATTTAGAATTGATGCTTTCTGTTAGTAATTAGTTAAAGAAAAGAAAGTAAGCGTTTTAAAGTAATTCCAGTGGTTTTTTTTCGTTTTTTTTTTTTTTTGTATGAAGTACGTTTTTGGTTTAATAGTATAACGACTAGCATCATAAAATAAATATATAAAATAGATTTCTCAAATTTAAATTTCGATTTAAAAAATCTAAAAATTTAAATGTTTGGTTAATATATTTTATATTTAATTTCTTACTAAAGTTAAAACATTTTAAGTAAAATGAATTTCATAACAATGTATATCATGCGGTAAATTGGCTATCGTACAGAATAAGCCCAAGAAATGCATAAAACAAATAAATATGAAATAAGAAACAAACTTTTACCATTTTTCAACATTTGACAAAATTACAAATTTTATATTGGTAATTTCATTTTTAAGTAAATTTAAATATTAAAAAAGATAACTTTATGTAAATAAATTTTAGATAAAATTTGCGGCAGCCTATTCGAGAACACGCATTACGAGTGAAATAGCACCCTGTATTTTATAATTACAAATCCTTTTTAATTTTTTCTATCTTTACAAGAAGAAATCATTGGATTTCTGCAAATTTTTGAATTCCATATATCGACGGTTTTACGCATTTTAAGGGTGAGACAACACAAAAAACATATTGTTACAAAATACCTTTCTGTGAGGCTCTTTTCCTCTCTGTATGTGACAAACATTTTGTGAACGCTCTGTCTCATGAAATAATTAACGGAATTTCACAGAACTTTCGATTAAGTTAGACAATAATATGAAATTTAGCAGCTTATTTTTGGTGTACATCGTACAACAGATGTCGCTTCTATACTGCTTTTTCACCATCCTAGTTGGCTGGTTGGTTGTATAGTTTTATGGCACAAGGTCCCTTAAGGGATATGCCGCGCCAAAGCAAAGATGAGGATTAAACAGTTAAAATGTATTGCAAAGACTGCAAGATGTTAAAGTCGCATTAAAAGAGTGCAATAAATATGTCATGATAAAAGAAATAATTAACAAGATAATTAAAATCAGACAATAAGAATAAAAGATAAAGTATAAACTAGTTAAAATCCTATGATGAGTATAAAAGAAATGCAAACCACATAAAATTATTTAAACACTATATAAAAACTAATATAATTAAAACATAGATTAATAAAAAACAATGTATGATTAATTACTGGGTACATATTATTCTAACATAGTGTTTTCGTCGGAATCCGAACCATAGTCATGAGTCTCGGAATCCATTGCCTCTTCAACATAATGTTGCAGTTGCTTTGGATCCTTGACATTTTTGATAAATGGGCTAAGTGAGGGATTTTTCTTTGTTTTTCTTACAGTTTTCCACTGTGGGGAAGCAGCAGTTGGGATTTTTTTTTATTTTCAGTTTGTGCACATGGTTTTGATTTTAAATTAGTTTTTGGAAGAATACAAGATTTTTGTGATGTTTTAGGTTTAATATCTTGGGTCGCATCTTTTTGAAAGCAGGTTTTTTCACTAATATTAACAGCTTGATTGGTAGTATTTTTTTTTTTTCAAATTAGATGCTGGTGGAAGAAGGGTTTTTTTGTGGCGATGGAACAGCTTTAATCTCCGTTTGAGGTTTGGCTGACTCCTGAGATTGACCTGCAGATTTCTGTCTCGACGTTTCTCTAGATCTCTTATTTTAACTGGCTCCGAGAATGGTAGGCCAGCGTTCTAACAATGGGGTCACATAGCATTTACAACCAAGACTAATATCTCTGGTTTCTTTAAGGGGAGTGTGTGTTGACTGTGTTATGGATGAGTTACTTGATGGAAAAGTGGATTCGGTCTGGGTGCTTAAATGCCGTACAGAGTTTGATTGCAACTTGATAGAACTGGAGTAAAATATTCCGACTGATGGGGTTCTGGAATCTACAATTTAACAGGCTTCTGGGTAAAAAAAATTTTGAGTCATTTTAACTGCAAGGATTTAACTGCTTTCACGAATCCATTTAGTACAGGAACGGGAATATGATCACCTTTGCAATTAATGCATCGCTCTGCATTATCACATTAATTACCATCATGACCAACATCTGCGCAACGTGCACAGGTAATGGAGCCACGACAAGTAGTTTTAATGTGGCCAAAAAGCTGGTATTTAAAGCAACGCAGCGGATTAGGAATATATGGGCGGACAGGACAGTTTAAGTAGGCTGCATTAATTCTTGTTGGTAAAGTAGGGCTATTGAATGTCAGAATGATGTGCTTCGTAGGAAGCAATTGCCCATTCTGACGGATAGTGATACGACGGATATCTGTGACACTTTGGTCTTTCAAATTTGTTTGAAGCTCTTCTTTGGTACAGAATAAAAGATCAGGTTCCGACATTACACCACGGCATGTATTCAAAATTTTGTGTGCTTCTACAGAAACGGATAAAGAACCTATTATAGACCAGTTAGTGAGAAGTACCGATTGTTTGACTTAAGAAACCTCGACAAGCAAGTCTCCAGATTGCAATTTTTTTAGCGAATGACCATCCCCCCCAAAAAAAGACTGGAACGTTTTAGCAATAACAAAAGGTGAAGTCCTATTGAAGGAATTATCAGAGTGACTACCTGTGCGTTTAAAATTAAAAAAACGTATAAATGGCTAATTCGGTACAATTTGTTGCTGTCCACAAGAGAGAGATACAGAAGGAATTGATGTATTTCCATCCATATTTAAAAAAACAATTCAGACCTCGGCCGCACCACTCACTACCGAGTCCAACAAGGGGATGCACATTCGTGCACCAGTGCTAACCTGGGACCATACGGTCACAAGACATTCCTATGTAAGTCTTCACCCTTAACGAGATGGATAGTAAATGCTTGCTCACTTGATCCCTTAGCCAGTGACAAAAGCCAGCTGATCAGTCGATTGGTGCATGCGAGGCCAATATGCACCTCCCGTCTACCTGAAGCAGAGGCCAAAGCAGTGTGTTGGTTTCCCTCAACTGCCAGGATCCCCCTTTCCAGGGACATGGGTTGCCACGCACGGCCAACACGTGAGTGGTTTACAATTCTCTATGAATCGATATGCAGGATGATATCGGCTCATGCAGAATTGCCCTCACCTCCGAAAAGGAAACCACAATGAGAGCGAAACAAAGATGAAAGAAAGATAAGATGAGTAAGAGGAAAAAGAAAAAGAAAAAGAAAAAGAAAGATCACTCAGGTGCCCAGGGTTGTGAAGCCCTTAAATACCTATAGAAGGTACACCCCTGGGGGATCCACGATCCTAGCAATATCTGTATCTCAAGAACGGATATTTATTAAACTTCTGATCCCTTTATTCCTCAATATAATTAGGTATTGATTAGCTTTTGGTGTAAATCGTCTAGTAGTTGTTGCTGCTAAGTAGCATTTTTTGTGATCATCGCAATAGATGTATCTCAAAAATTATTGTACGGATATTTATGAAATTTTACATTCAGTTGATATAAATTAATAATTATTTTTTGAAGTAAATCGCTCAACAGGTGGTACTTCTTTTCAGATTTATTTACGATTTCTGCAAAGATTCTTTTTCAAAACCTAACGCAGAGATTTTCATTAAACTTCAGATTCAGTTAGAATTTGACATAAGTTGTTGCTGATTAATTTATTTTTGTACATCACCTAATGTATGTCGTTGTCATGCTTCATCTTTTTTAAAGTATAAATATGTAGGAAAGAGAAGTAAGATTTGGGATTCCCTCTTCTGACCAGTTTGTTGCATGTAAACATGTGAAAACATAGAATAAGTGAGGAAATAAACAGACATGCCATCATCGTCTCGCAATATGAAAAAAACTCCGATTTAGATTTTTCTGAATTCTAGAAACTCAGTCACGCATTTGTCTAACGTAAGGAGCTAATGAAAGGCAGCCAGCTTTCGGGTGGCCGCCGTTTCATACAGTTAATGACATTGTTGTCGGTCTAACACTACCAATATACCGGAAACCATCAATTGTATTGCTAAAAATCCTACAACGTCGATGAGCACACTCTTTGGGGAGCTTCAGTTAATGAAGACACCAGACAGTATGCGAGCTGTAAGAATTTTCTTTGGAGGTTGTACGTGTTGTGAAAAGGACAGCTCTTACCAGAGATAGCCAGGGATAAACACCTGACTGAAATCCAAACACCTATTTAAAATATTAAAGCATGAAAGGTGTTATGAATGGTGTTGTTTTCCTCAAATAAGAAAAAGTACCCTGATCTAGGAAGGTAGGTACTGTATAAAATCATCCAAGAGGTTTAGACAGAAATGTATAGAATATCCCCAAGCTCACTGATGATTCTAGCTATCCGTGAGCAGACTCACGGAATGATGTTGCCACATAACTTCCTTCAAGTTTTCAAAGTCAACGCCATACTTTATACTTCGGTGTCAAAGGTCTATATTACTTCTATTACAGGAAGGAAACCGTAAGTTTTTCAACAAGGTTCTGAGCCATTCCATAGTCAATTATATCCAATAATGAAAATCCAATATTTTCATAAGCATGTCACCCACGACTTATTGTTCCCATTTCCCTATGTATTTACATAAAACCAAAGTAAAATGCTCCGATTACTTAAAGGTGTTTTTATTTATACTGTTTAATGAAATCTTGTACTTTCGAGCATGTCATGCTCATCATCAGGGTTAAAAACAGCAAAAGAGTAAAAGTTAACTAAAGAAAATATCAAATTACCAGAACATTATAATCATGGAATCAACTGAAATTTTATGTCGAGCTAACAACACTTGTAACGATACTTTGTCATACGACATTCCAAGAATATGGTACAATCTACTCAAAGTAACTTGAACATCCCCTCTTCTATCGAATATGGAACATTCCGACATTTCCCCCATTTTGTACGTTGTCTTTGTATCAGTACACTTCGTATAAAAGAACTCAGCCTTCGACTTTTACTCTTTTGCTGTTTTTAACACTGAAGATGAGCATCAGGGTTATGAGTATCAGGGATGCTCGAAAGTACTGGGTTTTATTAATCATTGTAAATAAAAACACCTTTAAGTAATTTGAACATTTTATTTTAGTTTAATGTATATAAATAAAGTGAATTAAAGGATTCGACACATTTGTTATGTTATATTACTTTAATCCCTATATGTTTTTCTTTTGACTATTATGTATGTGATATGGTTAAGTGGGGCTTCAAGAACAATAGCAAAGAGCTGTCGAAGAGCCCAGTGCAGCAGTCTGTATTCAATGGCAAGTGTTCTCAATGCACTCCTGATTATTGTTAACAGTTAGTTCCGACAGCATATAGATGTTGTTATCGTGGCTCACGGTGGACCGAGTGCATGATATTCATTGTTTATTTGGTCACTAGCACAGAACTTTAACCCCTTCGCTACAGGATCCTTTACGAAAATTTTAATGCTTTGTCGCCGATATTTAAAAACAGAAATTTGTGCCTTGCAAAATCGAGAAAATAAGGGAAATTTTACAGTGAAATTTTATTGGTGAGTATAAGCAAGGATTCTTAAATCACGTATATTGGTCGCTTGTCCCCAATCAATTAAAATGAAAAAAAAATAGTGTATATTTAGCTTTGAAAGTAGGCGTTTTTTATTTTCAAATACTTGCAGTAAACTATATCTCTCACTTTTCTCTTCCATAGAAATATATATATTTCTGGTTGATAGGAGATATAAATATTTGAAATAATCGTTTATTTAATTTCATGAGCATTTTATTCTCTATGTAATATACATGAAATATTTAGCATTTTCAGTTACTAAATTAATACTTTTACTTAGTTTAACACAAACATAATTTCAACAACTAATATATATATTTATTTTAAAATTTATTTACTGACGCAAAAATAGAAATGTAGCGACAGTAAATGATAAAATTAATAATAATATATGGATGCCACTATTTATATGCTTTCGAATATCCTGTAAATTTTTGTATGCCGAAGTTTGTTATATTTACTATCCCGCTTAAAAATAAGTATATCATTTAATTTATATATAATATTTTCCTCAAAGATGACATTTTAGATAAAGCATTGGTATGCACACTATTTATCAATGTAAATTAATAAACCCTCATTCCAGATATTAATTATTTTGTATTATTTAGTTCATACGATCAATAGTTACTCAATTAAACCAAATTAGAAATTGTGTAGCTTCACCAGAGCTATTACTTTTTTAATACTTTTATGATTAAAAAAACCCAAAAAGTTTTTTTTTTCAATTTATAGCTAGTGGTGAAGCAATCCCTTATTTTTAAGTGAAAACACTTTTAATGCAAAAATACTTTTCTAATATTAAAATATAAAAAATTTCAATATTCTGCTTCATTTTGCTTTCATTAATTCATTTATATGATGATAACAGTTACAATTGTTTTCACTGTTAATGTACAAAATGTTGAATTTTCACTTTCAAATATAACTTATTTTTTGCCACTTGGGAATTGATATATCGGAATTAAATTTATAATGCATGTACTTTATTTTCGCAAAATAAAAAATCAAAAGAATCAATAATGAAATATTATTAATAGAACGCATATAAATTTCCACCATAAAACATGAAAAGTAAAGAATGTTCTAGAAAATTGATAAAGTTACTTGTTGTAAAGTTACTTTATTTGATTGCTCTTCTTCTAAATTACTGGGTACATAGAAGTTAATGTTTCAAATAAAATTTCTTATGTGTCTTGTACAGCGAAGTGATGTTTTTTAATTACAGGTCTCATTACACATAAATATTTACACCACATTGAAGAAAAATCTAAAAGTTCTTCATTAACTTAATCAGAAACTGACTTATTTTTATTGTTTAACTTAATTTGATTGATGTAAAATATTGAATTTTGCATTCGATTTCCCACTCCATTCCCAAAATAATAAAAAATATGGAAACATGAATATTTCTTATGATAATACAAAGTTATATTGATTTTGGTAATTTATTTTTTGGTAATTTAAGGTAATTTTTATGAAAGTTTGGTGATAGGTCATAAATCAGCAAATATTCTTTCGAAAAATAATCATAGTTAAAATTCTGCACCATATAGAACAATATAGTTAATTGTATGTGAAATTGCGTTCTAATAAATATACCAGCTATATGTGAAAAATGCAGATATAGGATATTTTAAGCAATAAAAAGTAGAAAATAAAAACAAATAAATAAATAAATAATCCAATCATTTTAGGAAATACATATATATATTTTCAAATTGTAAATAAATATGATTTGAGATTATTTCTTTTTTTTTGGGGGGGGGGGGGAGCTAAAGGATTTCATAATATCGTATAATAACCACATATTAACCACCAGTAACGTAACCACATTCGCCCATATTCATATATTGGATTCACAATATGATTGAGGGTAAAAATTATCTCAGCGTGTGTGCTGATTGTGTGAATTAATCATGCTCTCTGAATTTTTTCTTGTAAACTCTTCTGATATGAAGTGCATAAATGTGAACCTGTATAGTTAACAACAAACATATATTAAAGCAATATATGATTTTTAAAATGTAAAAATAAAACAGTGAAAAAATTATAATTTTTTGTTAAATTTGGATTTTTTTTAAATCTTTATTTTTAAAGCTCTTGCGGTACCTCAAGATATAAATTTAGAACGAAAAAACTTCATATTTGTATTGTTAACATTCAAAGACAACTTTTATTTCCTATTGGAAAATTATTTCCTGAAGAAAATATTTCCCCTATACTTTCGTTCCATTCTACTGTACAAAAATTAGTTTTGTAGATTTACATCGTTTCTTGTACAGTGTACAGATAAAATGCTAGTAAACATGCAGATTTCGGACACTTTACATCTGTAGTATTACAGATTTTTTTTACAATGTAGAATTCAGGATTCGTCAGAGGAGATTTCTCGCAATTCTTTGGGTGTAGGATGGACCTTATATCACAGAAAAAGAGAAAAATATAATTTTTCTACTTCAGGATCATCTGCAGAATTCTATAGGTCAGTTTTTACACAGGCACATATTTAAATGAACTTTTTATAAATAAAAAGTTATACAAAAAGAAATTTTCAAGTGCATTTTTAAAAATTATTATTATTATATTGTGCGTGAAATTCGAATTTGGCAATTAATACCTACTTTGAGTTCATATAAATACTCACTTTTAGTGCTTTTTTACATGATTATAAAGTAGGTGTTACTGATAGAGCTGTGGTAAACAAAGAAAGATCATATATATTAAAATAATAGCCCAAAAAAGTCAGCATATGTTTAAATTGGTCTCTACGCATGTGCGAGCAAGCTTTCCGGTGAGTACCAGGTGATTCATTCACGAGAACGATTCACCGTAGAAAGAGAGAAACACAATCACATTATCGCACGGAGTATGAACTTTTACCCCATGTAATCATCGTTAGAGCGCATGCGCTGTGTCGGGAGTGGGAGTGCGGGACGCTGTGCTACAATGAGAGTTCAGTGTTTGCAGAGGATTTCGGGTCCCTAAATACAGATAAACTATCTCTCACGCTACGTTGTACGCGTATGCTTCTCACGGTGTTACTACCTGTCCTGTAATAATAAGTTATTTATCATATTTATCCTTATTGATTTATTTTCTGTGTCCATTTTTGTGTAGTTATGGATCTAGCGTCTTACAATCTTCGCGAAATTGAACAGGACGACAATTGCTTATTTAGAGCACTGTCTTCTATGATACAGAAGATCATCACCCTCGCGTTCGCCAAGCCATTGTAAAACACGCTGTTAACAATTAGGATGTTTATCATCCGTTTATTGTTGGTGATCTTTCTTACGCCAAAAATGTACTTTTTTGCGGTTTGATACCGAATTTGCTGTTTCCCCCCCCCCCCATCTATTTACAAAAGTTACAGGTGGTTTTTTTGGGGGGTATTTTGATGAAATTTGCTATTAAGTAATGATTAAGCCTAGGACTGGCTATAAAAAGTAATCGAAATGGACACAGCAACATAAAATAAATAATGATAAATGACTTACTATTACAGGACAAGTAGCAACAGCAACGTACTTTCTAATCTGTACAGTGTGAGAGACAAACTTTATGTGTTTTCGTGATCTTATGACGAAATTCATGTCTTTTATGATATGTGGATAAAATTTGTAGTTTCCTCTAGGTCTTTTGGTGAATTTTGTTGTTTTTCTCGAGTTCTTTTGGTGAATTTTGACGTTTTGTTGTGATCTTTTCATGTAATTTGCCAATTTATTGAATTTATCTTTTTTCGAGATCTTTTTGCAAAATTTGTTGTTTTTTTGTGAAATTTACCTTTTTGTAATTATTTGACGAAATGTCTTCTTTGTCATCCCTTGATGAAATTTGTTGGTTATTCACAATCATTTGACAAAAATTGTTGTTTTCTAACAATATTTTGATTTTTTTTCACAATATGTTTTCGAATTTGCCATCTTTTAGTGATTTTTTGCCAAAATTTGCCTTATTTCAAAAATTTTTTATAAAAATTGCCAATTTTCGACACGATTTGACAAGATTTTGATTTTTTTGCAATAATTTGTCAAAATTTGTTTCATTTGGAATACCTAGACAAAATTTGTGGGTTTTTCCTTTTTTTGCATTCTTTTAACATATTTTACAATTTTTTTCTTTTTTTTCTGAAAAAATTTACAGTTTTTTGCAATTTGATATCGAAACTTGCTGTTCCTCCCCCATCTATTTACAAAAATTCCAGGTGATTTTTTTTGGGGGGGAAGGGGGGTATTTTAATGAAATTTGCTGTTAAATAGTGATTAAGCCTAGGACTGGCTATGAAAAATAATCGAAATGGACACAGCAACATAAAATAAAATTTGCCGTTTTGTAATGATCTTTCGATGTAATTTGCCGTTTTATCAAATTTATCCTTTTTTGTGAAATTTTTCGTTGTTTTTTTTTTGTTTTTTTTTTTGTTATTTTCAGAGATTTGTCATTTTGTTTCACTTTTATTTTTGCAAAATTTACCTGTTTTGCGATTTTTTGATGAAATGTGCCTCTTTTTTTTCATGTTTTGACAAAATGTGCTGTTTTCTCACAATCTGTTTACCAATATTTGAATTTTTTGAAGTACCTAGACAAATTTTATGTATCTTCGTAATCTTTTGAAGAAATTCACGTCTTTTATGATCCCAGGAAAAAATTATTTGTTTTATCAGGGATTTTCGGTGAACTTTGTCGTTTTTTCTCGCTATCTTTCGATGTAATTTGCCATTTTATCGAATTTATTCTTTTTTCGTGATTTTTTTGTGAAATTTGTTGTTTTTTTCGTTATTTTCAGAAATTTGTCATATTTTCTCTTTTTTTTTTTTTTTTTTTTTTTTTTTGCAAAAATTACTGATTTGCGATCTTTTGATGAAATGTGCCTCTTTTTTTCATCTTTTGACAAAATGTGTTTTTTTCTCACAATCTGTTTACCAATATTTGCGTTTTTTGAAGTACATAGACAAATTTTATGTATTTTCGCGATCTGTTGATGAAACTCATGTCTTTTATGGCACCAGGAAAAAATTATTTGTTTTCTCGGAGATTTTCGGTGAAATTTGTCATTTTTTCTCGCAATCTTTCGATGTAATTTGCTGGTTTATCGAATTTTTCCCTTTTTTTCGTGATTTTTTTTGTGAAACTGTCGTTTTTTGTTATTTTTTGAGAAATTTGTAGGTTTTTTCGCTTTTTTTAGCTAAATTTACCTTTTTTGCGACAACCTAGGCAAATTTTATGTACTTTTTGAGATCTTTGGACGAAATTTGCTTCTTTTGATACCTGGACAAAATTCGTCATTTTGAGGTCTTTCGGTAAAGTTTATCGTTTTTCTCGATTCCTTTCGATGTAATTTGCCTTTTTTTAAAGATCTTTTTGCAAAATTTGTTAATTTTTGCGAAATTTATCTTTTTTATGATTATTTGATGAAATTTGCTTTTTTCAATCCTTTGACGAAATTTGTTCCTTACTCACAATCATTTGTAAAAATTTATTGTTTTCTCACAATATTTTGAATTTTTTTTCACAATATGTTTACAAATTTGCCACTTTTCAGGGATTTTTATGTCAAAATTTGCCTTTTTTTTCGAAATTTTTTCATAAAAATTGCCATTTTTAGACGTTTTGGCAAATTTTGATTTTTTGCAATACTTTCGCGAAATATGTTTTATTTGGGATACCTAGACATTTTTTTTTTTGCAGTTTTTTGACAAATTTTTTAGAGATCTTTTGAAGAAATTTGTTGTTTTTGGCAATCTCTTGATGAAATTTGCTGGGTTTTTTTCCCACATCTATTTACAAAATTTCCGGGTGATGTTTTTTTTTTGGGGGGGGGGGATTTAGACGAAACTTGCTATTTTTTGTAATTTGCCAAAATTTGTGTTTTTTATGGTACCTAGACAAATTTTTGTACATGGCAAATGATTTCTAGCATTTAAAATAAAAAAACTTTAACAGTTGAAAAATAATCTTCAAACATTTTCAAGAATATGCGACGTGTGTCGCAGCGTTGCACCGATTCTTCGCTGTGGATCATGTCATGTTGGGTTTACGTTGGTAAATGAAAAAGCATATTGAAATTTTAAATAAATATTATATTATTCTTTTAAAAAAATTTTATAGCGGCAAAATACTTTTTTCTTTGGTTTTTTCATATTGTTGCCGTCAAGCTTTGATGGGTTCCACCTAGCCAGAATAAATATTTTCATTATTTTTTTTAATATGTAAAATATACATGTATTTTTGATTTATGAAAAGGTAATAGAAAAGTCAGTTGAAAATGCAAATGTTTATTTGTTGAATGGGGTGGATAATGTAACAACACATTAATCACTGAGAGGATCATTGTTATAGTTGTTACTAAATGGCAAACTATAAATTCAGTCTTATTTTGCTGCGAAGTAAGTGAAGTATGTATATTTTGTATGAAATGATTAATGACAGTAATTTATGTTTTATTCATGTCATGTACAATTTATTGATATTGTATTTGTAAATGGAAAATTATCAAATGAGAGACATTCTAATTCTATGGCTTCATGTTTGAATTCTGCCAATTGTGGGTTATTTACCTGTATGTAAAATGCAAGTTTTTCTTTTATATATTGAAATTTTTGCTGAAGATAAGTCGTAAAAAAATTTTTTAATAGCTGGAAAATACCTTTTTCTTTCTTTGGTGCCGTCACGTTTTGACGGGTTCCATCTAGTTGTAAATAGCGTTGTAAAGGTTAGAAAAAACCCGGTTTAAACCCGGGAATAAACTGGGTTTTTAGGAATAAACCTGGAAAAAACCCGGGATTTTTTGGAATAATTCGGTTTTTTGGGAATAAACCTGGGAATGAACCTGGTCTATTGGAAATATACCTGGAAATAAACCGACTTTTTGCAACTCTAGTTGTAAATTAAATAAATTGAACAGATGTGCTTCATGACCTTTTTTTAATAAAAGAGACGCAGATGTATCAAAATTTACTTTTAAAAATAATAAGATTTTTAAACTTTTGAATCTTGAAGATAAAATAATTCTAAAAATTCTTATTCATTGCTTTTGCGCCAGCAAAATATCACCATACATGAGAAAACGATGCCTATTGCTAAAACTTAAAGTTTAGGAAATTGACAATTTTCTCTTATATATCATTTTAATTACCAGTAATCTACAAAAATATACGCAATAAAAATTTAAGGGATTTTATAAAATGAATAATTTAGAAACTCTAATTTTTTAGCATTTCATTCATTTGACGAAACCATATTCGTCTCACACCTCTGCCTTCTGTCACAGAGTGTAATCACACTTACCCGCATTCACACTTCCCAGTGTGCTATGTGTAATCACACTTACCCGCATTTTTCTTTCTTGCAATTGCTGCCAACATTTTCTTGAAAGTATTTTGCACAGTTGGATAAAAATAAGACTTATTATATTATTTATTATCTTATCATTATTTTATGTGGGAAAAGGCATTAATGCTTTCATTTATTAATTATTTTTCAAATTAAAAAACATTGCGTTGTACAAAAGTAAAAAATTAAAAAATATAAATTTTCAGTTTTTTTGAGGAAAATAACTTATACTACTTATTTTACTATAACAATAATAATATTAAGCTCAATTGAGGTAACTTTATCCATTAATTTTCTGCAAAAGTGAAATAAATGAGCTTTTTTTATTTAAAAAAAAGAAATCAATATGTAATATCAGTTTAATTGCTGTAATTACTTTTTTGCTTACAAATAGTTGTTCAAACACAGGTTTTTAAAATAATATGTAAAACTTTTCAAAATAACTAATTATTAATAAAAATAAACTTACCAGTTATTTGGGTCTTTTCCTTTTTATGATTTTTTCGAAAGGGATTAAACACAAACATGCAACATAAACAAAAACAAGTCACTCATATAATTGAAGAAAATAGAACAAATGCCAGGACATAATTAATAACCAGTGTTATTGAAACAAAACAAACATTAAAGCATAATTAGATTATTCCATTACATTATTAGTTTCACATTTATTTTGTTTTTAAATTACCTTGATTATTATATTATAAAATAATTTTTCAACTCAAAGTTATGCATCATCTTTTGTGAATCAATTTTTGCTTTAATAAAGCCTTCTCTTGCTTTAGGACCGCAGACACTTATTGATGATTCTGTCACAAGCTTTATAACTCTTTCTACTGCTTGTTTGTTACAAGGTGAACGATGGAAATCCATAGATGGTAACTGGCAACTCGGATCTCTTGCTTCATATATATACATATTTAAATCCCCATCAGTTATGCATTTTGTCATTGGAGGTTCTGTGACTGCTACATCCACACACTTAATCATATCTATGTAATCTTCAGCATGGAAATTAAGCTTGTGAGCCACAAACTTTCTGACGTCATTCTTTTCTTGGAATCTTGATTTAGAAGTCGGCGAAGACCCAACTGTCTTATGAGTTTTCTCTCATCACTTAACATATAGAGAAGCACGGTTTCTGGGTGAATGTAATAGCTATTTCTCTGAATAACTAGGTCAATTATTTTTAGGTGTTGTTCACAAAGGTAATGTGAAAATTTTATCAGTGTCCAAAAATGTTTGGAACCATTTACACATAATGGTTTAAGCTTAATATGGAACCAGATGGGGGGCATACAATTTCATAACACACTCTGTTAAAGTTTTAAGGTTATCTGAAGGATTGTCAGTTCCAATATATAACCGAAGAACGCGAATAGCTAATGTAAGCCATCGAGAATGATCCAACTTTCTTTTTTTTCTTAAGAACAGATTTGGACAGCATGCACCGCTTGAGATTGATGTGTACATTTCAAGTAAATATTTTTGGTCTGTGCTCAAATCTTCAATCCTTTTAACAATAGGAAGGTTGTGTTGTATAAGCAAGAACTTAACCACTGGAAGTTCGTTGCAACTTTCAAGTTGTTTTCGTGAAACCCCGCCAAATTCATTAGGGCCCTTTGTTTTTCCGTCCAATACACGAAACAGGTGGCGCAAAAGCAATTCATTTAAGTGGAACAAACAAATCAGCCATTGCCAGTGGTCTGTTTAGATCTTTTTCCATTAAAGCAATCAAACCATTATTAACTCCAGTGTTTGTGGCTGTGCCATCGCATCCAATAGCAATGACAGTTCATATGTTCAAATGATTATTACCAATAAAGTAATCTATTATGCGGTTTTTTATAGCTTCGCCTGTTCCAAAAGCAGGAGTTACATGATCTAGAAAAGATGAATTGGGTTTTTTTACTAAATTAAATATGTTCTTCGATGACCGTCTTTTTGTAAAATTTGTTTCCTTTTTTATCTTGCATGATTTTTTTTATCTTTTCTTCCATCGAAAAATAAACCTATAATTTCTCCAACTTGGTCAAAACTTCTTACTATCTCTTTCGTCCGATTCTTGGCTCTGTTCAAATTTTCATCCTATCAATTACCTTACTTTTGTTTTCCTATGTAATCATTCCAACATCTTAAAGGACGTGAGGCGTAATTTAAAGTTAAAATTATTCTGTGAATATATATAAATTATATCCTATCTTGTATGGCATCATCTTTGAAAGGAATTATACTTCTTCTGCATTAAGGAGCTTTTTAAACTCACGAAGATATTGCTGCAAAAACAATAGATTATTGTAGCATTAATTGTTTTCTGTAGAGCAAATAATATGTAGACTTCCGGATTTGAAATATATCTTCTTTAATTCATATAAATTCGATGAAAACACAGAACATTTGTATGTTAACACAAAAAAAGGAAGGAGAGTTTCAAATTTTATATTTTAAAGTTTTTAAAAAAAAGAAATAGTCTCGGAGCTCACAGTTTTTGCTTCCGAAATAACAGCTTGAGGAAAAATGTCAACAAAACCCGCGAAGAATCGTTCTGACCGTAATAACAAGTACGCAGTATATGTGACGTCAGATCGAATGTTTTTAGTGAGATAATTTCTTTTTTCTTCAAAATACTTTTTTAGGGCTCCATCTCGTGTGCACTTTGTAAACAAATTGTCATGAAGAAAGACATTTCTAATACTCCCACTTTTGTTTTCAAAGTGCTAGCCTCAGTTTCAGCGAGATCTCAATGTTTCAAACTGAGGTTTCGCAAGGGGCTTTGTCATAATGTCCGCAACCATTTGCTTTGAAGGACAATAGTGTAGACACATAGTTCCATTTTCCATCAAAGTCTTTACATTATAATATTTAACACTTACGTGTGTAACTTACGCTTCTGGATAGGTGTTTTTCGTTTTTCGATATTTTTATGCATGGAAGATTATCTTCGTAGACTACAATCGGTAAAGTTTGTGGTAGGTATAAATCTGTCAACAATGTGAGTAACCATTTCATTTCTTGACAGGTGTTTGAGACAGAAATATATTCTGCCTCAGTAGAGGACAGTGCAACAATTGTCTGTTTTCTGCTTGACCAAGTTAGTAAGTTGTTGCCTAATTTAAAGATATTGCCGGTAGTTGACTTCCTGTCAACTTTATCTGATGCCCAATCAGCATCACAGCATGCTGTTAAGACGGGCGCTTTATCTTTGTCAATTATTAATTTAAGATCTTTGGTTGTATTCAAGTAGCGAATAACTTTTTCAACTGGTAATCAATCTACTTCTCTTGGTTTTTCATTTCTTCAACCTAATATGTTCACACAGGCTGATATGTCAGGCCTCGTGATGGTGGAATTATATAAGAGTGCCCCCACTGCTTATAGATAAAGGGTATTATTACTCATTAGTTTACTATCAGGATCCAAATTAAAATAATCCGTATTCATGCGAGTATAAGTTGGTTTAGAATTTATTAAGTTAAATTTCCTAACAATTTTGTTAATTTTCTTATCCTTATCTAATATTAGACTTCCATTTTCTGTTTGTTTGATATTTACCTCCAAGTAGTGCGATACCTTACCTAACGATTTTATTTCATATACAATTGATAACTCTTTGTATATTTCTTCGGTATCCCGTTTCTTTCCTGCTACTAAAATCTCGTCAACATATACTATAATATATGACATTTTTCCGTTTCTATTTCTTTTGAACAAGCATAATTTTGATGTACACTGATTAAATCCCATGTTTTTGAGTGTTTGACTAATTTTTAGGTGTCAGGCTCTAGCTGCCTGTTTTAGCCCGTAAATAGTTTAATTCAGTTTAACAATTTTTCCTTTTGATCTTCTACTATATATCCCTCGGGTTGTGTCATGAATACCTCCTCGTCTAAGTTTCCGTGCAAAAATGCTGTTTTTATATCTGAATTAATTATATCTAAATTTTTGTATACAGCAGCATTTAGGAATCTTCTTTATTGTGGTGTGTGCTAAGACAGGGGCAAAAGTTTCATCATAATTACACCCGAATTTTTGCGAATAACCCTTTGCCACGAGTCTCGCGTTCTATTTCTCCGCGTGCATTGCGTTTTGTTTTAAAAGTTCATTTACAACCTATATGTTTTCCCGGAGTTGGGTTGACTAATTACCAAGTTTTATTTTGCATAAGTGGATTGATTTCCTCATCTGTTGCTGCTAGCCAATTATTTTTAATTTTTGGTTCTTTCATATTTTCTATATCTTCCCAAGTTTTGGGTTCTTCAACTTGACACATGTTTGCGCTAATTCCGTACCTATCGGGAGGTACTCCCATGTTTTCTCTTTTCGATCTTCTAGGCTGTATTTGACTCTGATGTGCAATTGCGTCCGCGTCATGTTCATCACCACCTAATTCAATTTGAACAACTTCGGTAGGGGTCAAAATGTTATTTTGGTCTTGTTTAATGTCATTTTTCACGTTTTCTAGAAATTTTATTGATCTTGATATCATTATTTTATTATCCCCGATATATTCTATTTCCCTTGGCCCTGTGGTCATATCCCAAGAAAATGCATTCAATGGCTTTCTCATCGAATTAAACCTTTTTAGATTTTTCTACATAGGTGTATGCCTTGCAGCCAAATGTTTTTATGTGTGGCAAATTTCGTTTACGATTATTCCAAAGTTCAAATGGGGTTATATTGTTGTTTGCTTTAGTTGGCAGCCTATTTGTTAAATAAATGGCATTGAGAATTGCTTCACCCCAAAAATGTCTTGGCAGATTTCCGTCTGACAGCATTGTGCGTCCCATTTCTACAAGAGTGGGTTTTTTTCTCTCATCAACACCATTTTGAGGTGAGAAAAATGGTACACTTAATTGGCGTTCGATACCGTTAAGGGTTAAAAAATCTTCAAAGTTTTCCCCAAGATATTCCCCTGCATTATCCGATCTAAGAGCTTTTATTTGTTTACAAAATTTATTTTTGACCAGTGCAGAGAAATCTTTACATTTTTCTAGGGCTTCTGATTTCTGTGAAAGTAAATAAATCATAGTATACCTGCTATAATCATCAATGAAAGTAATAAAGTACCTTTTACCTGTGAATGACTCCGTCTTCATAGGCCCGCAAATGTCGCTATGGATTAGCGAAATGACTTCCTTAGATCTATTTGATGCTACCTTAAGATAAGGTAATTGTGACTTTTCCCCTTCAATACATTTAGTGCATGTATTATCATGTTTACACTTACTTATGGTTATACCGTCCGCTAACTTATGGTTCACAAGATATCTGATCGATTCAAAATTTTTGTGTCCCAGGCGTTTATGCCAAATTGTAATACAGTTTGAATTATCACAAAACATTTGTGTTTTGACCGCATATCCGTACTCATCTTTAGGACAAATTTCATATAGATTATTATTTAATTCCGCTGTTAAAACTATGTTATTGTCATAAACAAGGTAACAAGAATCTTTTTCAAAAATGACTTTAAAGTCGTTTTCTGTTGCTCTCTTAATCGATAATAAATTACTTTGAAATTCGGGACAGTAAAGAACATCTTTAATTATAATTTGATGCGGTGAATTTATACAAAGTTTAATATCTCCCATACCATGTGAATCTAGTTTATTTCCATCCGCTATCATTATGCTGCCGAAATTTCCGGTTTTGAAGTTTATGAAATTTTCTTTTACGAATGTTACATGCCTTGTGCAGCCGGAATCGAAAACAAATTCATTTACATTAAGTTCTTGCGTGCTATTAGAAGGCATTAAATCGCACGCAGAATAATTTTTTTCGGAGAACTTTTTTATGTTTTCTTCCGAGTTTGATAAGGTAGAAAAATTATTTGAGCCTATTTCTCCGTCGACATTACCTTTAAAACAGAAGTTGGAAGCATCCCTTACATTACCTTGATTACCTTTGTAATTTCCCGAATTATTTCTGAAGGGGTTTGAATTATTATAAAACTTATTTCGATTCAGATTATTTCTCTGGTTATTATTTTGCGTTTTATTCTTTAAATGATAACATTCTTCGCGTAAATGGTTATCCCGTTTGACAAACGTACAAAATTTCTTATTTGTAGCGTTTTTATTTACTACCTTATATGCTGAGTCGCGTGAGCTCGAAACAGCTTCACGACTCTCAGATCAATTTATTACTTTATAAGCTGAATCTTGCGAATTTGAACTCATGTCTCTGTTTTCGAATCTTTGTTTATATTCATCAATTAATTTATTTTTTACGTAATTAAGAGTCAGAACCGTCTCGCTGGCTTCTAACGCGGTAACCATAGGGTCAAAAATCTAGGGAGCGAACAAAGCAGTAGGACACATATATGCGAGTCAGGGATCTCCTCATCAATCGCAAATAGTCTATCTTTAACTGATAAAATGCTGTTGATATGGGAGATCATGTCTCCCTACTCACTAAATTTTTGAGAATAAAGTTTTCTTAAAAGAAAAAGATAAGATGAAAGGCTACTTCTCAAGTGCACATTTTTTAAAGCGTCCCATATATCTTTCGCATTTACTAGATGCTTAACATAAATGATTTGCGAATCTTCTATACATAAATTAATGATTGTTTTCGCTTTTATATTACTTTTGTTCCAGTTTGCAGTGACAGAATCCGGTGGGGAATTTTGAATCACTGAATATACATCTCCTTTCTGCAATAGGTTTTCTATTTTAAAAGCCCAATTCTATAATTGTGGTCATTCAGTTTTTCAATCAGAGCAGTATCTTTAGTAGCCATAAGTAATTTTATAAAAAAAATGTTTATAGTTTATTTCCTTCAAATAAATTTAGGGATAAATATTTTCAATTAGATAAAAAAGAACATTTCATTTTCAGACTTAATGATCTAAAGGACGTGAGTCGTAATTTAAAGTTAAAATTGTTCTGAGAATATATATAAATTATATCCTACCTTGTATGGCATCTTCTTTGAAAGGAATCATACTTCTTCTGCATTAAGGACCTTTGTAAACTCACGAAGATATTGCTGCAAAAACAATAGATTATTGTAGCATTAATTGTTTTCTGTAGAGCAAATAATATGTAGACTTCCGGATTTGAAAGATATCTTCTTTAATTCACATAAATTCGATGAAAACACAGAACATTTTTAAGTTAACACAAAAAAAGGAAAGAGAGTTTCAAATTTTATATTTTAAAGTTTTAAAATATAAATAGTCTCGGAGCTCACAGTTTTTGCTTCCGAAATAACAGCTTGAGAAAAAAAATGGCAACAAAACCCGCGAAGAATTGTTCTGACAGTAATAACAAGTCCGCAGTATATGTGACGTCAGATCGAATGTTTTTTAGAGAGAGTATTTTCTTTTTCTTCAAAATACTTTTTAGTGCTGTCATCTCGTGTGCACTTTGTAAACAAATTGTCATGAAGAAAGACTTTTCTCATACATCTTTAAGAACAGCACTTGCTATAGTTGCGCAACTATGTCTGAAACCCCAGTTCGATCGCAGGCACTTGCTACTGTTGGAAGTTATACTCGCATTTACTGGCTGGTAGTTGCATCAAAAAGAGAAGTACAGTAATTTTTGGGATTGTATGTTATTTTTTCTTTAGATGTTTCCTCAGGATCTTATAGAAGGACATCATTTTCAGCTTATCTAATAGCCTTAACTACTAATTTCTGATTGTACTTATACTTTGTTTCTGTATTACTTGTCACTACCTCTCTTCTCTTTGTGTTAAAATCTTGGAAATAACTTTATCGACTCCACTTATACACATTTTTCTCACTATTCTTTGGTCAATTAAAAAATCTTGTTCAAGTTTAGGTACTTTTTTTCTTTTTTCGCACTTACAGACTGAAAATTCTTTGCACTTCAAGGCTGCTACATCAAAAAGACATTTGCTTTCATTTAAAAAATTTGCTGCAATTAAATCATATTTTTCTGTACCTTTTCTATCTTTTGATCTTAAAATATTTCTGTATTTATTGTGAATTGTTTTTCCCATTTGCAACATGCAGTTGCGAGATACTACATGTATAGATGCTTTCGTCCAAACAGATTCAACTTTCTTAATAAGAATATCAAGTATTTCACTCACTGTTGGTTCTTTTGATGTTTTGTCTCGTTTCACCTCATGTCAAATATAAATACAATATTTCATAATGTCATAATAAGTTAAAAGATTTAAATCGCTTAATTCTTTAGGGTACCCAAAAATTGGGCATTCTAACTTTTGTCTCGTCTGAACTGACACTGCCATCAAATTAAAATTAAAGTATTATCTAATAAATTATTACTCTAATATTAAACTTGACATGTTCATAAACAAAGTAAAATCATATAAAGAACAGCATAAAAACATTTGTTAATCAAACGATTCTTTTGCCTGCACTGACTGATGACAGAAACATGTGACAGGATCATTGCTACAGCTGCATGCTTACTTTCCTCTTCCGCCACCCTACACCAGCCAATAATATGCCGCCTGAATCAAGGTCACTTCAAAACACGTACTATTTTTCTTTTGACTATTTATTTTCAGAACTAAAATAATTTAAGTTAAAAGAAAGCGTTTTAAAGTTAAAAGTAAGGCTAATCTTTTCTATTACGAAATACTGTTAATATCTAAAGAAATGGAATTTAAAATATACAAGATTTAGTAGCATAAGTAATAAAGACAATCAGTATAAAACTATAAAAATAAATTGTAAAGAAGTTTGTGCGTATTACTTAAAAATTAAAAACGAACAATTGATATTTAATATATAAATATATATATTTGCTAAACTAAATTTATCAAAATTCGTAAATTCGGCTAAAACATACATATAGTCAAGTCTTTTGCGGTACCTCAAAATCTATTACATTTGTTAAAATATTTTAATACTGTGTAATCAAAGGCATTAGACAACTTTTTATCTCTATTACATATTGAAATTTAAAAAAAAAAATTCGTTCCACTTTATTGTAGAGTTACAGAAATCTGTAACTTTACAAACGAATCTACTAAAATTGTAGTTATCTTAATAAAATTTTATCTGTAACCTGTGATGCCGTTACATAAAAAATTATAAGAATCCCTGTTTCCTAAAAAATTCTTAGTATGCTTGCAAATTTTTAAATTTTCAGTCCAAATCTGATCTGTAACATGAAGTTTTACTACTGCTGTTACATAAAAAATTTTAGAAGTCCCAGTTTCCTAGAAAACGTTTAGTAACTTTACAGATTTTTTTACAGTGTTGAGTTTTGTGTTTCAATATTATATATTTGTTTTAATTAGGGGAAACGGACAAAACTTTTTATTTCTACTGAAAATCTTATTCGATTTTTTAAAAGAAATGTAGTTAACAGAATCATGCTATCATAAACATATATAAAAAACTAACATTATCTACGAGATGCTAATTTTATAATCATATATTTAAATAGGTTTTTCAACAAAGAAATAATTAAAAAATATATGGGATTTATCATTGTTCGTCGAACTTTACGATTAATCTTTTCTTTTTATCATTCTCTCGGTAAACAATTTCTAATTTCAACAAATTTGACAGTAGCTTCTTTATAATGTTGCTGCCAAAAAATGGTCTTTGTTGTGATAGATAAAAGATTATGCTTGAAAATAATTTTAAAATAATTGAAAAATTAGTAAATTTAGTCAGATTATTTAAACGATTTCTTTTCGAAAATGTAATATTTTATGTGCCATTTTTTCTATCATAATATAAAAATAGAAATTATGCGATAATTTTAAGTTATGCAAAAGCGATTAACCTGAAAGCGAAAAGAGTCCTAACCGCAGCATTGATCGTTATATATTTCTAAAGAATACATAGTGGACTTTGTTAGCTGCCCACACTATAAAAAAAAAAAATCTGTAAAGGTACTACACTTTATCTAGGAAACTGTGATTCCAAGAACTTTTCCTGTAACGGTAACAACAAAAACTCAACTTCTAGAATAGGTTACATGGATTTTTCCTGTTATCGTTACATGAAAAGTTCTTGGAATCCCAGTTTTCTAGGAAATGTTCAGTACCTTTACAGATTTTTTTTTTTTTTACAGTGCAAAAGAATAATATAGATTTTGGATGACGATAGTAATGCCTATAGTGACTTTGTCTATAAAAAACCAATTTGGATTAGTTCTGATATTTTAAAAATATTTCTTCAAGTAACTAAGCGAATTTTTTAATATTCGGTGCAAGCATGAAATAATTCGGTGCAAGAATAATAATAATTTTAAGCAATGTATACATTATAGCAGATGTAAATTTTCGAAGTGGTTGAAAGAAGTCCTGTCCAGGATTCGAACCAGGAATGTATTGGCTGAAGCTGCCAATGCTCTTTCTTACATTTTTACCTACTTGGTAAATTAACATTTGTTATAATTAATTTACCGATTGAATAATCGTGTTTAAAATTAACCCAATATGATTTCGTATGTAGCGTTTTCTGAATTTCGAAATATTGACCTTCGACCTATTCTGTTAAACTGATCCATAGTATCTGATCAGATTCTGTGATCGTTGAGGTCATTTGGGTAAAGAAACCCTCCAGTGTTCATCAGGGATGGCTCACAAGGAAGGTCTCCATACGGTCATACCTTGAAAAATCTGAAAAAACTTCAGAAAGTTCTTATAGTTTGGATAAATACCTTTACAAAAATAATTTCGGTTGAACCTCTATTTAGTATCCGTAAAAAAAATAATGAAAATTTCGTTATTTGGCGATTTATCGCCAGTTGCATTTGGCATATAATTTTGAAAAATACTTTATGTCAAATACACTCCAAGAAAAAAAAAGTTTCTTGTTGAACTTGTTTTGTTAAATCTAATTCAAATAACTTTAGTTTTGTAAGTTTTAGTTTTTTTTTTAAGTATAATTTTGGTATATCGATATTTATATGCATTTATACTCAAATTTAATCATCAAAATTTGAGATTTAAAACGAAATTCATAATTTAAATTAATTTGTTTCATGCTCAAAGTTCAATTGAGAATTGTCGATTAGATTTTGTTGCTATGGAAACATCCGGCTTTTATTTTTGAATACGCTTAAATGTATGAAGATTATTTTTCTCAATATGATTTTTTTATCTATGAAAATATATTTTTCCTGCGATTAATTAAATAACTACTTCAACAAGTAATATATATATATATATATATATATATAATACAATATGTACATATAATATATTAAAGTCTCTCATCGTTTAAATTCATTAAATACCATTTACACTCATTCTAAATATTCGACAGCTTTGAGTTACATTATAATCCGTTGTTTTTGGCAAAGAAAAGGGCTACTCGCCAAATCGAGTGACTCATTCGTATTTTCACGCCAAATACTGAAAAATATTTATTTTTTTGCATACTTTCTACTGTGATTCCGCCGCTAATTTCGGCTGATCCTTTATTACATACATAAATACTTTAATTAGGTTTTTTTTTTTTTTTTACAAAATTCTGAGTATGCCCAGTATACAGACCTTCCTTGTCAGTTGGAAGAGCATTGGCGGTTTCAGCGAATACATAACCGGTTCGAATCCTGGGCCGGACTTTTTTCACTCACTTGGGAAATTTAATTCTATTATAATTAATTTACCGATTGAATAATCGTGTTTAAAATTAACCCAATTTATGCATTATTTTTATCTTTTTAACTCCCCGCATGCACGACTCATTAATTTTATTGATTAATGTTTTCACTCTGCAGCTTCATTTTTACGTCACAAAAATTACCTGGAAATTTTTAGCTTTTCAAATGCAATTTGTTATGCGACAAATTTTTAACTGCTTTTTGAAATGAAAGGCTTTGCTTTTGAAAATTTATTATGTTAAAGAAATACAATAACAAATATTAAATTTCCTCAAGCTTAAAGATGCAGAAATAGCAGTGCAATTTTCATTTTATAAACTATGTGAAATTTGACAAAGTGTATATTTAATCTAGTTTAATTAATAATATTCATAAGCGCTGAAATTTTAAGAAATAATGTTCATATTGTAGATTTTTATTTCGAAAATATGTTCATATCTTCTGTATAAATTGATATCTTTAATTTTTTGAAAAAAAAATAGAAAATTTGAAATATTATCTAATTAATTTTGGTATGATTTTATTGAGAAATTCTAGAAAGAGAAAAACTGGATGGAATTTAAATGGGAAATGGGCAGTTTGTATGAGAAAACCAATTTTTTTTTACATTAAAACACATTTCTGTTCATAATTTAGTTAATTATAAAGTTGCTATACAAAATATTAAAATACATTATAATAATTTCACATATGTTTTGAAAAATCTAATTATTTATTTTTCAATAAGTTATTATTTATATTTATATTGGTATCATATAAATATCATTTTATATTTTAATAAATAAGATATTTGTGTTTTTTTTTATCAATGTTGAATTCTCAGCGAGCAATTGTCAAGAAAGACTATGAAAAAATATGGGTGATTTACCACCTGACCTCCGAGGTAAAAGGACTAAATTGTAATGTTGTTTTCTCTCTAATTGTTTCAATGTTGAAAAAATGCAGTCTTTTTTTTTCAACATGATATAAACATTTTTATTTCTTATAGACAAATAAGCCTTGAAAGTGTTAATCATACCTTAATTTTTCTAAACTGGAATAGGCCCCACCAGTGGCCGAGAGGTTTGAACCTCTCAAGTGGTAGCAGGCAGGTGTTGGATTTGAACCTAATCGCGGCTGTTGGCCTAACCGTTCGGAGTTTTCGTGGTTTTCTTCAAGCCTTGCGTAAATACGGGTTAGGTTCCCTTAGAAAGACCCCCACGAAGGGCACTCCCCCCTGGTCCTATATCCCTAGTGTGGATAATCGGACGACAAAAATAAACCTAACCTCTAAACTGAAATATTTCTACAGGTTTATACCCATTTAAATAATATTTCTGTTACAGTGAAAATGGAGCTTATTGACAGGATATATCAGTTTGCGGTGGTAAGAAAAAGGTACACACACATATATATATATATATATATATATATATATATATATATATAAATATGTCGAATGGATTTGTTCTAACGACTTGATCAATATGAAATGCGAATAAGTTCATTCTAATATTCATTCAAGATTTTGATATATCGCTCACCCGCATGAAGGCTTTGTAAGTCTTGTAAGTCTTTTAGCATTTTTTCTCTAAAAGGGATATGAATACATAACCAGTTTGTTTCTATACAATCCGTTTAAAAGAAATTATATATCCATCAAAAGAATGTTATACTCGGACAAAAGTGCAATAAGCTTCGTTAAATAGAAAATATTTTTCATAGTATGGAAAATAATTTACAAGTTATTTTCAACAATTTACAATTTTGTCGGAACTCTATTTCAAGAAATAATGTACGGGTTTTTACAAAATTTTAGCTTCTGCAAGAACTTAATATAAAGTGGTGCTGTTTTTTGGTGAATTTCGGCCAAAAAGTTGCATTAATCAAGATTACCACAATCGCTATTTCTCAAAAAGTAATGCACGCCTTTTTGATAAAACTTCTGATTCAGTTAATTCTTGGCATTGTTTGGGGATGATTACATTTATTTTCTTGTAAATCGCTCCACCGGTGGCACTACTAGGCAGCTTTATTCATTGTTGTCGCAATAACTCTATTTCAAGAACGAATGCACGAATTTTGTTCAAACATCAGACTCACGTACTCTCTGACATGAATTTGTGCTGTTTGATTTTTCGTGAAAACCGCCCGATAGCTAGCGTTGCAAAGCTGCATTTTTTTATGATTTGGTAATAGTTGTATCTGAAGAACTAATGTGTGGATTTTTATCATATTACAGATTCATTTATTTTCTGATAAAAAAAATACTCCTGATCAGCTTTATGTGTACACTTAATGGCCAATGGTGACCGGCCACTTGCAATTTTAGACATTTTGCTGAATATCTAGAAAAATACATGAGGCATTAATCCTGAAACTCTAAGTTTGTAAACATAATAGTACAGGTCATAAATTTCCGTGAAATTTTTTTCTCGAAATCTTATTGCGGATCACCAACAAAATAAAAAAACGAATATATTTTAATAATCCTGTCGAAACTAATGTAGTAAAAGCAATCATACTGTTGATTATGATTAAACGGCTTATTTTAATAAACTGTGTTCATTTGTATGCGAATAGCATGTATACTGTTAGATAAATTAATAATTTTATAAAAACAGTCCGATTTTTTTTTAAGTTTTTTATTCTTATAACTCGCAGAGATCTTAATGTATAATAATGTTCTTTTCCAAAAATACGACAAATAACATTGTACACAAGACCCTGTAATCAAAATTTAAAAACAATAAAATTTGTATGAAAAATGAGTAGGTTTACTAAATAACATTTCATTGCGCATGCGTGAAGGCTATCAAGTTTTCATTTGCATTTTGTGTTATCTAAATGTATGGAGCAACGTTCGTGAAAGTCTAATGAAAACTTGATAGCATTCACGCATGCGCAGTGAAATGTTATTTAGCAAACCTACTCTTTTTTTTATACAATTTTCATTATTTTTTAATTTAGATTACATTGTATACAATGTTATTTATCATATTTTTGGAAAAGAGCAATATTTTATATTATGCACACTTTAAATTATGAGCAAAAAACATGAAAAATGTGGGACTTTATTTATAAAAACCTTAATTTCTATATGAGCATACATGCTATCCGCATAAAAAATGAATGTAATTTATTACCATAAGCCAATTAGTCATATTCTACAGTTTGAACGCTTTTACTACGTTGGTTTTGACAGGGGTTATCCAAAAGATATTTCTTCTTTTTCAATTTGTTGATGGTCCCCTATGGAATTTCTGGATAAAGTCGTCCCAGAAATGCATGAAATGTACTGTGCTGTTACACACCTGGAGTTTCAGGATAATTCCTCATGTATTTTCCTAGATATTTAAGAAAATGTCTTTAATCACAACTGGCCACCTTTGACCATATACCATATAATGTATATCGTCTATTAGGCGGTTCAGTCATACATTTTAAAAGATTTCGGCCATAGCTCCTATTTTCATTTTTGCATCGATTTTCATGAAACTTTAGATTCATCTAAAAGTCGACATAAGTTGTTTGTATATTATTAGATTTTCGTGGAAATCACCTAATCATTGACGCTACTAAATGCACTTTTTAGAAAGTATTAACATATATGAGATAGAAGAAAGTTTTTGGAAGGCCACGTCTGTCTAGTTTGTAATACAAGATTGTGAAATTTTCTAGATTTGCATATTCAACATGATCAATTTCATTATTTAAATTTAACTTACATGTGGATTTATAACATAACTCAAAAAGTTATAAATAAACAAGATATTTCAAATTCTGTGATTGTTTTTTCATATCTAATTCTTTTATTCCATATATTTAATATATTAAAGAAATCTACGGACACGTGTATTTTCTCTTCAAATTTTTTCTGATATAAAAAGTCCAGGACATGGTAGACGCGAACTATTATTTGGTATTTCTATTTTGCGTGACAAAAATCCATTATGAACTATATCTGGATATCTGCTGTTACATTCAAGATTCCTATTGAAATATGGACAACGTATTTCAAATTAAGAGGTTTTCAAATTCTCTCTATAATGTTACTGGTGCACGGATGGGATTTCAATGCCTATTATATTGTAGAAAATATAATATTGCTATAATGCATGCTCTGCTATAATTCAAAATCGTAGAATGTATTGAAATATGTCTTTTTGTACATTGTTATGCTTTCAATATCTTTTTATCCAAACAGAATATACTTGAACATGCACATTATAATAGATAAAAGATACTTTTGATTTCTTATTTGGTTTTATAAAAGAAAGTCTTACACGAACATGGTGAAATATAACAAATGCATGTTCTGTGTATTATTTTCAAACATAATTTTAAATTGTAATGTGAGATATACTTTAGAATATTTTACTATTTATTCTTAATAATTACAGTTTTAACAATAAGAACAAATACATTATTTATTAATAAACATACTTAATTTAAATTAAAAAAGTATAATTTAAATTATTTGTATTAAACAGAACTTCAGTTTAGGAATATGTTAATTTTATCATTAGGTACTAAGAAAATGATAAAAATAGAATCTCGTTATTCCAAACTAATTGATACAGAACACTGTCCGGTTTAGTGTGAATTCGGAAAGGCAGATTTCATTAATAATATCAACCATTTGACTTGTTAAGTCATACATTAAGTGCGGGGACATCTGCTAGTGTCAGCTCTACACAACGTTGAGCTGTTTCATGATGAGCAGTATCTGTTATTTCTAATAACTTAAAATTCTCAGTTAATTAATATTACACACTCTTCATATAAAAACTACAACTGTAGTATCATAGAAAAAAATACGTTTTCTCTCCTCACATAAATCTGGGTAAACGATGACAAAAAAGTGTTTTTTAGCTGACATTTTAATAAAAAAGAAATTTTAGAACGTTTCATCAGCACTAAATTATATTATGCTAATTCGGCGAAGGCGCAACATTGCATTCTCGAGTCAATTCAGTGCTCTTTGTCAGAAAATAAATAACTGACTTTGCTTCTTAAGAGTTCGTAAATTAGTATTTTTTGTCTTGAGCAGTGAATAAAAATGATTCTGCAAAATTGTTTAAATGGAGCCGACAGGTATTGTAAATAAGTAGCTCTCAATTTAATTTCGTTTTAGGTATTTTCGTCAAGCTCATGCTCTATGTTTGTCTCTATTTAAGTTTATAATTGTAACAATAATATTTTTCCAAAAATATTTTTAATTTCCTGTTTTTCAGTTTAAATCATCAGAATTTTTCTGAACTCTGTTCAAAATTGGCAGATTTTTGGGAAAACAGGACTATATAATACTTGAAATTGTATTTTTATACTTTTATAGAAAATGTTCAATAAACTGATACAGCTGGAAATATGGACGTTATTTTAAAGCACCATATATGCATTCTTGGTAAATATGTTATGAATATTTAATCTCTTTATACACTGAGGTGACAAAAGTCATGGGATAGCAATATGGAAATATATAGATTCATTCATGTCATTTACAAATAATATAACTGGTCGGAGCCTGTCAGATTATTGCCACGCGACGAAAAATAACGGATTTCGATTGCGGTATGTTAGTTGGTGCTAGACCTACTGGATATTCTATTTTGGAAATCGCTGCCTAATTCAACATTCTGGGATCTACCAAATTCAGGCATAACGTCCCATTATTGACAACATAGTGGTCGACCACACCACTTAATGACCGTGACCAGTGACGTTTGTATAGACTTGTCACTGTGAAAAAACAGACAAGCAAGAATACATGAATTAACCGCAGTAATGAATATGGCACGTCCGACATGCGCGTCCTTTAGGACAGTCCGGCATAATTTAGCTTGAATGTGAAATAGAAACAGAAGACCGAATCGGATGCCATTACTAGTAGTTCGGCATCGCCAACAATGCCTCGCCTGAGCTCATGACCATATCAGTTGGTCTGCAGATGACTAGAAAAAAGTAAGATGAGTCGCGATTTCAATTGGTAAGAGCGAATGGAAGTGTACAAGTATGGCGCAGACCCCTTGAGGCCATAAAGCCAAAATGTCAACAAGGCACTGTGCAAACTGGTTAGCTAGATAATGGTGTAGGCTGTATTTACATGAAATGGACTTGGTCCGCTGGTCAAACTGAAACGATCGTTACTATATAATGGTGTGGGCTGCGTTTACATAAAAGGAACTGGGTTCGTTGGTCAAACTGAACCGACCGTTAACTGGAAATTATTTCTTTCAGTTACTGAGTGAAAACTTGCAACCATTTATAGACTTCATGTATGCAAACAAAAAAGGAATTTTTCAGGCTGACAATGCGCATTGTAACCGGGCCGTAATTGTTCACGATTCATTTGATGAATATTGTGGATGTTTCAATGGGTGATTTGGTCACTGCAAACGCTCGACATGAATCCCAACGAACATTTATGGGACGTAATCGTTCGTGCTAGTTGGTTACTAGTTCGTGCACAAATTCTTCAGTCTGGACCACTTTTGGAATTATAGACGTCTATCTAGACTGCTTGGCTCAATATTTATCCAGAGTAATTCCGACGTCTCATGAAGTCCACGTCACATTGTTTTGTTTCACTTCGCCGGGCGATCAGTGGACCGATACGCTAGAATCCCGTGGTTTTTGTCACCTCATTGTATAATATGAGATAAAAATCATAAATAGTTTTACGTATAGTAGATTTATACATATATATGTTTATATTGATTCAGAGTACTGATATCAGGCATCAAGAGGGAAAAGTATTATCTGGAACATGGGGTCGCATTTTAACTATTTACTTAAAATTATACGGTGGTTTGCGCAAAAACTACTTCGGTTGACAGTAGAAAAAAATCAGAAAACTGAGATTCATTATAATGAAACTTTTACTGGACATTGTCAACTATGCAGTGAGTGTGAGAACATAAAAAATGCGGTACTGTTTTAACTATTCACGTTAGTTCTGTGAAATGAGTTCTCTACATTTTAGAATGAGATTAAGTGAGAATCGTGGGTCAAAACACGATTACATACAGATTAAATTAATATGGGAAAAAAACAATTGCCGAGTTACCATGTCATGCAAAATAACGATATTTCGATGCCAATTACGTGCAAGAGTTAAAAATCCTGTTCCGGCCTTTTTTCGTGAAATTTTATTTATTTATTTATTTATTTATTTATTTATTATTATTATTACTAACATTATTATTAATATTATTATTTGCATTAAACGGTTTCTTTTTTTCATTTTCCAACAAAGTTAAAAAAAAAAAATTGTGCATTCGGTTTGTCTGTCTGTCTGTTCACACTATAACATCCGTAAATATATCTGGATTTTTATGCAATTGGTAAACTTTATTTAGGGTCCTTTAGGCATGTTTTGTACTGTATATGAAGGATGTGAGATAAATAGTTTATTTATAGGGGCACCCAAAAGTTTTCCATTACATTATGGTCTATAAGAAAAATCGTTAACAGAGTATTTTGATGATATTACACTATTGCAAAGTATTGAAACATATATATATATCGATGAACTTCATTACGATTACGTTTGAGCAGGACATTCATATCATTTTTAATCCGTTTACAGGGACACACAAAAAAAATCGGTTACAATACTGTCTTTGAGCAATAATTGCTGCCACGTGTTTTCAATTTCGGCATGTGCTTTGAAATTTAACTGTTTTTGAGGTGCATCCGTAATTATATAAATATGTAATACCTATAGTCATCGTCTAAAACATCCGTCTCTCTGTCCGCATAGAACAGCTCAAAAACCATCCAACTGAATCGTTTTAAATTTTAAAAATATATATTTGTTGCCAAATTTTATTGAATCGTTTTAAATTTTAGTAAAATTGGATAAATATTACGAATACAGGGAGAGCCAAAAATATTCCGTTACATTATACCGAAATAAGTCCAAGAGCATTTTAATGATCGTACACGCACATCGAATATGCATTTATGAGGAGCACTAGAATATATATATAGTGGAGCATGCCAGACAATGAATATTTATTATTCATTTACAGGGCACCACAAAAGAATTCCATAACAAAATGGTACAGGAGGAGGGTGGAACATTAATTTTTCAGCTTTGCTAATCTGGAATTTTATCATTTTCTCAATTGTCACTAGCAGGTTTTGTAAATAATAATTTTTTGGGGTAAAACTGCATAATCGAGTTCATATTGACGTATTTGAGCCAGCATGTCTGGCGGAAAAATATGCGCAGATTTATAAGTCACTTGTGGTGACATTTTTACAGCTCAAGGCTTGTGCATACCAGATATTCAGACCTCGTTCGTACCTTATACTTCAGGCATAGAATATTCCTTTTATTTAATGTATGCTACAATAAAATACTGCGCAACTTCATAAGAACAAGTTTGAAAGGAATGAAAAACAGTGTATGTAGTGGCCAGCATGCACAATCCATTTAAATCCGATTGAGCATATCTGGGACACACTTAAATGGCGCATTGCATTCATTTATTGGCGTTTTCGGTATTTTTATATATCATCTTTTAAAGAGAGAATTTCCTAAATTCTTATGGAGAACCTCATCGTATCCATACAAAACACATGTAGATATTATATTATTAACTATTTTGTATTAACTATCTAAGAGGAGCACACACCATTTTAAAAAATCCCTCTTTCTACTTTACCATCATGATTTGTAAAATTTTTTGTGCTGTTTCTATTTTTTACGTAATTTCAAAGAGTTCAAATTCCAATTCAAGATATTTTAGTGTTTTATTATCTGCATTACTTTTAATGCATTGTGTGTTTACAGTTTTATACCCATGCATGGCTGATTTGCATAGTTTGCTTTCCCTTTTTTTTAACTGTGTATAGGAATTTTTATATAATATTTTGCGTGTCTACCATTTACTTTGCTCATTTTTGACATTTAAATTTTTTGGCATTGTATAATCAATTAAACATAACATCTCATGTTTTTATTAACTGTTTGGAAAATAGTTGTTTTTCGGTTGAAAATTGGGAAATCTGAAGTAGATTCGAATGTTTTTTCCACAATGACAAAAAAATATTAAAAAATAACAAAAAATTAATAACCCAATAACAAATTGAGATACAGGTTTTAAACAAGCTGCCTTTAAAAGTATTTTTTTTCTGTATACGACTGTGCAAAAATTGAAAATGTGCAATGTTTAGAAATTTATAAATTTACAGTACCGAAAATTGTTAAACTGAAATTTCATTTAATATTTGTTTCTGACTGGCTCAGGAACATTAGCGAGGGGGAAAATTTATTTTTGCCTTTTAAATAAAGAAACAATAGACTCGCCTATAAAAAAATAAAAAAAGGACTTCATAAAAAATGGAAACCAAAAATATAACGGATAAAAGTATTAAACGATCCATTTTTGTCCTTTCACGATAATCGATAATGGTAGAACGTCTGCAAAATTAAATTATCACGGAGAAGCTTTGGAAAGAAATTTTTATTTAAGTCTTCAAATATTTATATTGAACGAAATAAGTCACACAGAAAGTTTCTTTGAAAGCAAGGTTTTCTTTGTTGAAATTAGTCATTTTTATTTGAAATTTTGGAAAAACAAAAACGTTTTATTTAATGATATATTTTAAGGCTAAAGTTTACACAGTATTAAAAATTTGTCTCTATCTGTACCTCATACCTATATTGTAAATAGGTAAAGAGCTAGTCTCTGGAACTACCGAAAAAATTTTATAAATAATGGAACCTAAAATAATGATGTTTACTCCTTCTCAAACATAAGCTGTATCTTATCACAACTGCAGATAGTCAACTAGCCTTTAACCCAAATGAGGAGCAGGAGCAAAAAAGGAAAAAAAAAGGCTCTAAAAAAGAAATTTTTGTATTACTGTAGGACCTAGATACATGGAATTTACCATGTTAGGTACTTATAAAACATACATGATTTATAAGAACATTTCTTAAAAACAACAAAATTTTAAAAAGGTGAAAATGCACGAAAATAATCCAACCCTTTCCGGCACGGGCAAAATCTGTTTGTAAAATGAGAAATTATCGATTGACACCGGAATTTACAAACGGACTTTTTAGATATATTGAACTCAATATATTAAGCTTTTATTGTGAAAGCAATACAAGCTTATTGCGCCTTATTATATTATGGGCGCCTTTTGCAAGTTTGGAATTAAATTTAGGTATCGCAGACCGGGCACAATGTGCCGGAAAGGGTTAAAAAAATTCTAAATTCCTTTTTTTCAAGCGATCTCGGGAAGTAACGAAAAGGTTTAAAAAAATGATGCAAAAAAGATGCCGGCCGTCCTTGCTACAAAGGCTATAACTTATGTCGGTGTGATTACCACAAAGAAGGTGCATGAATAAAAAGCACTCTAAAAATACAATGTTTGTGTTACCGAAGGACCTAGAAACATAAAATATGGCATGTTAATTACTTATAAGATATAAATGATCTCTAAGAAAATTTCCAAAAAAATACAAACTTCAAAAGGGGTGAAAAAGCACACAAAAGTTCTTTGAAATACATTCTAAATGGTGATGTTTACTGAATCTCGGGAAGTACCGAACAAATTAAAAAAATAATGATATCAAAATGAGGTGATAGCCCTTCGTGATAGCAGCAAAAAAAGACGTTACTTTATTTTGGTTGACACTATCTGAATGGTGGAAAAAATAAATCAATTGTGAACAAAAATGCTCTAAAAATGAATTCTAGGTATTATTAAAGAGCCTATATTCATGAAATAAGGCATGGTAATTAATTATTAGATATATGTAATCTGTAACAACATTTCTTTTAAAAATCCAGATTCATAAAGGGATGGAAAAGGAGTGAAAAACATTCTAAAAACATTCTTAATTCCGAATTGCGAACAATTTTAAGGAGCATCCAACTGATTTTAATACTACAGTTTGGAAATTGCTGAAGATAGCCCTTGCTTTAACATTCGTTCTCTTTCACGACGCGACTTTCGGTGCCAATACCACATTTGATTAGCAGGAGCATAAACATTCTAAATTGCGATTTTTATGTCAATTCATAGGGTAAGAGCATAAAATTGGGCCTGGTAAATAATTAAAGCATTTATAAGATGTTAAGATTCTCTACAAGTATTTCATTAAAAAATAAAAAAATAAAGTGCCGAAAACTTTCTAAAAACATTATAATTTGGGATATATATACAATCTCATGAACTGGCAAACCGATTTTAAAAGTATTGGTTGTAAATTGTTTGTGACAGTCCTTGCTTTAACATGGACTTTTTTTCATTTCGAAGTTACCTGGATGTTCCAAGTAAAAAAAAAAAAAAAAGTTTCTAAATTATGAGTTTTGTGATAATACAAGGGCTGCAATTAGAAATGCGGTATCGTAATTATTTATAAGATGTAAGTTTAATTTCGAAGAAATATCCAAGTACAATTTTGAAAAAATCAAAAAAAGATGAAAATCGTTTTAAAAACATTTTCAAATTGCAATTTTTACATTTTCTCTCCAAATATCTAAACGAATTCAAAAGAAATGACTGCAAATTAATGGTGAGAATTCTTGCTTCAATATCAACAATATTTTATGTTCTTAGTAACACTTAAATTTGCAAGATCGAAAACGATTTTAAATTGCGTTTTCTGTATAAATGATGAGTGCATTTTAAAATTCTTCATGGTAATAACCTTAAAAATGCAAAGGATTTCAAAGAACTTTCGAAACAAATTTGAAAATTTAAAATGTTGAATTAAACTAAAAACATTCTAAAACCGTTCTAAATTATTATATTTCATAAATATGAAACCAATTTTTAAAATAATGGTTACAAATTAGCGGTGATAGAAACTGTACAAACATAAGTTATACTTTATGCCAGTACTACTATCACCAGAGCGTCACAAGAGCAAATACATTCTGAATTGGGATTGCTATGATATTAAATAAGCTAGAAACGTCAGAGAAAAAGGGGCTAATGGGACATTTTTGTAATTTAAGGATAGAATAAAAACAAAAATTCACATTTTATCATTATTTTTTAAAATTCCAATTTCTTTTACTTTTAAATAAATAAAAATGTTTTAAGAAAGTAAAAAAAATTACCAGTCTTTGCTTTATATCAACTTTCGTACTTTAATACAATTGTCCCATCAACTCCATACTTGGGGTGTATTGTGACACAATGCAGGGCTATTGGGACATACAATGTAATTTGAAAAAAAAAATCCTTTAATGAATGTCGAATGCAGTTTTTTAATGACAAACGCTATGCTTTATATGTGAAAATTGTTGTGCATCAAATTTAAGCGTAAGACATCTTAATTCCACTACGTTTTTTGACATTTTAGCTTCAGAAGAATATCATCTTCAATCAGAAAACAACGGTCACAAAATCTAACCAATTTAGAAAGTCAAAAACTTTTTTTTTAGTTTTTGTATGCTGTGTTGATATTTCTAACACTCTAATTAAAGGATACACAAAGTGAAGACAAACAAGCCATTACAACGGTGTTTTAAAGAAATATCGAGTCAAATAGGTTATCATAATCTGTCTCAATGGTTCCCACAAGAAATGTCCCATTAGATTTCACTATACACAAATTTATAACTTGAGAAATAATTATTTACATTTGTAATTCATTATTTTTCAGTAATATTTTCTAATTCACTAATATTTGTAGTATCACTAAATGTATTTAAACGAAATATAAGTATTCTGAATTGTTTATTAAATGGAATGAATCGCAAAAAATAAAATTTACTTTCGCTTGCTGGAAATTAAATATTGTTTTTTCTAAACAACAATTAACTGTCATTGCTGACCTCCCATGCTGAAAATGTGTGCTAGACTTATTGCCATGCCGTGGTATTATAAATCTTCACTGAAATATTTGTCGTGTAAAAAAAAAAAAAAAAAAAAAAAAAAAAAAAAAAAAAAAAAAAAAAAGAAACATTTGTCCTATAAGCCCTCACTTTCCCCTATGACATGGTAGTTACTTGTAAAAAAAAATGTCTCATAAAAACAACTCAAAAATAAATTTGAAATTTAAGATTGTGAAGTGAAAAAAAAGGAGTGGGAAGTGTTTTAAAAATTTCCTAAATTACGATTTCTGTGTGATCTCAGAGTATAATAAACTGATTATAAAAGTAAAGCTTGTGAATCAATGTGTCAACCTCGAATTCTACACACGCTGTAAGTAGGAGTCTGGATTTTATGGTGGTGCCACCACATTATATATATATATATAATAAAAATTTTTAAAAATATATATATATAATAAAATAACATAAATAAATAATAAATATATATATAATAAAATATTATAAAAATATATTTATAAAAAGTTGCTGTAGTCACCAGTAATTGGCACCTAAAGCACCAATGTATGAAACCTTGTGATCCAGTAATTGGCACATGTTCATATAAAAAAAAAAAACTTTATATTTTGCATTGGATTTAATCACTTTAAATGAATTTATTGTAGATGAAGATGCCATATTTTAAGTGTTTGAGAGTAATAAATCAGCATATTAGACTGAAATGTGAACATTTTAAAACAATACAATATATTTATGTTAATACCCAGTAATTGTCATGCTGTTACCAGTAATTGTGATATGAAGAATGGATTCCAATTACTGATAATATTTCATATTTTCAAATAAAAACAAATGATAAACAAAGTTAGTCTATAAATGTACTGCCAAAATAAGTGGTTTAATCTCAAATCTTTCAATTCCTTTGTAATTGGAATAGGTGCCAATTACTTGGAACTAGCAAAATTGAAGCACCATTAATTGGCATCTATCATTAATTCAGAAATACAAACATTTGTGTCAAAAATACTTTTTACACAATTAAAATAACTCTTTTCAACTAAACAAAACTGTTGTCAATTAAAATTTAAAATATGTTAGAAATCAGATAATAATGATTTGAAAAGCATGCCTTTTTTAAGCCAGAGAAGAATCATTTGCAACAAAAATGGCTAATTTGATACAAACCATAATCGTTTCTCTTTCCTAGGCACTATTGTCATCTAGTAGTATAAATCAAAGTTGTAATCTTGAAAGTAAATTAACATGTAACTGGTATATGGTCTTGCATTTTTAAAAGACTGAATATAAATCTTATTTTAGGACATGTTGTAGGATGTGCCATTCATTGGTGCATGCCAATTACTGGGGATGTTACCATACTCCTTGCTCATTCGAAAATATTATAGGAGAATAAATAAGTTTAAAAAGATTTTAAAATATATCCGTACACGTTTCATAAGGCATAGCAAGTCGAAATACTTCATTAGTGCAGAAAAAAGGAACTCAAAATGAGAATTTAAAATTATGTGACATTATTTAAGACAAAACAACGAACTTAATTACAGCTGTAATCGCCTTTCAAACTAATATAGAAAATAAACTCAAATCATATAATATTAAGCAAATATGAACATCTCGGAACACCACTCCCCCATTTAGACTTATAAAAATTTAAATGAAAGGATACCTCTTAATAATCAACAAGAAACTTCTTTCATTGACAGCAGAAGCAGCAAGTCCTAAACTTCTAGTAAGGTCAGCATCAAAAGGAAGATTTGTCTTTCCGCCATTCAGTATCAATAGCATATTTTCAGTCTGCTTTAGCTAGATCATGAAGATTCTCACCGTGCAAAAATTCTATGTAGACATTCATTCAAGTCTTTGATGCCCACTGTTTGCTGCCAAGAGCATAGCGGGGATTCAGTCATATACTGGACAGCCATATAGGTTTTCTTCTTGGGCAAATCAGTAATCTTCAAGGTCACATTAATTACAATGATTACGTGATCATTTTGGCTAATAATATGTCTCCCATTGTACAATTCTCATTCCCCAACAACGCCACTGAGCATACATTTAGGATTCTGAGGACTAGTTTATGAAAATGAGGGTTATTTGCCATATCTCTTTTAACCATCAAAGTCCGCACATCTGAGTAATTGCAAGCCTTTGAAGTATAATCAGGAGAGAATGAAACTTGATCCCTATACACCTCCATCATCATTACATGAACTTGTATAGACTTCTTTGTAAACTATACAAAGCTCGCAATTATCCATTCCGACACGACAGCAAGATTATTGGGAATACCAACAGCTCCAGCGTACGGGCTAAAATGTTTTTAATTCTTAAATTTTATCGTCTTACATATATGTCTTTCCATAGAAATATTTTTCTGGTGAGTAAGTTTTAATCTACTTTGTTTTCACCCAAGCAGCCTTGTTAAAAAAAGGGACGTTATGTTTCTTTAAAGTAACAAGTGCGAGTTATCTGGATAAGCCCCCCCCCCACCCATTTTCTTCGCTAATTGATGTGAAAATCATTTATAGTCCTTCCAAGCGTTTTGCAGAAGCAAGGTTTTAAAGAGTGTATAGTTATGGTCAAGGAATAAAGCGAGCATACCATATCACAAGGCTTTAAAATTAGATTTATTGTGTTAGGAAGTTTGGATTTGCAATTTGGATTTTAATTGTAAAAGATTTGTTTATACAGATTTAAAAGAAAAGAATATATATAGATAATATTTAACTCTTTAAAGATTCGTTGAAGAATTTCATTTCTGCTTAAGAATATGATATAGATTTGAAAATAAAATCTTTTTAGGTAAGTTTTTTTTCAAAAGCCTTGATTAAAGGACAATTCAAAAAGTAACTAAAATTTTTTTCTTTAAATGTATGCATACATACCAAAATATACCTCCTATTTTTATTTAAAAAAAAAAAGATAAACCCAATTATGTTTCTATGAAACGTATTGTGTAAAATTTATATTCATATAATTTTTATATTAATAAAATATCTTTTAACTATGGAATGATACTTGAATATTTTTAAGTAACGCCTTTTAAATATTTGTTCAATACAAACGGAGAAAGACCTCATTTATTCTGTTTAGTGAAAAATATTTAAAAGTCGATGACTCTTTCATAATATTAAAAGATTTCACATTGTTTTATTTAAAGATCTATCATGAAAAGAATTTTTTTAATTTAAATTCTATGTATCTTCTTATTATTATAATACTTCTTTTCAGGCGTTAAGTACCCAGAGAAATCTTGAATTCATTGAATGATATATAAAACTAAAAATAGTAACTATTATATTTCAATGAAATTTGCTCGTTTATCCATAGTGAAATTAATTAGTTCTTCATTATTTGTTCACATTATTGGAATATATGATTAATTTAAAAAATCCACACTTTGTAATTCTGGCTACGTACTTATTTTCTTTCATATTGAGAATCATCGTGAGTAATTTAATTAATTTTGACTAAGAATGTATTTTTCTTTTATTACAATTGGACTTCCATAAAGCTTCTGTTTGTTGAAATTAGTCTTTTGAATATTTTGTTTTATCCTGATTTAATTAAATCTCGTAAAAGGGAAAGATTATTTCATATATTGCAAAATAATTCATAATTTTTGTTTCGTTAATGGATCTCACATCTTATAAATCTTATAATTTTAATAAATACATATATGTATTTAAATAAGTATTGAATGATTTCTATTTTTTTTTGTCTTCTCACTAAATATATATATATAAGACCATTAATAGTAAACAATATTAACCATTTGAAATTAACCATTGAATTTAATATTTTATATCACATTTAATATGGAAGGAAAAAGAATAATATGAATACAAATGGAATTTGTAGAACCGAAGCAAAATCTTTAGGCCCCAAATATTTTGGAACTACAAATGGAGTGTGTGGTCTCATCTTCGTATTTGCTATGAGAAAGCAAAACAATACGAATTTGGGATTATAACGCACATAAAGCCACATTTAATTAACCCATTTTAGGCCAAGCACAGAAATTTTATAAAATGTAGCATTATTTTTATTGAAATATGCTTAAATTACATACATTAAGACACAAAAAAAGATTCGTGCATGAAAAATAATATTTTATATAAGAAATAATATTTTATATAATAATATAAAATATTATTTCTTATAATGAATAATATGAATATGAATAATATTTTTATGACTTTTGTTTTATTCTTATTTCATATATAGAATTTGCAACTTTAATCTATTTTAAAAACATATAATTCATTTCAATTGGAGTAATAATATATTTTTAAAAAGTCGAATTTGTCAAAGGCGTTTCAAATTAAAACTCTAGCGTATTTTGAAAATTTTTTAAGAGAAAGTGTTTACTCCAATTGAATTACTAATATTTTATGGATGTCTTCAAAAGCCTTAAAAAATAGAAGAAAAATAAAATTCTTGAAAAAAATGTGTCAGAGTGTTTAAAAAAAATATTTATCGAAATGTTTCGTATACGAACCTTTGGCCGAAAATGGGTTAAAGAAACACCAAGTAATCTATAGTGGATATTGAGAAAATGCAACAATTATGAGCTATAAAGTAGAATGCATTATCTTAACCCTGATATCATACGTAGTAAATTTAAACATGAAGTATTCATATATCATATGACAGAAAAATGGAGATAGTAAAAACAAAAAACAACTTATCGTACACATCATAATATTTAATTAATAAATTAATTAAAAGCAGAATAATATAGTAACAGAAAAATTAAACCATACACCATAGTTTACCCTATTATTATTTAAATCAATAACAATTATTTTGACTATGCTAGGCTGAACTCAAATATCTTAATTAAGGAAGATTAAAGATTAAAAAATAGCTTATTAAGAAATGTACCCTATACATTTAATAGTGATATTGTACACTTATTTATAAAAAGTGAAGTGCAATTTAATAATGTAAATGATTAAAATTATTAATATAATAGATATAACTAAACAATAATCCATACATTGGTGTTATTTAAACTCAATAGAAATTTTGTACCAAACAAATAAATGAATTTCCCACTCTCAAGTTTTTTTTTTAATATATTAAATTAACCTTTGCGTATAATCCATACAACACCGCCCTGCCCCATATTCTAACATCTACCCACCCACCCAACCTATTATATATATTTTTATTTACCTATTATATATAGTATATATATTTTTTTTCATTTTTCATTTTTTATTCTTATTTTTTATGTTTTAATAATTTTTTGTACTTTTTTTACGCAAAGTGTTAATTAATTATTAGATCATGTACTTACTAATTGTATATTAAAGAATATATGATTTTTTTAAGAAAACCATCATTTATAGCATCATAAACAAGTTGTTCAATATTTGTATTAATTAAATGAGAAGAGCATAAACATTTTATTCTATATAAATGATTAAGGATTATATTACGATATACAGAATTATGAAGACAGGATTTATAATTAGTAAATGTATTAACTTTAAAATTAAATTCCTCCCGTTTGTCATATATATCAGTTATTAATTTGCTTTCTTTTAATATAATTTTAAGATCGAAAAAGTGAGTGGTATTATTAAAAAGCAGGTTTTTTGTAATTTTTAGATTGGATGGATAATCAACGGGTAGTTGGGATATACTGGTATTATCAGTATTAATTAAAATTATATCATTTATATATCGATAAAAATGCATTTTATTATTAAAATATTTACGTTCATAATGATACAAGTATAAGTCTGATAGTATAAGTCTGACGCTAGATGTACTACCACCTTGGGGTATACCAAGCTTTTGAATATATATAATGTTATCTTGCATGATAAAATTATTATAGATAATGAAATTAGTTAAAGTAAGAAAATAATCAGTATCAATGTTCGTTGATAGATCCAAATCATTTTGATATTTATTAAAAAGATTATTTATGATATTATGTAAATCTAATAAATCGATATTATTAAAAATATCTTTGAAGTCATAAGTAGTTATATTTTTATACATTTAAGATTTTTTATAACATTGACAAGTTCATAACTATTCTTTATATAATGTGTATTACCATTGGTATTAGTAATTTTATATATTTCATTAAAAATTTATATATATATATATATACATATATATATATATCAATTTTGAAAAAAATGTTTATTATGATGAATAATGATATATGAGTTTTTTGCTTGGATCAAAATCTACTGAAGAATTAAAATTAGATTTTCTTCAACAATTTTTTTAGTATATAAATCATATTACTTCATTTAAAAATATCTTTCTAGTCAGTGTAACAAGATAAAGTTTTATTTTAATTTTCTATTTAAATTTTATTATTGTGACTGGCAACATTAAATATAACAAGCAGTATTAAATAGCAGTATGATTAACTTTCTTGTAGTAACAAAAAAGAAAAATCATGCATAGAGCATAGATTATGAAACACTTTACACCATATTTAGAATAACGTAACAAATATGCATCCTTTAAAAATTACACTATTGCGTTTGATTTCGCATTTGGAAATGTATAATGCATTTAAAAACCAAATTTTAGTTGATCTTATATACAATTAGAAAATTAGCCGAATTTTTTTGCAGCCCTTTATATGATACAGATATTTGCATCTATTAACAATTTAGATTCCAAAATTTAGTTCATTTCAGAGAAACATATGTTTCAGTTGAAATTTCCTCTATAGCAATCTCCTCTATTCAGGATAATGGTAAGCGGATATTTTTATGCCGTCCTGTATATGAGGTATAAAATTTATAAATGAAGAGTAATGTGAAAAGGACTAATTAAATTTAAAAGCGCATATCGAATTTTAAAATGTACTCCCGAGCAATTGTTACGCTCAGACAGTACTGTATCAGATTTCTTTTGTGTGTCGTTGTAATTCAATTGAAAAAAATGAATGAATTTTCTTTGTTTACGTGATTGTAATAAAATTCAGTGATTTATATCAGTTTCTATGCATTTGAAATAGCGTAATGCTATTTAGCCCTTGGAGACGAGCAACGTGCCAGATACGTGCAAGATACGTGCCAGAAAAATGCTTAAAAATCCTTGTTTATCCCCACGAGTAAAATTTTACTGTAAAATTTAGCTTTTTTAATCGGAGCATTTTCTAGATTTAATAAGGTACAAATTGCTATTTTTAAAAATCGGGGACAAACTTTAAAAATTTCTTAAAAGGTTTCCATCCCGAAGGGGTTAAAATACATTTTTAACAATTTTCTCCATATAATTTAATGCAATCGAATTCTTTTCAGTGTACCTGTAAATGAACCATTTGTCTTAAATGCTTAATATAAAATAACAAATATGCTTTTGTGATCCTAAATAAGCTTTATAATTTCCATGAAAATCCGAGTATATTTAAGGAAATTAGAACGTTTACAGACAAAACCGAGTGCATAGCACTTTTTAAATTTGTTGGAAAATGATTAAAAGGTATGTGAAAAAATACTTTGCAATATACCAATGTTGGATGGTGTACGCTTGAAAAATGATTTGATTTATATTTAAAACTATTACAATAAAAAAATCAATAATTTTCCTTTATTCTATATATTAATAATATTTGAATAAAATTTAGTCAGGAAAATAAAGACCTAATGTCAAGAAATATGAATTGAAATGAAAAAAATCCCTTTCGGCATGGCCTATAGGCGGAGGTAGATTTCGAAAAGTTTTCATCTCAAAAAACAAAAAAAAAAAAAAAAAAAAAAAAAAAAAAAAAAAAAAGCCTATTTTTACTCAAATGCCCATTTTGGCAATATATTTTGAATTATATTCTTACTTTATTTAAAAAATTGAACAATATGCTCATTATATAGTTCCTAAATAACAAAAAACTGTTAATTAAATTCGTTTGACAGCAAAATTGAATTTAAAAATGAGTCATAAAATAACCAATTTATTATTTTAATACATCCACAATTCTTTAATCAAGATCGCTTTGAGAAATTTTGTGCGAAGTGCCTACTTTGACAGATTTTTTTTAAATATATATTTAGCCTTTATCAAAACTCTGACCAATACGGCACATTACACAGTTCCTAAATAACAAATAACTGTCAATTGAATGCGTTTGAGAGCAAAATTGAATTTAAAAATGAGTCATAAAATAAACAATTTGTTATTTGAATACAACCTCAATTCTTTTATCATGATCGCTTTGGGAAATTTTTTTGTGAAGTGCTTACTTTGACAGCTTTTAAAATATATATATTCACCCTTTATCAAAAAATCGACGAATACGCACATTATATAGTTCCTAAGTAACAAAAAACTGTCAATTGAATGTGTGTCAGAGCAAAATTGGATTTAAAAATGAGTCATAAAATAACCAATTTGTTATTTGAATACCCACAGTTCATTAATCATGTCGCTTTGGGAAATTTTGTGCGAAGTGCCCATTTTGGCAGCCTTTTTTTAAATATATTCTGCCTTTATCAAAAAACTGGCCACTCCGTCACATTATATAGTTCCTAAATAAGAGAACCTGTAAATTGGATGCGTTTGAGAACAAAAAAAGATTTAAAAATGACTCGGTAAAAACGCAATTTCTTAAATTTCCGCAAATTTTAATCACGGTAACTTCGTGAAATTCTGTTCAAAATACCCTTTTTGGCAGCCTTTTAAAATATATATTCTGCCTTTATCAAAAAACCGCCCAATACGTCAAGTTATATAGTTCCTAAATAATAAGACCTGTAAATTGGATGGGTTTGAGAACAAAAATGAATTTAAAAATGACGCATAAAAAACGCAATTTGTTATACTTAATGAATTTTTTAATGATGAAAACTTCGGGAAATCTGTTCAAAATACCTTTTTTGGCAGCCTTTTTAAAAATATATTCTGCCTTTATCAAAAAATTGGCCAATACGTCGCATTATATAGTTGCTAAATAATAGGATCTGTCATTTGGATGCGTTTAAAATCAAAAATGAATTTTAAAATGAGTCAGAATATAAGCAGTTTGGATTTGAGGTTTTTTCTCCAACTCCTATTTTTGTTTAATTTATTTTTGCTATAAGAATTGGTTCTATGAAAAACTTGTCAATATAAAAATTGTAGATATTATTGTGAAGATGTAAAATAAATTTAATTAGATTTAATTGCTTAAGAATTGAGTAAGTTATGGTTTTTTTTCTTTTTCCTCCCCCCTTTTTCTTTTCGTTTTTAATTTTTTTCATCGGTAAAAATTGGTCCTATCAAAAACTTGTAAATACAAAAGTTTTAGATAATATTAAGTACATTTATATAAAATTTAGTTGGATTTGATATCTTGAGAATTGACGAAGTTATGATTTTTTTTCTCCCAAAAACCATGTTTTTTTCGCCCCTTGAGCCCACTTTTAACTTTATCAAAAATCTGTCACGCATAAACTTTTTCCTCATTTTTTAGAAGTAATATAAACTTTAAACTGATTCGATATCTATTTTAATTAAAAAGTTATCGCGTTTTTTCTGTTTTCACAAAAACCCTCCTAACTTTCACCTCCTTGGTCCGATTTTGCCCATTAACGAACTTAACCGAGATTTTATGCCCTTTGATTTTATGTAAAAGTTTGATGAAGATCTGAGCATAATTATGGAAGTTATCGTGTCTAGAAGAAAGTGATATACACCGATAGATAGATAGATAGATAGATAGATAGATAGATAGATAGATAGATATATAAACTTTTTTACTGATGGTAGTTTTGGGGTCTAGGAGTCATGATTCGTGTAGATCCGCAAAAATTTTTCAGAAATTCCAACATGGGAGACAATGCAATAGGTAGTATTTCATACGAAATCTACCTAAAATGTTTCTTTTATTCGCTGTCGTAAGCCATTGCAAAGATGTGAAATGAATATTATTTAAACCCTAAAAATTGTTTATTAATATCTAAAATAAAGTTTATTTTATATAGACCATTGCAAACTAAACCGTTTAAGACTCAGATATACATTATATAATTTAAACAAAGGAAAATAACCGAGGTAATAAGTATTATAATTGAGGCATACACAAGAAATCAACTTGCCTGTAATTATAATCAAGTTTTGAAGTCTCAGTAGATTAGCGAAAATCTTTTAACTTAACATAAGTAATTAATTGAACCCATAAAGCTATGCAATTTTAGTGTATATTTGATTTTATTTGGAAAATAGTTTTACCAAAATAATTAAATTTGATTACATTCTCTTACTGAAAGCAATTTAAAGTATACTGAATTATATACAGAGAAGTGTAGCAGCACATCTGCACCATCTGCGAACAATGTAGGAGTTAAAATATAATTATAATCGAAATATATATATGTATATTTAAAATAATTTAAAATAAAAATTACAAAACAGTCGGGAATTTATTGCGATACATGATGCATATAATAATTTTCAGACATTGCTCGTGATTTCTTTCATAGAAAGTTTTATGAAAAGCTGTATCTTTAAATTTAATATTAAGCACATGTACTAAATAATTAAAATCATGTTTCTTTTCTGCAACAACTGTAAAAGAAGAAACCCGAAATCAGAGCTATACATGTTTGTAAAATCTTTTATGAAAATTTATGGAAATAATTATCATTAAATTTGGGAACATCGAACTTTTGTAAAAATTACTGAAAACAGTAAAGGATAAATAAAACAATGTGTTTCAATTCGATTTCGTGCAAATTCTGACGCTCGTCTTCTCTGATTGTACGTGGTATCTAATTTAAACAAAGGAAATTTACCGAGATAATTAGAATAATGATTCAGATATGCAACAGATATCCTCTAATTGTCTGTAATTATACCAAATTATGAAGTCTCAGTAGGTTCGCGAAAACATTTTAACTTAACAAAAACAGTTTTTTTGATCCTGTAAAGGTTTGCTGTTTTATTGTATATTTGGTTGCATTGAAAATACGTTTCAAGGAAATGATTAAATTTGGTTAGTTTCTCTTGCTGAGTGCAATTTAAAGTATGCTGAATTATATGCAGAAAAGTGTAGCAGCGGATCTATAGCATCTGTGATTAATCTAGAAGGTTTAATATAATAATAATCAATATAAGTACATAAATATTTTTGAAATCTTTTTTAATAAAAAAAAATCAGTCGCACATTTCTCGCGATAGATGATGAGTACAATAATTTCTAGATATTGTTAATGATTTTATTTACAGAAATTTTGGTAAAAAGCGGTATCTTTAATCTTCGTATTAATGTACAGCTTATATACTGCTTTTGCTAAAGATAGTGCTTTTTCAAAAGTAGGGAAATAACTTTAATTTCCGGACACATACCGGAAGCAATGTTGCCAGAAATACTTCCGAGCATTGAAGAAAATATTTCTGAAAGTGTGGCGCTTGCACGAAAGTGCTCGTGCTCTCTACTTTCATATACACCCTTCACGATTTTTATCTCTTATTTCTGTTAATTTTATTACTAGACTGGTAACAACATTTAAGATCAATTTAATACAAATCGTGTAATGAAGCTCTTGGCGTCAGTGGGATTTTTTCAATTAATTGAAGAAGATTCAATATTTAAATAATAGGAGCAATTTTCAGACATGTATTTTTCAGCTTAATAAATCTCGAGAATTAATACCAAAATTCAGAAAATTGTCATTATACACCATAATATTATATATAGCCTATTGTTGTTTTCTTTCGTTCTTTTTCTGTTTTTTTCTAAACAAATGACATAGACTTGAGTGCGTAGTTTTCATTTATACATTAAAAGGGATATATGCTAGATGGGACCATATGCACAGCAACAAGTACTATTTTTTAATAAAAAGTAACGTCGCAATTACGAAGTTACATTTTTATTATTTGCAAAATGTATCTAAACATACATATTTGATTTATAAACCGGAGCAAAAAAATGCATATATTAGTTAGTAGAATCTTTCACTTATTTCACTGTCAAATATGTTATTATTTTCTTAACTCAACTTAAGTTATCACTCTAATATTTCTTTGAAAACTTCAGAAAATAGTTTAAAACTCATTCGCAACGTATTTGAAATTTCTTAAATATTTCTATTCAAGCATCAGAGAATTCCCATAGTTTCTGTTCTTAAGACTTTTCAGACAATTTTTTCTAGAGTTGGAAATAGTTTTTTCTTTCGTTTAACTAAAGTAAAAGAAAATGGAAGTACAAAAAGACGAAGTAAAGTACTTTTTATGTAAGAATTTTTTTCATTTTTGAGTAGCATAAATTCAGTACCTATATTAAGTATTAAACAAGAAAGAAAAAAACATGCGTCAAAAATAGTCTTTTTTATCATTTCTAGCGAGGGTGAACATTCAACTAAAAAAATTATCTTCATATCTGAGAGCCGTTTCAGTGATAATGCAGATGTTAAATACGTTTTCTTTGTTTTCTTTTGAAATAAAATTATTATGGTAGTGAAATAAACCTTAAGATAAAGTAGCTTAGTAATTAAAGTTTAGTTTTAACTGAAAATTAGAAAATGTATAAGTTAAGAAAACTATATGTGATTCTATATCACACCGGTAGCAATGTTGACAGGAATATTTCCGAGCATTGAAGAAACTATTTTTGAAATTGTGAAGCCAACACATAAGTGCCCTCGCCTCTCCAACTTGACACACACCCTGTAAAACTTCTATCTCTTATTTCTGTTAATTTATTATTAGACTGGTATAACAATGTTAAGATCAATTTAATGCACAACGTATAATAAAGAAGTTAGTGGCAATAGGAATTTTTTCCGTTAATTGAATATGATTCAATATTTAAATAGTAGGAGCAGTTTTAAGACTTTTTTATTTTGGCTATTCTAAATCAAGAGAATACCCTAAATTGTTTTGGACATCATAGACAAGCGTTAATAGTTAAAAAATATCAAAATTCAGAAATTTGTCTTAAAACACTCAATAATTTATAATAGATTATTTTCTTTTCTAAATAAATGACGTAATCTTCAGTGAATAGTTTTCATTTATCCATTAAAATACATGTACCCTAGATGGGACCGTATATGCAAACACAATTACTATATTTAAAAAAAGTAACGTCGCTTTTAAAAAATTATATGTTTGTTACTTGCAAAATGTATCTAAATTTACATATTTGATTTATAAACCGGAGCAAAAGAAATGCATATGTTAGTTAGTAGAGTCTTTCACTTATTTCTCTGTCAAATATGTTATTATTTTCTTACCTCAACTTCAGTTATCACACTAATATTTCTTTGAAAACTTCAGAAAATAGTTTAAAACTCATTCGCAACGTATTTGAAAATTCTTAAATAAATATTTCTATTCAAGCATCAGCGAAATCCCAAAGTTTCTGCTCTTAAAACTTTTCAGACAATTTTATCCAGAGTTGGAAATAGTTTTTTCTTTCGTTTAACTGAAGGAAAAAAATAGAAGTACAAAAAAAAAAAAAAACGAAAAGAAAACTTTTTTACTTAAGAAATTTGATATTTTTTATTAGCATAAATTCCGTACCTGTATTAAACATTAAAGAAGTATGTGAAAAAAAAAAAACTTTTTAATAGACCAATGTTGCATGGTCTATGGTTGAAAAAACTTCCTTCATCGATTCCTCCTTGATTCTTCCTTGATTCATTTTTAGCACTTTCCAACAAAGTTGCAAATTGCTTATGCATATAGTTTGTCTGTTCATCTGTCCGTCTGTACGCCTGTTGATCAGGCCACGTTTAGTATTTTCATATTACTTTTTATATGTAAATTCCATAACTCATATAAAGGGTGCACAAAAATATCCGCATACCATTCTCCTTAATACAGGAAATCACTAATAGGGATTTCAACTGAATTATATGTATTTATTAAATAAACTAAATTTTGGAATGCAAGTTGTTGAGAAATACAAATCTCTACGAGACATAATATTTTAATTTTTTAAAAGATGCTGTTTTATTACATTATTCTGATTGTGTTAGAAAGTGCCTTATAATCTATGCTTGATTAATGAATTTTTTCATTCTTGTTTTTGATTGTAACATTTAAAAGGGAAAAATAATAATTTTGATTTCGTCTATTATTAATGAAATATGAGGAAAACGTAATCAGGAAAATAAAGATCATGGGGCAATAAATATAAATTGAAATCAACATGCCTCTTTTATTCGCTGTCTTTAACCAACGCAATAATGTAAAATGGAAGTTATTTAAACCATAAAAAATATTTATTATTGGCTATTATAAGGCCTTTTTTATATAGACCTTTACTTACAAACTTATTACTGCTTTTCAAACTAACACGTTTAAGACCAGAATAGATATTATCTTATTTAAACAAAGAAAAATAACCGAGATAATGCAAATAATGATTCAGATAATCTAACAGAAATCCTCAAATTGCCTCCAATTATAACTAAATTATGAAGTCTCAGTAGATTCGCGAAAACATTTTAACTTAACAGAAATAATTAATTGATTCTATAAAGGTATGAAATTTTAGTTTAAATTTGATAATGTTTGGAAAACAATTTTACGAAAGTTACTAAATTTGATTACTTTTTCTTGCTGAAGGTCATTTAAAATATGCTAATCTAAGGTGTTCTGCTGTAATAACGCCAGGTGGGGTATTAACGCCAAGTGCTAATATTACGCATAATTATGAAATAAGCCTGTTAATGGCACCTATGGGCTCTGCTCGAAAGGGCTCTGAGTCATATAAAACAAACATAATACCTTAAAGTTAATTTCCTCCATTTGTAGGCCTTAATACTTTTAGAAACAACTAAAATTAACGCTTGATCTAAAATTTGTGAGGTAAGTTATATGATGTGAAAACTATATGTTTATCATCAAATACATTGTTTATTACATAAATTTGTAGTGCATTTCATTTACTTTCAAAATATTGTAGAAGATTTTAGATACCTTTGCGAGATAGTTTGTTGTTTAAAATGTACTGCGCAATAAACATACTGGGGTAATAACGGCATTCCTTTGCATTATTACCCCGGTTCATTCCTTACAGTGGCGGAACTACATCTGAAGGCGATTTATTTTTTACTTTATGCATGCGACAGCATTTTTGTCATTGTTGAAATGGTTAGATTAAGTGATGTTCGATACTCACAATGATCTTAGGAAGAAAAAAACTACTAATGAAAAACTACTAAACTAACTACTACTAATTTTAGAAATCTTATTAATAAAACGATATGAAAATATTTTCGTTATTCTAAGTCCAACATTTTCAAAATCATGTTTATATTAAATTCCCACTTCAGTTCAAATGAGTTCTAAAAGGTTCAATATAGTTCTAAATTTTAACTGTCCGTCAGGTTCTGTTTTTCAAAATTTTACAAATTTAATCTTTAACTGATGTGACAGAAATTATAATGCAGAGCGAAGCTCTTTCTGAAACCACAAGATCGAAAGGTTAATAAAAAGCGTAAATAACATATAAGATGGTGTTTTTGATCTAAACTTTTTGTGCAAGATTATTATAATTAACATTCACGAATTTAAAAGTCTCTGGTGATAGTAAAATTCAAAATGAAACAAAATTTTGGTAGTTTTTGTACTTAAACTGAAAATTATAAATTAAACTATAAAAATTGAAAAAAGCAGTAGTCTGTGACACCGATAAGATTAGCTAAAGGTTAAAAGGCGATCAACGAATAAAACTCATAGAGTTCTGTTTCTCCAACAAACTTTTTGTGCAGGATTAATTCTAATTAAAATTCATCTATTCAAATATTTCAAACAATAAAACGAGGACTCCAAACAAAAGAGAATTTCAGTTGTAGCTATTATTAAACTGAAATTACAAACTAAACTCTAAATTTTGGTGGTGTGTGTGGGGGGGGGGGGGGCAGCGTTCAGTGTATTGCTAACAGCAATTAAAGTCAATTTTGTTACTAATATAGAGATAATGAAATGTAACTACATGAATCATATAAAATTTAATAAGGGATCTCACAGAGATATCGAATTTTACCAAAAATCTTATTTAATTAATTTAAAATACGAATTTATTAAAGTATGTTTTATACAACGCCGACATTTTAACTTTAGGTTTGCGCGAATCCGCTTTAATGTCCAGTTTGCGGGTTAAAATATTTACAAGACTTCTATAGCAGTGTTAACAAAAATATTTATCACACATAACTCTAGTTGTTATAAAATTTCACGGGATATAAACATTGCATTAAAAATGGCTAAAACCGTGAATTATATCGTATAGTTATATTTAAACGGGACTTTTATAGAAAGAGAAGTTCAAGGTGTTACATTCTTTTGAATCTCCTCCTCTATCCTTTTTTTCCCCTTTCACAAAAAAAAATGAATATTTTCTATCGTATATAATGCATAGATGGGAAACATAAACACTGTCAAAACCGTACAATGTTTCTAATAATTCTATTTGAGCGATCTTTTTTAAGCAAAAAGGAGCTCTGGGTCTAATATTCTTTTGTCTCCCTCCCCCACCCCCCCCCCCCGCGCCTTCCTTTTTCTTACATCTTCACAAAATTTGAACATTCTGTTTGTTTAGAATACAGAATGTTACTTTAATTCAAAAATAACTTAACACATATGTATTCATAAAATGTAATAGCGCAATTTCTGGAGCAATGCTATTTGGCGTTATTACCCACTGGGGCATAGTTTAGAATGCAATTTGTCAATTTCTATGGAATAAGTATTGTATTTTGTTGTATTTTCTGTCGGCTGATTATCTACGCTAAGGGATATAGGCCCAGGAGGAGGGATGCCTTCGTGGGGGTCTTTCTAAGGGAACCTAACCCGTATTTACGCAAGGTTCGAAGAAAACCACGAAAACTCCGAACGGCTAGGCCGACGGCCGCGATTGGGTTCGAACCCAGCACCTGCCGTCTACCACGTGAGAGGTCAGATCCTCTCGGCCACTGGTGGGGCTCTATGGATTAAGAGTTTATAGTTTTAGAATTCATCAATGAACATGGGATTATTTCCTTTTATTATATAGTTTTGTTTGCATGTCATTATTACCCACATAGGTGGGTAATAACGCCAAATAGCATTGCTCCAAAAATCACGCTATTACATTTTATGAATACATATTTGCTAAGTTATTTTTTTACATAGATAGTCAATGAGTTGCTCTATTAAATCCTATATTTGTGTGAAAAATACAATCTAAAAGTAAGCCGTGAAAAATGCTAGAAACTTAACGTGGCGTTATTACCTCAGGATACCTTATATGCGTAGAAGTATATCAGCACATCTCCAACATCTGTAATCAATGTAGAAGATTAAATGTAATAATAATTGAAATGGAAATAAATATTTTTTAAATGACTATCAATAAAAAATACAAATGAATCACGTATTCCTTGCGATACATGATGCATACAATAATTTATGGATATTCCCCGCGGTTTCTCCCACAGAAAATTTTCTAAAAAGCCATATTTTTAATTTTCATAGTTAAGCTTATTTTTTAAATAATTAGAATCATGTTTGTTTTCAGAAAAAAAATCTGAAATCAGAATAATAGATACTTGCAAAATCTTATATAGACACTTATGGAAACATTTTTCACAATGCAAGAAAATTAAAAAACGTTAAATTTACGGCAAAAACTGCTGGCAGCAATTTTGCCGTAAAAATATCAGTAAAATTAGATGTAAGTTTTTTTTTATACCTCCTATTTTTAGTGCAATTTTTACGGAAAAAACTACTGGTAACATTGCTGCCAGCAGTTTTTGTAGTAAATTTAAAGGACATTTTTTACATTGCATAATACCCGGTTATATTACACTTTTCTAATAAATTATTTATAACTTATTACGTTTTTATGGTTTATTATATTATACATTTTTATTTTTCCATTTTGTTTTCAAAAACTTGTTTTGTATACAAAAAAATAATTCTCTTACTTCTGCACTGTAGAAAAAGGAAATAGAAAAAGATAAATAAAATGATTTATTTCAACTGGATTTTGTGCAAATTATGACAATAATTAACTCAGATTATACATAATAGCTACATAACATTTCTTGATAAAATCGGTAATACATTATAAGTGTGTAACGGCAATGTGTACAGTATAGAAGAAAATGGGTTGAAAGTAAAAGCTGTGGAAAGAAAAATGTAATTAGTGATTGAGGACAACAAAGAGACTGTCGTATAATATTTAAAAAAATCCCCGTCGGCATGGCTACAGGCAGAGGTAAATTTCAAAATTAGGTGCTCATTCAACAACAAAAAATAAAATATGTTTAGAGATGAGCCCAGTTTAGCAACTTCATTTGAACGTCTTTGAAGATTTTTTAAATTTCATTTTTCTATATGAGCTTGTTTTATCAAAATCATCTGTATTCTGTCTTTAGGAAAAAATCTACTAATGCGGCACATTATGTAGTTCCAAAACAAGAGGTATTGTCTTTTGAATGCATTTGAGCGCAAAATTGATTTTAAAAATAAGTCATGAAATAAACAATTTGCTATTTTAACACATCCTGAATTCTTCAATCACAATCGCTTCTGGAAGTCCCGAATCTTGCCAAGTTTCTGGTTTATATGTTGAAGAGTACTTAATATAAAAAAAGAAATATTTGTTTCAAAAAATGTGACGAAAAACATTTTTCAGTATATTTTGCAATCAGAAATTAAAAATAATAAAATTTGTATGAAAAATGAGCAGGTTTTCTAAATAATGTTTCATTGAGCACGTGTAAGTGCAATCCAACTACAATTTGGACAATATATTTCCTAAATGTACAGAGAAACTTTAATGAAAGCTTCAATATATAGTTTTAATTTTTTTTTTAAAATATCGTCAATAGTCTAAACTCTAAATCCGTTGTTTTTCAAATGAAGCAAAAACATGAGGGGCTGTATCTATACATCCATTGTTTTACACTAGTAGAGCATATATAATATTGTACGCATATTTCGATACAACCCCTCATCTTTTTGTTTCCTTTTGGGAATAACGGATTTTGAGCTTATTACATCGATCATATTTTTTGAATTTTCAAGATATGTTTTTGAGACTTTCACAAAAGTTGCTTTATACATTATGCCAACAAGCTAACACATGATACAAATTATGTTTTGACTGCTTTCACGCATGCGTGGTGTAGAATTATTTAGAAAACATGCTCATTATTCATACATTTTTTTTTCTTTTTTAAAATTCTGATTACCCGGTATAGTTTAAAATTTTGTTTACCTTGATTTCCGAAAAGAATTTATTTTTATGTTGACAACTTTAAAAATTAAAGCAAAAATCTTGGAAAAATTTGGGTTTATTTTTTATTAAAATCTTAATTATTCGACAAGTATACATTTTATCCTCATACAAATTAGTGCTACTAATAACAATGAGCTATTTAATTTTAATCTACAGTTTGAACGCTTTTGCTACATTAGTTTTGGCAGGTTTATCCAAAAGATGTTAATTCTTTTTCAATTTGTTGGCCGTCTCTTATGGGTTTTCGGGGGAAATAAATCTTCGCGAAAATATATGACCTGTACTATTCTGTTTAAATAGCTGTAGTTTCAGGATAATTTCTCTTGTATATTTTTTGATGTTTAACAAAGTATCAAAAATCGCAATTGCCGGGTCAACCTTGGCCATGTAATAGAGCTCTGCAAGCCCGGAATTTCCAAGCCCGGGCCGTTCATATTTTTATATTTCTAGGTCCGGCCCAGATCGTCACAATGTCTACTATTTCCAAAAAATTCAAATTTTTAATATATAATGAATATTCTTTTCAAGAATACTTCAATCATGTCTATGGGATGATTTTACATTATATTATACAGGAAATATGCATTAGTAACATTAATATTTACTTAGATTCTTAGATTTTCAACATTCAAATAAACATTCATTAAAAAATTAAAATGGCTTAGAATAAAAGGAAAAAAAGTTAAAACATCGTAACTTCTGAAGCTGCATAGTAAAAAGAGATTTATCGAAATATCTCTACATCATTTTATTAAAGATTCCAAATCTCAATTCATTCTCAAATACAAAGAAGTTACCTTCTGATATATTTCTAAATTATTTTTTTCGAAAACTCATTAGATTAGCAAGTGTTTTTATTCAAAAACTATGTAATTGAATGGATCCATTTTTTTATACAAGAAAATACTATCAAAGTTAGCGTTTTGAATTGAATTTCCGGAAGCGACAGCATGGGAGGGGAGAAAAAATTGCAACCATTTGACAGGAATATCTTATGTATCAACAACGTTATACAAGTATTTTATTTACCAAAATTAAAAACACTATTCGATTTCAAATCCCTTCAATAGTCAGGCTTGTCAATTTTATACTCTTACAGTTAAAAATTAGTCATAATATGTGTCACACTTTCGCGTTGTTGAGAAGTGAATTTAAAAATCACTAATGAATATAAACAAAGACTACGTTAACATAAGTTCTTTATCGCTAATAATAATTTTACAAATCATGTGGTCTGCCCTAAACTTCTTGAGAACAATTAACTCTAGTTCCTGCTCGGCTCGTCTGTATGTAAAAAAAAAAAAAAAATGCAAGCCTGATCTCGGTCCGGCATGAGTCCGCTAAAAAAATATTAAGCCCGAGTTTCATGCAATGTAACAATCCGATGCCGATCCCTACACTGTAGACTTAACATTTCTGCATTGATGTTATCAAACTAAGTATCGGCTTGTAACGCACATTTCTACATGTTATTTTCGTTAATTTATTGAAAATAACTGGTACTTTATCGTGTCCGTGTAAACTTTATAAGGGGCCGGTAGGCCGCTAAATTTTTTTATCGGCCCGTATGGCACGTTCATTTTTTTTTTTTTTTTTTTTTTTTTTTTTTTTTTTTTTTTTTTTTTTTTTTTTTTTTTTGCCGGCCAGGTCCGTTGAAATAATCCTTTTAATTCTGCCGGCTTGGCCCGTTAGAAAATTCGGAACCATTCCGCCGGCCCGGACCCTTGCAGACCTCTACCATGTAGTGTAGTCGTCAGGAAATTCGTAAATATTTTATTCTGATTTATTTTAGAGCTATGCATAATACCTATTACTTTTTGATCAATTTTATTTCTTTAATTTGTCCAAGTAATAAATAGAAAAACTCAATGGATTTTTAATAGAAATTTTTGAAAGTAATTCATTTTTTACAACAATAATATATTTGAGAAATTTTCGAATTTTTTGCCCACTATTTATTTTTTAATGCACTATTATTTTTTAAAGATATTTTTAGTAAGAAATAAAATAAAAGTAAACAGAAAAAATGTAATTTATTATTCGAAAAATATTTTCTACTTTTTCATTGCTTTATCAAACAAAATTTCTTCGTTACTATTTTTAATGAAATTGCAAAAAAAATTAATAAGTGTGTATTTTTAATTACAAGTTTTAACAAAGATAAAAATGTATTTACATAAAGAGATGGAAATTCCATTCAGGATATTAAATGTAAGAGAAGAGAAATGTCTATAAACGATGATCGAGAAACTCAGTAGAATATATTCAAGAGAAAACTATTGTAAATTTATAGATAGTCTTGCTCTTTCCCTTGTGTTTTTACAGAAATTTTTAGCAGTGTAGATTAAATTTATTTTACTGTGTTACTAAATGTGACATTAATGTATACGACTTCAGTTTCATTTATTAGTAAAGCTTAATTTCTTTAATAAGAAAATAGGTTTCCCCATTTGAGAAACTTGTGTTAAGTAAAATTTATCATGTAAAGTTCAAAACAATTTTTCTTTATGCAAAAAAAAGTAAATAAATAAATAATAAAACAATTGATTGTTTGGAAACTATCATTTACATTTTAAAAGTAAAAACAGAATTCTGGAAACAATAATTCATGTTTTAGAAGTGTCGTTTTTTCGTTCAAACATATTTCTGGAATTGAAATTTGATAGCTACATTTTTACAGTATCAATTAAAATTGTTATTTAACTTATTTATAAATTTTTCTTTAAAACTTCTCTACAAAATATTTTAATTTGTATTTTTACTTAAGGTATGTGCCTACTCTCAAGTAGATGTTTAAAAAAAATCTTTTTTATTATTTAAAATTAAACTGTTTTCATTTAGATTGTTAAAAATACTTTGAGTTTGGTTCAATTATATTTAGATAAAAAGGCATAGCTCAAAATCAAAATCGGAAATGAACTTTCTGAAACCGGAAGTTGTCCTTTAAAGAGACGCAGAAAGCTAACCAATACATTTTAATACACAAATATATAATACATAAACAAGTACCAGTCCCTTTCTAAAGAATGTTAATATGTTACAATAAAAATAATTAAATCTTCAAAAAATTAAACTAAAAACTTCCTGTACTCCTTATATCTAATTTAATTTTATAATTTGTGAAAAGTAAAAGATTTTTTTTCCTATACTGCAATAAACTTTTTTGAAAGAATTGAAAAGCAAAATTCAGTGTAAAGAAAAAGATAACTTTTCTTCTTTTTAATAATCGAATTTCATCGCAATCCAATATTGCAACATCTTTGTACATGTAGAAACAACGATGGTTTGAATGAGTAATAAATAAATAATACCTATATCAATTAATATTTATATATATTACCTCTGACAATAAAGTTCGGGGAATGAATTCAGAACGACTGATCTGGCAACACTGGGGAAAATAAACGCTGCACTTGCATAGAGGCAAGTGTTGACCATCTTCCCCCACCGTTGTTCACTTGAGCGTCGTTTATGTTCTGTATAAGACGTGCTTTACTAAGTGCTTGTTCAGTGTGTTGGTTCTTAACTGAGAACAGGAAAATGAACGAACAAAAGATCAGTTTAATGTTTGATCTTACTCTCTTAAAAAGTCAGCCACAAAATAGGTCAAGTTGAGCTGAAATCCACTCATCTCTGTGTTGAAAGGCAGCTTCTCAAAAAAGAGTTTAAATAACTCGAGTTTTAACCAATTTAAATAAAGTTGAGCTATTTAAATAACCAATTTAGATCAAGAAGATTTAATCGTTTGAAAAACAATTCTTTTATGATCGAAAAAATTACAGCTCTTTCATGAGAAGCCAAATCAGTTCTTTCGTTTTAAGAGTGTAAGCTTTGCAAGACACAGAAATTAAAGTTCGGAGAAATTCATGAGGGATGGTGCAAATTGAACATGCACCATGCTCGCCAGATCTCAACCCTTCAAACTTCTTCCTATTTTTACCACTCAAACTCTATTTGAAAGATTTGACCATATTGCTGACATCCAACGAAACATGACGAAGCTTTTGAACTCCATCCCAAAAGAAGACTTCTTGCAAATTTTCCAGGACATGTATAACAGATCTCAGTGGTGCATAGTTATGAGAGATGACTATTTCGAAGGATGGCATGGTAACTTTCGTTAATATTTAATCTACAATAATGTTACAGCACTATTCACCGAACTTTAATGTCAGAGGTAGTATAATAAATATATATTTGCTGTATCAGCTTTCTCGTAATCAAATGCGCTAGACATCGCTATATCATTTTGTAAATCAGGTAACACAATATCTATCTTGCCTGAAATGGAGCAGTGATTCTTTTGTAAATTATCGAAACTAAATGCTTAAATTGCAACTTGCCAGGATCTCCGAAGATAAAGTCTTTGCAATTTTCTTAAATCTAATGTTCATATTTTCAACATGTATGATATAGATAAGAATTGTTTGCGTCGGTTCGTTCAGAGCTTTGATAATCCTATTTTGATATACATTGGTGTTTTTAAAGTGCTAACAAAGTACTTCATTAATTGATGTAGACATGTTATAGATTTTAAGTCCCATTCAAAAGTTCAATAAGATAGAAAGTTCAATATCAATATGCATATATGTATATAAACACCATAATATTTGTCATACATGAAATTTAAAAATTGCATTGATTTATGTGTAGCGTCTGGTGTATTATAGTTTTATTTCAAAACAATAATGTAATAAGTACAAAATAATGTATAACATATGTATTAACTAAAATCAAAGTTTGTTTTCATTTAAGATTGCTTTTGAAACTCAGATTCATATAAACAGAAACACGCATGTTACATATGTCTTGAAAGTTTAATAAAAACAAAAACAACATATTAGATATTTTGGTATAATAGAGATTGTTTTTTTTTTATACAATAGAACCTTCATTTGATAGTTTTCGTCAACAAAGAACTTGTAAACAACACTTTAATTTTCTTAGCCCATAGTCATTATTCGTCAAATAAACGCCGTCGCAGATTGTGATATCAGATAAAGGAAACATTTCATGTCTGTTTCTATTTTTAACGCTTTTCAACAAAGTTAGCATAATCTCATAAGGATATACACTGAAAATAAACTGCCAGAGAATAATCCACATTCAAGTTGTACACTTTGAGTATATAAATTAGATATGAACTCCAAGGCTGATAAAATGCAGATGGCAGAATTAGTTTCTATAAAATAGATTCATAAGCACGGAATTTAATTGTCTGTTAATTGGTCGGTTGCATACTTTTTTATTACATTAAAAGGGGTAGATTTTAAAATCCAAAATATATATGTACAGTATTGGCCAAAAAATAGGATATTTGTGACATTTGTTAATATGTACTTTCACCCAATTTTGTTCATTTTAAAATAATTTTTTAAATTGTACGGCACTTTTTCATTGGCATTTGGTTAAATCGTCAACATTGCTATATAAACGTAAAAGAATGCCATACAACTGCTAAAACTATCCTAAAATTATAAAAACAGAAGAATATACATAAAAAGAAGACTTTTATTTTTGCATAATTGTAATTTTGAAGTAGCTCTTTTTATTATTATTACTATACAATGCGACTAAGAAATAAAAATCTTTTGTTAAATAATTTTTTTAATATTTTTTGCAGGTAAACATTTTATTTTTTCTATCACAACAGCTCTAAAAGAAACACCGGTTAACTAGCAATAGGAAAAAACATGTGTTTGGATTATTATCAAAAAATAATTAGCCAAACACATGTATTTTCCATGAGAATGACGACAATAAAGCAAAAAAAAAAATATTTTTGTTTGTTAATTTATTTTTCATTTATAAATGTGAAAAATTATTTTTTTTCAAAACACATATATCTTTTTACATAAAAAAAAAAAACTTTTTATGAGGGTGTTTAAAATATACAAAACTGTTTTTGTATTATCGCACAAAAATCTAGCACTTTCAAGCAAACTCTTGCACATGATCATAGTTATACATGAAACACACAAAACACAATGAAAAAAATGTGAAATCCTACACTGCAGTGTTGGAAAACGGAACTACCCAATAAAATGGAAGGGAGAGTTGAGAGGGATACGAGAATTAATCTCCTCTTGAATTATTACCAACTGCTTGCATCATAACTTAGGAATCCTTTCTACAGAAAATTTCTATAGTCTAATTATTGAATCTTAATAGGTATATTTAATTATTTTAGCTTGATCTTAATATATTTTGCCCCTTCCTCTCGTTTTAATCATGAAAGTGCAGCATTATCTCTACTGTACTTAAGATTTGAAACACGTTCATCCAAAAGAGTTTTGAATGCACCCAAGTCATATTTATATATTATTTTACTTTATAATACTTCCTATTATTTACTCCTTTAAAGAGTGGAATTCTATAGATTGCTGAAAATTCTTTTACCGGCACTGGATCAAATTTATTAAAGAACAAAATTATCTGTTTTATAGTTATTTTTTACTTTTTTAAAACTAAAAGTTTTTTTTTATACACAACTTTTTTTTATGAACTATTTTTAAAGGAAAGGATAATATATTTTGCGCTTAAAATATGGCTGAAATTCGCTTTTGACAAATTTATTTTTCTCTTCATGAAAAAGTTTTCTTTCCAAATAAACTTCACTTCGGCATCTAAAAAAGAATGCTAACTAAAATATTTTTGTTTTACATTCTTCTTTGTATTGATTTATAGAAACCTTAAATGATCACAAAACTATTAAATAACCATCAATCGTAATATATTTATGCTTAGATCCAACATACAAATTCAATTACTAAACTGTATTTAATAAAAGACTTACTTAAAAAAAATACGTTATTTATTGTTAATGGATTTAAAACCTATTTTAAGCCCAACATAAATTTGCATTTTATTTAAAAATACCTCATAATGAAGGAATTTATGCATTTCAATAATACAAATTAAAGTTTGCAAAAAGTGAAAAATAAATAAACAGACACGCAACTTTCTCTTTCTTTGTTTCTCCATTCCCATACGAACAAAATATATTTAAGGTCTAAAACTCTGGTTTATCAAAATATTGCAAGATTTAATAAAAAATAAGTTCTTTTTACTGGCCATACTCAGTCAAAATATGTTTAAAAAATGCTAGTGAAACTGTTCATGTACCGTAAATAGGGAGTTAATTTGACGCCGAGTAACTTTACCACCTTGTAAAAGGATGGGTTTACTACTGTTTTATACATATTTATTAGTGTGTTTTATTTATGCTATTATTTCTCTCTTTTTGTATATATCTTAGGAAGTAAACTAAATATTCTTGTCAATAAATGGCTTTGAAGACAAAGCGAGTATGTGGGTTTTACAGCAATCCTTACTCATGCAGTAGAGCAGTCGATTTCCAAGACCTTGGACATTGTGGCTGACTGAGATTTTCCTATGATTAAGAACGGTGTCACGATGGTAATTGAAAAATACGTTAACCTGAAAAGAGTCAATATTTTTATATTGGCCAACAACACTCCATGTTATGATGTAATTGATATTTTCACCCAGAGAAGAAAATACGTAAAATCATATTTTCGCAGTAAATCGTAAACTTTAATCTTTAAAATGATATTTAAGGGGTGTATGTTTTTATTTTACATTGATATCTGGGACATCTTTGCCATAAATTGCCTATTGTGAGCATGTAAAACATATCTGTACTTAAGTGACAAAGTAGCCACAATATATATGAATTCACATTGATGTTGTGGGGAATCGTTAAGTATCGTTATTTTTGTATTTTTACAGTTGCACTTATATTATTTTATTTTAATCGTTAAGTCTGTATACTTTTTTAGTGACAAATTCGAAGGATAATAAAAAAGTGTTCAAAATATTTCTAAACCGTGACAAAGTAGCCTGGTTTACGGTACGTAAAAAAGAATCAGTTAAATTTAACGGCGTGATTCCAGTAGAAAGCCTGTAAAAAGTAAAACATTTTCAAATATTTGTCGTAAAAATACAAAAGCGACACACCATTTGGAGAGTTGATTTCATCATAGACAAAAGCAAACAATGCATCTAAAGTATCTAAAAATTGTTTGTTATTTGTTTTTTATAAAGAGCGGTATTTAATGAATTTAAACTTAAACAACAAAAAGTTTCCATACAATATAAATCATTAAGAAATCTTTTTTTCGTAAAATATCTATTTAATATATAGATTACTTTTCAACTGATTTTTTTTTGTACCTGAAAGTTTTATTTTTAACGATGCATACGTGATATGCATATATATATATATATATACCGGGTGTCCCAAATATATATATATATATATATATATACATATACCGGGTGTCCCCAGTGTTCACTGATGGATTTTAAAATTCAATAACTTGCAAACGGTGACAGCTATTTAAACAAATTTTGCAGGAGGGTTATATATAAAAGTCAGGAGTTTTTCTACCGTAATTTGTTATTTTAGTTTGAATTTCAAACAATAGGGAGCTCTGACGGAGATTGAAGGCCAGGTGATCAGTGCTGAGTAAAGCGTCGACCTGGCGTTGGAACGGTATGGTTATAGCAATAAACGGACGGGTTATGCTTGCACAAAATCAGCTCTACAAACGCCCCCCCCCCCAAAAAAAAAAAACAAAAAAAAACAAAAAAAAACACGACAAATGCACACGAAGAAAATTTGAATATGACAGAGACAAAATAACAATAACAGAACATCGTTTTCCAAATAGTTAGCTTAGAAACGAATAAAAACTAGGGTGGGAATATCAGTTCTTCAGTCGGAGCTCGCAGATGCATACAAAATGACTTCGTTCGTGGTGAGTTAATAAAACTGTTATCAAAATGATATGATTGCTGCGAAACCCTGGCGCGTTTACCGTCGAAACCATCGCCAAATACGTAGCATATGCATTTCACAAGCTCTTCGTAATTTAGTAATGAAATTCGAAGAAATTGGTTGCATCTGTGATAGTCTGCAATCCGGACGACCAACTGTTCCTGAGGATACTGTTATGAAAGTGAATTACATAGTGACCAGAGGACGCAAGCAAACTACAAAAGATGCATCTCGTGTATTTGATATACCAAAATCAATGGTCTTAAAGTTACTGCGCTCTGTAATTCGTAAGTTTCTTTACTGGTGCCAGCGCGCCCAAATGTTGGAAATGATAGACAATCAACAACATTATAAACTTTGTTAATGAATTTCTTATCCAATATGATGGGGATAACGATCGATCTCTTTGCATATTATGGACGGACAAGGCACATTTAACATTAACTGGAAACGTTAGTGGCCTTCACGATCCTCCGATCTCACTCCTATGGGTTTCAGGTTCTGGGGATATTTAAAATCTAAAGTGTACATGTGCAATCCGCAAACTTTGCCGCATTTGAAAGATTCTATCAAACGTGAGATTGCAAACATCTCTCATACGATGCAACGTTCAGCTGTATTGGCCATAGTCGCCACCATGCAATGTGTGCATGTGGCGTGGCAATGGATGCATGTGATGGCAACCATGTCGAAAATGTGTAATCAAAATAAAAGTTTTCTCCGATCTGTGTTCTAATCAGAGATTAGTGTACTGACTCTGTGTCATATGAAAATTTACTCCTTGGGCCCCAATCGTGTTTTTTATGAGGGGGGGGGGATCTGCAGAACAGTATTTTGTGCGTGCATAACGTGTCCGTTTCTTGCTATACACATACGGTTCCAACGCTTTTCGCATGCGCTGAGCATTTTGCGTTGAAAAAAAATGGGTATTTCCATTGGAAATTTTCGATTTTATGTAACTATAACCATAACCATGACCGCCATTTTGTTTCCATTCAGAGAATCTCGAGCTCATGCCTCTGAAAATCTATAGTTGAAATTTCACCTCGATCGGTTGAACAGACTGGCCGCTAGAGCTCCATATACCGGCAATGTTTTTTTATGACCAACCTGTATGTTTCCACATCGAAGAAGCAATTGATACCATAGCAAGAAAATCAAATAAACAGCGTACAATTTAACTTATTTTTGAGCTCTAAACAATATAAATCACTTTAAATTTAGTTTTAAATCCTAAAATGTTATCTTTAAAATTTGTTAGAAATGCTACAGTTAAATATATATGATAAAATACTATAATAAAACAAGCTAAAATCACAAATCTAGTTAAGTTTTGAAAAATAGACAGTTAAAAAGTTATTTAAAAAGTTATTAAAATTAAACATACTTCAACATCTCAACATAAAAAAAGCTTTTCTTGAAGAGTATTTTACATCAAAGCGTACGTTTTAATTTTTTTCATTTTATCGCCAGCTGGTAAAAATTCATCAAATAAATGAGATTTTTATTATTTTTACGAGCGTTTTTCGAGGCTCTGCCATATTTTATAAACATATATATGTACTTGAATCGAAGAATCTGTAATCTTTTCATATTTTTATGAGTATGCCCGTGTGGAGGCTTCTCCTATGAGTTTCTCTTTGATATTTTTCAACAGAAAAAACAAAATTTTTATATTATGCAAAAAAGTATAAATGACATTATTGAAACAATGCATTTTTTTGAGGACCTTGTAGTATATTTTTTAAAAAATGCTTCAAAATCATATAGATATTTTAGATTTTTAAATCCCCTTCCTTCACCAAAATATAATCAAAATTTAATACAACTAATCATTCATCTGACAATTACGTTTCGTCTATGTAAAACTATTGTACAGGCATCAGAAATTCATATCAGAAAATATAGCACATTAACATTTAAAAAGTCATATGCAGTATATAATCTTTTCATACATGAAGCAAGTTTAGTTAAATAAATGTGTATAAAAGCTGTTGATTATTTGTTATTCACAAAATAGAGTGTAAGACTTTATTCAAGAACTTTTTAAAAAATGTTTATTTATTTATTTGTTAACTTTTTTAGAAATTTTCTACAGCAGTAATATCACTTAACACCTTTTTTACGCCGTTGTAATTTTTTTTTTTTCAAAAATTCAAATTTTGTTTTATTTCTAAGAACTTATGCGAAATAAAAGCTAAACTTCAAAAATATTATTAAAGTTAATGCGATTTTATTTTGTAATATTTACTGAGTTCTTAGAATGCAGCATTTTAATAAGATGAAAAAAAAAATTAAAATATAATAATAATTTAAACCACTCAAGTTCTGTGGCTCCTTTTTAGAACACTTAATTTTAATTCCTAATATAACTTAACAAATTAACCCCCTGACTGCCCAGCCAAAGGGTAATATTGTAATGTTGTTTTCTCTGTAATTTATTAAAAATACAAGAAAAAAGATGTTTTTTCCAACCTGGTGCAAAATACGTTATTAGTATCGGTGAATAATCTTTGATAGCATCAATCCTAACTTAATTTTTTAGAACTGGGTTTTATTTGTGGAATTATACTAATTTAAATATTGCTTATGTTGCAGTGAAACCTGAAGCTTAGTGTGTGAAAAAATCAGCCGGCGGCAGTCAGGAGGTTAAAACATCCATTTGAAAAATAAAATTCTAATCAATTTTACATTTAAATTTAGATTCAGATGACAACTTATTTAAATTTACCGGATCCAGATTCGAGTTTATCCAATTCGTGTGGTCAGCTAATGGTTAAATATTAAAAAGCTCAACACAGCTGAAGTCATTCGGTGAGTTCCGAACCTTGAGCCTACCAATGCTGCACTTCGTTGACTTTGATTTAATCAATTTTTCATTCAGTTTGTCCTGTTTTCATTTTTGATTTTTCCCCACCTTGTTTCTGCTAGAAAAAATTCAGGACGTGGATCGGAATTTTGAATCTGGGTTTAAATAGAGACTCGCAATAAGAGAAGAAAAGCTTAAGGGGGCTCAGGGGTTGATAAATACGGAAAAACATGTAAACAGAGCTCTCGCTTCGAGCCCATATAAAAACAGAAGTATTCAATGCAATTAATTTAAACTTTCTGATATTTTAAAGGTATGTTTGTAGTCTTATAAAATTACAAAATGAAGTATTTCAATGTAATATAATAAAAAAATATAGCGAAATGTATGTAACACAATTTTCGAAAAAAAAAAATTATATGCTGTATCACCAACATCAAAATATCTCAACATTGAATTGACTTAAGAACCTAATTTTTGCTTTAAAATGATCAGGAAACTTTACTCTAGAGAATGAATTAAGGCTATAAAAGTCCCTCAAAAAAAAAACATTATTAAAAAAAACTCTTAAATTTGAAAATTTAAAATCCCCCTAAAAAATACAACTTTTTTTTTCATTAAAAATACTCAAAATATTAAAATATCTAAAATATATTAATTCATAACCTAGATAATCATGTTGTATAGATGAAAAAAAAAAAAAAAAAAAAAAAAAAAAAAAAAAAAAAAAAAAAAAAAAAAAACTAAGCCATTTCATCAAATAGATTTTTTTTTATTTTGGCGTTAGTCGTCAAAAATCAAGTTTTGAGAAAACGCGACTTAAAGTTGAAATTATATGGATGCGGCTATGAAAGTGTTGATACATAAATGCTTATAACTCCGTTAAAAATGCAAACATTTTTATGCGGTTTTTTGCATTGAGTTAAAAATTAAATGAATAATGAAATTAGATCATAAAAAACATCGATTTTTTGAAAAGTTTTCAACCCCTGAGCCCCCTTAAGGATCACAGGAGATAAAAATGCTTAAAAAATAATTAAATGTGAACATAATGAGGTCTCGTCGCGAAAGAAATCACTAACCATTCACCAAATTGTAGTAAAAAAAATACGTGTGGCACTCGGGGACTACCGCGGTAAAGCTATTGCATAGCATTTTTTTTTCAACTTATGCAATTATAATTATTTATTTATTTTTTATTTAGTAGTTTATATAGTTTTTTTTTTGTCTTTGATCTTAATTTAAGTTACAATTTTTGAGCGTGATGACCGATAACAAAACATTTTTTTTTTCTTTTATTGAATAAATGAGAAGTTAATATCGTTTAAATATTTTTATTGTCTTACAATACATGTAGGTTAATCAGGAATTTTTATCATTGAAACTATGCGTTTATGGTAGCTGAAATTAAAAACATAAGTTTGAGACTTGATATTCTCAAAATATCTGAAAAATACCGCGTCAATCTCTGCCGAAGTCTACCGAAGGATACCGTGCCGAAGGCTGCCAAACTGAAGCGACGTTAGCTTGTGTGTTAGGTTTTTTTCTCGTTACGGAATTGCTAGACTCTTTCGCCGCGCTCAAAGCTCGCGATAAAAGCTATGCAATACCTTAATAAATTACCAAACAAAATTTGTCCGCGCTACAAAAATTAGATCGCGAGTTATAGGCATTTTAAATTTTCCGTCCCTCACCGTGGGGTCTCCTGTCACCAAAAATTTACACTGTCTCATAATAAAATACCAAACAAAAATTGGCCGCGCTACGAAAATTAGATCGCGAGTTATAAGGAATTTAATTTTTCTACCTTTACCGTGGGGGATCTCCTGTCACCAAAAATTAACACTGTCTCATAATAAATTACCAAACAAAATTTGGCAGCGCTCCGAAAATTGATCGCGAGTTATAAACATTTTAAATTTTTCGACCCTCACCGTGGGGGGGGGGGGGTCTCTTGTCACCAAAAGTAACAATGTCTTATAATAAATTACCAAACAAAATTTGGCCGCACTACGAAAATTTAATCGCGAGTTATAAGCATTTAAAATTTTTCGACCCTCACCGTGGGGGGGGGGGGGGAATCTCCTGTCACCAAAAATTAACACTCTCTCATAATAAATTTCAAACCAAATTTGGCCGCAATACGAAAATTAGATCGCGAGTTATAAGCATTTTAGTTTTTTCGACCCGCAACGTGGGTGGTCACCTGTCACCAAAAGTAACACTGTCTCATAATAAATTACCAAACAAAATTTGGCCGCGCTACGAAAATTAGATCGCGAGTTATATGCATTTAAAATTTTTCGACACTCACCGTGGGGGATCTCCTGTCACCAAAAGTAACACTGTCTCATAATAAATTACCAAACAAAATTTGGCCGCACTACGAAAATTTAATCGCGAGTTATAAGCATTTAAAATTTTTCGACCCTCACCGTGAGGGGGGGGGAATCTCCTGTCACCAAAAGTAACACTGTCTCATAATAAATTACCAAACCAAATTTGGCCGCGCTATGAAAATTAGATCGCGAGTTATAAGCATTTTAAATTTTTCGACCCTCACCGTGGGGGTCTCTTGCCACCAAAAATCAACACTGTCTCATAATAAATTACCAAACAAAATTTGCCCGCGCTACGAAAATTAGATCGCGAGTTATATGCATTTAAAATTTTTCGACACTCACCGTGGGGGATCTCCTGTCACCAAAAGTAACACTGTCTCATAATAAATTACCAAACAAAATTTGGCCGCACTACGAAAATTTAATCGCGAGTTATAAGCATTTAAAATTTTTCGACCCTCACCGTGGGGGGGGGGAATCTCCTGTCACCAAAAATTAACACTCTCTCATAATAAATTACCAAACTAAATTTGGCCGCGATACGAAAATTAGATCGCGAGTTATAAGCATTTTAAATTTTTCGACCCGCAACGTGGGTGGTCACCTGTCACCAAAAGTAACACTGTCTCATAATAAATTACCAAACAAAATTTGGCCGCGCTACGAAAATTAGATCGCGAGTTATATGCATTTAAAATTTTTCGACACTCACCGTGGGGGATCTCCTGTCACCAAAAGTAACACTGTCTCATAATAAATTACCAAACAAAATTTGGCCGCACTACGAAAATTTAATCGCGAGTTATAAGCATTTAAAATTTTTCGACCCTCACCGTGGGGGGGGGGAATCTCCTGTCACCAAAAGTAACACTGTCTCATAATAAATTACCAAACAAAATTTGGCCGCGCTATGAAAATTAGATCGCGAGTTATAAGCATTTTAAATTTTTCGACCCTCACCGTGGGGGTCTCTTGCCACCAAAAATCAACACTGTCTCATAATAAATTACCAAACAAAATTTGGCCGCGCTACGAAAATTAGATTGCGAGTTATAAGCATTTTAAATTTTTCGACCCTCACCATGGGGGGGAGGGTCTCCTGTCACCAAAAATTAACACTGTCTCATAAAAAATTATCAAACAAAATTTGGCCGCGCTACGAAAATTGGACCGCGAGTTATAATCATTTTAACTTTTTCGACCCTCACCGTGGGGGTCTCCTGTCACCAAAAATTAACACTGTCTCATAATAAATTACCAAACAAAATTTGGCCGCGCTACGAAAATTAGATCGCGAGTTACAAGCATTTTAAATTTTTCAATCCTCACGATGGGGGATCTCCATTCACCAATAATTAACACTGTCTCATGATAAATTAACAAACAAAATTTGGCCGCCCTACCAAAAATTAGATCGCGAGTTATAAGCATTTTAAATTTTTCGACCCTCACCATGGGGGGGAGGGTCTCCTGTCACCAAAAATTAACACTGTCTCATAAAAAATTATCAAACAAAATTTGGCCGCGCTACGAAAATTGGACCGCGAGTTATAATCATTTTAACTTTTTCGACCCTCACCGTGGGGGTCTCCTGTCACCAAAAATTAACACTGTCTCATAATAAATTACCAAACAAAATTTGGCCGCGCTACGAAAATTAGATTGCGAGTTATAAGCATTTTAAATTTTTCTATCCTCACCATTGGGCGGCTCTATAATCATCAAAAGCTACATTATTCTACCTTGTTTTATCTTAAAACAATTCTTTTCTATACACATTTTATCAGAAGTTTTTATCATTGAAACTATAGATTTATGGTAACGGAAATAAGAAACATGAGTTTGAGACTTGATATCCTTTAAATATTTGAAAAATACCGCGTCAATGTCTGCCGAAGTCTATCGAAAGAGACCATGCCGAAGTCTGCCGAACTGAAACGATGCTAGCCGAGTGTTAGGTTTTTTTTTCGTTACGGAATTTTTACATTTTTCTTGTTACGGAATTTCTACATTCGGTCGCCGCACTCAAAGCCCGCGATAAAAGCTATGCAATATTTTAAATTTTTTGTGATTCTATATACTATAAAATATTACAGACGAAAAAAAATTATAAAAAACGAATAAACAAATAAATTAACAATTTGAAAAGAAAATCGTGAAATAAAATAACACACCCTTTTTTGTGAATAGAAAATATGCACGTGTTTTTATAAGCTTTTATTTAACTTTCATTATTTCATTCATTCAAAAGTTAAATATTGTAATTGATTCTTTAAAATATTGATTTGCTGGATTTATATATACAGTCGAACCTCTATATAACGAAACTCCATACATCGAATTTCTCCATATAACGAATTTTTAGTAAGAACGGTCCCCTTTTCGCATGATTACATTAAAAACAGACTCTATATAGCGAAATATCTATCTCCATATAACGAATTTTTTCATAAATTGATCTTAATTTATTCAGTTTTAAAAAAGCTTCGAAATCATATGGAATCAATTTTCCATCACTTATTTTTGATTTATCGTTCAGTGTAGAGGGTTTTTTTTTTTAATAAATATTACTTCTCTCCTTATTCTTTAAATCTAACAAGTTCATCCCACCTCCCACACACCTTTCAACATCCTTCTCAAAACACAGTCAATTGAATTGTTACACATATAAGAGAGGAATCAATGAGAGCACATAAGAGAGACCTTCAAATGGATGAAAATATCAACTACAATTTTTCATTCCTTGCTAAAATTTGAGAATTTTTTTTTGAGAGCGTAACAATTGTAATTTTAAAATCAAAACAACAAAAAATTACAGATTTCTTCCTCTGAAATTTATGTAAGTCTTCCTTATTTGATTTTCATTAAGCTTTCAAATAAATGTATTTTCTCTTTTTTGAAACTGCTTAAATAAGTAAGAAATAAAATGTTAGGTTAATATATACTTTTAAACATTTCAAATTCTTAATTAAAAAGATCAAAAATAATATTTGTTCAAAATTTACACATTAAATACTATTTTTACATCATACTCTATACATCGAATTTCTCTATATAACGAATTTTTTACTGGAACGATGGATTTCGTTACATAGAGGCTCGACTGTATATATGAATTCCAATATGTCTATAAAGTAATTTTATATATTAACGCTAGAACCGCGGAACTTTCGGTATACCTAGAACCGCGGAGAGGGTCAATTTGACCCGAGATGGAAAATATTATATAAATATGTCCAAATATATAATTTGGTTAGTTAAAATATTACATTTTCTTACAATAATCAACATTTCTTAGTATAAACATTATATTTTACAATTAAAGTCAATATAAATTAACTACATTTCAGAAAGTACTATCATTCAAAATTACATTTCATTACGTAAGATGAAAATATACTTGACAAATACTGAACATATATTTTAAACATAAATAAACTTGAACTTAGTGAACATCAATAAAAAATTTATTATTGCATTCAAATAAGTTTAGCTATAAAATCGAAGAATAATTAAATATAAATTGCAAGTTACTTTTAAGTTTTACTGTTATATCTAATCCAATTTATTGTATGCATTGCTTAATAAGCGTAGTTAAAGAATTTACAAATTTACCAGAAACGTGTGGATGCATTATATTTTGAATAATCATCTTTAGTTTTCTTTTCATTTTTTTAAAAAATTGTGATAAAAAACTCTTCTATGCTTTGTGATTTTCATCGTTGTTAGAGTTCTTTCATGCCCAAATAACATTTTTTTTTTGACAGAGAAATAACAAACTATTCCAGTACGTCTTCAACTAAGTCTTGAATAAAAAGACATATACTAATAGATAATAGACATATACTAACTATATTTCAGGTTAGAGATTAGCATAAAATCCAAGCATTGATAGTAGAATAATCCAAAATATTAAAAATTGCAGTCACCGGCCTCCTATAAGAAGCAGGCTTGACATATACAGATTTCCTCCCATATGAGAAATCACACAGTTACACTGAATTTAGTTGCGTTGTAGTGTATTTAGTACTTTTAAATGCATTAGTATACATAAGTGTATTTAGTATTTTTTAGGATTATCTAAAATTTCAACAGCTAGATTTAGACTGCTAAGAAACAAATCATTTTTACCCTTTTCTCCTTGGTGAACAGTTGCGCTGAAGTCTAAATGTCTTAGAAGAATTGCAGCATGCAATTCCGATTTTGACATTTTTTCAGAGACTTTTATTTCTCGTCATAGAAATTTTACAGTTTCTATAAGGTAAGTTTTCTCTCAAGATCTGCAAGCAACTATAACATGATATGATATTGAATTGGTAGTCATATACTGAAAAAACCTACTCAGAGATTTTGAAAGAAATAATTGCTCATCTATGCTTATGTTAAGCCCTATTATATAGTTAGTCTTGCAGATTTCTTGTCATCTTCTTTATTTCCATGTTTGAATGCGCAAGTTATTGCTTATTTAATTTTCAGATTTTCATTATATAAAATTCAAATTTTGTCACTTTTGTTCAAATTCTTAATTCTTCCATTTTATATCCATTTTTCATAATATGATAACTATCATAAACTTCTGTTCATTACTGATAAATTTTCAACTATATTCTGATGAAAAATATCCTACAATATTAAGTGTATAAGAAGAGTCGTAGTCATTTTCATTTTTATCATTTGAATTTAACTTTCTTCATTTACAGGCAGATATACACAATCCAACCATTTGCACCCTCAATCATTTTCAGATAATAGGTGCTATTATTCCAAAGTTTCTTTGACAGTAATATTAAGACATCGGAAATCATATCTATACTTTCAATAAATGAAGAATAAAAGCAACTTCAATACTGCTTCTAAATATTTCTTGTAATGTTCCACTTCAATCATCCATTCTTCACATCATGAATATTAGATCTTGATTGAAAATTATCACTATTCCCCCTTCCAATTTATGCCTATTAAAGGAATTAGGAGTGAGACAGATATATTTTGTCATTACGTCAGAAAAATGCATCTCTATTTTTTTATTTATGCGTAAAAACTTATTACGGGTCAAATTGACCCGCTCCGCGGTTCTAGTATAAGTAGTTGTAAATGAAAAATTATTTATGTTATTAGCTATTAAATACGAAAAGTTGTTGTTTACCTTAGAATATTAAAAGTCAGAAAAAGAAACATTTTTTCAATTAATACTTTTCGCGCGGCGAGAAATTAAACATCGATTCGGGTCAAATTGACCCGCTCCGCGGTTCTAGTGTTAAAGGTCTACAAGATCGATGAACTCTCAAAAATTACAATCGATTGTAGACGGGATGGCAAATACAGAATTGAAAATATTATGTATAACTTTACTCACTTTATCTTATGTAAGCATGGATATTAAATACACACACGGGAAATTTTCAATCAGAAGATAATCTGGAAGTGAAGCAAACTTAATAGGCTACAAAGACAAATGAACAAATAATTACTCGATAAAGAACAAATATATAAGATTGAAATCGGCTTAAATAAGATTTGTGAAACTATCACTTTTCTTCTGTAAAATACTTTATTGAAAGTTTGAAACTACCACTGATATTTTGCAAAAAAATGTGACTTATAATTATTTAAAAAAAGAAACTGACATTGCAAAGAAATTAAATGTACCAATCCCAAAGCTATATTTTTTTCTCTTGCAGTTCATTATTAAAAAAAAAAAAAAAAAAAAAAAAAAAAAAAAAAAAAAAAAAAAAAAAAACAGTTTTACTTTTTAATACTTGAGTGCTTTTACTTCAATATTGCACTAATTTTAGTTTTAATCTTCCATTTCTGATTCATGTTCAATTTCAAATCCAATACTGAAAAAAGGTATTTTGATCTTTCTAACAAAAACAAGTTCTGCCAAGTAATCTCTCAATAAAAATTATTAATTTGGTTAAATGATTCCATTTAGTGCTTTTCGAAAACTCATAGTACAGCATACGAATTTTTCTCATATATATTTTCCAATATCTCCCTTAATTTTTTTAGCTTAAACCCATTTATATGACTAAAATAATTATTATCGTTTTTGAGCACATTAAATATTATCTGCCAAAGCCTGAATGTTAATTTAGTTGAATATTTATATGCAAATATAAATGATTTTTTTCACTTGAGGATTGCAAAGTAGAAGAACATATTCAAGGACTCAGTATTTCTTCTCATAACACACTTTAAAAACCAATAAAGCAATATTGGCATCCACATAAAATTAAATTAAAGGAAAACTACTTTAAATAAAAGATGAAAGAATTTTTTATATACATATGTATTTTTTTTCTCTGCATTGAATATATTATTGAAAAAAAAACCTGAAAAAGGCTGATGTTTTAAAATTATTCGTTATTCTACATAATAATTTGTATTCAAATATTCACTTTACAACAACTTATTATTATTTATCACAACAATGTTTTATATTGCTTTAAGACAAATACCATTTAAGAAACTGAATAAAATGCGAATAGATTGATATACATAGATTAATTTAAAGTTTAATATGAAAATATCATAGGAAAATGTATTAAAAACGTTGTGCAAATATATTGCTTTAATTATGTAATTATTTATTATTAGTAGTATTATTTATGTATTATTGTAATAGTTCTTGCTAATTTTTAAGATTATATAAAATAAAACTGAAATAAATTAAGGTGCCTGTTTTTGTTATATACATTTTTACAAAAGATATACTCATGTCTATAATTATGAATTATTTAAACCCTATTTTGATATTACTATTCTTAAAATTTAAAAATATTTGAAATCAGAAGGAATAATATTAAACTTTTAGTACAAAATAACACAAAACTAAATGTTTTTAAACAAATTTTTTGAATAGTCATATATTTTTACATTTTACGATATTTATTTTAGTTTAATTTTTAGCGAATAAGAATATTCTACGAATATAATCTTTTAATATATATATTTGAATAATTTGTTTCATTTCATAAACACGAACTTCATTATTCAAATTTAACAATCAGTTTATGCATTCTTTTTATATGGCATAGCACACATATTTATACTTGAAAACATATTTATTATACAAAATTTAATTAACTAGATTTTAATTCATTTAACTTCTGTTGGAATTACTTAGTAAATAATGTTAAAAAATAATAATGAATATAATGTTGATGCATTTTAACTAATATATTACCTTTCATCATAATTTCATTTCTATTGAAAATATCATATGAATACATTATAACTGATTTGGTTTGAATTTTGCTATAAGTAATGTTACAAAAATATATTTTTAATTTATTTTTTTCATTATCACATTTCCTTGAATGGTGGAATATTTTTTTATATATGATAAAAATACTTTCGTGAAAAAGTTATAATTTTATAATGAAGTAACTTCTCTCTAGATAAGCATGATATCCTCAATTTGAATTTTTATGCGCATGAATTTATTACTTTTCCACCTGAGGAATGAAATGTAAATTCAATAATGTTTAAATTACTCGGTACATCCTTTCCAGATAAAAGTGAAGAATCAATGAAGCAATATTAGAAATTTTAATGTTTCTTCATTAAATTATGTAATAAAGAGCATATAAGAAAAATTTTATTAATTCTAAATGATTAGATATACAATTATTTCTAGCTTTAGTTTTATTTTTTTAATTATCTGCAAAGAAAATTATTTGAAAAATCGAATATTATATTTAGTTTGAAAACAAAACTAATCAAATTCTAATTATTCAATATATTATATTTTTATTTTATTCTGATAAGTTTCAATATATTTTATTATATAAAAGGCAAATAGTTTAAAAATTAATGAAATATATATATATATTATGTTAATGCATTATATCTAGTACCTTTCATAAAAATTTTATCGCTGTTTAAACGTATCATGTTAGTACATTAAAATATATACGTTTTAATTTACACAAAAACAATGCTACAAAAATATTTTTCTAATTTTCTTTTTTAATATCACAATTCGTTAAATAATCCCAAATTGTTTATATGATAAAAATGATATGATGAAATAATTAAAATATTACAATAAACTGAAATTTTTCTCGAAAAGCAAGAAATCCTTACGTTGAATTTTTATATGCATGGGTATTTTACCTTTTCAACACGAGAAATGAAATGTAAAATCAATAATGCTTAAATGGTTTAACACATCTTTTCCGGATACACCTGAAAAACCAATAAAGCAGTATAAAAATTTTTACAACTTCTACATTCAATTAGTTAATAAAGAGCATATAAGCTAAACAGTATTCTTTCTAAATTATTAAATATATAACTATTTATAGCATTATTTTTTTTTATTAGCTTCTAAGAAAATTATTTAAAAAATCAAATGTTAGATTTACTTTGAAAATAAATCCAGTCAAATTCTAGTTATTAATGATAATTATTAATTTTTATTTTATCTTAATTTGTTTCACTATTTGTTTCTTAAATTTAAAAGGGACATAACATTACAGTTTAAATATTTATGCAATGTTAACAATAGTTATGTAATATATAATACAAATTAATTAAATAATACAAATAATATATTAATGCATTTTTTATCCAGTACTTTCATTCTAATTTGATCGCTTCAGAAAAGTATCATGTATGTACATTATAATTAATTTCGTTTGAATTAAGCGAAAAGTAATGCTACAATTTTTTTTTCTACCTCACTTTTTCCAATATATCAATTGGTCCAGTAATTCCAAATATCTTTATCTGATAAAAATAGCAGTATAACAATATAACTTTACAATAAACTAAATTTTATCTAGAAAAGCACGAAATCCTGAATTTGAATTTTTATGTGCATGAATATATTACTTTTTCAAAATGATGAATTAAATGTAAAATCGATAATATTTAAATTGTTCGATACATCATTTCTAGATAAACCTGACGAATCAATAATGCAGTATTAGAAATATAGTAAATTAGGTAATAAAGAGTATATAAAAGAAATAGTATTCTTTCTAAATGATTAAATAATTATTTATAGCATTAATTTCTTTAATTAGATTCGGAGATAATTATTTGAAAAATTGAATATTTGATTCAGTTTGAAAAACAATTCAGTCAAATTATACTTATTCAAGATAATTATATTTTTATCGTATCTTAATAAATTTCAATATATTTATTATATAAAACATACATAGTTTAAGATTTTGTACTATCAATAATAGCTAACCTAATTCCAAATATTCTGTTTAAATATGACCGATATTTTTTGTAGGTTATTGTCTAATGTCTAAGTCAGAATAAAAATTATTTTAATATATCATGTTATATACATAATTATTTTTATATTTATTTAAACCTGCGTGCAACAATTAGAAGAAAAAACAATAAAAATGTGAACAGATGATATTTAAAAATATTTTAGTTAAATCTTTTATTTTATTATTTTTTTTTAATTTTAGGATTCATTATTTGGCAAGAGGTATTCAGGTGGAAGTACACGAAATTTGTACTCTCTTAGGTATATAGATTTTCTGTACGGATCCTGTGACAGACAGACAGACAAAAGACAGACACGAATAGGGTTTCGTCAGATGAGTGAAATGCTGTAAAAATTGTGATCTTCCGGTAAATGGGTTTTAATTCATTTCTCTTTTACTGAGATCATTTAAAGCCCTTTTTTTGGGGGGCCGTTGAAGAAAGTTTATGTATTTGGATAAATAAGATTAGTTTGACATATAAAAATTAGCTAACATAAAAATGAACTAAATCAAAGGAGTCTTTGGTATCATTTTCTTTTTCTTTTTTAAAAATAAATTAATAAATAAATAGATAAAAACGTTACTTTAAATGTCAAAAGTAAAATTTTCACCAACTTTTCCTTTTCCTTTAATATAATATTCACCTGAATATATTTTTATTGTTAGAAATGAAATATCATTATTTGCGCTATTTTGAAATTGGCAAGAATAGTTTAAAAGATAATCTCAAAATATTAACTAAATGTCTTTGTACGGGTAAATATATATGTCAATTTAAAAAGTTTGGTAATGTTATATTTGGTCATTTTTAATAGGATGTTATTTTACCTGTAGTTAAATCTTTTAACACACAATAAATAATTAATTATTTTATAGTTTGCTTTCTTTTCGAATATTCATGTGAAAAAAAATTATAACCCAATTTTCAATATTTTGCTGCTTTTGATATGGAATAATTTCATTCTAATTTCATAGAATGTTTCCCTGTTTAGAATTTGCAAATGAAAAAAAAGAATTATTTTTCTTTGCGAAATTATTATAATTGCCGACAATTTTCTAAAAGATGTAAAACATATCTCTAGTAATGCAGAAACATTAAATTTAAAATAGATATAAACCCTCGGAAACTTTGACAAATTAAAAAATTAAATGCAGTTTGTAGACTGGGATATTCCAATAAATATCATTAAAAAATGATATGACTCATATGGAAAGTTTTTGTTCCTCTAAAACATTTAAAATGAATAATTTTACCAACATTAATATTAAATAAGTCTTAAAACAATTCTTAGATTTAAACACTGCTTGCTTCAACGGATTTATCAAATATTCCTCTTTTATACCGTTAATTTTCATATTTTTACGATTAGTAATTTTTTTTAAATATGATATAAAAAAGTCTTCACTTTACAAAAATTTCATTTGCAACGGTAGTGACAGAATTAGTTTTTGTTTTAGAATAAAGATTTACAGTTGACTAAATTTAAGGTATCGTAGATACGTTCAAAACAATTCGAATTCGGCAACCAATATTTTTGTGCCAGCATTGAGACTTAATATTAGGGGGTTGGGATTAATTTATAATTGGAATTTTAAATCACTTCTTACTTTGTGCTTATGCTGCCCTAAACAAAAGCTAAAAGGCTATATCTTTTTCTTTTTTCTCCTTGAATATCTCTACTTGTTCTGAATTTCACACTATGACTGACAGTACCTTTTCACTAAACATCTGTATTTTTGAATTTTAGTAATTGGACTTTTTCTTCTCTTCTATTTATTAAGTAAGAAACTTGAAAAATGTCCTCACTATCACCTTCGTACCAAAATGCCATCAAACATGGGATAAGACACGACATTTGAATCTTCCTTTAAAATCTGTTACGCATGCTTGCACTTATTAGTTATGAAATTAAAAGCTTGAAGAAAAAATCAAATTTTATTTGGATTGCATTAAATTAAGCAAAATCTCGAGTTAGAAGAAAATTTCAACAACAAAATTCGCTATCAATACATAAATGTGAAACTTATGCATATTATATATAAATACATAAATATTAATGCATTGTGATTATATTATATTAATTAATATATTCATTATATATTAAACACTCACACACACACACATATATATACATATATTATACATGCACATGTATTTACATATTAAGATAAATTTTATAAATAGAAAACAATAAGGTTTAATAAGAAGTTTAATATTTATTACTTATCCTTTATAATTTGATGAAAGTCCCTTAATATTTATAAAATGTTTTAATTATACAATATTTATAGTTACTATTTGTGCAAATGGAATTAATGTATCAAAATTTAAATCAATGAATAAAACATTTGTAAAAATTACTTCAAAGAATTTTATTTTATTTTATATAGTAATTAGATTTAAATAATTACACCTAATAAAATGTTTTAGTACAGTGCTAAACATTATCATCCCTCCTTTTGTCTTCTTTCTAAAAAGATTTGATACATGAAGTACATCTTCTTTTCATATGTAAAGAAATGATAATATAAGTCAAATATTTTTCATTTAATTCTATCATATGATATGCACAAAAATACATTTTATTATATATTTGAGTACCTTCAAAGTGATTTTTACGCTATGCATTATCAAGCATTTCTCAAAAAATAATATATCTCGTCACCGTTTGTTTCAAGAGAACTTTCAGCAAATATTTTTCTTGCAATATCTTGAAGTACCAGAAATCCATTTCGAATCCAACAGTAATTTTCTGTTCCTGTGTTGTTTGAAATCAACTTGTCACTTGAAATTTTACAAACATAAGTAATGCAATTTTGTAAGCTCTTTTTTCACGAATTTCTCAATCTAATAAATCTAATAAAAATCTAATAAATTTAATCAAAATAAACTTCCAAACTAAGTGAATTGCAAAAATAAGTTATACTTTCAATAGTAAAATGACTTTAAAAATATTTATGATTTTATGCGTATACTCAATATTATTGCATTGAAATATCCACAGTATTAAAATCAAAAAGTCCTTCCGGCAGTGCCGGGAGGAAGAGGTAGCTTTCATATACTTATTTATTTATTTATTTATTTACTAATTAAGTTATATTATTCAAACATACGAAGCTCAAATTAGTGGAACCTGATTTTATAAAATAGAATACTTGTTTTTGTCGATATTGATTATTAATAGGAATTTTTAGAAATTGGTCATTTTTTCAACCTGGTTTTATTTTAAGTGATTTGAAGGGTCACCAAATTCCACGATATCATGAAGTGTATGCGATTTTAAAGCAACATGATTGATAAAACAAACCAATGAGCTTGGTCGAAATCTTAATTCATGTGCACATGCACACTCACATTGAAATCGATTAATATATACGAGTGCTGTCGCGGGTAAATTGATTTTTTTTTTAAATGTCACCCACTTTAGAAATTCAAACTGCTATATCTCAGGCATTTTTTAAGGTAAAGTCGAAGCAAAAAATACTTTAGAAAGAACTTTTTTCAATTTCTAATTTTTTGTTTGTGCATCATTATACATTTAAAAGATTTTTGACAAACTTAAATGGCTGCCATTTTGAAACAAGATGTCGGATGAAGTTGGCCAGTGAAATCGGTCAAGACATTGGTATGTACTATGTACACACGGAGTTATATCCAAATCAGTTTAAAAATATGCGTATTATCGAGGGACAAATTTCAGACCGTTTGAAAATGTCAAGCACACTCTGGCAATTGAAAGTTCTATAACTCAGCCATTTTTCAAGATATAGATGAAACAAAAAATGCTCTGATATATTTGTATCAAGGTCAAACCGACAAAAAAAACCCTTTTTCAATTTCTTACTCTTTTGCACTTAATTTTAAAATTTAAATTAAAAAAATTAAAATTCCGTCATTTTGAAACAAGATATCGGATAGAACTGGCCAACGAACTCGGTCCAGACATCGGTATGAACCATGTACGCATCAAGTTTCTCCAAATTCTATAAATACACGTGTTATCACGTGACGAAAATCAGATCATTTCAAAATGTGAGCAATACTAGAAATTAAAAGTGCTATAACTCAGCCATTTTTTAAGATACAAACGAAACAAAAAATGCTCTGGAATATTTGCATCAAGGTCAATTGCTTAAAGTAAAAATATTTTTCAATTTCTCACTTTTTTGTACCTAATTTTAAATTTTAAATTTTAAATTTAAAAAAAGTTTAAATGGCCGCCATTTTGAAACAAGATGGCGGATGGAACTGGCTAATGAACTCGATCCAGTCCTTATTATGTACTATGTACACACCAAGTTACATCTAAATCAATTGATAAATACTCGCGTTATATCGTGACAAATATCAGATCGTTTCAAAATGTCAGCCATACGAAAAATTCAAAGTGCTATAGCTCAAACAATTTTTAAGATATAGACAAAATAAAAAGTGCTCTGGAATCTTTGTTTAAAGTTCTAACACATAGAAGAAAAATATTTTTCAACTTTTAATTTTATTTAAAAAATTAAATGTCTGCCATTTTGAAAGAAGATGGCGGTTGATCCTGGCCAACGAACTCGGTCGAGACATTTGTATGTACCATGCACATACCAAGTTTAATTAAAATTTGTTCATAATTACGTTAGTTACAGCATGACAAATTCATATATATATATATATATATATATACATGTCAACATTTGAACGGAGGGTGGTTTTGGGGTCTGTGGGTCATGATCTGTGAAAGTATACCAAAATGCTATGGAAGTGCTTTCCTGGGGACGGCCGCAATAGGTAGCTTTTTACTTTTTGTAATGAAAGCTACCTAAAAGAAGAAAAAAAATAACTACAAAAATATTCGAGCAGTGACTTTTATGAAACATCGAACATTTCGTATGAAAACAAAATTCTGAAAATCCAAAGTGGATAGTGCTTAAAATACGTGTAGCAATTTAAAAATAATTGGATTTTTACTGAATGCTGAATAAAGATATTTTTATTTTATATTTCACTAATATAGAACGAATAATGAGATATGTACTATCATTTAAATAAGAATTTAATATATATCTAATCTATTTGATTTAGTCTGAAATTTTAGTTTTTGATATGTTATATCTATCTGCCTCTCTCTCTCTACATACACACGCACATCTATCTATCTATCTATCTATCTATCTATATATATATATATATACATATATATATATATATATAATGTGTGTGTGTGTGTGTGTATGTGAGGATTTTTCGTTGCTTAAGCCGAGTCTTGTGTTGTGAAAAATACATATGCCAAATTTCAAGAAGAATGGTTTATATTTCTTGGTTGCACACATTAATTGCTTTTAAGCGGGGAAATATGAAATTGCACAAACAATGTGCAAACCACCGAGAACTACTTGAATCTAATCTATGGCTTTCACCGAATGTAATTTCGATGCTCAAACAGATTGTACTTCAGTAAAAACATTTGGTGTTGTATGGGAACTTCTAAATGACTGTTTTTTGTATAAAATGAAAACTCTTAATAAGGACTCTTACAGTAAACGAGACGTTCTCTCTCTAATATTAAAAATCTTCGATACGATAGGATTAATTGGTCCTGTAAAAACAAGGACTAAGATTTTTATCCCTGGGAGGATAGACCTGCTGGTAGGCGCGGAATGTTTCTTCGATTTATTGAAATCAAATAAAATTCGCTGCTCATCTCAAAACTTGTTATTTCTAGAAACCGTGTTCGGATATGTTGCTGACGGTGTCGTGAATAATTCCTCAGATGATTCCCAATATTTTGGTTTTTAACCAATGTAAATATAGTCGAATCCATACGAAATTTTTGGGAAATCGGAAATATTAATAATTCTAATTCTCTACTTAATAACGAAGAGAAATTTTGAGAAAATCATTTTAAAATAACTGATTATCGAACTTCCAAGGGTCAGTATGTTTTTAACATGCCAACGGAGGCTATTACACTCTTAGGAAAATCTAAACATTTGACGAGAAAAAGCTCGATCAAGTTTCGCGACGATTAGATAGGGATTCAAATTTGCAATCTCTCTATTCGAAATTTATGGACGAATATAAAAACTTAAATCATATGAAATTAGTAGAAGAATTAGAATCCGTAAAAGATCTTTATTACAAACCACATCATGTGGTCTACAAACCAGAAAAAAGTAAAACACCTTTGCGTGTCGTTTTTAGCGCGTCGACGCCAACGATGTCTGGCTTGTCATTGAATGACATTCTTTTAAAAGACAAAATTCCTCAACAAGAATTATTCTTAATTATGCTACGTTTCCGAAAACTTTGATATGCATTCACAGCGGATGCAGAAAAAAAGTATAGAATTATATTATTTGATCCATCGCAAAGAGACTTTCTTAGAATCTTTATCGTGGAAGGACAGTATTGATGTGCCAGCGCAAACTTATAAATTCATACAGTTACTTATGGGACATCTAATGCTTCTTATTTAGCAACTCGTGCTCTTAAACAATTAGCTCTTGATGAGCAACCAAACTTACCTCTAGCATCGTCAGTCGTTTTAAAATGTTTTTGTGTAGACGACCTACTTTCCGGGTAATCAACTCTTGAAAAGGCAAAAATTCTAAAATCCCAATTTATAGAGCTTCTGAAGCGGGGAAATAACGAATGTTACCGGCCCTCGTTGACATCTGCCAACATTAAACAATAATACTAAACGTAACAATAAACAATTGCAAATAATAGGAATTGCAATTCTACAAAGAATAATATACAATTTTCGATAAATTACAATTATACTTCTTTCAAGTTTGTTACTTAAGTTATTACTTAATATAATTTTACCAAAATGGGAAATAGATAAGTTATAATACAAAAAATAATTACACTTGAATATTATGCAAAATAATTATCAAATTAACACTCAATAAATGTAACAATCTAATAAATTTAACAAGTTAATAATATTTAATCAAAAATATATAGAGAAGAAGACACTTAAATTTACACTTTATGTTATGAAGCAAAGCTACACAAATTTTGAAGCTAAGAATTAAATTCTTTAAACCCCAAAATGAAATTGCTATACATCATAAACAGTTCAAACACAAATATACAATAATGGTAATAATAATATACTAGTTTATATCTTTCAAGATGATAGAATTCAGCAATTTTCAAATGGAAGTGGGGGAACTTTAGAGATACACCTCGTAACTATACCCGTTGCTGTTTTAATATGTAAAACTCTAACTTTTTTATCAGAATCATGTATTACTTTAAGTACACGACCTATTGACCATTTGCTAGGAGGTATCTTGTCATCCTTTAGGATAACCATACACCCTTCCATTAGGTTGTCCTTCTCAATGTACCGCCTATTTCGTTGCTGTAAATTAACTAAATATTAAGTGTTCCATTTTTTTTATAAAATTTGGGTCATTTTGTTAAATTTTGCCAGTGGATAGTTTATTATCATTAATTTTGGTCAAATTGGATTTAGGAATTGAAGTTATGTTTCGACCTACCAAAAAATGGGCAGGGGTCAAGACGTCAATTTCATTTGAATCTGATGACAAAGATACTAAGGGACGAAAATTTAGAGCCCCTCTGATTTCTGTGATTAATGTCCAAAATTCTTCGAGCGTGGCTCAAGAATTGCCCAAAGTTCTTTTGAGATGATGTTTAAAGGATTGGGTGCACGAGGAGGGATGAATTTCCAGTCAACAGCCTCGGAGGCCAAAAAAATAGACAAAACATCCTCGTATTTACATACTAGGAGCTTGTAATCTTCAATTCTTTATTGGTACCTCCAAATGTAGTCCCATTTTCCGACATTATGATTGAGCTTTTACCCCCTCTAGCAAAAAATCGTTTCAATGTGGCAATAAATGATTCAGATTTCAAATCTGTCACTATATCTAAAAGGATTGGCTTTGTGGAAACAAACAAAAATTGTAACGTAAATATTATTATATTTCCCTTTTCTCTGATTTTTGTACTTAATCATAAAAGGTCCACAAAAGTCAATCAAATATTTTTGAAATGGTGGGCTAGGATTTACTCGTTTGGCTGGCATGTTTCCCATAATTTGATTTTCCCCTATTGGTTTGATTCTGAAACACGTTACACATTTGTGAACTATCTTACGAGCCAAAGATCGCCCATTTATTACCCAATATTTTTGCCTGACATGTTGTAATTATGATTGTGGCCCTAAATGGAAAAATTTGGAATGAAAATATTCAAAAATTATTTCACATAATTTATGATTATGAGGTAACACTACAGGGTGTTTCCTCTCATACGTCAGACTGGAGTTGTCCAAACGACCTCCAATTCTAAACAGATGTTCCGAATCTACATAAGGCTTTAGAAATTTTAATTTACTATTACCTGGAATGCTTCTCTGGTTTCTCAAATGCTTTAACTTTTCAGAGAAGGCTGAATACTGTACCTGTTTAACCAGGAAAACTTCTGCAACTCTCAGATTATTAATGGAGAAGCACCACATTTGTTTTCTTTAGATTTTTGGCAGTTATTTATAAATCTAAAAATATAACTAGTAATACGAATTAATTTCAAAAAATTATTAGTTAAATAAAATAAACAATTATAAAAACAATTTTCAGTTTTGATCGAGAGATTAAAGTTTTGATCAGTCTTAAATTCTGACTCATAGTCAGTGTTGTTTTCCAGGTGTACTGGATATCTTTCTGCATGTTGAATTCTGTCCCGAAGAAAATTTGGTCCATAAAACCAAAATTTGCAGTTGGTCAGTTCTTTAGCATCTATTCGTCGAGATAGGACGTCAGCAGGATTATTTTTTCAATGATACGTGTTGTCATTGATAAGAGTCCACGAGTACTTGAATAACAGCCACTCCATTGCTTACGAATGTATTTAATAGATGGGGTGATTTTCGAATCCAAGCAAATGATATCGTAGATTCGCTCCAGAGAAGGACATTTTCTACTCGAATATCAAGTGACGGTATAACTTTATGCAATAACTTTTCTAAGAGGAGACAAGAACGTAGTTCAAGACGAGGAATTGTCACTGTTTTTATTAGGGGATATTCTAGACTTGCTACTGAGTAATTGTGCATCAGGAGACCATTCAGCTGGTATACAGCTCATATTCAAAATATTAGAATAATTGAGAGAAAGTAATAAGAAAAAATTATTTGTCATTTATTTATTTTTTATACTAAGTAAATGCAATTAAATTTCTTATAAATTAAATCTGGAATGTTTAGATAAGATTTTAACATTTATAAAATATAAAATACAGCACAATAAATTAGGTATACAGCTTCCTTAAACACACCAGAATATTAGAATAAAATTTAGATTGGTTCAAAATATTAGAATATTTTATTTTACGCAACAATATTATCTTATGAATATGAAGTAAATGGTAGTTAATATTTTGTAGCATCCCCTTTAGCTTTCATAACAGCGTACAATCGATCTTGCATACTATATACAAGGTGTTTACAAACATTTCTATCAATATTAGCCCAAATAGACTTTATTCGTGCCACAAACTCAGTTTTACTTGAAGGAGGATTTTCTTGAAGTTTTTTCTTCATTATACACCATAAGTTTTCGATGGGATTAAGATCTGGTGAATTTGGTGGCCAAGGAAGTACCTTAATGTTGCGTTGGCGGAAGCAATTCTTAGTTGACACCGAGGTATGCGGGGACGCTAAATCTTGTTGAAAGATGAAATCATCTTCAAATAAATCTTCTGATGATGGAATCATGTAATATTCTAAAATTTCTTGAGATATCAGAGAGTTAACCTTTTCGTAGACGATGCATAACTTTCCAGGTCATTCTGCACTCATACAACCCCAAACCATGACACTAGCAGCAAATTTTACGGAACGTTTAAGGCATTCTTTATCAAATGCTTCTTGCTTCATTCTCCGAACTCGAATACCTTGATTACCATATGAAACACAAAACATACTTTCATCACTAAATAATATATTTTTCCAATCTTCATTGCTCCATAAACGTCTTGATTTACACCAATTCAATCTTATACGCTTTTGTCTTGCAGTCATGAGAGGTTTTGTTTTCGGTACACGAGATTCAAATTTAAATTTATGGAGAGGTCTTAATGTTGTCGATGTAGAAACTTCAACTCCTTCTTCTTTCCATTTTCGGTGCAAGAATCGCACACTTTTAAAACGGTTTTTCTTAACTATACGCTTCAGTTTCCTGTCATCTCTAGCAGATGTTTTTGATTTTCGGCCACCATTTCGGCGATTATTTTGAAATTTTCCAATTTTTGAATATTGTGTTAGTATTTTACTAACGCTCGATTGCGAACAATGTAAATAATTCGCTATAAAACATTGATTTTTACCGTGCCGATACAAATCAACCATACGAAGTTTAGTAGATTCAGTAATATCACTCACACGGCCCATTTTAAGACGAAAAAGAAACAAAGTGCAAAAAAGAATACTGATTTTAAACAAAATAGTCTGAATTTAATGAATGATGCCACCAGTTAAGAATTGGTAATAATTAAAGGAGAATTAATGTGAAATATTCTAATATTTTGAACCACTTGAATAAATATTCTAATATTTTGACTTTTCAAAATAATTTTTTTTGCAATTAATCTTTTCAAAAATTATATTAAATTTAAGATAAGAAGTAAGTTTAATCAACAATAAGTTCTTAATAAAAATATCGTTTGCATATTTTCATTAAAAGACATTAAATTACCAAACGATATTTTCAATTTCTAAAAAAAAGGTAATTATTCTAATATTTTGAATATGAGCTGTATATTGGATGTATATAGCGGTTCCATATGCCAAAGAAGAGGCGCTTGCGAAGCCATGTACGACTATACGCTCTTCACGAAAAACAAATCTCGGAATCCTTATGTTTTCTAAGTCTGAAAGAGTGAAGACAAAATAATTCCATTCCCTCGCTATGGAATCAAATAATGGCTCATTCCAATCTACTGTAGCCAACCAAATCTTTTGCATAAAAATCTTATCCCTTGTTACTACAGGACCAATTAATTCTATCGGATCGAATATTTTTGAAATTAGAGAGAGAACGTCTCGTTTACTATAAGAATCCTTATTAAGAGTATCCATTTTATACAAAAAAACAGTAACTTAGACGTTCTCATAGAACACCCAATGTTTTTACTGACCTACAATCTGTTTGATCATCAAAATTATATTCGTTGGCAACCATAGTATTAGATTCAAGGAGTTCTCGGTGGTTTCCACACCATTCATTCAATTTCACATTTCCCCCCTTTAAAAGCTCTATCAATTGGGATTTTAGATTTTTTTTCTTTTAGATAGTTGATTCCTCGGAAAGTAGGTCGCCTACATAAAATCTTTTAAAACGACTAACGATGCTAGAGGTAGGTTTGGTTGCTTATCAAGAACTAATTGTTTAAGAGCACGACTTACTAAATAAGAAGCATTAGATGTCCCATAAGGAACTGTATTAAGTTTATAAGTTTGCACTGGCGCGTCAATACTGTCCTTCCACAAGATTCTAAGAAAATCTATTTGCGATGGATAAACTGATATAATTCTATACATTTTTTCTACATCCGCTGTGAATGCATATGAATGTTTTCGGAAACGTATCATAATTAAGAATAATTCTTGTTGAAGATTTTTTGCAATTTAAAAAAGTTGCACTCAATGATAAACCAGTCCTTGTTGACGTTGACGCGTTAAAAACGACACCCAAGCGTTTCTGGTCTGTTGACCCCTTGATGTGGTATGTAATAAAAGTCCTTTACGAGTTCTGATTGTTCTACTAATTTCATATGATTTAAATTTTTATATTCGACCATAAATTCCAAATAAAGAGAATTCAAATTTTAATCCCTATCTCATCGATGACAAACTTGATCGAGCCTTTTCTCGGCTTGTTTTTTAGATTCTTCTAAGAGTGTAGTATTCTACATAGGCATTTTAACAACATACGGATCATTAGAAGTTGGATGATGAATTATTTCAAAATGATTTTCGCAAAATTTCTCTTCATTACTAAGTAGAGAACTAGAATCATTAATATTTTCCATTTCCCAAAAAATTCGTAAGGATTAGTCTATTTTTTCATTGTTTAATAAACCACAATATCGGTAATCATCTGAGGAATTATTCACGACACCGCTAGCAACATATCCGAACACGGGTTCTTGAAGTAACAAGTTTTGAGATGAGCAGCGAATTTTACCTGATTTCAATAAATCGAAGAAACATTCCTCACCTACTCGCAGTCTATCTTCCCAGGGATATGAAATTTAACATCAGCTAACGAGATATCTCTAGATATATTCGCAATTTCTACATGAATTGGTGTAAGTGAGATTATTTATGTTATTTTTGGCAACACAAGAAATTCCACTTCCCTTGTGAAATCTCTATTCTTATTTGAAATCAGTCTTAACTTTATAATTCAATGTTGTGGTTGTATTTTTCAAACCCGATATTGGAGCAAAAACCTTTGATTTCTTTAAGCCCAATTTCTTTGCCAAATCAAACGACACACAATTTATTTGGCTACAAGAATCTAAGAGAGTTCTTCCCTGGATAAGATTTCCTTTATTTGTTTTAATTTCAAATATTGCAGTTGACAAGATAACACTTTTATTCCAGGCGAATAAGCAATTAAAAAGATTCCTTCATATGATGCGTTTCATTACTTGAACCGATTGATTTATCTCTATGTAATAAATTGTTGTGGCGTTATTTCCAATGTTTACATATTGTTACGAATTTTGTAAATAGTTAGTGTTTGTACTGTAAAATAATGTACGTTAACGTCACCTTTGGCGACTAGTTTTGGTCGCCAAATTTGGCGATATATCGCCAAGTTGGCGACAAACTTGGCGATTGTTGGCTATGGTAGCCCTTCCCTCTCTACGGTAACCCCCCTTTAGATATGCTGATACATTGAATGTTTTTCCTTGGTTTCTGGATTTTTCTAGAAGGTTGTAAAAATTTCCGGCGCATGCTACGAGCCTATATAAGGAGAGCAATGCGAGCTGTTGTGGTTATTATTTATCAGTCAGTCATTGAGTGAACTACGATTAAGCAAGTTTGCTTGAGTTTTATTTACGTTGTTTTGAATGGATTTAGTTTTGAGACATTGTATAAAAAGTCTCTGGAACCTATATCTGCACTTGTACGATAGATTTGAACAATTATTTTTTAATATCTAGTAATATTTGTGAGTTTCGAAAACTCTGTAGTTCTGAAGATCTGCAAATAAATTATTTTCTACTTTTCTAAAAGACAAGAGTTTGAAGTTGTCTAACCATAAGATCAAAAGAACCCTATATACGCAACAATATATATTTCGAAACACAGTTAGCTGCTAAATGTGTTTTCTTAAATCATATCAGAAAAAGTTTATGTTTTTTAACAATAACAAATCGTTCAAAAATTTCATATTTAAGAATTTATTTCACTTATATAGGGGGTGAAATGAATGACAAATAATACACTTTTTTTCAGAACTCGTATTTACTAACAAGGATTTTTATTTTGATTCACTAAGGATTTTTGATGTAGATAAATTGTTTCAATTTATATTTTCGAGCGATTGGCTTCTTTTTTCTAAAAAGTCCGTTAAATTACCAAAACTAGGAACTTCAGATATGTTTATTGACAGTTCAAATTGTTTTCTCGTTTCCTTTTCGAAACGAGTTGTAAACAAAATGTCGGAGAGTTTATTTTTCTTCAATCCTAAATTGTTTAAAACCTTGATATTTTTGTTTATGACATCGAATAAACGCATTAATTCTTTAGATGATTCATGCGTAATTCTTTCAAAATTTAATATAGCCTTTAAATGTATATTTTTTATAAGAAAATAATAATTAATTGAAACTTACCTCTAGCTTTTCTACTCGTTCTTCCATCTCGATCAATGAAGCGTCTATTTCAGTCAAATCATGATTCTCAGGAGATATTGTATAATAGTCTGTCCGTAAAACATCAATATTCGTAGACAATTTTTCTAGACTCTTGATTTCCATTTCAATTTGAATTTTGGACATCTCTTCGGTCTTTTCATTTATAGTATTTTCTAGTCTAGTTAGCTGGGCTTTTAAAGAGCCTCTGTTCCTATTCGAACTAATTAATGAAGCCATTTCAATTCAAAATAAAGGAGTTCAATTCAAGGATGTTTAATACAAACGTCGAATTAAAAACGAAAGCCCTCCCGGCGAGTGGACCATGGAACGAGCTGTCGAATGGTGCGAGTATTTTTAATTACTCATTTGGTCGCTGGTTCAAATACTACGACTAATATTACTTAAAATACTTTATATACAAAATTATTTACACATTATATTTATATTTTAATGAAAGAATGTGGACCCATCGAACTCACGATAGGTCCGCTATGAACGACAATAAACAAAACAACTGACGATTCTCATATGTTACAAAAGGCAAAACTAAAGTACAGTAGAATGCACCATGGAGGTGCGCCAAATCCAAGGTTATGCGGAAGCCGTAACATATCTCAAATCGGTGAAATTTGCATGGAAGTGTTTTGTATTAAATTGCTTTTTGTGTATTTTTTTAATCTTTATCATGTAATTGAACTTGCAAATGGGAATCAAAATCAGGAATTCGGTTGTTAGAAAAATTATCTAGGGGTGTGTTTTTTAAGAGCTCGTTTTCCTTCATGCAACTTCAAATAAAAAATTTTAATTCCGTACCATTACAAATAAAAGAAAGAATACTTTTGCATGCTATTAATCTGCCACTACTAAACTACAGGAGGTTTGGTGGAAACCAAACATCCCTCTTAAGACGAAGAAAAGTATCCGTGCTGGTATGCAGAAACTATACAAAAAAAGACCAACGTATAATACCAAACTATACAAAAGTAATCCCTTTCGAGTTAGTTGACATTTTCCTTTAAATTATGATGGACACGTTTGAGGTGATGCACGTGATGGGTACGGTTGACTGACTAATACAGGACAGATCCGAAAGGGCAAGTACCAAAATTCAATGGGAATTCGGGCGAAATCTTGTTGTGATTCGCTTGCTGTCATCACACCTATGGACTAATATTGAAAGTAGTGCTTGAGAAGCGTTGTATGTCCATATCATCTAGTTATCCTGTTATTCAAATTTTTAATAAGTTCCAAATTCTGTAGTCTTTGCTGTGTACTTTGGTATGGTGCAACACAAGAAAATATTCTACACGGAATTTTTTTTATATTTTTTAATTAAATTTCTTGTGTGTTATTAGACCGTTGCATTACGATGAGAGTTGGTCGAGAAATTACATATTAAATATAAATGAAAATGACCATTTGCATTCAAAACTTAATGTATTTCTTTAGAAAATCTATTATTGATTTCTTTCTTTATTTAAAAAATGACTGGTTTTGTTTTTATAAAAGGTATGTATACAATTTCTTTGTTTCTTGAACAGAACTGTTTTGAATGTTTAAATATTATGCATGTTTTAAAGAAAAATGTGACGGGGGGGGGGGTTCAGGGGGGCAGAGCCCCCTGAGAAAGGATTTGTTTTCTTCTAAAATCTCTAAAAATTAAATTTTTGGTTATGGTCATCCGATTTTGGAATGTTAAATTTTAAGAAATAATTTTGCATGTAAATGAGATATTTGTTTTAATTTTTCGCAATATGCATGCTTTTTACATCCTAATTTTTGCAATATTTTAAGATTTTGCGTTAGTATATGTATTTTTGCTCTATTTTTATTTTCGCTATCTCTCAAACAACGTTAAAAACCTAGCTTGTCGGTAAGTGGAATGTTTTTTTTTTTTTTAATTTATGTGTGATATTTCAAATTCTTTTAAATTTCCATGTTTTAAAACATGTATTTTTGATTTATTTTCATTGTCGTCGCTTTAAATTGCGCTCTTTTGAATAGGGTCTTCTGGAGTGAAACTCCGGAAGACAAAACGCAAAAGCGCGCCAATGTGGCGATATTTTGAAAACGCGCCAAGAAGGGGGTTAAAACTCACTCGCGCTAGAAATTAAATTAAGAGCGTAGTATTTACTATGTGTATTATTATATTTATGTACATTAATTTGATTTTTTGGAGTCTGTGCCAGCCAAGCCAAGTTACATGTAAATTTCCAATAGACACATCCAACTATCTAGGAGTTTTTTTTACGATTTAATATTTAGTTTAAAAATTTAACTTTATTCATGTGCGATTTGTTTTGGATAATTAATTTAATTTTAAAGTTGACTTGGCTGCCACCGACTTCAAAAAATCAAATTAATGTACATAAATATAATAATATGCATGGTAAATACTACGCTCTTAATTTAATTTCTTATTATTATTACATAAAAAATTATTTTTCACTTTGCAGTAGTATTTGAAGTCGGTTCAATTTTTCGTAGAAAAGTTTCTTTTTCACTTTTTAGTGAAAAGTTAACAATTTTTTAATGTCGGTTAATAAAAATTATAATACGGAAAAGTTTATAGTAAATTATACACGTATGGCGTTCGAACCCATGCTCTCTTTCCAGAATCAGAGTTTAAATCTGGCGCCTTAGATCGCTTGGCCATCCTGACTGCAGTCCATGTGGCGAGCTTGTTCAACGTCCATGCCACTTTTAATTTGAGAAAAATCACTATTTTTTTAGATTTGTCTAATTACTAAAAAAGTACTGAACCAATTTCGATGAAATGGAAGTGGTACTAATTTGAATGTAGCCTCTTTCATTTAACACAAAATCTAAATTAGTCGGTTGAATAGTTTGGGAGTAATCTGTGAACATACACAAAAAAATTCATACGCATCGATCTGATAACCTTCTCCTCCTTTTTTGAAGTCAGTTAAAAATTATAAGACGGAAAAGTTTATTGTACACACGCATATCAGGAGTGGGGTTCAAACCCACGCTTTCTTTCGAAAACCAGAATTTAAATCTTGTGCTTTAGACCGCTCGGCCATACTAACTGTATTGCGTTCGGCGAATTTATACATCGTCCATGTTACTTTTAATCTGCGAGAAATCACTAATTTTATTAGTTTTTGCCTAATTACTAAAAAAGTACTTAACCAATTTCGATGAAATGGAAGTGGTACCAATTTGAATGTAGCCTCTTTCATTTAACACAAATACTAGTTTAATCGGTTGGAAGTTTCGGTGTAATCGGTGAACATACATAAAAAAAAATCGATACGCGTCGAATTTATTATAACCTTCTCTCCTTTTTTTAAGTCGGTTAAAAAAATTATAATACGTAAAAAATACTTTATATTATACACGTATGTTAGGAGCGGGGTTCGAGCCCACGATCTATTTAGAGAGCCAAAACATCAATCAGGTGCCTTAGACAGCTGTGCTATCCTGACTTCAATCTGTTTGACGAACTTATTCAACGTCATGTTACTTTTCGTATGTCTATTATTTTAGTACTCTGTCACTGATAAAGTATTGAGAGTTGATAAAAGATCTCTGATACTTTGTGCTAACGGTTAAATAAAACGTATTCTTAATTGAATAATTAGTATTTAATTTGTAAAATGCGTATGTAAAAATTATAATACGAAAAAAGGTTATTGTATACGTGTATGTCAGGAGCGGGGTTCAAACCCTTTCGAGGACCAATGATTAAATCAAGTGCTTTAGACCGCTCGGCCATCCTCACTGCGCTTCTTTCGACGAACTTATTAAACACTTTTAATTAGCGAAAAGTAACTAATTTTATTACTTTTTGCCTAATTACTAAAAAAGTACTGAACCAATTTCTATGAAATGGAAGTGATACCAATTCGAGAGCAAGCTCTTTCATTTAACACCAAAACCAAATCAATCGGTTGGATAGTTTCGTAGTAATTGGTGAACATACATAAAAAAAATACATACGCGTTCAATTGATAACCTCCTCTCCTTTTTTGAGGTCGGTTAAAAAATATTTCACTGTAAATGTAAGTTGCATCAAAATCTATTTAGCTTAAATCAAGTTACATGTAATAAGAACGAAGTTCCTAGTTGCATTTTAAATTTATAGTTTATACGTAAATTGTTATATTAACTGATTTAAAAACTAAAAAAAGTAATTATATTGCAAAAATTAAAAAAAAAAAATTATTTAACTATGCTAAGGTTCGTAAAAGTTTTACAAAATATGCAATTATTTAACAATGGAAGTACTGTTGAATTTTTTGATATTTTTCTATGAAAACGTCCATTGCATCCTCAAAACCACTTTAATAACCAAACTCTTTTATGAATTTTTTCAATATAGAGCACACATTTAATGGTATTTCGACTATATGACAGACTCTGTTACATTTTTCTTAAATTTCTGGAAGATTATTTTTTGGAATCTATATAAAAATAATCCGAATATTAAACAAATTAAAATTGTACATGGCGACACAAAAATTGCTGAAATTCCGAAAATCCTTATTTTTAGGACAGAACGATTTTAAAAATTAACAAAAATTAATTTGGAAAAATAAAATTGTATAAGAATTTACCAAGAAGAAATTAAAAAAAAATGTTTAAAACATTCCTTTCAATACTTCACTAAGCAACACGGAGTTACCAAATCTGTACAGATTCAATACAATAATATTTTAATTAGTTTTATACAGTTAAAAAATTTCATAAGTTACAAAAGAATAATTTATTATTAATTAAATATTTCAAAATAGTGTTCATTTCAAATTAGTACAAAAGTAGGAATGAAATATTTCAGTTCACGTAATTAGGAGAAACTAGATTCTCAAATCCAAATGAGGTTTACAGAATAACAATTTATGCAATCATGCATAAACAAACTTTGACTAATTTTATAATGTCCACAAAACAGTATAAAATAAGGAAATGATAGCAAATATTTGGGTTTTCATTCTTAAAATGAAATAAAATAGAGATTTTGATATGGATTTATACAAAGATTGGAAAAAAAAATAAAAAAGAATTTATTTTAAATATTCTCTCTAATACCTCACTTACCTATACGGATTTACTAAATCTGTATAGTTTAAATAGAGTAATGTTTTAACATGTTTTCTGTTGAAATTTTGCACTAAATAACGCATTAAACTATTCTTCATAAAATTATAAAGTCAATGTGCTCTAAAATTTCCCTTTCATTACATTTTATATATTTTTTTATTTGTTTCAAGAAACAAGAATATGTACTGTCTTTTTTAATTTTTTTTATTTTACATAATTGTTTATGTACATCATACAAAAAATCTAACATGCATTGAAAGTTTTTAAAACTCATATTTCATAAGATATTTAAAGTATTCTTGTCGCAGTAAACATATGAAATATGGCAGTTCCCTGTCAGCATTCATTTTATTCCTTCTCCAACAAAAGAACGAATCTTAGAAAGAAATAAAAATTTATTTTTATTTTTGCTTTGAAGTACAAAACTTTATTCCATAACGAGATTTATTATACAATTTAAGTATGGTATGAAAACAGTGAAAGGAGCCTTTTTAGCGTTTCATGTACTTTAAAATAGTTAAAAATGGCAAAGATTCATGAGCATTATTTACAATACAGTTTTACAGCATTATTTTTCGACTAATATTGTTTATTTTTTTTAATTTAAATATAAAAACCGTTTAAAAAAAACTTTATTGATATTTAAAATTATCTTATAGTAAATATGTTTCTTTTTATGTTTATTGTACCCTCTTTCATAATATTACCGCAATAAAATTAAGCTTTAATACATAAAAGAATAAGTTTCTAAATTATGTTTTGTCAAATATTGCAAACGTACTGCTATTTAAATTTTATATATGTATCTGTACTCACTCAAATATACAGGGTGAGTCATAAATATCGAAACAATAGGCTATCTCCTTAAATATTGTCTCTAGACCCATACTTCCAAATGCGAAAATTCATAAAAAAAGGTGAAATTTCTGATAAGATAAGTTACAACTCCATAGGGGGTCTGTTTAAAAAAATAGGAAAATTAAATTTTTATACGGTCCCCTAAGAGCGAAATTCCCAATTAGGAAATTATTCCTTATCCCTTCCTAAATTGAACAAAAAATTTTCATCTCCATATTTAAAAACCTGACAGAGATATTAAAATCCAAAATACCCTAAAATTCGTGAATTACACCACTTTACCATGCTTGTAAACGAAGCGTTTTTGACTGATTTTCAAAGCAATTGAAGGGTCGTCCACAAATCATCTGTTATTAAATGCCGATTTAAAACAGTGCCTCTTACTTGAACATAATTAAGCAGCGTATTGATTTAAATCAAAACTTGTTTTTAAATTATATTGATCGTCAGCACTACAGATCGAAATAACTAGGTCCGGTCCCAAAACCGACCCATAGGGAAAAAAAGTTCTGCCGGCATGGAAAAATGTTTAAATCATAACCCAGACCAGCATAGAAAAAAGTTTTAATCATAGCCCAGCTCAGCCGTAAAATTCTACATAGTTTTTTACTTCGGTGTGGATAAAATTTGTTTCGTATAAAGGAGTTCTGACCAAAAATACTTATTATAGCTTTTCGTTTTTTATATTTATACGTTTTATTAAAGAAGAGCCAAAGGCTGTGATATATTTATTTTATCAATGAATTAATATGTAAATGTTTCACTTATATTTTAATATTGGTAATCCATATCCCGTGAGTTGGAGATTTTGAAAAATGTTATACAGTAAAACCTTTTAAGACGGAATCCCATAGGAAAGAAAAAATACTTTGTAGACAAATGCCCTTCTTAAGAGGGTTAAATGAAGTTTATTTTTTTCTCAGGTATTATTTTATGTATTTCGCATGGATCAATACATTTTCCGCTTAAAACAGAATTTCGTCATAGGCGGTTTTTTCTCTGGTTTTATTCTCTTTAATTTTCTAGAATTTGAATGTACTATTCTTGAAAAATAATAATAAATAAATAAAGTTTTTTTTGGTAAAATAAAAGCAATTTAAAAATCTATGTGGTTTTTGTAAAATTTTGATTGAACCAAATTTTACTTGTTTCAGGCACGCATTAGGTCAGTCAGAGAAAATGATTTTAATACGGATTGTTCGAGACCGGGATTGAAAGCTTCGTCCAGCGCCGATCTAGGAAGTAGTCCCTTTCGGTATGAAAAATACATTAGGCCCGGTTAGGCGAGTGTTCAGAAAAAAGTAACGTGTTGGTCCTGACCCGGCCTGGGCCCAGAATACAGATTTTTTGACAGCCTCTCCAGTACGATAAAATGCTTGAAGTTGTAAGTGGTCAATTTCTAAAAAAGACTTAATCTGCAACTTAGAACAGTATTCTTTTAAATAACTGACGGTCAGTAAAACAGTATATTTCGTTTTTCTGCATAATGAATTTTTTCCCAAATATTTCTTGTCTTTAAATTATTAAAAGTTAAGAATTGGTAAAGAAAAAAAGTACAAATTTGAAACATGTCATTTTTAATTATTTTACATTAGTTTTATTTCGGGCAAAATTGAAAAAATATTTACTTTTGAAAATATGTTTTTTTTAAGTTACATTATTTTTTCAATAAGTAATTTTAATAGATTTAAATTTAATATTGAAAAACAAAACTAAAATCAGATTTTCATTTTTAATTAAACGGAAAGAAACTGAAACCCGATAAAGAATGTTTCGAGTTATAACGATTTTTAACTATCCCATTTATACCAGTACTAACCATCTGAAATTTCTATAAATTTTAGGATAAAATTTAGGATCTGATTTTCTTAGCAAATTATATGGCTAACCATCACAAAAAAAAATAAATAAATAAATAAATAAATAAATAAATATTCTAAATAAAAAGATAGATTTTTTACACGTTTCCTAGAACTGTTAAAGTAACATTGTCTTTTGAATTTAACGCATTTCAATTTGTGTCTAATCCCTTAAAATCTCATGAATAATTCAAACGGCTATAACTCTGCGAATTTTTAAGGATATGAAGATGCAACTTTTCGTGTCTTATTTAAGACTATATAAGGAAAGTTTTCCTAATTGGAATTTTTATCCTACGGGGGCCGTATAAAAAGTTAATTTTCCTAATTTTTCAAATAGCACCCCCCCCCCCTCCCCAATGGAGTTGCAACTTATCTTATCAAAACTTTCACCTTTTTTGATGAATTTTTGCAATTGGAAGTATGGGTCTAGGGCCAATATTTAAGGAGATAGCCTATTGTTTCGATATTTATGAGTCACCCTGTATACATATGATGCACACACACATATATATATAAATACATATATCCTAAATAAACTAATTTATGAAAAGATTGATTCTATTTTACGACCATTTCTCTTAAAATAGGAAAGGTTTTCTGGAAAAATTAATCCTAATAAACTGCAATGATCTACAAGTATGAAACCTGGTATTAGAATTTAAAAACTTTTAATAGTTTTCCAGTTATTATTTTTTCTCATTTTAATAACATTCCATTAAGGATGTTAACTTAATTAAATTATTTTTGGGGAAAAAGGATGAGAAAAGAGAATAAACTGTAGGAATTATTAGATATCATTATCAAATTTAAATTAATATATATTTTTTTTATTTCAGTTGATAATGAAACAATATTGTGACTAAAATATTTTTCTTAGGAAATTGTGGAAAAAAAATAGATTACTTTTTTTTCGCTATTTTAAATTGAAATTGAAAAGTGAAAATGATAAAAATGGAAAGAAAAATTTAAAATGAGAAAAAAGATCTAAATATAAAACAAAAACATATTATTTCCAGAAAACATGACTAACAACATTATACACAATACCTTGCAATCACAATTAAATAATAATAAAAATTGTATGAAAAATGAGCAGGTTCACTATATACTTTTTCACTGCGCATGCATCAAAATTACCACAATTTCATTTTCAAATTGTGTTAGCTAAATGTAAAGAACAATTTTTGTAAAAGCCTCAAAAAAAAAAAAAAAAAAAAAAAAAAAAAAAAAAAAATTCTGAAATTGATCGTCGATAGAATAAGCTGAAAATCCGTTCTTCCCAAAGTGAAGTGAAAAAATGAGAGGGTATATCGAAATATAGTAATACGTGACATATTGTGCATTCTGCATGGACACTAAATAAACAGATATATGGATACAGTTCCTCTTCTTTTTGCTTTATTTTGGAAATAGAGGATTTTGAGCTTATTTTATCGACGTTCACTTTAAAAATTTTTAAGCTGTATTTATGAGACTTTCACAAAAGTTGTTCCGTGCATTTAGCCAATACAATATAGAAATGAAATTTTGGCAATTTTGATGCATGGACAGTGAAATTATTTAGTAAACCTGCTCGTTTTTCGTGCATTTCTTATTATTTTTTAATTCTGATTAAAGCTTATTGTGTAGAATGTTGTTTGTCATATTTTTGGAAAAGAAAGTTATTTTATATTAAGAACTGGGCAAATTATAAGAAAAAAACTGGGACTGTTTTTATAAAAGCATTATTTTTTCTACGCGTATGCATGCTATCCACATAAAAACGGAGACAGTTTATTGCAATGAGCCTCTTAATTTTAATCTACAGTTTGAACGCTTTTGCTACATTAGTTTCGATTCGGTTATTTAAATTATATTCTTTTTTTTCAATTTGTTGCCGTTTCCATATGAAGTTTCGGGAAACACTTTTCACGGAAATGCATGACTATTATGTTTACACGCTTATAGTTTCGGGGTAATACTTCATGTATTTTTGTAGATGCTTAACAAAATGCCTAAAATTACAAGTGGCCGGTCACCTTTGGCCTTATGGCATATTATGTAACAACATGATACCACTTAAAACACTTTCGCTATTCTTTAATTGTTTACATTATTTTATTTAGACCTCTATGATGCAATTTCTTTCAGGCAGCAATTAAAGTTTCTACACTAAAATGTGCGTTACACAAAATTAGTGATATATAACATATAAAATTATTGATAGTGTAAAATCAAGTTACAGATCTTCCAGTTAATAACCTTAGTCTTAAAAGTATTTTTATCAGTGTTATTATTATCTGAATGAATGCATAAATTATTTTAATTTAAATGTGATAACTTTCAATGTAACACTTTATCTATTAGGCTACAAGGAATACGTACCACTATAACAGAAAAAGCTTTAAACAAATCCCATTTTTTTAATACACATAGCAAAAATAAAATGCATGCTATTCTAAACAAAAGAAAAATATCTTGTTATTTGCGGAAGAGAAATGTTTGAATGTTTTAAACTTTTATTTCAATTTACATACTCGAATTTACTGAACAAAAGTAACTATTTCAGGTTTGGAATCTTTAAAAATTTAAATTTCTTAAGAAGTAATTTTAAAAATACACAACGTTTCCGGAAAAAGTTCACAATCTCTAAAATACTTTGTGGTTTTTCTATGCAGATTTCTGAAGTAATGTATTTAAAGTACGTTTTAATTATACGATATATTTAACCCTCTAAGCGTTTGGCCCGTAAAATTCCGTACACTAAGCTCCAGGTTTCACTGCAATATAAGCAATGTTTAAGATATTATAATTCTATAAATTTAATGAATTTTCAAAGCATTGAAGAATGATTAGGACTCTCAAGGATTACATTTATATTCCTAAATAAGATTTTTATGTAATATTGAAAGAATTATATTTTATTAGCATTTAAAACAAAATGCAGTGAAAACAACATTACAATTTTACCCATTTGCAAGACGCTTGGAGGGTTAAAAGTGTTGTCCACTTCCTTCCTACAGAACACGCGGGAAAAGAAAGCAAACAAGATATGAAGAAACACTAGAAAATATAGTGAACAAAACATATGCTAATAGTATTTTGCATGAGTCACATAAAAAATAAAATATGAATTCATCATAAGTAAGAATATGTGTAAAGCACAAAATCTTTATCCATTGATTCTTTAATATTTTAAAACACAGTTCCAACGCAATATTTACAATTTAAATACCCATTTATTTATTTATTTTTCAAATAAATTGCATGAAATGATTTTTGAAAAAAGTTATTCTTCTAAACCTACCGAACGCTTTATTGCAAGCTTTGATTTATTAAACTGCTTTTAGATTCACCATTTTTTCAACCCATTTTTAAGCCAGTGATTGATTTTCTCAAACGTTTCGCGAAATATTGTCTCAACACTCAGATTAATAGCAAGCAACAATATCTTCCAACTTTTTCCCGTAATTCTATAAATGCTTCCACAAGCCGCGACTTTTATCTCCTACTTTCAACATTTCAGCCAATCAGAGATAAGTGATTGATACGAATAGGCAAAAAATATTAACGGCTGGCACTGGTAGTACTGGTTTTCCTCCGACGTTAGCTAAAACCACTGTAAAATCTTTCTCCTTTGAACAGGAAAAAAAAATCAGCTGACAAATTTGTTGCTCAAAAAATTTGTGAATCTGATAGCAGTTTAAAGAACAATCTGAAACTTGAAATAAAATTACGTACAACCCATAAATGTTAATTTGTATCATACAATTACATATCTTTAGTTTTAAATTAGGTTAACGTAAAATAAATTGATGTCCATGTAAAAAAGATTTTAAATTTTGAAAATGATTAGTTACAAAATTTGCAACAACACATGATCTACACCAGATATCGTCAATTGTTGTATGTACACAGGCACAATTTTTTAAACATCTCAAGCACGCATTTCATTCTCTTTTTCTGAAATACAGATACACACATAACTATTTTTGTTCATTTTACACATTACATAAATAAACTTATACAAACATGCTCATATACGGATCTGCATTTATATTTTTAAAAATGCAAACGCTGGAAATACTTCTTCACTGGAAAAAAAATTTAAAAATGCAGTATCTGTAAATATTTTTTTCTGTGCAAACTCGTTTCAATACTTTTTCCTTGCCAGATATCATACAATAAAATAAATACTGAAAACATTTTATTTCTTCTGTTTAAAATGTAGATTTATTATTCATGAGTGCAAAATATTTCAATAACAATTTGTAAATTTGTCGGATTTTAACATTCCATCTTTTCGATTTAATATTTAAATGTTAGTTTTCATTTGCTATATTTCATTGTTTTCTACATTCTATTTTACTTTATTAAAAATCCATTTAAAAATTCTTTAAATCAGATTTCAATTTTCTGTAAATCTTCATATATATTATCTACAATAAATAATTGAACACCTGTGATCGGGGAGAAAAAATACATTTATTATCATTCTATAGTTAATAGAGTCTCTCCGAGAAGAAATTAAAAGCGCAACACTCCTGGACATGCTTTCTATAAGTCCATGTATGACAGCTTGTGATATTTTTCCATTGGGTTTTTAGGAGACAGGTAATTTCGTTTACTGACTTTCACCGTTGTCGCTCCATCGAATTCAACGATCAACGTTGTCCAAGAGTCTTCGATTGGGTTCAGGTCTGGGCTTTGGGTCAAACAGTGCAATGGATTAACCCCATTGTCCAAGGTGGATTTAGCAATTCAAAAGGTGGTCTTATCATCCTAGAAGTAACAGGTACTCAGCACGAAGAACGGTCACAACGTAGGAAGCATACTATAATCCAAAATAATAATGTATATGTCCCTTAAAGTTTAAGATTTTTGTAGTACTCATTCGTTGTTGAGCTTACATGAATTAGGTGATGTAATTACCATGAATTTTACCAAGTGTCTTGGACTAAAATTAAGAAAAACATCCACAGATCATAATATCCTCTACACCAAATATAAGTGTTGTAATAATGCGTTTTGGCTGGAGCAGTTCTCCAGGCATACATCACACTCAGAACCAACCATCCTAAAGGTGGAAGCTGATCTTTAATTTATCTGTTCGGATATCCACTTTTCACAGCTTTACGGTCCTTTAATTACAGGTTTTGCACTACCATAACCCTTAGAGGATGGTGGGATATATAATATCCCACCTACAATTCATTAAGTGTTGCACCAGAATATATATATATATATTTTTTAATTTTATTTTTCTTAATTTGGTGGAAAAAAGTCATAAAATTATTTTTCGTTTTTTTTAATATATTTTTTTAATTTTAAGTGGGAGTTTAGAATTACACAAGCGCAAAAGCTTGCATTATTATAAATAACCAAATAATGACACATTAAAGTCACATGGTGACTTTCTGTCACAAGACTTTGTCAAATGGTAACAGGGACCCTACCGTGAAGTAACCACTGTGAAAAATGGTGAAAACGCACCATGTGACTTTAATGGAACATTGTTTGGTGATTTATCATAATGCAACATTCACAATGACTTTGAAATTGAGCCTCCAAATGACAGTCACACGAAAGTCTCAATGAAAAGTCACCTGGTGACTCGTCACAAAGCAGCAGTCGCATTGACCTGATAGTGGAGTCACATCTAAAAGGCATTTTAGACTAAAAAAAAAGACATATGAAATTTCCTATTTTTTGTTTAACCGTAGAGACTGAAACTCTAGTGACCATGTGTGACTTGAATGAGATGTTATATGGACTAGCTGTAATGCAGGGATAGTAATTATTCGAGTTATATTACTTCCTTTTGGATATTCGAGTGAGAATTATCACTTGAAAATCCCTTGAAAATTGGCATTTTGGAACTCGTCCTTAAATTTTGCACACCAGTGTATATATATATATATATATATATACATATGTTAAACACATTTTTATTTCATCGAATCTCGTATTGTACAAGTGAAATATCATTTTAATTTTCCTTTTTAACATTAGTTTTATCTGAAAACAATATAAGGTACCCTGGGGTAATGACGCCACGTTAAGGTTCTACCAATTTTCACGGCTCAGTTTTAGTTTGTATTTTTCAAACAAATATATAATTTGATACAGCAACTCATTGAATATCTATATAAAAAAATAATTTAACAGATATGTATTCATAAAATGTAATGGCGTGATTTCTTGACCAATGCTATTTGGCGTTATTTCCCACCTATATGGGTAATAACGCCATGCAAACAAAACTATGAAATAAGATGGAATAATTGCATGTAGATTGCCCAATTCTAAAAATACAAACTCTACAAACTTAGAAATTGACAAATTGCATTCTAAGCTATTGAAAATGTTCCGTTTTTTGTGAAAGTGTAAGAAAAATAAAGGTGTGGTGTGGGGGTAGGATGAGGCAAAAGAATATCAGACCGTGAGCTTCTTTTTGCTTAAAAAGGACCACTTAAATAGAATTATTAGAGACATTGCACAGTTTTAACCGTGTTTATTTTAATCAGTATTTAGGATGTAGTTCGACCACTGTAGGGCATCAACCGGTGTATTCATGCCAAGGATTGGCGTTATTACTCCGTTATAGTTTTTGCGCTGTACATTTTAAATTACAAATTATCTCGAGAAGATATCCGAAATCTTCAACAACATTTTGAAAGTCCATGAAATGTAGTACAAATTTATGTAATTAACAAAGTATTTCCAGATAAAAAAAAATAGTCTTCACATCACAAAACGTATCTCGAAAATTTTAAATCAAGCGTTAATTTTAGTTGCTTGTAAAAACAATAAGACCTAAAAATGAAACAAATTAACTTGAAGCTGTTTTTTGGGATTTATATGACTCAAAATCCTTCTGCGCAGAGCACATGGGTGTCATTTACCAGATTATTTCATAATTATTGAAAATATTACCACTTGGCGTTATTACACCACCTGGCGTTATTACACCAGACAACTTTATAATGGATGTCTATACAAACAAATTATCTTATAAACTTGAGGTATTGCTTTTTGTACGGAAGATTCAGGCATTTTTTACAGACTCGAGCTTTATAAAGATGTTATTAATTATTCCTTCCCCATTTGCGGAAAAAATGTACACAACTCCGTCTATATATTTTAAAATTCTTCTTTCGGCTTGCATTTTTAAAAAAATTAAATTGTGTATGAACGGTAGACGAATTAACTGCATATGTTGTGTGGTTGATTGTTTTATAGGAAAAATTTTGCTGATTTTTTTTTTAATTCAGCATCGGTTAATCTGTAGTTATTTTATTATTCATAAATTAAAACAAAAAACAAACAAAAAAAAGAAATAAAAACATGTTTACATTCAAAGTTATTGATGTATATATCTGTATATTGTAAAACGTCCAGAAGAAATTTTATTAAAACAAAGTTATCTGATTTTCACAAAGATTAAATTTTAATGCGAAGAGAAATGTGATATATCAGTACATATTTGTTTTAATATCAAGAATGGTTGTCATACAATAATCTATACGAAAGGCAATTTTTTAAAAATTTGATTATAATTTCTTATATTAGCCTCTTAGAGCATAGCGTCCCTATTTAGGGACTATTATAAAAAATACAATAAGGCACTTCTCAATCTAGTAAATAAGCACTAATTTTCACGAGACAAATTCCCTAATAAATAAGGATAAAAGTTATTCGACTTTTAAAAGTGGTGGGAATTCCGAAATTTCATTTTTAATGAAGAAAATAATTTGGGCATTAATGTGTTAAACACGTTGTTATAAGCATAAAAGAAAGTTGGGTTGAATTATTTGTAGGTAACATTAATTTAAAGCTTGTTTACCGTATAAAAAATCATAAAAGATACTTAATGTTTGAAGTTACACAATTTACCACACAGCATAAAATAAAACCATGTGAACTGATTTATCAGAATATAAACCTAACCGTAATATTAGCTTATTCCGAAGATTTACGAAAAAAGACAAATTTTATTAATAATTAATTAGTTTGTTCTTGATTTATTATTTTTAAACACCATTAACTAAATAGATAAGGTAATAAATAAATCAATCTATCAATTCTCTATTTTAACGGTATTTTGTTTACAATCGTTAAACATGGTTTTCTCAGTTACAAATGGTTACGGTTTTCACATAGTTACAAGAAAAGTATAATTTCTGGACTGATTTATTGATTTGATATTCAAATTGCAAAGACAAAAAAACAATGAAATTATAATAAAATTTGATAAACTGTCAATGGATATACCAAGTTGAAAGTATCCATCGAAGTTAGGTCACAGAAGCAGATATGTGCTGTATATCTTTCAGAGGATAACAACGGCATATTTTTGGCGAACTTCAAATGCATTCAAATAATTTTATAATGCTCATCTTTTTAAATAAAAACTCTATTTTCCATACATATTTTTACATTTATTTCTATAGTTTTATTTAAACAAGCTCATAGAAAAACGAGCCATAATTCTGTAGGAGTCTATAATGCCTTATTTATATTTTTATACAGTTGTATAGGAAATTTTTATAAAGTTCGTTTACATTTTTTCTCCAACTTTGCTTTAACACTAGAATTACCGCGTTTCTTGTATACCTAGAAATACCGGGATGGGTCACATCTGACCCATAGCTTTTAAAGACGCCATTCTTGTTTTATATGGAAGGTAAAGACATACAATAATTATTGAAGATGAATACAATAATTTTTAATTAATAATCAATACAATCTAGAATTTAGACAATTACATAATATGAAATTTTGAGAATAAATACCACAAAGGAATTTTTTTTATTTAAAAAAATTGCTTTGAGATTTTTATACCTTTTTAATAATATATATACATACGATTTATCGATTTAAATTGTGTAATAATGTTCCTACAGATCAATTAGATATTTAAATACAGTAAATTTAAATATATATACATATTCGTGATTTTTTTTACTTACACTTTTACGTTTTATACAGTTTACTATCCAATCAATTCATACAAAATGCCATGCTTTTTTTTCTTTTTCTTTTTTTTCTGTGCATAATGCACACACAAGTTATAAGCAGTTTCCGCGAACAGTGTTAGTTTATTTGTCTTAGCCATTGCTTTATATGATAACATTCTTCATTTCTTTGAAATTTCAGTGCTGGTGTGTAGACTGATATCTTCACTTTTTTTTTCAATGCTTTTATTTATAATTCTAGCAAGAAGACTTTTCTTCTTACATTAGAATCTGTTGTATCTTTAAAAATTACCGAAACATTATGACCACTAGATTTTGAATCAGATTTTGCATATTGAACATGGCGGCACTACCGTCTATAAAGTTCGATGTTCTCATTTTTTAGAATTATTTCGAAAAAGTGAATTCTTTTATTTTTAATTTTTTGAAAAATTATTACAATTTATTTGTGTTTCTTAATTTTTCCCACTGTATTTTTGGCTACTTTCATTCAGCTTGCTATTACATGTATTGGATTTGAACAATGAAATTTTATTATCATTTTTAAGAAAAATTGTTTCGTCATTTATATCAAGATTGTCAGCATCATCAGATAATGACAATAGTAACTTCGTCACTAAATTTCTTTACTAAAGCCATTTAAAGACTATTCACGTTACAATTTTAAAATTTTATCATTCAAGAAACTTCCGTAGTGATGCCATTACTGTAAAAGTGCGAAAGTCAAATGCCACAAACATTTTTTTCTCCATGTGGCTTATGAGGAGCAAAATACTCTTTTTAGTTACTTTCTAAGGTATAATATAGAAAACAACTATTTACATAATCCTTACAGTAGTTTGAAATACCATAAAAACTCACACATTTACCTTCCAAATGCATAACAGATATGTGATAATAACCCCACCCCCCCCTGCCCCCCGCGAATATTCCCTCTTTTGTGAAAAGTAAGTGTGGAACATATCCTTACACTAGTATTATCTTGTTGAAAAATATAGAGTTGAAATCCTTGTTGAAATAAATGAAAAATGCAATTATTTTGTTCGGGTCAGCGATGACCCAGAATGGTAATTCTAGGTATAAAGATGCATATATAAAAAAGTTTTCGTCCGATTTCAACCAAATTTGTGTTAAGGCATCATACTAAGTATTTAGGAAAAGTCAATCAGTTTCAAAGTTTTACTTTGAAAAGCAACAGTGATACGAGTGAAAGACCAAGTCTTGGGTCACAGATGACCCGCATCGGTAATTCTAGTGTTAAACGCTAAAATATCCTGGATCTATACTGGTTATTTTTATTTTTCTTACATATGTCCTTGTAAAAAAAAAATCTTTATTAAACACTTTATTTTAAATTTGGTTATTATGCTCCTCGCTACAAAACGACCTTTACAAATACGAATATCTGTTTACATTTTCCTACCTATATTTATTTATATTGTAGGGTTGCCACATGAGAAATCATAAAACATGAGGTTTTAATTGTGTTTATAATTATATAAATGCGTAGCATTTATAGATATCATTTGTCCCTTCAATTTGTCCGTATACAGGAATTCAAAAACTACCGAAATTAATTATTTGTCAATTGATATGCATATATAAAGAAATTGAAATAACAAATATAAAAACAATATAGGATAATAATAAGTAAATGGATAAATAAACAAACAGGATAAACACAAATACAAAGACCATAAATCTAAGAAAAGTATGCAGAATCTTCAGAAGAACTATGCATGCTTAATTCATAGAAAATATTTGTTGTTTCCTAAAGTTAAAAAAATCATTTATAAATTTTTTTCTTTCTATTAAATTTTATTATTTGTGATTAAATGAATGGTATCTCATTTTAGAAAATGATTCTATATTGCTGTGCCGATTATGTCCGATTTTAGATTGCGTAATATCATTTCCAAGTTACTGAATTTCATACATACGTAATAAATTTTAGATTCATGCATTTTTGCATAACACTATTACAGATATTGCACAAATAACTGAATATTTATTGAACTATTTGAAGTACGAATGCAACTCATTTGCCACGTTTGAGGTGGGATTTTCAACTTTATAAATTTTATTTATTCAATTTCCCATCCGGAAGATAACGGCTTAAAAAAATTATAATGTGAAAAATTCAGTCAATACAGAAATCTGTAAATGGTGGAAACATATACTAAAGATTTCAGCTGAAAAAATAGTGAGAAATGTGTATAAAATACTTTCTAAGAATTCGGTAAGAACATAGTTAAACACATACAGCTAAAAAAAATAATGTGCAAAATTCGATTAACAGATGAATCGAAGTATCAGATGTTAAAGAAAAGAAAGAAAATAGCTCATCTAACTATAATGCTGAATACAGCGAAATGATTTTGAATGCTTCTGTGTTGTCCTACATATGAACAATAAGATTCCATAATTTCAATGGAATAAAATGTTGCAATAAACCTTAATAACATAGACAAATTTAGCAGAGTTGCAAATAATGTTATTGGACAAAATTATTTTTAAGTAATGATCCCCCATTGATCACTGTGTAATCAAATTATTTTGTCAGGCCCTGTAAAATAGTAACATATAACTACTACATACATCTTCTTTAAGAAGAAACATGTTGTAAGCTGTTTTAAAAACAGAGTAAAATTGCATTAGCTGCAATGTTTTACAAATACAGCCTTTAAGTATTTTATAAATTCATTTATCAAAATCATTTTATTTAGATTTTATACATGTATAACAGACGTAAATTTTTATGAGACAGTGTTTATTTTTATTATATATATATATATATATATATATATATATATATATATATATATATATATATATATATATATATATATATATATATATATATATATATATATATATATATATATATATATATATATATATATATATATATATATATATATATATATATATATATATATATATATATATATATATATATATATATATATATATATATATATATATATACACTGTAAAAAATTTTGCCGTTAAAAAACGGAAATAGTACTGGTAATCTAGACGCCAGTACTACTTCCGTTTTTTAACGGAAAAAAATTTCCAGGAATAGTTCCGTTTTTTCACAAAATATTTCCGTTTTTTAATATTTTTTTATGCAAAAATTTTCATTTGAAAATTAAAAGAATTTTTCAAGGACAAACTAACATCTTTGTGATTTTTATTCTTTACTTTAGAAAGACACGTTAACATCAGGCACACATTACATACATTTAATTTAAATAACACAGAAGAAATGTGACTTACCTTCCATGGGTATCGAACCCGGGTCGTCTTCGGTCGTAGCCTGCAGTGTAATACAATTACACCATGATTACACAAAACACTTTTTCAAATATCTTTAGTTATTTCAGATGCATTTCATAAAGTAAAGACAAGATTTTGAAAGCGGATTTATTTCTGTAGCGATAATATATATATATATATATATATATATATATATATATATAGCGTACAGTTCAAAATTATGTTTTATAGATTTTCTTTCTATAATTTCTGATATTTAGTTTTTTTTTTTTTTAATTTTAGCTTTATAAAAAAAAAAAAAAAAAAAAAAAAAAAGTTTAGCCTTTAAGATATTACATGCATGAATGAAAGTATTAAAAATTTTTGTTTCCTTCTATTTTGGAAGGGTTTTAAAGCTCTATTGTAATATTATTCATATTCATTTATTTATTTCATAAAAGGATACTAACACACTTTTTTAAAAAGCATATATTTTAACAAATATTTTGTGTGACCATCTATTGTAAACTCAATAAAGATAACTTAAATAAAAGTTACTATGGGTTATTAAAATTAATTACATTTATTGATTATTATGACTTAGGTAATCGCCAAAATAATAATAATTTCGGTAATATATTTCGGTATATTTTAAATTTTATGTGCGAACTTCTTAATTTGAATAGATTAAAAAGTATTATATATTAAAATTAAAAGTATATTTTTTCCCACTAAAATATCGTACGCACTTTTTATACTGTGATATAATTAACATTATTTTAAAATCTTACTGAAAAAAAGAATAATTTTACAACTGTATCAAACTTAAAAAGAATTAATAAATTTTATTATTACTATTGTTATTTTAATATTGTAAAAATTATTCTCCTTTTCATTATTAAAATAGAAAAATAGGGAAATACTGCTATAACGTTTTTCTCTATTTTCCTCATACAGATGGCACCACGACACTTATCGGTTAAAAATACCAATGTTGTGCTGTTTAAAAACGGAAGTTTTACACTTTCGGAAAAATTAACGGAGCAGTTCCGTGATTCGAAACCGCAAAGTGGGAAATACGGAAATACTACTGTTTTCTCGGAAAAATGAAACTATTCCCTAAAATTTTAAGGAAAAGTTTGTGTATATTAACGGATATTTTTTACAGTGTATATATATATATATATATATATATATAAGATGAAATATTGGTTGATTCTATAAAATATTTTATTGATAAAACTAATCACAATAATGTTTTTACAAAATCATGTGATATTTAAAATATCTATTTAAAAATAAAATCTGTAATTAAACTGTGTTATAACTATAGCCATATCCCTAAAATTACTTCTTAATGCATTCGCATTCTTATAAATATAATGATACTTCATAGATATCTGCGAAATCATGAACTATGAAATAGAAAAGAAAATCAATAATGGTAAATTTAATTATATGTATCCCTTTGTTACTGAAACCAATTAATTCTTCAATTATTTATTAATAATTTTTAAATCTGTCTTTAATGACTGGCACTTAAGGATAAAATACTTTTATTTTGTGAAGCACTTTTTATAACTTAATTCAAGAGATATAAGAAAGTATTATTCTCCTTTACATCTGGATACCTTTTCGGCTTTTCAGTTGCTATTTCAGTTCTTACATTCAGCAGGTAGTCATTAAATTCCTCATAAGTTGCATTTTTTTAAAATAGTGTGAAGTATAATTTTGATTTTTCAAAAATGAATTTGAAGTTCTCTGATTTTAACTATAGCATGAAAATATCTATGAACCACTCAATTATTAATTACTTTCAATATGATAAATAAAATATGCAATGATAAAAAGATTTTGTGTAAAAAAAGGGAACAAAAATATGCTTGATACGTTAGTTAACACTTAATCATTATTATATTTCATTATGGCATTTTTATGTTTTCCACAAAAGTGTCTGTTACATTTAGGTTTTATTTTCTAGATTTTTAACATTTTATTTTGATTTGTAATTACATTTTTTCCAGGACAGTAGATTTCAAGTATTATTGAACAGATTCTTCATCTAGCTTCAGCAAAAAAGTGTATTACAAAGTTACATAAATTTATGATTTATCCATCATACGTAGTATAGGGTAAATCTTGCTATTGCTTTAAAAATGGAAAAAATTACGTATTTACACGTTTCAGATACTGAGGATTCCTAAAAACATATTTAAAAAAATAAAATGCAGTCCGTCTGTCCATGTGTCTACGTTTGTGTCTGTATACGCTGTACCTCCTGAGCAAATTGGCATGGTGAGTTGAAATTTGGTATGTAATAGAATGTCATAATAAGAAGCCATTTGGAAATCTCGAATAACCGGAAATATTTTTTTCTGAGTCTCGAAATATTCTTTCTATTAAAAGGCATATAAATATTTTCTGAATTGATTTGTTTGCGATAAAGGCATATACATATTTTCTGAATTGTTTGTTTAAATACATATACATACATATATATATATATATATATATAAATTTCGTATAAAGAATTAAATCAATAGAATAATTATTTACCACGTTATTTGTAATCATATTTTTACTACTTTTTGATTTTTCTTCCTACTGTACTCCATTTAAATTACAACTGAAAGATATACTTCAGTATAAAATATGTCACTTAATCGGACGTAATTAGCTATCAGACATGTTTATCATTTTTGTAGTTATTAGAAAAAATCTTAACCCAAATTTCAATCATCTATCTCAATTTGTTTATTAGATAACAAGTTTCAAATAGTGATGTCTTCATAAACTTTAAATGCTATATTACTAAATTGAGTTAAAGAAATATTCTAAATATTACTCTGGAATTACAATCCATTTTATAAATACTTTACAAATGTTATACTTTCATATTTTATACAGTGCTTATCCGTGGAGGGTAAGTATTACGCTTGCCGACAACGACAAGACTTTTAGCCATCATACGTAGTGTAAGGTAAGTTTTGTAATCATTTTAAATATCGAAAAAAAATTGACCAATTTACAAGTTGAAAGTACACGAGATGTCGAAAAAAATATTTTAGAAAAAAAGTGCCTTCCGTATTTGTGTGTGTTTGTTAAATATATATATATATATGTGTGTGTGTGTGTGTGTGTGTAATAAAATAAAAAAAATTGCGCCATTTTGTTCTCTCTTAGCTTCAATTCTAAATTTGTGGAACATATTTCAATCTTAGTTTCGTAATGTATTAACTTGTAACAGCTAAAATTCTTTTTCTTATTTTATTTATTAATATCTTATTACTTGCTTCTCAAAAAGGCGGGAGGTATTTCGTAACCTTTTTACTTTCTGAAATGTTCCCTGAATTTTAATTTTATTTTTTATTTAAGATCGCGTGACAGGTGTTAATGCGCGTTGTTAAAGGGCTTGTTATTTGCGAAGGAAAATATAGATCCTGCCGAGTACACGCCTGCTAAGACCAACCAGAACTGATCTTTTTTTTTTCGTTGAGACTCGAGTTAATCCTAATTGGATTTTTAAAATGATTGACATGGAGTAGGAGGGAGCTAGTTTTGTCGCGAAAATGTTTTTTTTTTTTCATTTGGTTTTGGAGGAGCGTTAGAATGCAATTTCCTTTTAAACTCTCAAAACGCCCGTTTCATTTCCCCGCTGAATTAGAATATCTGATGATGTGGACTGGATAACGAAAGTTGTAGTGTCGATGTGTGCTAAGGTGATTGCGGGGAAGAGCTTACCTATTCTATGAGTTCATAAATAAAGAACTTGAAGACTGATGGTGTTTGTTTTTATAATGGGGAAATACCCCAATGAAATTCTTCCACTGCTCGCCAACTGTTGGAGAGACTACTCTGCTCGTGCTTCTGCGGATTCCTAGAGTTTACGCAACATAGTTATTTCGTCGAATTGTATATTATTTATTACACACACATACACACATATATATATATATATGTATGTATGTATATGTATATATAAGGGTTTTATTTATAATACTATAAAAGGGTTTTTTGTTTGTTTGTTATTTGTGCAATTTAATACTATATGATTTTACCACCGCCCAGAAAACTTTCACCAAGTTGTAAAATTAAATGTCATTAATGGCTTATCGTAAATGTCATATTGATTAGACACCAAACAAATTATACGTGTTACGTCAGGAAGTGATATTTGATTCGACTTTTATTTAAAGTTTTATTAATCTTCTAGTAATTTATTTGTTATTCCATTATTTAATATAAAATTATACCAATTTGTATAATGTTTCCATTAGCTTGGCGATTTAAATAGACTGTCGAAATTGGTCGACAGCTTATTATATTTTTATCAATGTTATGAAATAGAGAAAGCTAGAGTGTGGAAATATCTAGATGAAATTTCATGTGTAAATGAAGTGATAGTTAACATTTATTAACAAAGTCAATGTGACAAATTTTGCTAATAGTATACGTTTCTATAAAACATATAATCTATGAATTCAAGTATCTAAAACAAAACAATAATGCTTGTTTTTACTAGTTAACACTTTGCATTTATTATTTTTTTCTATAAAGTTTTATTCATAAACATTTTTAATTTATTTATTTATTTTATTTTATTTTTTTGTAATTTATATATATTTCATCGTGTTAAACTAGAAACTTTCGTAAATGAATGTTAAATCATCTTTTTCAATTAACAAGTGATTTACAATTTATATGAAGAAATGTTTTTTTATAATCAAATTGTTTGCAAATTTTTCAGATCATTAAATATTCAGCATTTTAAAATCATAATAAATTGCCCGCTGAAAGGATTAAAACACCAAACAATTTTTCTGAATTTATCATTAATTTAGCCAAAAATATTTGTTTAGCAGTTTTAAGCTTTATTTCATATCTATTTTTAGATAAAGTGTATGCTAATTTGATTTCTTAGGAATTTTGCTAAATGAATTACAAACTCTTCAAAAATTAATTTCAGAATACGTTTGAGATAAAGTAACTCATATGTAAATTAAATATTTAGTTTATTTCCTTGAAGTATTCATTGTGTTATCGGTGGAAACATTTTCCATTTCTCTTATTAATGATGCTACATTTTTCTAATTATAAAATGCAATTTTCGAACTGAAACCTATTTTACATCTAAAATTTATCATAGAAAGTTCACAATGGTTTCAATAAGTTTAAATTGAAATATAGTTTACGTGTTTCAAAAGTTCTAACAATTGTTTGAACACATTCATGTTTAATAACGTTTTTAAATTAGCATTTAAATAGTATACTTAAATCATTTTTTATGTTACATTTAAATACATATGTTTTTATATTAAAGTTTACATTATGGAAAATTGCCCATTTTAAAATCTCCCAAAAACAATTTTTTTCATACTTCTTAAAGTAATAATATTTCTTAAAGAAGAGAAATCTACAGGATAAATATATTTAATGAGAACAGCGTCAATTTGAAATTATTAATGGGTTATTTACAATTATTTTTTCGCATGTTACAATTATTTTGTTGTTGTTGTTTGCATGTTTTTTCAATAAAACCTCATGCTTTTTTGTTTTTTTTAATACATAATGCATCTTAAAAAAATCATTGGCATGCAGATCACCGCCCTCTGGAAACTATGTCTGCGCACTGATTCAAAATGGCGGCTGCCGATGGTGGATTTATTTTTGACGTATCTACGGCTTTTAAGTTTGGATATTCGCATTACATAAAAGATGTCTTTAATTTCTATAATCTCAAAAAAAAAGCGGAAAAAGTTTTTGAATATTATCGGTACGAAAAAAGGATTGTACATACACTAAAATAATTTCGCCTTCGACATCCGCCATTTTTGTCTGTGCGTACAGGCGTAGACTTAAGGCAGCCATACTTTCTGTGGTAGACCTTTGTATAAACTGAATATGTGGACAATCTGTAGCTAACTTTTTAAACCGTCAAGTGAAGTAAATGACATTTGTTAAAAATAGGTTATGAAATTTATGTCATAGATTTTTAACTTTACTTTACGGCTAATTTGTCAAAGTGTTTAAAATTTTTTTATAAGAAATATCAATTTTTTCCTGTACATTCCAACAAAAAATAATTAAATTTAAACAAATAAAACGCTGACATTCAAAATCAAAATGGATTACAGAAATTACCATTATCAACTATACATATACATATAATGCAAATTACAATTTCCCTCCCGGCACTTTTAACTTGATTTTTAGTGAAGGAATTGAGATTGAAATTCTAGTTAGGTACTTTTTTTAATGTTTAGTATTGTTCTACTTTCATAATTTTTTTTAATTATGGGGGAAGTTAGAGAGTTGTGTAATCAGCTGAACTCGATTATTAAAGACTAGCAGCCTTCACTCGCTACGCTGGTCTTTTTCTTTAAAATAAACTTAATTAAACAAATTGCATCTAATAAAGGTTTTTAAAAATCTTAATATCTAATTAAATAGCTATAATTTTTGTCTTATTCGTATAATGTCACATTATCTAGTTCAAAATCTATGTTGACGACATAATAGACAAACTACCTCTAAAATCACTATGTTTAACTATTTTTTAGTAGATTTTCTGTATTGAATTTCATGCTTCGACCTAAAACTGCTAGAGATGTGGCGAAATATCCTAAAAGTATAATCATCTCATTAATCCCTCTTAAGTGAATACATTAAATGTACCCCCTCGGAGGGTAAAAATGAGAGGAGAGGCAAGGAAAGTGTATAATATAAATAGGTGGTCACAGAGCTTACCATCCATATATCACATGAAGGACATCGTCTAAATTTAGAAAAAACGTCTTTCTTGAGAGTGAAAAGTATGGGGTTGGGGTTTGGGAAGTGTATAAAATCAAATAGACGTCAGGGGGCTTTCAAGTGTATGTCTCATGTTTCTACAAAAATTAAAAAAAAAATAAACCCCACGATATAACTATCGTACCAGCCCCCGGAAAACATACCCTCCCTCCTCTTTAAAATTTTCACATATTATAAATAATATTTACCGGAGGAAATGCGATTTAGAATGACAAAAGTACTGCAGTTTCAAAAAAGTTCGAAAGTTACCTACTACTGGGGAACCATGTGGAGGAAAGAAGAATTGTTTATAATCTTTATGAGTGTTCCAAGTGCTTTAAGATGACATATCACATGACGGGTCCAAAAACATTTTAAAATTTTAATCCCCCTTTTTAGCCCCCTTCAAGAGTGGATATTTTTAATTCGCTGAAGCACATGTTTAATTATTTTTATAATAGATTTTTTTTCTGCAATTTTAAGTTGCTACCTAAAATGGCCGCTAAGATGTGACTAATATTCTTAACTTTTTATCCCCCATATGGGAGAAATTCGTAAATTTGCTGAAATAATTGTTTAATTAAATTTTTAGTAGACTTGTAATCTGGAATTTCACGTTCCTATCTATAACGACTTCTGAGATAAAGAAAGATGTTCAATAATTTTTTACCCCTCCCCCCATTTAACCCCCTTAGAGTGGGATTTTTTTAAAATCCCGTCTTAATGCACGTTTATATCATAAGAAATATATTTTTCCCAATTTTCATGCTTCTAGGTTCAGTAGTTTGGGTGTACGTTGATTATTAGTCAGTCACGACAAACTTTTTTATATATGTATAGATCCATCTGGATTTTAAGAATGTTCTAATGTACGGGTTTTGAAAGAACTTACAATGATAATTCAAGGTTTCAGGGTCATTTTAGCACATCGTATATTCTTCTACATTGCGCAAGTATACTAATAAAGAAAAATGTTCTATAGTCAGGTGGATCAAATTAAGATTAGTCTTTTTCAAACTTCATCTGAATGGATTTATTATTATTATATTTTTTAATTTGGACTGTTAAATAGTTCTTTAGATGTCGTTAAGTTTTCGTACACAACATATTGTTCTAAACTATTAATTATACACTACATGGCCATTTGCGAACGTCCACTTGCAATTTTAGACGTTTTGTTAATTATCTAGAAAAATACATGAGGAATCACCCTGAAACTCTGAGTGTCCAAATGCAATAGTGCAGACCATACATTACGGTGAAGAATTTTTCCTGACACTCCAAAGGGGACCGTCAACAAATTAAAAAAGAATGAATATATTTCGGATAAACCTGTCAAAACTACTGTAGCACAAGCGCTCAAACTGCAGATTGTGATTAAGTAGCTTATTGTAATTAACTGTGTTAATTCTTGTGTTCATAGAATGCATACTCGTAGAAAAATTAAGGTTTTTATAAAAACAGTTCCAAATTTTTTCAAGACTTTTGCCTTTAATTTGCAGAATTCTTAATATAAATTAATATTCTTTTCTGAAAACATCACAAACAATATTGTGCACAATATCCTGTAATCAGAATAAAAAAATAATAAAAATTGTATGAAAAATAAGTAAGTTTACTAAATAATTTTTCACTGCGCATGCGTCAAAAATATCAAAATTTCATTTGCATATTATGTTAGCTAAATGTATAGAGCAACTTTTGTGATAGTCTCACAATCATAGCTTGAAAATTCTGAAAGTGATCGTGTATAGAATAAACATAAAATCCGTTGTTTCGAAAAAAAAGGAAAAAATGAGGGGTTTTATCCAAATGTAGTAGTACGTTCCATATTGCGCATTCTATATTGACAGTAATCCATGAATATATGGATACATCTCCTCATGTTTTTGCTTCAGTTTAGGATTAAGGAATTTTCAACTTATTCTATTGACGATTATGTTCAGAATTTTCAAGCTATGATTTTGAGACTTTCACAAAAGTTGCTCTATACAATTAGCTAACACAATATGCAAAAGAAATTTTGATATCGTTGACGCATGCGCAGTGAAAAATTTTTTAGTAAACCTACTCATTTTTCATACAATTTTTATTATTTTAAAATTCTGATTACTGGATATTGTGTGCAATGTCATTTGTCATATTTTCAGAAAATAATATTTTATATTAAGAATTTTACAAATTATAAGCAAAAAAATTGGACATATTTGGGACTGTTTTTATAAAAACCTTAATTTTTCTACGAGTATACATCCTATCAACATAAAAATTAACACAGTTATTTACAATAAGCTACTTAATCATAATCTACAGTTTGAACGCTTTTGCTACATCAGTTTTGACCGAGTTATCCAAAAGATATTCATTCTTTTTTAATTTGTTGACGGTCCCCTATGAAGTTCAGGAAAAAATCTTCACTGAGAGTTTAAGGATAATTCCTCATGTATTTTTCTAGATATTTAACAAAATGTCTAAAATCGCAAGTGGACATTCATCAATAAGAGAGGTAGAATCGGATGACCAACTATGAAACATCTGCTTGATGAACTTTTATGATAATTGCACTGATATTAAATATTTTTCCGTACATTGATCTGATGCATTGCAACCAGTTCTACCATTCTCTACCAATTCCTGTAGTAAAATTTTAGCTAAAAGTTTGATGCTTAACAACCAAATTTTTAACAGACATAATGTAAAAATATAACAACACAATACCGTTCATATATTTTGCATTAATCCGAAAGGAATTTTTAAGCTTTAAAACGAGAGTCAACACAATACCGTTCATATATTTTGCATTAATCCGAAAGGAATTTTTAAGCTTTAAAACGAGAGTTAAATTCAGGAATATTTGGGTGATTGTCCAATAACTGGGTAATTTCACTCATTGATTTTGTCAAAACTAAAAATTTAATTTTAACAAATATTTTTTAATAATACCCAACTAAATAGCACTTATTTTTAATAATACTTAATTTAATTTAAATATAACCAACACATACATTACATTGATGCAGAGATGAACTTTTACGCTAACAGCCTGCTAGACTAAATTACTAGATATTTGAATTTTCCTTTTTAGCAAAGTGTATGTATCTTCATTATTAGTATTTGTACATATTTTTCATAATGTTATAGTTTAAAAATAAATTCCGGGATATGTTTTCCGGAAACTATTGCTCCATACCGTTTAACTTTAAAATTTTATTTCAAAAATTAGTATTTTATTAAATATTTCTGATTAAAATTTCTGTTAATAAAGACATTTATTCCTCATAGAAGACAATACTATGGAACACAGTTTTTGAAATTTTAATTAGAATTGATTTAATCACTCGTTTTTTCGTTACTTTCTATTATATTTGATGAGTAAAGAGTCATTCACATTAATTTTGCAAAATTAGCGCAAAAATAATTTTTTTTAACTCATTAGATATATATTAGACATCCATGAAAAATAATTTAATGTACTTTTCTAAAAAGTCATATTGCACCATGATTGTGTATTTAAGAATATTTCAATGATTATTTCATTTCAAAATTATTACGTCGTTAATAAAATGGATATAGTTTTTAATATTTACTGTAAAGTAAATTTTATTTCTAAAAAAAAGGAAATGTTAACTCAAATTTTTATGTGAAAATATATGCTATTTTTATTCCTTGAGGTTTGAAACGTAGAAGCAATAATTTTTCGTCTGTTCAATTTATGAATCAATAAAGTAATATTCGATGCCATCTTCATAAAATTAGATGATAAAGAAAACCAGAAGGAAAGAGCAGTATTGATAAATATTTGAAGAAGAATGTCTGAAACGTTAATTTTTTTTTTTTGTTTAACTTTCAAATAATTATAATTTAAAAGATTGCTGGCAAACGTTGCAAATTACGTACATTTGATTGCCAATAACATTTTAATATAAAACAACTTAAATGAAAGTTATTTTGCAATTATTTTGTTTTAACACATGTTAAATATATTTTTCGATAAAGAAAAGTATTTTAGTAATATAATAAACATTTAAATTCCTTATTTCAATTATATAACTGTGTTTTCAATAGATTCGCAGGAATTATATAGTATCAAATTTATCTAATTGCGAACCATGTATTTATAAAATCATGCTTATTTGATACATAAGGAATCATATAACATAGAGATCCTTAAAAAATAAAACTTAGGCTCTAATGTTATACTGTTTTTAATAATTTTTTGAAGACTTCCAAAATGCTGAATCACATATCAAATTATGAATATTCCATTCCATTCACTAATCAATAGGCAGTAACTTTTTAATAAAACATCTTAATAAAAAAATTATTTTACTTAAGAACGATGTTATAATAATTAAAAAGAAATTTTATAAAATCTTTCTTAAGTAAAGTAAAATTGTTATTAAAATGTTTATATAAAAGGTGAATCTTTTAAAATCTGGTGATTTAAAAAATCTATTGAATTTAATAAACTTTTTATCATAGGCAGTAACTTTTATTCTTATTTGACATTATGACATGTGAAACATTGTTCAAGGTTCTTGGTATAATCTGTGAACGGTTCGAATAATTCATTTAAGTATTTAAAATTGGCAAGCATTATTCTTAATACATTCAGAAGCGACAAATATAAAAAACTTGCCATACCGTAATATTTGTAAATTACGATATTCTTTGTGTAGAAATTAAAACTTACGAGGTAATTCAATCAGTGGACTACAGTAAAACACGGAGAAATCAGAAGCATACCCTTTCTGTAAAAGAATCACTTTTTCAAAAATTATATCTCAAGATCTCGTATATTTTTGTTCAATCCTCGTCATCACTTATATTGTTTTTAATAATTAGTAAAATATATTAGGTAAAAGACAAAGTAACATCTACACTGTAAAAAAGGGTGAATCTACTAAAAAAAATTTAGTGATCTTTGTAATTACTAAAAAAAATTTAGTAATCTTACTCGGTTACAAGGAATCTGTAAGAATTACTAGAAAAAAGCTAGCAACGAATAGCGTTAATATTTTTACATTTTTAATAGCTATTACTAAACCTCGCTTGGTGTGGCCGTGATAGCCTAGTGGTCATAGCACCGAACTCCAGGCTGAAAGTAACCGGGTTCGATGCTGGACGCCACCAAATATGCACCGAATGTATGCAATGTATGTACCCGTTAAATAAAGGGATTATGAAAATCATGTTGTAGCAGTTACCATGGATAATGATCTCTGGACTTTCCCTCCCCTTTCGAAACATGTCTGAATAAAGCAGGTAGCAACGTTTGGTGCTTCCATCTGTTGCGGCTTCCCCGAAAAACTTCGGCTTCAGTAGTCTGTCTTTTTACCCACTAGATGCAGCTCGAAGGAAACTCCTGCCCTTCGGGTACACGTAATGGTTACCAAAAATAATTTTGGAGCTATTACTAAAATTTGCTTAGTGGCTCATACTAAAAAGTTATAAGTTAGTTATACAAAAAAATTTGTTCAGTTTACAAAAAAAATGTTTGTTTCACTTGCAAAAAAAAAAAAAAAAAAAAAAAAAAAAACGTTTGTAATGGTTACTAAAAAATTTTGTGAAATACAAATTTACTAAAAATTTTTTAGTAACTTCTTGAATTTTTTTTACAGTGTAGATTAACAACATCCTTAACATTTACTTGCCGGACAGAACAACGTAAACTAAAGCAATATTAAATTTCCTCTGAGATTTTTTAGAACAATATAAGAAAGAGATTTTTTACACTCGTGACATAAAAATACTGAGGTGCTGTGATCAGCGTACTTTGAACGTAAACTTATATTCTACAAAACAAATAATATAGTATATATTGTACATAGTACATATGCATATGACATATAACAAATCTATTGTACATATATAATGTATAAGTTATACATAATATTGAATGTATAATATTTTAGTAT